>CM022303.1:180362484-181025391 GCA_011799875.1 Thinopyrum elongatum
ACCATTCAGAATAAATATCCACTTCCCCGGATCAACGATTTATATGACCAACTCGCAGGATCTTCGGTGTTTTCTAAACTCGACTTGAGGTTGGGTTATCACCAGATCCGTGTCCGCGAAGAGGATATTCCAAAGACTGCATTCGTTACTCGCTATGGCTCTTACGAGTACACAGTCATGTCGTTTGGCTTAACAAACGCTCCAGCTACATTCTCCCGCCTAATGAATTACATATTCATGGATTACCTCGACAAATTCGTCGTGGTATATCTGGATGATATTCTGGTTTATTCGAAGAACAAAGAAGAACATGCTGAGCATCTTCGCCTTGTTCTGGAGAGACTTCGAGAGCACCAATTATATGCCAAGTACTCTAAGTGCGAATTCTGGCTTTCTGAGGTAACCTACCTTGGACATGTCATCTCCAAGGATGGTATCGTAGTTAACCCGGAACGAGTTCAGGCTATTCTTGACTGGACCCCTCCGAAGAATGTTAAGCAAGTTAGAAGTTTCCTCGGGCTTGCAAGTTATTGTCGCCGTTTCATCGAGAATTTCTCCAAGATTGCTAAGCCCCTGACTAATCTACTCCACA
The DNA here is from genome assembly GCA_011799875.1 of Thinopyrum elongatum. Lineage (NCBI taxonomy): Eukaryota > Viridiplantae > Streptophyta > Magnoliopsida > Poales > Poaceae > Thinopyrum > Thinopyrum elongatum. The sequence continues at coordinate 180,363,077 of CM022303.1, forward strand.
AAGGCGTTAAGTTTGAGTGGACAGACAAATGTCAGGAAAGCTTCCAGACCCTCAAGGACAAGCTGACTTCTGCTCCAGTCCTTGCTCCTCCAGACTCTCGCAAAGATTTTGTGATCTTCTGCGACGCATCTCGCCAAGGACTAGGTTGCGTCCTAATGCAAGAGCGAAGAGTAATTGCTTATGCTTCGCGACAACTACGTCCACATGAAGAGAATTACCCAGTGCATGACCTCGAACTTGCTGCTGTCATTTATGCTTTAAAGCAGTGGCGACATTACCTCCTTGGTAATCGGTGTGAGATTTACACCGATCATCAGAGCTTGAAGTACTTATTCACTCAACCGGAACTTAATCCTCGTCAGCAGCGTTGGTTGGAAACAATCACTGATTATGACTATGGAATTTCATACACTCCCGGCAAGGCTAATGTGATGGCTGATGCCTTGAGCCGCAAGTCATACTGTAGCAACCTCATGGTAAAGCAAGCTCAACCCCAGCTATATGAAGAATTGCGCAAGCTGAATCTCTGCATCATTCCGCAAGGTTCTCTTAATAACCTTATGATACAACCAGATCTTGAGAAAGCTGTCAAGATTGCGCAAGCCAAAGATGCTGAAATTGGTCTAATGAAGAAAGAACTTCACCTTCAAAAGTACAGGGATTTCTCGATTGCTGAAGATGGAACCTTGTACTTCCGAGACCGCATTGTAGTACCTCGCTTCGAACTGATGACTGACAAAGTCATGAAGGAGGCCCATGATACACTGCTGTCTATCCATCCGGGCAGTACCAAGATGTATCGAGATCTTCGCCAAAGGTACTGGTGGTCTAGAATGAAACAGGACATTGCTCGATACATTGCCGAGTGTGACGTTTGTCGTCGCGTCAAGGCAGAACATCAGAAACCTGCTGGAATTCTGCAACCGCTCCCTATTCCTCTGTGGAAGTGGGATAAAGTGCAAATGGACTTCATTACTGGTCTTCCCAAGTCTCAGAAGGGTCACGATGCTATTCTTGTCGTCGTCGACCAACTCTCCAAGGTTGCACACTTTCTGCCAGTTAAGGAGACTATTACTGCTAGTCAGTTAGCAGAGCTATATATCTCCAGAATTGTTTCACTCCATGGTATTCCCAAGGAAATCAGTTCAGACCGTGGCAGCATTTTCACTGGCCATTTCTGGGAAAGTTTCCAGAAAGCAATGGGAACTCATATTACCTGGAGTTTAGCTTATCATCCCCAATCCCAAGGCCAAGTTGAGCGCGTTAATCAAGTGCTTGAAGACATGCTTCGAGCTTGTGTTATATCCTTCGGTAAGAAATGGGAGGAATCTCTCTCGTATGCCGAGTTCTCGTATAACAACAGCTACCAAGCCAGCTTGAAAATGGCCCCCTTTGAGGTTCTTTATGGTCGTAAATGTCGAACCCCTCTGAATTGGTCAGAAACTGGGGAACGACCTCTTGTTGGACCGGACATTATTCAGCATGCCGAAGAACAAGTCCGAATTGTCCGGGAGAATCTCAAAGCAGCTCAAGACCGTCAGAAGAGTAATTATGTTCGTAAGCGATGGGGTGTGATCTATCAACCTGGAGATCAAGCTTATCTCCGTGTCACTCCAATGAAGGGCACCCGTCGTTTCGGAATCAAGGGCAAGCTAGCTCCTCGCTATATTGGTCCTTTCCGCATCATGGCTAGACGTGGACAGGTGGCATATCAATTGGAGTTGCCACCGCAATTCTCCCATATTCATGATGTCTTCCACGTGTCGCAACTCCGAAAGTGCTTCAAGGAATCCCCGCACCGTGCAGTGGAACATGAGATGCTCGAGCTACAAGATGATCTTTCCTATAAGGAGCATCCGATCCGCATCCTCGACGAAGCTGAACGTCGAACTCGTCAGAAGACGACCAAGTTCCTAAAAGTGCAGTGGTCGAATCACACTGAAGATGAAGCCACTTGGGAACGCGAGGATCATCTTCGGGAAGAATATCCCGGCCTCTTTCCTTCTACCTCCTAAATTCTCGGGACGAGAATTTCTTTTAGAGGAGGAGAACTTGTAACACCCCCTTGTAATAAGCTCTGTGACACTCTGTTAAAACTGCCAAGTCATGATCATTTGCAGTGCCAAGTCATATGGGTTAATGATCCAATTCAAATTCACATCTGAAAATCAACTCAAATTCAAAAGTGAATTATAAAGTTGATCAAACACTGTTGGGAAAATGTTCATTAAATGGCAAATAATCCAGGAACATTTGCAAAATCATCATCAATAAAGTTGGAGTTAGATAAGTGACTCTAACTAGATGAAACAGCACCCAAAACAGCAATATTAAATTCATTTAAAATCATTACTAAATCAAATGGCTTCCAAAACTGTCCAAACCACTTTTTGGTGAGAGCTAATATTGCATTGCAATATTTGGGCCAACTCCCACATTTTTCAAAAGTGCACAAGTGCCCTAAACATTTTGAAACAGAAAAGGATAAAAGAAAATGGAGAAGCTAAAACAGAAAAACAAAAGCGGGACACTGTGCACTGGGCCTTAGTGCACAGTGCCCTGAGCCGCGGCCCATCTGGCCCAGCTTCTCCTCCCTCCTCCCCGTGTCGGCCGCGCCCTGGTCGCGCGCGCGCGCCAGCCGGGCGGCGACACGGCGACGCCACCGACGCCACCGACAGCCGCGAGGAGATAAGGGTGAGGCCCGTGCATCTCCCTTGGACCCCTCGCTCACTTCCTCTCTCTCTCCCTCGCTCGCTCCGCCCTCGCTCCCTCCCAGATCCGGCCACCGAGCGCCGTCGCCGCAGCGTTCTCGACGTTGCCGCGGCCACCGGCCACCCTTCGTCAAGCCGACCAGCCAGCGAGCTCCGCCCCGCTCCTCTCCATCGCCTGGTGTCCTCCGTTCGAGCTGGGGTGCAGCGAAGGCGGTGGATCGAGCTCCTCCTCGTCTTCGGCATCTCCGGCGATCTCCGGCGTCCCCGACCCTCTGCGGCTACTAAACCTCGCACCGGCCACCGTGTGCCACTACGTGAGCACCCCTGCCTCCCCTCTCTCCTCCCTGAGCTCGTTCCTGAGCTCTAGCCGCCGTCGCCAATAGTGCCCGAGCACAGCTCCGCCGTGGGGCTCGCCGTCGCCGTTTCTGTCATTGCCATGGCTCTCTGAGCTCGTCATCAAGCTTAGGGCGTCGCGTAGGTGCCGCCAGTGACGTCCACTTCTCTCCCCGGAGCCGCTAGCGCCGAACCCGATAGAGCCCGAGCTCTGGCGACCGCTCCGCTGCTCGCCGTCGCTCATTCTGGTTGTTACCGACCGCGCCGCCGCCACGGTTGGATGCGGCGTGTCCTCCGCATTCGAACGAGCCGCCCCGTGCTCATTTTGGCCCTCTGTGGCCGAAACCCGCCGCTCGCCCGAGCCCTCCGCCGCATTCTCGCGCCCGCCGGCGTTTAAACGCCGGCCGGCCGATGTGGCATACCTGGGCCCAGCCCTGAGTCACTGACCCGTGGGCCCCCAGCGCCCTTTTGACCGCGTTGACCTCAGTCAATGCGCTGACGTGGCGGTCCCGTGTCACTGACACGCGGGCCCCACCGCAAATATTAGTTAATAAAAACATTTTTATAAATAAAACCTATTTAGTAAATTAAATGAGCCACTGACATGTGGGGCCCACTCCCCTAATTAATCAAATTAGATTAGTTTAATTCACTGTTAAGTAACAAAGGCTGACATGTGGGGCCCACTGGACCCACATGTCATAATTGACCTGGTCAGCCGGCTGTTGACCTACTGACGTCAGCAATACATCATGCTGATGTCATAACCCATTTTTTTGTAAATAAAATAAATTCCAGAAATTCAAATAAACTTTGAAAATTAATAACTTTTAAACCGTAGCTCGGATCGAAAAAGTTAAAACATGAAAGTTGCTCAGAACGACGAGCCGAGTCTGATCGTGCCGTCTGTTTCTCCATTGAAACCCCCTACGTAGAAGAACTCGTAACTCCGGACCCGAATCCGGCAGATGAATAGTGCATGCACTTCGGTAAATAAATCACAGATTAATTCTAAAAATAACTAAAATGACTTAGATGCATAATTAGGCAACCCTGCACTGCATCATAGCATCACACGCACCGTATTGCATTTGTTTGTATTATGTTTACCTGTTTCTTCCCCCTCTTCTCTCTTGGTAGACCCCGACGTTGACGTAGCTCCCGAGGCAGACGCAGCTCAGGAGTACGACTACGTCCCCGACGATACCACTGAAGACCTTGCCCTTGCCCCAGAGCAAACAGGCAAGCACCCCCATTTTGAACATGCCTATATTGCCTATTCTCTTCTCTCTTATGCTTGCATTACAACTGCTACTGCTACTGTTTTCCTATATCTGTTGCATAGCCTGATTATTGTACCCTGCCTTGCTACCTTACTGGTTATCCTAGACTGCTTAGTATAGGCTGGGTAGAGACACGACAGAGACCCCCACTTGATCCCGACTGCCCTGCTGGATATCAGAAGACCCGATCATCGGGATTGAAGACTAGACCCTGGCACCGCACATCACTTCCCCCTTAGTTGCCGACACTGCTGGGTTACCGTCGAGTGCCGAGGGTGATACCTCGTCAGCACTTCTGATGTTAACCTTGTAGGTTAATTACTCGGTCGTGGTAAGCAAGGGTGATTCCTCCTACACCACCCCCGCTAACGACATCGTCGCGCAACTCCTCAAGTGTGGACCTCGAGGGTGATTCCTCCTTCGTTCACCTTGATGATAACATCGAGCGGGAATTCCGTCGAGGGTGATTCCTCAGGGTTCCCCCTTGGTGTTGGACACACGGATACCATAGATACTATGACTTGCACTAAACCATGTTACTAAAGACGGGTCGGCCCTGAGGGGTACCCGCGCGAGCTTAATGCGAAGTGATGTGGAGTCGGGTTGACCTGGATGGTGCCCGCGAGATAACTACGAGGCGTGGCCGGGCATTCTTAGCCCTTGCCGCAAGTCCTCGAGACGGGGTGACGGGGTCACATCGATCGTGAGTCTCTGCTCGTTTCCGCGTGCTCCTAATCCACTACGGTTTGGATATTTGATCCGAGGGGCCTCTAGCCCGATAGCACTAACCATCACGTGGGCATAGTATGGGCGTTATGCGTCGTATACTTCAGCCGGAGCTTAATGGACGTTAGCGACTGAGCGGCGCGCGCTGAATTGGACTGGGAACGCAATCGCACTTGTATAAGGGGTTGCTAGGTCTGCTTTCAGCCGCGTACGCAACGTGCACAAGTTCCCGGGGCGAAGGCCCAAGACCCCTGGGCGCATAGGTTTAGTCCGGCGTGCTGACCTCTCTGTTAGGTATTCGGTCGGGTTGCGGCGTGTTGCTTAGCCGAGGCCGGGCATGACCCAGAAAAGTGTGTCCGGCCGAAGTTAAGCGAGCGTGGTAGGTAAGTTGGTGCACCCCTGCAGGGAAGAAACTTCTATCGATAGCCTGTCCTACGGTAACGGACACTCGGAGTTGTATCCCGATCGGTACAACTAGAACATGTGATGAGAACTGGATAGTACGGCTCTGGGATTGGTTTCTCGCAGGGAGTCGAGAAAGGATCTCAGGTCGAGGTTGATGATACTACTACTACTTTACATTATGTTCATCTGATCTCTTCTATTGTTGCAAGACTGTCGAAGATTGTTGAAGGTGCTAGTCTTCGATAGGACTAGGCTTCCCCCTCTATTCTGGCATTTCTGCAGCCCAGTCCACATATACAGCCCCCTTTAAAAATGATGCATATGTAGTGTAGATCCTTGCTTGCTGAGTACTTCGGATGAGTACTCATGTTTTCTTTACTTTCTTTTCACCCCATATTCCAATTGATGCCACCAGACGACGGAGCCCCTGAGTCAGACGCCCCAGCCGACGACCAGTACTACTACCCGCCTGGCGAGTACTACTACTACGAGGAGCCGTTTGACGACCAGGAGTAGGATCGGAGGGTCCAGGGCAGGAGGCCTACGCCTTTCGATCGTAGTATTTTATTTTACCCCGCCTCTGTGAAGGCTTATCTCTCTCTCTCTGTAATATATCTGTACTCAGATATCTGATGCTTCCGCTGATGCTTGTATGCCATCGAGCTATGTATTCGAGCCCTCGAGGCCCTGGCTTTTAATATAAAGCTTGTATGACTTTATTTATGTTTTAGAGTTGTGTTGTGATATCTTCAAGTGAGTCCTTAGGCTTGATCGTGCGCATTTGCGTGTATGATTAGTGCACGATTAAGCCGGGGTCGTCACAGATGCAGTGCAGGGTTGCCTAAAGATATGTCTAAGTCATTTTGGTTATTTTTGGATTAAAGTTGGATATATTATCCGGTGGTTATGCACTATTCATCTACCGGATACGGACGAAAAGTTACGGGTTCTCCTACGTAGGTGGTTCCGGCATCGAAACAGACGACACGATCAGATTCGTCTCATTGTTCTGAGCAACTTTCATGTTTTAAGTTTTTTCGATCCGAGCTACGGTTTATTTTCTACGATTTTCCGAAGTTTTAGCAATATTCTGAACTATTTAATTTAACAGATATTCTAAATTTGGTATATGACATCAGCATGACATCACTTTTGCGTCAGCAGGTCAGCTGAGGCTTGACCAGTCAAAGGGGGCCCACTGGACCCACCAGTCAGTGACTGGACTGGTCCAGTCAGCTGGTTGACCAGCCAACTGGGTCCAGTGGGACCCAGTGGTCAGTCTCTAATTAGCTTAGCTGGGATTTTGTTTAATTAATCAGTCTGTTTAATTCGCGGGCCCAGTCTGTCAGTGATACATTTGTTAGTGGTCCAATTAGCACTAATCCTATCTGCTACAGTACATGGGCCTGCTTGTCAGTGGCGTTAGCATCTGAGATTAGCGCCTAATCTAACAGTTAACGGCCCGGGCCCACATGCCAGGGACCCAGGCGAGGTTCAAATGCTTGCACGCGCCGGCGGCGAGGCCCGACGCGACGGCGGTAGCCGGAACTTGGCCTCCGGCGACCATTCAAGCGGCGGCTGGCACGGATCGGTAGAGGGGCTCGCCACGCATCCTTTCATGGCACAGGACGGGGCTAGGACGGCCGGGAATGACGGCGACATCGACCACGGCGGACACCGGAGCTCGATCGAGCTCGGGAACGGCGTTGCAGAGGGCAAAACGACTAGCATTCGACTCCTGCGACACCTACGCGGGCTAGCTAGGTGGATGGAAGGAAGCACGGGACCGAAAGCCCATCGAAGCATCGCCGGAGACGAGGTCGGGCGGCGGCGCGCTTCGGGTCCGAGCAGGGCGGGCGTTATCGCGCGCGCGGGGGTAAACGGAGGGGTCAGGGGAATGACCAGAGGCTCACCGAGCAGCTATGTCGAGCCGTCGACAGCTTAGGAGCAGAAGCGCACGTCGAGGAAGCCGCCGGAGTTGAAGGGGATTGGTGGCGGTCGGTGAGGAAGGCGGTGGGGATCCGGCACTGCAGGGTCTCCCGGCTTGCGCTGAGGGTCTGGGGCGACGTGGAAGACGTCGGCGGTGCGGTTGAGCCTGCCGGGGAGGAGAGGGAGGCACGGTGGCCGTCGTGGTGGAGACGCGCGACGGCGACGGCGTTCGGCATCGACGAGAGAGAGAGAGGGAGCGGTGGAGAGCGAGGAAAAGGGGAGAAGACGACGAATGAAGGAGGGCCTAGGGGAGATGGCCCGAGGCGAGGCTTATCCCCTCGTCCACCTACCATGTTGCGGTGGCGAGCGGTGGCCGGCGCGGGAGCGCTCGCCCACAGAGACGATGACACGGAGGTGAAGAAGGATGACGGGCAGGTGGGAGTGGGCTGGGCCAGCGCGGCCCAGTTGCCAGGTAAGTGGCCTTTGGCCTTTTTTTTCCTTTCTCTATTTTCTGTTTTACTTTTATTTATTTAACAGAGAGGGAAAAGGATTTATTTGGGCATCCAAAATTATTCTGAAAAATGTGAAGCCAAGTCACATAATTCCTTAACAATATTTGGCACTGCCACAAATAATTTGGAGGCCAGTGGACTTCGTTTGGAATTTTTCATAAATAAATTAGCATTTAAAAATGTTGGAATGGTGCTGCTTTAATTGCTAATGCTCATCTGTGCTCAAGGGTGATGTTGTGTTCCTTAGCACATAGTTGTCTTGGATTATTTGCAAGATGATGAACATTTTCTCAGCAACTTTTGGGCAACTTTATTTTGCACTTGTGATTTGAATTTGAATTAAGTGGTGGAATTTGAAATGAGATATTATGCAATGAAGATCAAGCATAGTTAACCAGGGTGACTTGGCATGATCAGAGAGTGATCACTGTGGTGTGAGGCTGGGGATGTTACAAATCTCCTCCACTACAAGAAATCTTGTCCCGAGATTTAAGTGGAGAAGTAAAGGGTAACTTCGGGAGAACTGACCCTTATCGAGTCGACTATCTGGTGGACAAATCAGAGATTGTGACAGAAGTATCTCTCGAGTTGAAACACAGGAAAACGTCGAGAGCAAAGTATGAAGTATAGTAGAAAGTTTCAAGCGAATGGGCATTCGATCGATACCTGAACAAAGAGCGAAAAGGGGTTCAAGGTACCGAGGGTAGATCATCTCTCGGAGGGTGACTCGTGATAAAACATAAAGTCATTAGCATAGGAAACTTCGGAATCAAAGTTGTATGGAAGAGTCAGGTTTCGATCCTGTGGAACTGTGGAGGGGTGTCGATCAAAATAGGGAGAACGGTGACATCTTACCGGTCACGACAACAAGGTATGTCAGATGATGGTCTGTCAGCTATGTCGGCAACAACGTCGGTACCAAGGGCGAGGGACGAAGAGAACCATTTTCCTGCTCGTTAAAACGAGGCGGACCAGTAGGCAAAGTTCTCGTCCATCAGTGGTTACCGAAATGCCATCAGCAATAGTAACAGATTCACACTGACAAGGTTGTACATCGAGGTGTTTTTCATAAACAGGGAACTGTTTCTGCTTATATCATATAGATCACAGGAAAGGTTAAACAAAACAATGGAAAGGAAAATGTGCTTACACACAAGAAATAGGGGTATATCATTTCCCATGGATAAACGGAGCCTGATATACATGTTGGGACGGCAAGTTCAAAAGCATTTGAGTAAAGGGGCGAGGAATGAATCATCGTGTTACCCATGCAACGGTGTTTTGGAAAATTGATCAATGGACATGTAGCATTGCGTTTCCACGGTTCTCAAGGATATTCGGAATACCATAGTCATGCTCCAAAGTAGTGCAACATGGTGTTTCAAGTAAGGGCTGGATTTAAAGATCACAAGAGGTACAAAGGAACACTTCCAATATTACCTCGGGACATAAGGATTAACCAAGCACAATTAGGTCTGTGTTGGCAGAAAGTCAAGGATGTCATCGATGATATCACAAATCATCGAGGGCATAGATGGTATTTCTAGCCATGAATTCAATTGACATTTTAACAGAAGTCAGAATGTTGATGTTGATCTCGACGCAATTGTTGAGAGGCTCTATGAAGATGCCATCGAGCAGCGTCGACAACAAGCAGAAGGAATGATGAAGCAGAAGGTTATTGGAACCACGTATATGACATAAGCTCGAAATCAAGCTTGTTGTTCAAGGTGAATGATAAGATGAGGAGGATCGACGTAAGCTTAGCTCATCGTCGGAAGTTGCTCCGGGCATAAGGACCAGGTAGCTCAGTTTAAAATTACCACGACAAAAATATAGCCGATCAGGCTAGGGATGATGTGATAGGGTATTAAACTTCCCAGTAACAAGTACTAGGAGTAATACCGGAAGGTAAATCGGAGTAGAGGTTGGACGGGGAAAATGATTTGCAGAGGACAAGTATTTAACTTATCCGGAAAAATGGAATCAAGGAGGAAATATATGGTCAGAACCATGATTGCAAATGATCAATTCATGGATACAAGATGAACTTATACCAAGGAAATAGTTATCTTTACGAGCAGCTTCCACAATAAGTTCTACATCGGGTCCATGGGCATGAACACAAAGGTTCAAGGTCGACCCCCACTTCTTCAATGCACAACCTTTCATTCACTTCTCGTTTTCGAAGAAATTGTAGTGCTGAGAATTTAACTGGTGAAGCACCAGAAGAGTATGACTCGCATAACTTTCGAGTTCACACGAATTAGGGAAATCATAGGTTCAACCCATCGGGACATTTTTACGAATCTATACCACACGCTTATAGAAGCAACAGACATCTCAAAATAGGATATGGACGAAAAAGAATTAAATGATACCGCATTGCCGAAGGCAATTGTAACAGGGGAAGAACTCTCAAAGATAGAAGATGAAGGATATTGGCGGATAATAACCCAACAAAAGATCAGGTGGTCGGCAAAGAATCCGATGGGAGTATCGGTACTCAGCCAGAGGAAGAAGATTGCCAATGCATCGGTTCTAAGGAAACATCTGAATAAACCGAAGCTTAAATGCGAAGGGTTTATGATTCCAAATTCGGGGAATCAGAGACAGAGGCTCTGATAAAAAGATGAGTATGTTGAATAGAATTAGATGGACAACTTTAGCGTTCCGTCTTGCAGAGATCTCCACCCATGGTTACGGGACATGTTCTGGTCAGTAATCAGTCCCAAGTCAATAAGGAGAAGGAATGCACTACGTCTCCATGCCATGCAAGCTGGGCGGATATTCAGACGGCAAGAAGGGGAGAATGCTTCAATGCCAAACGCAATTTCAACGGGGAAGGAACCGATAAGGTCCTTAGATTACAGAATAATCGGTCGGATATTTGTCCACAAAAGGAATCAAGTGATCCATGAGAACTAACGGGGTAAGGTTTTAACAACTGGCTCCACTTGAGAGTCCTCCGATAAAGGACGGGAGGCAAGCACACCGAACTAGGGAAGCACTTGAACAACCCAAGTATATAAAATTCAGAGGGTTCATGATTTCCAAACCCAGAAGTGACAATTAGTTCACCTGGGCAGAGGGACGAGTGATTTGTACATGCTTAGTTGGACAATCAATCAATACTTGATTGGTCGAGAACCAGCTCATGTCCGAAATGGTGACTGAGCCAGAAGGACGAATTCTAGGAATCGGCGGATGATAGGAAGCATTCGCTGCAGAATGAATCAAGGATCCCGAAATGGCAACTGACGAGGAATGTCAACGAAGATTGCTAAACATATGGATTTAACCATAATGCAAGCAGGCAAGGGTAATCAAAAGTAATAGGCTGCAGAGGATTTTCGGGAGATCAGGTAGCAATTCAGATGTTTTGGTAAACACTTGACTAACTGGGAATGAACGGATCCTCAGTAAAGGTGAGGAATTATCAGCAGTGCGTAAGAAGCTGCACGGCAGTAGGTTCAAAGGATTCCCGGATTATCGAGAAGTATTACGGGGTATCTCGTACAAAAGAAGTATCTGGAAATGAAGATACAAACGGCAAGAATGGTTAGTTATCCACGGGGTTTTGTCGGTGGTCAGGAATTGCAAAGCAGTGGCACAGGGTCTCGGTTAATGTCGAGGAGTATCTTCACAATCTTCTGATGAAGCAGACGATCATCTGTAGTGAAGGGGCTCTCCGGGAGAAAGTGGTTACGAGATCCTAATGTCAGAGTTAGCAAAATCATTTAACCCGAATGGAAGAGAGATCAGTGTCCCAGAGTATAGATCGAGGAGTAAAAGATCCTAATACCACCCAGTTGGCGACGTGGGCCCGTAAGCCACACAGCCAAGTTAGTAAAACAGTTTTCGACTACTAGACTCAACTTCGGCCAAGGAGTTGGATAGGGGAATTCCTAGAGGCAGTCGGCTCTGATACCAACCTGTGATGACCCCGGCTTAATCGTGCACTAATCATACACGCAAATGCACACGATCAAGCCTAAGGGCTCACTTGAAGATATCACAACACAACTCTAAAACATAAATAAAGTCATACAAGCTTTATATTACAAGCCAGGGCCTCGAGGGCTCGAACATAGCTCGATGGCATACAAGCGTCAGCGGAAGCGTCAGATATCTGGGCACAGATATATTACAGAACAGAGAGATAAGCCTTCACAGAGGCGGGGCAAAATAAAATACTACGATCGAAAGGCGTAGGCCTCCTGCCTAGGACCCTCCGAATCCTACTCCTGGTCGTCGGTCGGCTCCTCGTAGTAGTAGTACTCTCCGGGCTGGTAGTAGTAGTGGTCGTCGATGGGGGCGTCTGGCTCAGGGGCTCCGACGTCTGGTGGCATCAAAAGGGATATGGGGGGAAAAGAAAGTAAAGCAAACGTGAGTACTCATCCGAAGTACTCAGCAAGCAATGATCTATACTACATATGAAACATTTTCAAAGGATGGCTGTATATGTGGACTGGGTTGCAGAAATGCCAGAATAGAGGGGAAAGCCTAGTCCTATCGAAGACTAGCATCTTCATCAGTCTTGCAGCATTAGAAGAGTGCAGATTAACATAATGTAAAGTAGTAGTAATATTATCATCCTCGGCCAGAGATTCTTCCTCGACTCCCTGCGAGAAAGCAATCCCAGAGCCATACTATCCATTTCATCTCAAGTTCTAGTTGTATCGATCGGGATACAACTCTGAGTGTCCGTTACCGTAGGACAGGCTATCGATAGATTAGTTCTTCCCTGCAGGGGTGCACCAACTTACCCACCACGCTCGCTTAACTCCGGCTGGACACACTTTTCTGGGTCATGCCCGGCCTCGGCTAAGCAACACGCCGCAACCCGACCAAATACTTAGCAGAGAGGTCAGCACGCCAGACTAAACCTATGCCCCCAGGGGTCTTGGGCCTTCGCCCCGGGAACTCCTGCATGTTACGTTCACGGCCGAGAGCAGACCTAGCAACCCCTTAATACAAGTGCAGTTGCGTAACCAGTCCAACTCGGCGCGCGCCGCTCAATCGCTGACGTCCATTAAGCTTCGGCTGAAGTATATGACGCAGAACGCCCATACTATGCCCACGTGATGGTTAGTGCTATCAGGCCAGAGGCCCCTTGGATCAAATATCCAAACCGTTTAGTGGTTTAGGAGCGCGCGGTAACGAGCAGAGACTCACGATCAATGTGACCCTGTCGCCCCGTCTAGAGGACTTGCGGCAAGGGCTAAGAATGCCCGGCCACGCCTCGTAGTTATCTCGCGGGCACCTCTCAGGTCAACCCGTCTCCACATCACTTCGCATTCATGCTCGCGCGGGTACCCCTCAGGGCCGACCCGTCTTTAGTATCATGGTTCAATGTTCAGTCATAGTAACCAAAGTCTCCGTGTGTCTGACACCAAGGGGGAACTCTGAGGTATCACCCTCGATGGAATTCCCTCTGATGTTACCGTCAAGGTGAACGAAGGAGGAATCACCCTCGAGGTCCACACTTGAAGTGTTGCACGACGTCGTCGTTATCGGGGGTGGTGTAGGAGGAATCACCCTCGCTTACCACGACCGATTAACTAACCTACAAGGTTATCATCAGAAGTGCTGACGAGGTATCACCCTCGGCACTCGATAGTAACCCAGTAGTGTCGAGCAATTTAAGGGGGAAGTGACGTGCGGTGTCAAGGTCTGATCTTCGATCCCGTTGCTCGGGTCTTCTGAGAGTCCAGCGGGGCAGTCGGGACAAGTGGGTCTCTGATAAGGCTTTACCCATCCTATACTAAACAGTTTAGGATAACAGGAAAGTATCAACAACAGGTTACAAGTAAACAGGCTATGTAGCAGATATAGGACAACAGTAGCAGCAGTAACTTCTAATGCAAGCATAAGAGGGAAGAGAGTGGGCGATATCGAAATGCTCAAAATGGGGTTGCTTGCCTGTCTGCTCGACGGCAAGGGCAGGGTCGTCGGGGACGTAGTCGTACTCCGGAGCGGCGTCTGTCTCGGGAGTTACATCAACGTCGGGGTCTACCGAGAGAGAAGAGGGGGAAGAAACAGGTAAACATAATGCAAACAGATGCAACATAGTGCGTGCTATGCTATGATGCAGTGCAGGGTTGCCTAAAGATATGTCTAAGTCATTTTGGTTATTTTTGGATTAAAGTTGGATTTATTATCTGGTGGTTATGCACTATTCATCTACGGATACGGATGAAAAGTTATGGGTTCTCCTACGTAGGTGGTTCCGGCATCGAAACAGACGACACGATCAGATTCGTCTCGTCGTTCTGAGCAACTTTCATGTTTTAAGTTTTTTCGATCCGAGCTACGGTTTATTTTCTACGATTTTCCGAAGTTTTAGCAATATTCTGAACTATTTAATTTAACAGATATTCTAAATTTGGTATATGACATCAGCATGACATCACTTTTGCGTCAGCAGGTCAGCTGAGGCTTGCCAGTCAAAGGGGGCCCACTGGACCCACCAGTGAGTGACTGGACTGGTCCAGTCAGCTGGTTGACCAGTCAACTGGGTCCAGTGGGACCCAGTGGTCAGTCTCTAATTAGCTTAACTGTGATTTTGTTTAATTAATCAGTCTGTTTAATTCGCGGGCCCAGTCTGTCAGTGATACATTTGTTAGTGGTCCAATTAGCACTAATCCTATCTGCTACAGTACATGGGCCCGCTTGTCAGTGGCGTTAGCATCTGAGATTAGCGCCTAATCTAACAGTTAACGGCCGGGGCCCACATGCCAGGGACCCAGGCGAGGTTCAAACGCTCGCACGCGCCGGCGGCGAGGCCCGACGCGACGGCGGTAGCCGGAACTTGGCCTCCGGCGACCATTCGAGCGGCGGCTGGCACGGATCGGTAGAGGGGCTCGCCGCGCAACCTTTCATGGCACAGGACGGGGCTACGACGGCCGGGAGCGACAGTGACATCGACCACGGCGGACGCCGGAGCTCGGTCGAGCTCGGGAACGGCGTTGCAGAGGGCAAAACGACTAGCATTCGACTCCTGCGACACCTACGCGGGCTAGCTAGGTGGATGGAAGGAAGCACGGGATCGAAAGCCCATCGAAGCATCGCCAGAGACGAGGTCGGGCGGCGGCACGCTTCGGGTCCGAGCAGGACGGGCGTTATCACGCGCGCGGGGGTAAACGGAGGGGTCAGGGGAATGACCAGAGGCTCACCGGGCGGCTATGTCGAGCCGTCGATAGGTTAGGAGCAGAAGTGCACGTCGGGGAAGCCGCCGGAGTTGAAGGGGATTGGCGGCGGTCGGTGAGGAAGGCGGTGGGGATCTGGCACTGCAGGGTCTCCCGGCTTGCGCTGAGGGTCTGGGGCGACGTGGAAGACGTCGGCGGTGCGGTTGAGCCTGCCGGGGAGGAGAGGGAGGCGCGGTGGCTGCCGTGGTGGAGACGCGCGACGGCGGCGGCGTTCGGCATCGACGAGAGAGAGAGAGAGGGAGCGGTGGAGAGTGAGGAAAAGGGGAGAAGACGGCGAATGAAGGAGGGGCCAGGGGAGATGGCCCGAGGCGAGGCTTATCCCCTCGTCCACCTACCGTGTTGCGGTGGCGAGCGGTGGCCGGCGCGGGAGCGCTCGCCCACAGAGACGATGACACGGAGGTGAAGAAGGACGACGGGCAGGTGGGAGTGGGTTGGGCCAGCACGGCCCAGTTGCCAGGTAAGTGGCCTTTGGCCTTTTTTTTCCTTTCTCTGTTTTCTGTTTTACTTTTATTTATTTAACAAAGAGGGAAAAGGATTTATTTGGGCATCCAAAATTATTCTGAAAAATGTGAAGCCAAGTCACATAATTCCTTAACAATATTTGGCACTGCCACAAATAATTTGGAGGCCAGTGGACTTCGTTTGGAATATTTCATAAATAAATTAGCATTTAAAAAGGCTGGAATGGTGCTGCTTTAATTGCTAATGCTCATCTGTGCTCAAGGGTGATGTTGTGTTCCTTAGCACATAGTTGTCTTGGATTATTTGCAAGATGATGAACATTTTCTCAGCAACTTTTGGGCAACTTTATTTTGCACTTGTGATTTGAATTTGAATTAAGTGGTGGAATTTGAAATGAGATATTATGCAATGAAGATCAAGCATAGTTAACCAGGGTGACTTGGCATGATCAGAGAGTGATCACTGTGGTGTGAGGCTGGGGATGTTACAACAACATACGTAATTCTCTTTCCATCGGTATGTTACTTGCCCGAGATTCGATCGTCGGTATCTTCATACCTAGTTCAATCTTGTTACCGGCAAGTCTCTTTACTCGTTCCGTAATACATCACCTCGTAACTAACTCCTTAGTCATTTGCTTGCAAGCTTATGATGTGTATTACCGAGAGGGCCTAGAGATACCTCTCCGAAACTCGGAGTGACAAATCCTAATCTTGATCTATGCCAACTCAACAAACACCTTCGGAGATACCTGTAGAGCATCTTTATGATCACCTAGTTACGTTGTGACGTTTGATAGCACACAAGGTATTCCTCCGGTATCCGGGAGTTGCATAATCTCATAGTCGAAGGAATATGTATTTGACATGAAGAAAGCAATAACAATAAACTGAACGATCAATATGCTAAGCTAACGGATGGGTCTTGTCCATCACATTATTCTCCTAATGATGTAATCCTGTTATCAAATGACAACACATGTCTATGGTTAGGAAACCTTAACCATCTTTGATCAACGAGCTAGTCTAGTAGAGGCATACTAGGGACACGGTATTTGTTTATGGATTCACACATGTATTTAAGTTTCCGATCAATACAATTCTAGCATGAATAATAAACCTTTATCATGAATAAGGAAATATAAAATAACAACTTTATTATTACCTCTAGGGCATATTCCCTTCAGTTAGTTCATAATCTTGGCTGAAAACCTGAACATCAGTTAGACATATTTACAACAATAAGATCAAACAGAGTTTGTAAAAGTTTTTCTTTGTCACTTTCAGTTTGTCAACTGAATTGCTTGAGGACAAGCAATGGGTTAAGCTTGGGGGAGTTGATACATCTCCGTCATATCTATTTTTCCAAACTCTTTTGCCCTTGTTTTGGACTCTAATTTGCATGATTTGAATGAAACTAACCCGGACTGACGCTGTTTTCAGCAGAATTGCCATGGTGTTATTTTTGTGCAGAAATCAAAGTTCTCGGATTGACTTGAAAATTTACGAAGAATTTTTGTGGAATATATAAATACTGGCGCAAGAATTAACCAAAGGGGGGCCACCCAGAGGTCACAAGCCCTGGGGGCGCGCCCACCCCCTGGGGCACGCCCTGCAGGCTTGTGGGCCCCCTGGACCGTCTCCGACCCTAACTCCAACTCTATAAGTACCTATTCGGGGAGAAAAAAAAATCAGAGAAGGATTCATCGCGTTTTACGATACGGAGCCGCCGCCGCCTCCTGTTCTTCATCGGGAGGGCTGAGCTGGAGTCCGTTCGGGGCTCCGGAGAGGGGAATCCATCACCATCACCATCATCATCATCATCAACCTTCCTCCATCACCAATTTCATGATGCTCACCGCCGGGAGTGAGTAATTCCATCGTAGGCTTGCTGGACGGTGATGGGTTGGATATGATTTATCATGTAATCGAGTTAGTTTTGTTAGGGCTTGATCCATAGTATCCACTATGTTCTGAGATTGATATTGCTATGACTTTGCCATGCTTAATGCTTGTCACTAGGGCCCGAGTGCCATGATTTCAGATCTTAACCTATTATGTTTTCATGAATATATATGTGTTCTTGATCCTATCTTGCAAGTTGTAGACACCTATTACGAGTTATGATCCGCATACCCCAAGGTGACAATAATTGGGATTCTTTCCGGTGACTACCGTAGTTTGAGGAGTTCATGTATTCACTAAGTGCTAATGCTTTGGTCCGGTTCTCTATTAAAAGGAGGCCTTAATATCCCTTAGTTTCCATTAGGACCCCGCTGCCATGAGAGGGTAGGACAAAAGATGTCATGCAAGTTCTTTTCCATAAGCACTTATGACTATATACGGAATACATGCCTACATTATATTGATGAATTGGAGCTAGTTTTGTGTCGCCCTAGGTTATGACTGCTACATGATGAATATTATCCAACACAATTATCCATCGCTGATCAGATGCCTACGAGCTTTTCACATATTGATCTTTGCTAAGTTACTTTTATCGTGCTGCTGTTACAATCACTACAAAACTGCTACTGTTACTTTTGCCACTGTTACCGTTACTTTCATACTACTTTGCTACTAAATACTTTGCTGCAGATATTAAGTCTTTCAGGTGTGGTTCAATTGACAACTCAACTGCTAATACTCGTGAATATTTTTTGGCTCCCCTTGTGTCGAATCAATAAATTTGGGTTGAATACTCTACCCTCGAAAACTGTTGCGATCCTCTATACTTGTGGGTTATCAACCGCGCCGTGCCTTCGGAGGTCTGCGACGCGGCGTCCAGCACATCCACGCCTGCCGCCATCATCGAGGAGAAGTAGAACACGGGAGGCCACCATCGCTTGGGTCCCATAAAGGCCACCTCCGAGGCGACGTTGGCGTGCACAACTGGTGTCTTGCCCGCTCGCAGACCATCGTCGCCCCTTCCCCTCTGGCTGAAACACATCGTGGCGGTTCCACTCCGATGACCGGCGTTGTCGAACATGGGGAAGTGAGCTGCCCTTTGCGCTGAAGCATATACTTCCGGGGCTCACGACAGTCCGCCAGACATGGGGAAGACAAAGGGATCCGCCACGGCCGGTTGTATACTAGTGTAGTGCATCCGTGTGTAGGAATGGAGCTCCGCGCGGCTGGACGTGCACATTTTACCTATTTTAGTTAAAATATGTCCATAATGTAATGAATTTTGTCCGGTTTATCCGTGGTGTTTGAATGAATTTCATCCGGTTTGTTGAAAAACGTGTTTAAATGTATGCGGGCAGCGTTGGATGGCGGCCTCCAGCATCCATGTCCGCGGACTGATCCCCCTTGTCCGCGGACGGATGCGGAAGAAAATTTGTCGGTTTGCGTTGAAGATGCCATAAGCCATGGCTTTGGGAGAATAAGGTAATATGGACTGAGCTTAGAGCATCTACAGTCGGACTTGCCAAATCCGGTACCCTATACACCCGTGGGCGCGCCTGGGCGCGTCCGCGGACAGTGGCCGGATAGTCCTCAAATCCGCATATCGACAACCGCGTATCTCGTATCCGACACCCCTATATCCATACAAAATCATTCAACGCAGTACGTAGATCATCAGACGGGCAAAATCGACAGGAAACAGACATATAAACCGATAGCAAATGGGCATAATTCACATATAATTACCAATAGATCATCAAACGGTCATAGTTCACACAGTTCAAGCGTTGGCAAATAACTATATACTAGGAGCTAGATTATATGAGAGGGCCGGGTTCACCACTTTTTGGTCGGTACTTTGCCCTTCCGGTCGCCGACGCTGTTGTAGGCGTCCGCGACAGGAGGTGGGTCGGCGTTGAAGCCATTGGGGTCGGACCGTCGGAGGAGAATCGGAGATGAAAATGTAAGCCTTCAAGCGCCGGATGATGCGGTCCTGCTTGCGCTTGAGCTTGGGAGCGAAAGCCGCGTGAAGTCATTTTCACGTGACTTCATTTGTTTACCGAGGAGCCTTTGGGTCTGGCTGGCTTTGCATCTCATTCACATAAGCCACGTTCTCCCAATTCATAGTGACCATACTCCCTATTTTATAGGGTAGTCAGTTGCCATAGTTGACCTCCATTTGTGCTTAACCCCAAATGGAGCAGTTGGATGCAGATATTTCATCGGCTCGTGTGTAGTGTACTAGGACACAGTCTAACATGGATTTTAGGGCACATTGACCGGATTACCTGGCGGTACTACCACACTGGATATCATATCATGTACCACTGGACTTCAAACTAGTTTTTTCTTTTCTGCAGCGAACTTCAAACTGTGATTAATGGAGAGCAACATTGTACTCCTGTCCAGCCTAAAATGACTGATTAACTGCTCCCACTTCGCTGATCCAGAAAATGTCCTTCGATAGAGACAATGATCACCCCTGTCTAAAGTGTATGTGTTCAAAGTAGTGCCGAGCTTTCATAACTTTTTATCTTTGATTTTTATCTGTCTGCCAGATCCTCTTTCGGCGTTCCGAGCCATGACTAGACATTAAGAACAGAATATCATTTGACTTCAGAGCATGGTTAATAGTATAGCCAACTGTTGGCTATAAGCACTGTTCAAAAAATCTTCCGATTCAGCGATTTATCGCTACTCTTGGGGTGACCGATAAGATTATGCCTTATCTTCACCGTTTATCGTTTGGGCCAATTTATCGCTATGACAAGCGATTTTTCGGGAATCTACCGATAAATCAGGCCTATTCATAACACTGTGTTTGAAAAACTATGTTTATTTGCGTTTTGTGGTCCTTGTTACGTAATATGTACTATTGTCCTATTTTGTTTGTAATTATACGAGAATTCAAAGGCTTGTAATTAAGGTAATAATTCTGTCCAAAATTGTTTTGGTGTTGAATATAGCATATTTTAGTGTTGGGAACCTGGGATTTGTAAAAAATGGCCGATTAATAATCGACCGATAAAATCGATTAATCGGCCGATTTTTTATTAATCTCTAATCCCCAGCTGACCGAGACGCTAACGATAAGCGGTATCCTCAACGTTGGCTATAAGAAAGTGCCATGTCATCTATAGCCAACCTTATAGCCAACATGTATAACAATTAGCTATAAGTATGTGTTACTTTATATATACATGACCCACCTTCCACTTTCACATAGTGCCTAGGAGCACGTGCTGCAGCTAGCTCTTGCATGAGAGCCCGCTTATATTCTCTCTCATATCCTCTCTCCTCCAACTAAGTATAGAAATATTATTTTATTCCTTGCAGTCTGCTGACTGTATCTTATTGTACTTGCTCTCACAACTATTTTTCTTTGCTCTCCCATTTTCAAGAAAAATACCACTAGCATGCTTGGCTTAATTGCCGAAATTTAGGTGGTCAATGAGGATTATGGCTCTCGGGTGCCACACACCCCTATATGAATATAGTACTTTTGGGATTTTGGGAATGTTAGGATATCAAACATGGGTGTTCATTCTACTCCTGTGTTTAGTGAGGAATGAGTGCCCGTGGTATTCTCGTAAAATGTCAAAAAATTCATATATATAGAAAAAACTGTTTGGATTGATCTTGATCGTATGTTGGATCGTATTTTCTTTGCCACGGATACCTCGGGCATCCATTCCTCATGAAACTAAACATAGGGGTGGAATGGTCACCCATGTTTGATATCCCAAAATTCTAGAATTATTTAATATTTTCTAATAATTTTCTAATACTATATTTATATAGGGGTGTGTGGCACCGGAGAGCTCCAATGCATTTCCTGGCCAAAGTGTATATTTTCAATTTAAAGAGCCTCGATGCACTGTATCTTGAGCTATATTAATGATATAAGATACAAGTTTAAATATAGCAGTCCGGTGCACTATATCTTAGTGTTGTACTCTCTCCAGACAAGTATATAGGGCCCAATGCAATTTTTTTGGTGGTATTTGGGCATCGGTAAGATTAATACTTCCTCCATTCCCTTATACAAGACCACTATAAAAAAATACATTTTGCATTTATACAAGGCCACTAATGGTAATCAAGATTAAAATTAATGTTGTTTCCTTGTACTAACAACTTATTTAATATTTACATGCATATAGTCATGATGACACCGTGCTACTTCCTTTCTATTCCTTCCTTGCATGCATGCGGAGAATTAATGATCCCGGTTAACAAAAAAAAAGTTGTCTTACAAAGCACTCATTAGATAAAAAAAGTTGTCTTACAAAGGGAATGCAAGGAGTAATAAGTATGAAAATGTATGACATGAAAATTATGTAATAAAAAACTCCTTGCACTTACGAATTTGACGATATACTTTGTGTAACACCCTTATTGTATATTATTAATCTTATCAATGGTCAAAGTCAATCTCAAAAAAGGTATTATACCTTATATATTTGGATGAAGAGAGTATCTAAAACAACACTCACTTAGTGTCTTTAGTGAGAGAAAAAGATTATGAGATGTCATGGATTTGATGCTAACTAATCCCTTCATTTCTTAATACAATGACACTTCGTTTTTGTGTCAAAGTTTGACTTATAATTTTGATCAACAAAATATGATTTATATGTCAGATTAAATATATCATCATTTTTTTTGAAATATGCATCAAATGACATGACCTTGTATAAAATTGATGATCAAAGTTAGACATAAAATTGTGAATGACCTTGTATAAAAAATGGAGGGAGTGTATCCAGTTTAATATATGGTTCCTCTCTTTTTTTCTCATTAAATATGGTGCTACATCAGATTTTTATCTAAGTATGAGATATACAGGCATTCGGATTTTGACATCAAACTACATTTTCTAAGAGCATTGTTTGAGAAATATTTCTAAGAAACAAACATGCGGCGTGAGACCTAGGCAAAGCTTGTCTTTCGAAAAAGAGAGAGACATCATGTCACAAAAAATTATATTGTTTAATTTGTATTTGAATATAATTTCCAATGATGTTATTTTTATTATGTATAATTTATATTTTATTAGTTAAAATAATAATCAAAGTATGAAATTTAATACGAGAAGAACTAATAAATCAGGATGGAGGTAGTATGGCAAATCGGCGAAGGGGTGTGGACGGCACGACGACTGGACGGACGAGTGAAACCCGGGTCCGTCCGGGAGGCGCGTTCCCCATCCCCGTCTTTTAAGCCCGACTTCCGAGAAAGAAACGGCCACCGCCCGACGCCCCTCGGTCTCTTCCGTTCCGTTCCCACACTTCGCCACCCCAGCAGCAAAAGCCATACTATATCACTCGCCCCCGCACCGCCGTACCACTTCCCCCATTCCCTCCTCCCCCGCCGCCGCCGCCGCACAGCTTCCTTCCATTTCCAGCCCAAGCCCTAGCTCGCCAGCGCCCCTGCTGCGTCCACCGCCGCGCGCGCACAGCGGCGGCGGCGGCCGCGCACTCCATGGATCCGTCCAACGCCAACGCGAACGCCAATGCCAACGGGAAGGCCCCGGCTGCCGCCAACGGCGACGTCGTCCTCATCATGCCGCCCGAGCAGCCGCAGCCGCAGCGCCCCACGGCGGCCGACGCGCCCAAAACCCCACCAAACCCCGAGAAGCCGCCGCCGCCGGCCTCGGCGGCGGCCCCGCCGCGCCCGCATCTGCCGAACCCCGAGAAGCCGCCGCAGAGCCCCGCACGGCCGCCCCTACCCCCGGCCCAGGGCGCGCTCCTCCGCCGCCGCTCCTCGCTCTCCAAGCCCAAATCCCGCTTCGTGGAGCCGCCGACCCCTCCGGCCCCCACCTCCCACCCGTCCCCGGCCCACCTGGCCTCTACCACCCAGACCCCTCGCCCCGCCTCCACCCCGCAGACCCCGGGCGAGGGCGACGACGACGACGACGTCTTCCGCAAGGACGGCGCGCCCACCGCCGCCTCCGCGGCCAAGTGCCGCCGCAGGGCCTGCATCTCGCTCGAGCTCGCCGTGCTCGTCCTCTTCCTCGCGCTGCTCGTCGTCAGCCTCGTGGCGCGCCCGCTCAAGGGGTACTTCGTGTGGGGGCTGGAGATCTGGAAGTGGTGCGTCATGGTCATCACCGTCTTCTCCGGCCACCTCGTCAGCCAGTGGGTCGTCGCCTTCGTCGTCTTCCTCATCGAGCGCAACTTCCTGCTCCGCAACAAGGTGCTCTACTTCGTCTTCGGGCTCAAGAACAGCGTGCAGGCCTGCCTCTGGATTGGTTTCGTGCTCATCGCCTGGTCTCAGCTCTTCGACCAGGAGCAGCTGGGCCGCACGGCAAAGACTGCCAGGATCCTCAACTACGTCTCCAGATTCCTCGCCTCCGTGCTCATCGCTTCAGTTATCTGGGTGGTCAAGACATTTATCATGAAGGCCATCGCGTCCACGTTCCACCGGAAGGCCTTCTTCGACCGGATCCAGGAGAGCCTGTTCCATCAGTACGTGCTGCAGACTCTCTCGGGCCCTCCATTGATGGAGCTAGCGGAGAATGTTGGGCGGGAGCCAAGTGGGCGGGTGAGCTTAAGCAGCGCGAAGGATGATAAAGGAACGCCCAAGGTGATCGATGCCGTGAAACTGAGGAAGATGAAGCAGGAGAAGATCTCAGCTTGGACGATGAAAGGGCTCATCACAGCAATCCGAAGCTCAAGGCTTTCAACAATATCTCAAAGTATTGAGAGCTTTCATGAGTTTGATGAAACGGAACAAAAAGATAAGGAGATAAATAGTGAGTGGGAGGCAAAGGCAGCAGCCAATGCCATTTTCAAAAATGTTGCAAGACCCGGCTATAAGTGAGGATCACGAATGCCCGTTCTTCTCTGAAAACATATTTCAATATGTCCCATTGACCATTGTTCATTTGCGCAGGCACATTGAGGAGCTGGATTTGCTGAGATTTTTCAACAGGGAGGAGGCAGCCTTGGTCCTTCCGATGTTTGAAGGGGCATCAGAGATGGGGAAGATAAAAAGATCTGCTCTGAAAAATTGGGTGGTAATGGAAATTTTAACTCAGTCACAATTTCCATTTTAAATATATTTCAGAAGTTATAAGGGGCAATTATCCTATGATGTAGATTGATTCAAGTGTTTCCTGTTCCGTGTTTCAGTTTGACTTCGGTTGCAGCAGTCATAATCATGTAGATTCTTTAGTGTCTAAACAAGTCTTGTTTTTCCCTGGTATAAATCATTTAACTTCTTGAGAAAGGAAAGAATACATGCTGCTGCAAAACTGCAAAAGCTGCTGTATATGCTACATTTTGATGCTTTGACATTGATAAAGTTCTATATGTATATGGATATTTTTGGTTTCCTTGCTTGATCATTATTTACTGCAGGTAAGCGCATACCTTGACCGCAAGTCACTAGCGCATTCTCTGAATGACACAAAAACTGCAGTTAGCCAACTTCACAGCCTCATCAGAATTCTAGTACTCATTATAATCATCATTATCACTCTGTTGTTGATGGGCATCGCCACGACCAAGATCCTTGTTGTCATCTCATCCCAGCTTCTAGTTGTGGTTTTCATATTTGGAAATGCCTGCAAGACTGTATTTGAGGCCCTTATATTTGTTTTCATCATGCATCCGTTTGATGTTGGGGATCGCTGTGTTATTGATGGAATACAGGTTACTTCTATACTACCCTGTTTTCAATTCCCCTTTTCACTGATCTTCTGATGTTAATTCTGATGCTGACATGTATCTATATTGATAATAGATGGTTGTCGAAGAAATGAATATATTAACCACTGTTTTCCTAAAGAATGACAATGAGAAGGTATATTATCCAAACTCTGCGTTGTCCACAATGCCAATCAGCAACTTCTACCGAAGCCCTGACATGTATGACACCATCGACTTCGCTATTGATGTTAAAACTTCAATGGAGAGCATCGCAGCTTTGAAATCCAGAATTCAAGGGTATTATTCTTAAGCTTCTTCTGTTTTTAATTTGCTGCATCTTATTCTGGGCATAGTTCTTAAGCAAATCTATCTCCGATACTAGCATATCTACACTCCAGAGGCATGTACTCTTTCATATGTGAATGCGCAGATCCGGATGAGTTATCCAAACTTAGCGTCATTTTTATGTCTTCCATGTGATCAACCGTCATGGTTCTCTGGGGTTTCAGGTACCTGGAGAGCAAACCTACACGGTGGCACCCTATCCACACGGTAAACCTGAAGGACATCTTGGACGTGAACAAGATCAACATGGCCCTGTGCGCCCAGCACACGATGAACTTCCAGAATATCCGGGAGAAGAGCATCAGGAGGTCTGAGCTTGTGATGGAGCTGAAGAAGATATTCGAGGAGATGTCCATCAGCTACCAGCTTCTGCCTCAAAAGGTCGAGCTTAGCTATGTCGGCACAAACCCGCTGCCCGTGAATGTTTCTCAAGGCAGATAGGAAGCGTGGGGAAGATTAACAACTGACGATCCCAGGGTCGATGCCACGGAGATTGACGACTGATGGCTAGTTTAGTTTTGCAGTTTGTACCGGAGCTTTTATCATCCCTGTACATGCTTTGCGAGTTGCGTTTATCTGTACTTGATCACTGGATAATTATGTGTCACCGTCACCAGCGTATGGGTTGAACTGAGAATTTGGAGCAAGTATTGTCGTTCATCGTTGGTCGCGATGGGGGAGGTTACGTGTGGACTTATTGTTACATCTCATCTTTTTATGACATTTGAGATCATTAGCCGTTTCTGATGCTGAGCTTGAAAGAGCGACTCAACCAGAAGTGTGCCTTGTGGTATTGTACAAGGACGCAGTGTCACGGGGGAACAGGAACGGGAGGACAGATGATTTTGAGTGATCTGTGTGTGGCGCAGAAGTTTTTGAGTTTGCACGTCATGCCTTTAGTTTGTACTAGATTTTCATGTTGGGCACAGCTAGAGCACGGCGTGTCATGTGCTCTGGTCTGCATCTGCGTGTCAGCGTGTGCTGGTTGCCTCTGCTGAAGTTGTGCTCCCTTCGTCGTCGTCATGTGCGCGCTGAGTGTGGTCTGAGCCTGCACGCGCTGAATTTGGTGGATGCTATCTTGTTTCAGGACCTTTGCTTTCTACTCTATAAAGCAGGGCCTTGATGGGATTTTCTCCAATGAGAGAGCGAACACTTGCCCAAGCCCGATAGGCTTTCCGTTTCATTGTGTTGAAGAAACTATTGCGCAGTTGACAACAGTGTACTCTATATTGTGTGTTTTAGCTGTATTTTTCTGCGTGCTTCAATTGTATCAAGTGTTTAATGATGCTATTTTCAACATCAATTTTGTACCTTTTTTTTTTCAACGGCATGTTTTTTCAACCGCACTGCTTTTTTTCTCTTTTTTTTTTGCGGGTAACCGCACTGCTTTTTCAACTGTATAGCTTTTCTCAACTGCGCTCTTTCATCGAATTTTAACTTTTTACTGTGGTGTTTATAGTTAAGAAAGTAAGGTTTATTGCTGAGTCGCGTCCAAACACAAACGAGGCAAACGTAGCCAGTTAAGCTGGCTAAAAGAGCATGGATGATAGCACTTCTGCGTTAATCATGCACGAGGAACACAGCGACGCTAGCAATATTATTCAGATCGGCAGGAAAACGCAGCCGCTTGCCGGCCGGCCGGCTAGCCGACGACGGGGGTCCTGACGACGAGGCCCTGGGACTCCTTCGCGTCGAAGAAGACGCGGACGCGCTTGGCGTTGAAACCCTTGGGCACCTTGACGCCGTCCGGGAGGACCTCGATGGCGACGTCGGACCTGTCGTGGTTGATCTTCATCACCGCCGGCGCCGCCGGGATGCCCACCACCTCCGGCCACGACGTCCTCGTGGGGTCGGCGCCGGCCATTTCAGCAAAGGATCGATCCGTCAGTGAAAGGAGTGCTCGAAATCTCGGAGACAGTAGATGCTTGTGGTTCTGAACTTCTGATGGATGCTTGCTTATACTACACGAATGCAGCCGATGCCGCCCCTTGCCGGAGCACCTCGGATTTGTCACCCATTGCTAGCTCAGGGAGCTGCTTGTTTGGTTCCGTCGTATAAAACCATAGAAATACGGCAAATGATACGCCCTTTTTTTTTTAGAATTGGCGATGCCGGCGATTTTCTCTCTCCGACTCAGTCATTTCAGGCGACAAGGTCTCCTCCGGCTTTTTGATAACGGACTGGTGGCCCATTCTTATTTCCTTGTGGGCCTTCGCATAAATAAACTGAAAGGAAATACTGCAGCCTTTTTCTGCCCTTCTATGGAGGCCCGTTACTTCATGAATTATTGAGGCGCAAGGAAATGATTTTTTTTTTACCGCTAAAAAAAAAGGAAATGATTTTTTTCTTTAAGAATTTATATTATGCCTGAAAAATGGTTTTTTCTTTATCTTTTTTTAGTTGTTTTGTTTTAATAGAGTGGCTTTTATGCACTCTTTTTTTTTTGCGGAGGTTTTTAAAAGAGGGACCTGGTTTTTTATGCACTCTTTTAGATAGCTCGCTGCATGCGCCAAGTGCCTTGTGGTCTTTTATGCAGACTTATTCACTGCGATAGTGCACTCGCCACTGAGATTAACGGAGGTTCAGTGAGGTCCATTACGCCTCAACAAGTGGGAACCCCAAAAAGTCTATATTCCCACAATTATAGAACTCAAAATGCTTTGCACCTGCGGTGACCCAATTCTTGGCCTCAATCTTGATGTTTGCGAAGATGATGGTCAAAATGCTTTGCACCTGTTGTGGAAGATTCCTCTCATTTCAAAGTTCCCATGCAACCGGCTAAAAAAAAGTTCCCATGTAACGAGCATGAGGTACAAGACCATTGCTTTGTTTTTCCCGTGCCCTCGACTGAGAACCATGGTTGCCCACCAAACCTGGACAGAAGAGAGGTCTGTCCAGTCAGCAGTGCTCAACTCCGGCGCGTCAACCCAAGGCTTAACTACATCCCAAACTCTGATGGAGAACCTGTCTTTGAACAAAATGTGTGCCACGAACTCCAGTTCCCACCGGGTTGGATTTGAAGCCCATAAAGTCTGATCCGGAGCTCAGATAGCTTGCTAAGATGCATATTTGTAATTTCCACAACTTTGACGAGCCGAGCATAAATATGCTCTAGCTTTGTACAAGACTACAAGTAATATTTGTTGTCTATGCATGTTGTGTCTATACCAACACCAACTTTATTGGAGTTTGCTCCACTCTTACATCGTTGAATATTATTTGTTCTACCGAGTTTTGTCGAGTTGAGCATTCACACATTTAAGGATGAGTTCAGTTGTGCTAAGCTTGAGCTGAGCCTACCAGTTTTTTCCAAGTTGAACGAGGTGATTGAAGAACCTAGTCTGACTCATCTGGAATTGCACCATTGCCTTCCACCTCCTTCTACACTTAATGTAATCCTTGTCGCCATTCTGGCTTCTAAGCTTCTTTGATTCATAATATTTAAAAAACATTGTAACAAAAAAAATTATAATGCCCACTTGATTATAGAATAATGCTTGCACCGAACTTTTGCACATGATAAATGAATGAAGCTTTCAAGATGGTTTAAGTGGATTTAAAATTTACTATATGAAATATAGTGCAAAACAATCGTTGAGTATAATTACGTTCTACATATCAAATGGCATTCAAGAAAGTTACTAAGAGCATCTACAACTGGACTGGGCAAATTCAGTCCCCTAAACGTCCGTGGGCGCATCCACGGACAGCATCAGCCCGCCCCTCAAATGTCCTCCCGGACAAACACATCCCTCATATCCGAACCCCATATCCATGGAAAGCCATGCATGTCTAGCATATAACACCAATTCACAAATTCAGCTATTCGACAAAGCAAAATAAACCACAATTCAACATATGCGATTTTTTTTAATTTATACAGATAGGTGACACACGAATGAACCAATCGTGTCTTTTGTTGTGTTCGTGCATCTCGTTCTTCATCTCGATGCACTTCTTTCTTCCATCATCTAAGAGGCTAGTGTCTTACAACATGATCATAGAATCTCCGGTGTCCCTTGCAAGCCTCTCTCTCTCCCTCTCTCTCTCTCTCTCTCTCTCTCTCTCTCTCTCTCTCTCTCTCTCTCTCTCTCTCTAACTTAACCCCGTGCATAGTAGCCCCCTTCCCATGCTCAACTTCTCTTTCACCCTCGCCCGATTGAGCTCCATCCTCTCCCTTTGCACATCTAAGAAGAGCTTGTACCTCTCCTTCTTCATCTCCTTCGTGAAAAAATGCTTGTCCATGTGGAGGACATTTAGCACCGTGCCATCACGCGCAACCTGCTCCTTCTCCCACTTGTTTCCCATCACCTGCAGGTTCCTCTTTGGCATGACCGCTTGTACGTCTGCCCCTCCACTTTGCTCCTCTTTGTCATCCAATCCAATGGATCTTTGGTAGTGCCGCCTTTGAGCACTTCAACAACGGTTTTCCATTTTGGTTTCCCATTCAATTCATCCAACAACGGGACAAAGTGAATGGCTTGCCTTCGATTTGAGAGTACAAACTCGTCGTCAACCCCAACTAGCAAAACAAAATTCACGCAAAACAATGCAACAACCATAGTGAAATACAAATGATGATAATGTGAAGCAAGTCAAACTTACATGGCTTTGGACTCCAATGCCACTTTAGTTCTGGCTAACCACTTGTGTATAGTAACCGACAAACTTGTTGACGCTCTCTTGGATGGTGGACCATCTATGTTGGGGAGAGCCCTCATTGCGAGTAGTATGGATAAGTTTCGGCTCCACATAGTTCTTTTTCTCATGGTAGAGTATGTGAATTTTTTGCCAATACTTGACGCCCTTTTACTCGGTTTCACAAATTGGATCCATGCTTGTGGCCAATCAAAATTCATACAACAACACATCTTCAAAGCTTGTGAATGTCGGACCTCTTGGCTTTGGTACCTTTTTCTAGTGTGTGATGTTTGTCCGACTTCATAGATAGAAGAATTGGTATCACCCATCAAAATGCATAGGCTCTTGACCATCATTTATCATGTTCAACATGAACGCGTACTACAATATGGGTCACAATGAAACTACAATCCCTAGATTGATTCAATGGTATGCGCAACAAATGAAGCAAGCGATGCAAGTGACATATGGGGTAAGAATGTATCAGGTCTTATTCGGGCATATCATCGAACATCCGATGGGCATGTCCGATGCCGGCATTTCTCGATGTTTTCCGTTGCCTTTGGAGTTGCATTGATTCGTACATAATGTCCACGGCGGAGGCGTCCTCTAAGAAGGTATCTGGGATGCCCGGCCGCTGGGAGGCCGGAATGGACCCGGGCTCGACCGACGGCTTCTTTCTTCTCCCTAGTCCGGACACACCCCAGTCCATTCCCTCACAGGCCATCTCCACGGCTTCCCTCTCTGCAACTACCTTCTCCGTCGCTTCCCGGACGTGCTGCCGGGCACGTCAATTCCTCCGAGCAATGATCTCCGCCTTGCAAGAGACGACGGTCGAGAGCGACACAGACTCCGTCGAGGCATCGTCCATGGAGGTGTGGGGGGATGGGGCACTCGGCATTGACATCTACGACAGCGGACGAGGACGGCGGCGCGGACGGGTAGGAAGCATGGAGGAGGGCGACGACTCAGACGTGGGAAATGGAGGATGGACATGGAAGGATGATGGGCAATTTGATGGATTTGGTCAATTTGGAGCGGATTTGAGATGAGTCCGGTCTATCGGATCCGCCGTGGCCGGGCAACCCATATCCGCCCCACATATCGGTTGGGTTTGGGGGTGCCGTCAGTCCAGACGTATATATAGGGCCGGTTTGAGAGGGTCAGGTTGTGTGCCAATTTCGTGACGAGTAGTGACCTGGCCATCCGTCCAGAGATACATATAGAGGGGATTAGGGGTTCGGTTGTAGATGCTCCAAAAGATTCCACTCTACTTTGTCTATAAACACATCTTTAACAATAAATGGCTAGCTGTGCCCGTTTCATAGAAGAAGTCTACCAATGTAACGAATGTTGTAAGCATGAGGTGAGTTTGTCGGCATATAACACGCGCGCATGCTGTGATCGGAGTGACATGCGTGACCTCATTCCACGGAGCCGGCCCTAAGCTTCTGCACAATTTCTATCGTACGTGCGTAGGCACGGCGTATAATCTCCTTGTACAAGATAGTTTTCCAACAAAACATACGCGTGTTGTTGTTGTCAGCGTGAGCTTTACAAGGGACGACGAAACCAAGGTTCCGGCAAAGGGCGGCATGCCCAATGCCGAGACCTGATCCAAGACCACAGACACGTACCATGCAGATGAGATGGATCGCCAACTCCAGCGCATATAAATACACACACGACCTGACTCCACAGCCACACACAAGTGAAGCACTTCTCTTGCAGTGGTACATATACCGCTACCTAAGGTCGGTCGGCGTCGATCTACCAGCACTTGTTTTCGCGCAGTTTGATTTCCATCTCTTCCCAGCCTTTGAGTGTGACCATGATCTAACGTTTTTGCAGACTGATCGAGCTTGCAAGTCCGAGGAGATCAAGGAGGAGGCCGGGGAAAATGAGCAAGACGTCTTGGCCAGAGGTGGTGGGTTGGCCGGCGACGCAGGCCGTGACGCAGATCAACGCCGACAGGCCCGACGTCGCGATCGAGGTGATCCCCAATGGCACCACCGTCGCCCCGGGGTACAACGCCGAGCGCGTCCGCGTCTTCTTTGACGCCGGAAACGCCAGCGGCCCCGTTGTGGGAACCCCTGCCGTCGGCTAGCTAGCGCCTTACCTTGCCGCCAGCAGGTCAAGGGTTGAAGCTGAAGAAAGCATGAAGATGCAATGGAAGCACCACTTGAATAAAAGCGCAACAAGTACAATAACATGTCGTTTACTTTTGACAATTTGGCAAGAGAATCATCATCGGGGCATCTCTAATTGATCCAAAAAACAACTACCTGAAAACTGCCGCTTTTAGGAGTTTAAGCTGTCCACATCCACGAAACACATAAGGGCGTTCCCAACGGCAACTCGCAAATTTCCTCCCGCATCCGTCTGTGCATGCGGGGACCAGTCGCGGCACGGATGCGGGAGGACGCCATCCATTCATAGCTGCATACATTTAACAACACCTGAAACCAACCAGACGAGATTCAGGCAAATCGGGCTAATTTGATATAAACACGGCGGATTTTATTTAGCCTAGGATAATTTGTACATAAAACCAATGATATTTCGTTCGGTGAACTAAAAACCTTAAAATAAAACCGTAAACAACCCTATACTTGACGGTGACCTCATAGGCCATCCCGGGCTGGTCGGCCGCTCCTCCTCCGTTATCGTCGTCCGATCCGGTGTCGGAGTCGTCGTCGTCGGGTTTCGGGCAGCAGAAGGTGGCAGCATCGTGGTAGGGCTTCCCGGCAGCCGCCTGACGCTCACGGATGATCCTCTCTGCTTTCCCTTGCGCTGTGCGGCCGCGACCACCGAGGACGTGGGCTGGGGAGAGGGTGGTGGTCCTTGGAGGAGACAACATTGGCGGTGGGGATCTCGCTGAGAGACCATTCCTCACCATACTTGGCCATCTCCCCGTCGAGGCGGAGGAGACAACGCTTGGCCATCTCCGACGTCGTCAGAGAGCGGTCCAGGACCCAGGCGTACGCCAGGTCCGGGTCCGCCGTGATGTGTGGCGGCGGGACGTCGGAGTCCGCGAACTTGGATCGGCGCGCGGCGTTGCGCATGTCCTGCCGGCGCTGCTCCCTGTCGGCGTACTCTTGCGCCGTCATGGCGCTCCGGGACGACGAACAGCTGCTGCCGCCCTCGCCGCTGCCGAGGTTGTGGGGAATGCGACCGCGCGCCTTCGCCGCGATCGGACGCGCCGGGGTGACGACGAGAGCCGCTCCTCCTTGATGCGACGGGGCGTTGGAGAGAGCCGCTCCTCCTTGACGCCCGAGGTGGTGGAGAGAGCTGCTCTCCACGTGACGTCCGATTTGGACGCCGCGGTTGCGTGGCAGAGAGCGCGGAGGGGATGCTGGCTCCGGCTTCATGGGGTGGAGCGTCCCCGATGGCGGAGCCGGGCCATTCAGGTGGAGCACGGAGCGACGAAGCATGATAACCCAGAAGTATAGGGGATCACGACAGTTTTTGAGCGTAGTATTTCACTCAAATTTAGTGGCTCGACAACAGGGGAGCCAACGAATATTTATAAGCCTTAGCAGTTGAGTTGTCAATTCAACCACACCCGAGATGCAAATTCTCTGCTGCAAAATATTAGTAACACCATAATATGGTAGTTTCATAGTGGTGATAGTAGTAGTAATAGTAACAGTAACAGTAATAGTGACGGTAGCAGTTTTGTAGTAGTTGAAATAGTAGCAACAATAGTAGTGCCTTAGCAAAGACAATATGAGCAAAGCATAGGCATGGAGTAGCGATGAATATTATGGATGACATCGATCATATAACAGTCACAACCTAGAGTGATACACAATAATTCCAATTCATCAATTATATATAGGCATGTATTCCGTATATAGTCATACGTCTTATAATAAGAATTTGCATGACAACTTTTGTCGTACCCTCCCATGGCAGCGAGGTCCATAAGGAAATCTAAGTGTAATTAAGGCCTCCTTTTAATAAAGAACCGGGTCAAAGAATTAGCACATAGTGAATACATGAACTCCTCGAATTACAGTCATCGCCGGAGAGTATCCCAATTATTGTCACCTTGGGGTCTACAGTTCAGAACAATAACAAGTGCATATAACTAGCAGACAGGATCAAGAACTCAAATATATTCATGAAAACATATAGGGTTCAGATCTGAAATGATGGCACTCGGGTCCTAGTGACAAGCATTAAGCATAGCAAAGTCATATCAACATCAATCTCAGAACATAGTGAATACTCGGGATCAAGCCCTAATAAATTGACTCGATTACATGATCAATCTCATGCATCTTCATCTACCTCGAGTATGCCTACGTTGGAATTACTCACTCCCGGTGATGAGCATCATGAGGTTGTCGATGAAGAGGGGTTGTTGATGACGACGACGACAGATTGCCCCCTCCGGAGACCCGAACGAACTCCAGATCAGGCCTCCCGATGAAGAACATGAGGTGGTGGCGGCTCTGTATCATGAAACACGATGAAACTTGCTCTCTGATTTTTTTCAAGAGAAGACGGTACTTATGGACCTAGAGGTAGGATAAACGGAGCCACGAGGGCCCCACAAGGAAGCAGGGCGGCGCCGGGGGGGGGGGGGGGGGGGGGGGGCAGGCGTGCCCCTGCCTTGTAGGAAGGTGGTGGCCCCCCTCCGATAGATCTTTGCTCCGGTATGTTTCATATATTCAATAAAAAATCTCCGCCAAGTTTCGTCCAATTTCAAGAATTTTTATGTCTGCACAAAAAACCAACACCAAGGTAGTTCTGCTGAAAACAACGTTAGTCCGTGTTAGTTTTATTCAAATTGGAGTCCAAAACAAGAGAAAAAATGTTTGGAAAAGCAGATACGTTGGAGGCGTATCAACTCCCCCAAGTTTAACTCATTGCTTGTCCTCAAGCAATTCAGTTGATAAACTGAAAGTGACAAAGAAAAACTTTTACAAACTCTTTTGCTTCTGTTGCCGTATATAAGCTTAACTTGTAGCCAAGTTTTCAGCAAAGATCATGAACTAACCACATAAACGATAACACTTAGAACTCATATTTACTTAATCAACTAGCGAGCAATAATACTATATGTCAAATGCCAACACTTTGTGAAAACAATCATGATATAATATGGTAGAATGGTATCTCGTTAGCCCTTTCTGAGACCGCAAAACATAAATGCAGAACACCTCCGAAGTTCAAGCAGCGACTAAACATTGTAATTCAGGGTAGAAGAGATCCATCCATGCTCACATCCAACATTAACTAGACCCAATGCATGTTAAACTAAGAATGACAATAGCGCTCTCGGGATTGGTGCTTGAATGAGAAGGTGATGACTCAACAATAAAATTAAATAACATAAAGGTAAATAGAAAGACTCTTCGCAGAGTGAAGCAGAGATTTGCAGAGGTGCCAAAGCTCAAAGCTAAAACAGAGATGAACACATTTGGAGTGGTGTGCTTTTCTGCCAACGTCATGACAAAGGTTTTCATTATCTACCATGCTAAACACATTAATGGCGGTTCCAAAAGAAAATTTTTATTCTCCCCCACAACCATACAGACACAATCCTTGGCTAGCCGAATCCTCGGGTGCCCTCCAACAATCAACAATCTAGGGGGAGTTTATTTTCATAAAGCATGTGGGACTGGGCATCCCTATTACCAGCCGCCCACAAAGTTAACGAGCGAATAAACTCTTGTCGCGAGTTAAACACACTTAGCATGGAAGATATTGACCGCCCCGTCACTACATGAGCGGTACAACACAGAAAACATATGTTTATTTAAAGGTTTACAGATGGTACATGCAAATTTACTTTGAATGACAGGGTAATACCGCATATAGCTAGATACGGTGGACTCTTTTGGCACAACTTTTGTTTAAGGGATTTGGATGGACAAGGTATTTCCGCTTAGTACAGGCGAAGGCTAGCAAATATGCTGAGAAGCGACCAATTAGAGAGTGACAACGGTCATAATCATGCATTTTGAATAATTAACATTGAACATGAGCATGAGTAGGATATAAACCCCCTGAACATAAATATCATAAAGGCCGTTTTGGTTTTGAATCAACTACATGTGTGAACATGTGCCAATTCAAGCCACTTGAATTCTTCAGAGGAGGATACCATCCTAACATACTACATCATAACCATTTTAATGCATGTTACTAGCTACTTAAGCATGAGATGATCAACTATAATCTCTAATTGTCATCACAAACATGTTTACTCATAATATGCTGAATCATGACTATTGAGTTAAACATATTTACAAAAACAAAAACAAGAAAAGTTCATTCCAACATTCCTTTACCACAGTCACTTCATCAAATCATCATCATCATTGCATTTCAGTTGCACAACCGAATGATGTGAAAATAATAATAGTGCAAGTATGCCGTGGACTAAACTGGAATCTGCAGACACTATATTCAACGAAGAAGACAAGGAAGTAATTGGCCCTTCATTAGATCAACAATAAAGCAAAATAATAGCCACTAGACAATTCTTACGAAGTCTTCTCCTTATGACGACTCAAAGAAAAGAAATTCAGAGAAACACACTGAAATATTTTTGGAGTTTTTAGTTTTTCTCAAGAAAGCAAATGAAAGAAGAAAACAAAAGTGAGAAAAACTATTTACACTGAAGAGCTCCCGACAAACACAAAAGAAGAAATAGGAAATATTTTTGGGTTTTCTTTTACTACTACGAACTTAACTAAACGGATGGAAACAAAAACAAAAAGAAGCGAGGAATATTTTGGAATTTTCAAAGTTTTTCAAACACACAAAAGAAAGAAAAGAAAATAAAACAAGGAAATGATGAACACCGACAACTGCAATGAATGCGTGATACATGAAATGGAATATCGGTGAGAATACGTACTCCTCCAAGCTTAAGCTCTTGGCCTAACTTGGTCTATGGCCACTGCCAAAATCCGTCTGGTCCAGGGAGGGACTGGGTCGACTACGACACTCGAGCGTCCCAAGGTTAGGCCTCGCTCTCCGTAGCAACTAGTGCGCTCTCATAAGCAATGATGTCCTCAGTCATGATGGTGTATCCGTTCCTGGTGTTAGCATCAAACAAAGCCGGAGCAGGCAACACAATAATCTTACGCGTTTCCTCACTAAATACCAAATTATAAAGATAACGATGAGGAGGTTCATGTTTATCAATAATATAATGGGCTATCATGGACTCATGGTCTAAATAGACACTAGGTAGCAAGCGGTCATTAGGAGGAATGTTAACATTAAGACATTTTGCGAGATGAGTAGTATAAATACTGCCATTTGTACTACCCCTAGTTCTATTAGTGTGCAAGCGGCGTGCAATAATAGCTCCTAGTCTGTAAGTTCTATCACTGAATGTGCGGAATGCAGAATAGGAAAGTCGGGGGCACTGAGTGTACCTCCCTCCTGTATGGCAGTCAACATTTCCCTATAAATAAACCAAAGTAATGCACAACAGGAAAATGCAAACCAATAACTCAGGCCTTATACACGCCCCTAAACTCCCCCATTGTTAAAGTATGGATGAAATCCTTGAACTCACTGGGTTGATGTTCACCTAACTCACCTTCAGAAGGAATCATGTAGATTTCACAAAACCTATCAAACGGTATTTCAAAGGTGTTGATCATACAAATGAAAGCGCGCCATAGGAATTTCTAGTCTTGACATAAAATGGAAGTGTTGCACAAAAGTATTGGTGAGAAGTTGATACTGACCACACTTATCTGCGACAAAGTTGGTCAATCTGGCATTTGCCACGAATTGTTCATACTCGTGTCGGAAACCGGCTTCGCTCATGAAGGTGTTGCATGGCCACTCACATGGTCGTACCTCTGCTCTATGAGGGAGGTTGAGCCCCGGTGCTCCACTCGAAGCTCCCTTGGAACCTTGGCTTGAAGAACCCCTTAGGAAACTTCTCAACATCTTTATTTTCCTGGAATATTTCAGAAATTGTTTGGGCCACAAATAAGAGGTGAGTAAAACTTAACAAAATTGATAGCAACAACTCCTACACGTGTCTAGAGGCCATATCAAGCATTCAAACTACTTAGATCCAAATGAATCCAACACGGAAGCTCATTTTTATGGTCACCAACAGTAGCAAAATAACAAAAATATAAACCACTAGAACGAAAATTAATTGGACCAATGGAGGAGTTACATGCCAAGGAGCAATTTATCCGAAAAGTTTTGGAAACGAAGCTCCAAGCAAAGAGATCGAAAATTCGTATCTACGAGCAAAAACACAAGCTAAGAACTAGACATGAATTTTTCTGGAGGTGGAGGAAGAATATGGGCATGGGAACTAAGTAAGTGTGGTCCCGTGGGCCTCACAAGACACCAGGGCGTGCCTAGGGGGTAGGAGCGCCCTGCTACCTTGTGAGCAGCAGGTGCACCCCCTAGGGTGTGTCTAGTGCAAAAAATTCTTATTTATTCAATAAAAAAATATGTTAAAATTTTGCGACATTCTGAGCACTTTTATTTCCAGGTCATTTTTTATTGCATAGATAATTCAGAAAATAGGATAAACATGGTGTTCTGCTTTATCAAACTAAAAATAACAGAATGTAAAATAAGGTTACAGAAAGTTGTGCTTACGGAATTCATCTACCATATGCCCCTAAAAAAGAATCCATTAATAAGGTTGATCAAGTCTTATTAACAAACTATTTCAGAGTGACATAAAACCGAAGAAGTTTTTTTATAGCACTATGTTACCTCAACTGGGATATGTATGGTCCCAACAATAAGAGTTTGATATTTCTTTTCGGGAACGGGGAGAGGGAACTCAAAACCTCAAATAGTGATTGTCGTAATTTTTCATTGGAATTGACACTATTCACTTTGTTTTGCTTCTTCAGAAAATATACTGCATGCTCATTGTTGTTGACATGGAAAGTGACCTTGCTTTTATTACAATCTATAATAGCCTCTACAGTGTTAAGGAAAGGTATCCTAAGAATAACCGACATATTGTCGTCCTCTGGCGTATCAAGAATAATGAAGTCCATTAAGATAGTAACGTTAGCAACAACAACAGGAACGTCCTCACAAAAATCAACTGGTATAGCAGTGGACTTGTCAGCCATTTGCAAGGAAATTTTAGTAGGAATCAACTTACTCAAATCAAGTCTTTTATAAAGAGAAAAAGGAATAACTCTAACACCTGCTCCTAAATCACATAAAGCAGTTTTAACATAACTGTTCTTAATGGAGCATGGTATAGTAGGTATCCCTCGATCTCCTAACTTTGTAGGCATTATTCCTTTGAACGAATAATTTGCAAGCATGGTAGAAATTTCAGCCTCAGGTATTTTTCTTTTATTAGTAACAGCATCTTTCATATATTTAGCATAAGGAGGCATTTTCATAGCATCATTCAAAGGTACTTGCAAAAATAAAGGTCTAAGCAATTCAGCAAAATGATTGAAAGCATCATGATCTTTGGACTTAGTAGCTTTACTAGGAAAATGCATGAGTTTCTGAACCCATGATTCTCTTTCTCTACCATGCTTCCTAGCAACAATGTCTCTTTTATCATATCGTTTATTTTTGGAAGGTGGATTATCAAGCTCAAATTCAGGTCCTATTTCTATATCATCATCAGGTTCATTAATATTATTAGGTGAAGCATCAACATTATCATCATTAGCATCATTATCACTAAGTAAATGCTCATTACCAAACTATGTCTCAGCATCAGAAATAGAAACATTATTAAGATATCAGCAGGTTCACTAGAAGCATGCAAAGTTTCATTCTTACTCTTTTTCTTTTTCTTCTTACATGAATTAGGTGTACTATCATTCGCTCTCTGAGAATCTTGTTCAATTCTTTTAGGATGACCCTTAGGATACAAAGGTTCCTGAGTCATTCTACCACCTCTACTCATTACTCTAACAACATGATAATTATTTTTATCAAGCATTTCCTTAATCAAATCATTTTGTGATTTAGAAACTTGTCCAAGCTGAGTGTAGACTATAGAATAATGTTTGCATAGGCCTCTAATATCATTTAAAATTCTAACAAGAACGTCATTCAAGCATTCAATCACAAAAGAATCACATTTCAATTGATCACTTATTTGCATATTGACAATAAAGTTAACTTGGAGACTTATTATAAGGAATATCACCCTCATCGAACCTATAAAGAGAATTTACCTCTACTACTTGTGTCGGGATATTGAGTCCATGTAGTTCTCCAACAGGTGGTAGATTCTTAACATCTTTGGATTTAATACCTTTCTCTTTTATGGATTTCTTGTCTTCTTGCATATCTTCTGGACTGAGGAATAGAATACCTCTTTTCTTTGGAGTTGGTTTCGGAGGTGGTTCAGGAAGTGTCCAATCATTAGCATTTTTCAATAAATTATTCAGTACTTCCTGAGCTTGTTAAATAGTTCTTTCCCTGAAAAAACAACTAGCACAACTATGTAGGTAGTCCCTAGAAGCATTGGTTAGTCCATTATAAAAGATATCAAGAATTTCATTTTTTTTCTTAAGAGCATGCTTTGGCAAAGAATTTAATAATGGGAGAAGCCTCCCCAAGATTGAGGGAGATGCTCTTCCTCATGTTGCACAAAGTAATATATTTCCTATAAGGCAGCTTGTTTGTAATGATCCAACTCCTCATCTGACTGCTCCGCCTCGTCCTTCTCCAGATCTGCCACATCCATCGGAGCCGGCTACTGCTCCATGCTACTTGTGAGTTGCGTTGGGATTTCCTCGAAGAGGAGAGGATGATGCAGTACAGAAGAGATAAGTATTTCCCTCAGTTATGA
Source organism: Thinopyrum elongatum (assembly GCA_011799875.1). Classification (NCBI taxonomy): domain Eukaryota; kingdom Viridiplantae; phylum Streptophyta; class Magnoliopsida; order Poales; family Poaceae; genus Thinopyrum; species Thinopyrum elongatum. Next base: position 180,403,986 of record CM022303.1, read on the forward strand.
AACCAAGGTTATCAATCAAGTAGGCGAACCAAGCAACACTATGTAAACAGCAGCTGCACACAAAAAACAAATACTTGCAACCCAGCGCGCAGAGGGGTTGTCAATCCCTCAACGGTTACGAGCAAGATTAAATTGTATAATTTTTGATATATAGATATGACAAAACTACAGAATAAAATAAAGAAAGGAAAATTGCAACAAGGTATTTTAAGTTTTAATATATGATAAAAGATAGACCGGGGGGCCATAGTTTTCACTAGAGGTTTCTCTCGAGAAAATAGCATACGGTGGGTAAACAAATTACTGTTGGCCAATTGATAGAAAAGAAAATAATTATGACGATATCCAAGGCAATGATCATACGTAGGCATCACGTCCGAGATTAGTAGACCGAAACGATTCTGCATCTACTACTATTACTCCACACATCGACCGCTATCCAGCATGCATCTAGTGTATTAAGTTCATGGGAAAATGAAGTAATGCTTTGGTTGCTTGTATCTGCGTTGGTATTTCCCCGAAGAGGAGAGGATGATGCAGCACAGCAAGGTAAGTATTTCCCTCAGTTATGAAACCAAGGTTATCAATCCTGTAGGAGAACCAAGCAACACTATGTAAACAACACCTGCACACAAACAACAAAAACTTGCAACCCAATGCGTAAGAGGGGTTGTCAATCCCTCCTAGGTATTGAGATAGATAAAATAGTATAGGTTTTGATAAATAGATCTAGCAAAAACACAAAATTAAATAAATAAAGAAAAAGTGCAGCAAGGTATTTTTAGATTTAATATGATAGGAAATAGACCCGGGGGCTGTAGTTTTCACTAGAGGCTTCTCTCAAGAAAATAGCATACGGTGGGTAAACAAATTACTGTTGGACAATTGATAGAAAAGCGAATAATCATGACGATATACAAGGAAATGATCATGTATATAGGCATCACGTCCAATATTAGTAGACCAAAACAATTCTGCATCTACTACTATTACTCCACACATCGACCGCTATCCAGCATGCATCTAGTGTATTAAGTTCATGGAAAAACGGAGTAATGCAATAAGAACGATGACATGATGTAGACAAGATCTATTCATGTAGGACTAGACCCCATATTTTTATCCTTAATAGCAACAATACATGCGTGTCATGTCTCTTTCTATCACTGGGATTGAGCACTGCAAGATCAAACCCATCACAAAGCACCTCTTCCCATGGCAAGAAAAATCAATCTAGTTGGCCAAACCAAACCAAAATTTCGGAGAAGAAATACGAGGCTATAACAATCACGCATAAAAGAGTTCAGCAAAGACTCAAATAATATTCATGGATAGAACTGATCATAAACTCACAATTCATCGGATCCCAACAAACACACCGCAAAAAGTCATTACATCAAATAGATCTCCAAGAACATCGAGGAGAACATTGTATTGAAGATCAAAAAGAGAGAAGAAGCCATCTAGCTACTAGCTATGGACCCGTATGTGTGTGGTAAACTACTCACACATCATCGGAGGGGCAACAAGAATGATGAAGAACCCCTCCGTGATTGTTGCCCCCTCCGGCAAAGTGCCAGAAAAGGCCTCTAGATTGGATCTCATGGTTCTGGAACTTGCGACGGCGAAAACTGTATTCTCTCGACTCCCCTAGGGGTTTTGGGATTTAAGAGTATTTATAGAGGCAGAGGTCGGTGGAGAAGCTTCCCGTGCGCTCCACTACCAACCAGGGTGCGCTTGGGCCCCCTGGCGCACCCTGGTGCCTAGTGGGCCCCACGGGCCTCTTCCCCTGTGCTGCTTTGGCTCCCTGGGTGTCTTCTGGGCAGAAAAAAATCTCCAAAAAGTTTTGTTGCATTTGGACCTCGTTTGGTATTGATATTCTGCAAAGGAAAAAACAAGCAAAAAACAGCAACTGGCACTGGGCACTATGTCAATAGGTTAGTCCCAAAAAATGATATAAAGTTGCTAGTAAAGGAATATAAAACATCCAAGATTGATAATATAACAACATGAAACAATCAAAAATTATAGATACGTTGGAGACGTATCAGCATCCCCAAGTTTAATTCTTGCTCGTCCTCGAGTAGGTAAATGATAAAAACAGAATTTTTGATGTGGAATGCTGCCTAACATGTTCATCACATATTCTTTTCTTTTGTAGCCTGGACATTTGGACTTTAGATGATTCAAAGCAATAGTCTATAATTGACATGAGAACATCAATACTCAAGCATATCAACAAGCAACCTTGTCTTTCAAAATATCACCGCTAAAGAAAGCTATCCCTAGCCCATTATGCTCAATCATTGATCCATTCATGAAACACACTCAAATATTAGCTATATCTAATGCACAAGTATGATAATAGTGTTCCCTAGTTGGTGCTTTAGAAGAGAAGATGGAGACTCAATAAAAATAAAAATTGAATAAAAGTAAATAGATAGGCCCTTCGCAGAGGGAAGCAGAGATTTGTAGAGGTGCTAGAGCTCAAAGCTTAAATTCAGAGATAAAATTGTTTTTAGAGGCATGCTTTTCCTATCAACGAAAATGACCGAGAATTCCCAATACTTTCCATGCTAGATAAATCATAGGCCGTTCCCAAACAAAAATAAAGTTTATTTCCTTTTCCACCATTCTTTCACAATCCATGGCTAGTCGTATCCATGGGTGCCTTCCATACCAACACTTTCCAAGGAATTTATTATGAACAACATAAGTAAAAAAAATCATTTCGGGACTGGGCATCCCTATTACCTGCCACATTCTCTTGCAATGACAAGTGAATAAACACTCATCTTGAGAATAACATATCTAGCATGGAAAATATTGGCCACCCCTGCTGCTTCATGAGCAGTACGGGCACACAGAAAGGAAATTCATTTTGAAAATTAGAGTTGTTACATACAAATTTACTTGGAACGGCATGGAAATACCGCATATAGGTAGGTATGGTGGACTCATTTGGCACAACTTTGGGTTTAAGTATTTGGATGCACAAGCAATATTCCCGCTTAGCACAAATGAAGGCTAGCAAATAGATTGAGAAGCGACCAACCAAGAAACACAAACGATCATAAACAAGCATTAAACATAACTAACACCGAATTATGCACCACAAGTAGGATGTAATTTCATTGCATAGCTATTGACTTTCGTGCTTGCATAGGTAATCGCAAACCTTAACACCAATATTCTTACTAAAGCATAATTACTCACCAACATGACTCAGATATTACTATCTCCATATCTCAAAACTATTACAAGGAATCAAGTTTATAATATCCAATGATCTTCATGAAAGTTTTTATTATATCCCCCTTGAATATCTATCACTTTTGGACTAATTTCATATATTACCATTGCTACTAACAAGCTCTCAAATAAATTTAAGTGAATCATGAGAGGACATTTCTTCAAAATTTACTAACTCTCAAAATAATTTAAGTGAAGCATGAGAGCATATTTCTTCAAAATTTACTAACTCTCAAAATAACTTAAGTGAAGCATGAGAGAATTTCTTCAAAAATTAAAACACCACCATGCTAAAACAGATATAAGTGAAGTACTAGAGCAATTCCATAGCTCAAAAAATTTAAGTGAAGCACATAGAGCAACTCTAACAAATCATAGCATCATTATGGCTCTCTCAAATAGGTGTGTCCAGCAAGGATGATTGTGACAAACTAAAAATCAAAACAAGCAAAGACTCATACTCCCTCTATTCCTTTATATAAGGTGTATTTATTTTTTCAAAAGTCAAACATGTGCATGTTTGGCCAAGTTTTTAGAAAAATATATCAATATCCACAATATCAAATTTATATCATTTGATCCATCTTGCAAACTAGTTTCTTATTTTATCTATTAGGTGTGGCACCCCGATAGAGGGCCGACGCACGCCAGCCCCAGGATAAGACCTGGCGCACGTCAACGACATGATACAGCAATTCCAGGCACAAAATGGCTTTATTAAATAGAAGGGAGCATTACAATACTGTTGCTTACAACAATATTACATAGCTCCAAGGCTAACTAAATGGCAGCGGAGGTCTTGGTTAAGCGGCACGTCGTCTCTGGCTGGGCTCCACAACTCACAGGACTAGCTGGGTTACGATCTAGCACGACGAATCTTCTCCTGCAACTGGCCACGTGCAAGGCCAGGTGAGTACTTTGAATGTACTCGCAAGACAACCAAATACATAGCATCCAAACAAGTAGATGACAAAGCAAGCCCTATGATATGCATGAGTTAATCCTAAACATGTCATGATATTTAACAGTAAAGCATGAGTCATGCATGGCATAATATTCCTAGCTAATAAGATTAATTATCATGTTATAACAGACTTATCTGACAAGATGAATGTTGAAGTAAATGCAGCAAAGAAGTAAATGTTTCATACTCCAAATCTTCTTATGATCCAATCTGTGTCTGATCCAAATCCAAACCATGTGATCACCTGACCACTCAACTCATAGCCATTTCATGGCTGTCATGTCATATCTCTGACCTCACCCGAGGTCTATGCGTCTCTACTGCAAGATTGCCCGGCTAATACTTTCATCATTATTGTCATTATTGTGGTTGACCATCCTATAGAGGTCTGGACGGGCTGTCCAATACCGTGGACCCGGCTATTCGAATAGATTTTACACTCTGCAGAGGTTGTACACTTTACCCACACCACGGAACTCATGGCCTCGTGCTCCCATTCGGGTGGACCAACGACGTTCCGACGAAACCCGCCTGACCCGTGACTCTTCCATCGTACGACCGGCAATCATACTCCCTCTTGAAGTCAAGCCCTGGGTGGCCCCGTGTCCTCAAGACACCTGCCAGCGTCCTGGCCAAACTAAACTGTCGCAAATGGGGACGGGTACCCAAACAACTCAACTGGGCTCACAGGGTTATCGCCGCCTACCGGGCCAGGGTAGCGCGCGCGCATAACCCTCCCTCTTTGGTGGTACCGGTGGAAGAGCACGCGATCAGACCAAGTCAAGGCCGTCCCATACCGGCAAATGTGGTTGCACTAATAAGCCCGGACAGGTGACTCTTGATCAACCAACTAAGTTTAGCTTAGTTATCAAGATTATTTCAACAAGTTACTTAGTTGGTCCCATTAGTCATGTTAATAATTTACTTTAACATCTCTGTCCCAGCCACTTAGCAACCACACATCCAGATCATGGCAATATTAACCAACATGGCATGAGATCATGGTACTAGCATAATACTGATGATGACAGGATCATGGCATAATATGGCATGCAAACAGATCATGGCATTAGATGAAAGTAATGCTAACCACTAATACAGATAACATGGCAGGTGCATGCGAATGCAGACTAGCAGGTGATACATATGTACTACAATGAACACACAGGTGTAGGCAAAGTCATCACGCAAGTCCGGAGCTCATGGAAGAGGTTGGCTTGCCTGGGTAGAGGAATACGCCGGGTGGAAGTGCGATAAAACTCCGGAAAGATTTGCCGGAAACGTTTCCTTCTCGGAGGGGCTGATCGTAGGGCAAGGGCAAAATGGTCATTTTCACAGTGTGTAAACATTATGAAAATGACGCCGTCGGAACGGGCTCGACAAGACGAAGATGTGGGCATTGGTTTTACCTCAATCGGAGTTACGGTTAAAAAGTTGTGGCCGTTCACTTTTTAGGCAGAGAATTGCCTTAAACAGTGAACGTTCACAAATTAGCTGCTTCGCTGGCGGCTGGGATAAACTGAAAGCGCATTTCTGAGTTTACGCTTTCAATACACCAAAAGCGTATTCTTCAAAATGCACCTCCACTTAAACCTGACAGGTGGGCCTTGGCGGGCCCCACCTTATCTCTCTCTCCTCTCTTATTTATACTGGTCAACGCCTCCTTCACTCCCGACCGAAACAGAGGGGCACCGCGGCAGCTCGGGCACCACTCGCCGCCGTCGACTGGCCGCATGGGGAGGGCCGCCGCTGGGCCCGTCCGACCCGGAGCTCCACACCGCACCCAAGGGCAGCGGTGGGGCTACGCGAGCCAGCCGGCAGCGCCGCGACCATTGCCCGGAGGGCGGCAGAGATGGGCGCCAGGGGGAGCAGCTCCGGCGGTGCTTTCCGTTGCTAAAGTGGGGGCGGCGGCCGCTCAGCGAGCCGTAGGGGTGGCCGGGGCGAGGTTCGGAGGGGAGTGGAGGGAGCCTAGGCGCCGGCTTGGTCGAGGGGAGCGGCGGCCGAACCTTCTGCCATGGCGGGGCAGATGTGACGCCCCCGGCCCGATCGCGCACTAATCATACACGCAAATGCACACGATCAAGCCTAAGGACTCACGGGAAGATATCACAACACAACTCTAAAACATAAATAAAGTCATACAAGCTTTATATTACAAGCCAGGGGCCTCGAGGGCTCGAATACATAAGCTTGCGAACAAGCGTCAGCGGAAGCATCAGATATCTGAGTACAGATATGAAATAGAAACAGAAAGGCCTTTAGAAAGGCGGGGCAAAATAAAACACTACGATCGAAAGGCGAAGGCCTCCTGCCTGGGACCCTTCGATCCTACTCCTGGTCGTCAGTCAACTCGTAGTAGTATCCATCCTCTGGGTAGTAGTAGTAGCGATCGTCGGCAGGGCAGCTGTCTCAGGGGCTCCGTCATCTTGGTCACGACAAACTGATATGGGGAGAAAAGGAAAACAAGGCAACCGTGAGTACTCAGAAGTACTCAGCAAGCAAGGATCTACACTACATATGCAACATTATCAAGGGGAGGCTGTATATGTGGACTGGGCTGCAGAAATGCCAGAATAGAGAGAAGGCCTAGTCCTATCGAAGACTAGCATCTTCAGCGGTCTTGCAGCAACAGAAGAGAGTAGAACAATACAATATAATGTAGCAGTAATACTATCAACCTCACCCAGAGATCCTTTCTCGACTCCCTGCGAGAAAGCAATCCCAGAGCCATAAAGTCATCAAACTCGTCCTGAGATCCCTTCTCGACTCCCTGCGAGAAGCAATCCCAGAGCCATATATACAGGTCTCATCACAGGTATCCAGTTCTAAATTGTATCAATCAGGATACAACTCCGAGTGTCCTTTACCGTAGGACCGGCTATCGATAGAAGTGTTCTTCCCTGCAGGGGTGCACCAACTTACCCAACACGCTCGATTAACTTCGGCCGGACACACTTTCCTGGGTCATGCCCGGCCTCGGCCAAACGACACATCGCAACCCTACCTACAGCTCAGCAGAGAGGTCCCCGTCGGTCTATATCCTAAGCGCTCAGGGGTCATGGGCCATCGCCCTGTGCACTCCGGGTCGTTGCGAGCAGAGCGAATCATGGTACCACCCCTCAGGATGGCGCCGGCCCAGCCCGGCCGCAGTGCTGAACTGGACGTCTGACAGAGCTTTCGGCTGATGCATACGATGCAGAACGCCCATACTATGCCCACGTGATGGTTAGTGCTATCAGACCAGAGGCCTGCTCGCATCAAATATCCAAATCGCTAGGACTAGGGGCTTGCGGTAACGAGCAGAGACTCACGAAAGATGTGACCCCGTCGCCCCGTCTCGAGGACTTGCGGCAAGGGTTAAGAATGCCCGGCCGCGCCTCGTATTCACCACTCGGGCACCACACAGGCACCCGTCTTCACAACACTCGCCTCTCAGGCGCACGCGGGTACCCCTCAGGGCCGACCCGCCTTTCCAAGTAACAGTGTAAAGTCCAAGTATCCGTGTGTCCATAACATCAGGGGAATCCGAGGTATCACCCTCGTTGGATTCCTACCGACGTAACTGCCAAGATGAACGTAGGAGGAATCACCCTCGATGAGTTCACACTTGAGGTGTTGCACGACAGGGTCGTATCGGAAGTGGAGAAGGAGGAACCACCCTCGATGACCACGACCGAATAGCTACTCTACAGAGTTAACATCAGAAGTGCTACAAGAGGTTTCACCCTCGGCACTCGATAGTAACGCTGCAGTGTCGTTACAACTAAGGGGGGTGATGTGCGGTGTCGGGTCCTGGTCTTCAATCCCGTTGATCGGGTCTTCTGACGATCCAGCACGGCAGTCGGGATAAGTGGGGTCACTGATAGGTCTCTACCCAGCCTAGACTAAACAGTTTAGGATATGTAGGTAATTATCAACAGCAGGTTACAATGAACAGGCTATGCATCAGAATAGGTAAAGCAGCAGCAGCAGCAGCAATTCTAATGCAAGCATGAGAAATAGAATGGGCGATATCGGTATGCTCAAAAGGGGGGGGGCTTGCCTGGTTGCTCGGCGGCAAGGGCAAGGTCGTCTATGGTGTCTTCGGGATCCGGAGCTGCGTCGGTCTCGGGGACGACGTCGGGGGCTATCGAGAGAGAAGAGGGGAAGGAAACAGTATAAATATAGAGCAAATATGAGCATGACAAATACGATACACGGTGCTAGGGGTAGTCTAACGCAGCATCACACGTAACAGACGGAGCGGGAGAATATCTGATGATATTTCCCAGGTCTTTGGAATTATCGGACAGAGGATAAGAGGGGAACGGTTGCAAGTTCGGATAGTTAGAGACGTGTGGCGGACGAACGGACCGCGTATTCAGATTCGTCTCGTCGTTCTGAGCAACTTTCATGTAAAAAGTATTTTCATCCGAGTTATGGTTTATTTAATATGATTTCTAAAGTTTTTATTAATTTTCTGAATTTATTTTTATTATTTAATTTAACATTATCCGAAACAGTGTTTGCTGATGTCAGCATGACATCATGCTGATGTCAGCAAGGTTAATTAGGTTAACTAATTAATTAGCTCTAATTAACCAGGGTTACTTAAGTTAATTAACATTTAATTAATCTAATTAATTAAATTAGACTAATCTAAACAGTGTTAATTAACTAATTAATTATTTATTTTAATTATATTATTTATTTTATTTTTTTTAGCTAGCACATGGCTAGGGCGGACACGTCCGGACGCGCACCCAAATGGGGCCGGACATGTCCGGAGCGTGCCCATTTGGGACCGAAATGTAAGGTGAAAAAATGGGAACGAGGCGCGGGAGAGGAAGGCTGCACGGGGGAGAGGAAGGAAAGGGGGGTGAGAGGGAGAAAAGGGGAGAGGTCGAAGAGGATGGGAGTGCGAGGAAGGAGAGGTAAGAGTGGGGAGACGGGAGGGCGGTGAAGAAAAGGGGGGGTGCTGGGCAAGCAGCGGGGACCGGAGCGCGACGGAGAGGGGGGGGGAGAAGAGGAGAGCGGGCGGCGGCGCGGGCGTGCTCACGTTGGGGGCCGAGTCGAGGCTGGCCGGCGGACGGGGGGCGAGGAGTACCATTGGGCGGGAGGCCGGGAGAGCGGGGGGAGGAAGGTGTGGAGAAGGAGGAGGGGAAAGGGGCAGCCGCGGAGTCCGGCGAGGAGTGGAGGAGGGAGTGCGAGCAAGGGAGCGAAGGAGAGGCAGCGGATTGAGAGAGGAGACGGGGGCGGGGGAGGGAGCAAGCGAGGCGTCAGGAGGGGCGTGATTGAGGAGCTAAGGGGGGGACGTAGGGGAGCGGGGCGCGGGGAGAGGGGGGGAGGGAGAGGAGGCGGAGGGGAAAGGGGGGGGGGAGGGGGGGGGGAGTGGGGGGTTCGGGGGTAGGGTTTGGGGTGAGGGTGGGGTTATGGGCGCTGGTGGGCCGGCCTGTTGGCTGCCGGCCCAGCGGGCCACGGCCCATGTGGGGGGGGGGGCTTTTCCCTTTTTTTTTACTTTTTTGTTATATTTATTTTCCTTTTTTGTTCTTATATTTTTATTCCAAAAGACTTTTGTAAAATATGAGACTTGCTCCATTATTTACAGTGCATTATTTTTCACTGCTAGAAATTGGTTTGGGGTCCATATCTTTTTGTTTGGATTTTATTTAAATTGAAAAAGGATTAAATAGCGTTATGTTGCTGCTGTTTCTATTTGTTTGAGCCACTTAAATATTTTAGTTAACACTGCTGCTAATTTTATATTAGCCTCTGGATTATTTGCAACATGATGTACATTTTTGTTTCTGGATCTGAACAACTTTTATTTTCCACTTTAGTTTAAATTTGAATTTGACTTAGGAGTTGGAATGTAATATGATGCAAATGATGTTTAGGCACTGATAATCATGATGACATGGCATTATCAACAGGGTGATTACTGTAGTTAACCACTGGCGGTGTTACAGCAGAGGAGCTCCGAGCTCGGGGAGGGGGCTGGTGCTCGAGGGGAGGGGCGCTGACGCTGCTGGTGACCGGGGAGGAGCTCGGGCACGGTACTTATAGTCGAGGAGGAGGGCTAGGCGACGAGGGACGAGGTCTCCAGATTCATGGAGAACGACGATGTCCAGAGGGCACTCGAGGGCGGCAGGAGCTTCTACGAGCTTCGGGACGGGGTGGAGAGAACTCAAGATGGTGCGCGAGGGCAGTGGGTAACTCGACGACACTCCCGGACGCGCTGGAAGGGGCTGGAGACAAGCTCCCGACGAAACCAATGCACAGTGCACCGGTTTGGCAGCATTCAGGCGTGGTCACCACGCGGCCAGGGTCTTGCCACGATGCACCTCATGCCAAAACATGTCCAGCGTGTTCTCCACACTTCCGTGAGTTGACCTGACCCTACGAGCATGAACAGGGAGCTCTGGTGTGACCACTGCCTGGGTCAAATACTTCTGGCAGCAATGTGTTTGATATGTGCAGTGGCGACCACAGTGCTCCTCTTGGTATGATCTTGCGCCAGGATTAATCATCTGCCAGGGTGACTAACTTGGCAAGATTTCAGATCAATTGGAAAACCAGAACTAGCACTTCCTTTGCAACTTGGCACACTGACCAGAAATGCAAATGGGGAAGTAGGGGTCAAATGGATAGATGGATTTGGATGATATTTGGTGGACAGCAAGGATATGATCAAGAGAGATAGCTGGAAAAGTTTCAGCTCAAATTGATCATCTATGAGGGTACTTCCTTCACAGAGATGCAATCTGGACAGAAACTTAGATGATTTCCTGAGGAAGATTGTCTAGATGGAATGAGCTGATTTTTGGTATACAGGGGTAATTTATCATAATGAATCACCCTGCAAAATTTCAGCCCAAGGAGATCAAGGAATCAAGCACTTCCTTTGCAAACTGAAAATCTGGACAGAATTTGCAAAGTGGTGTTGTGCTCAAAATTTAATGGGTGGAACTTGAGATCTTGATGGAAATGGTGAATATATGGATAGGACAAGCTCCATAATTTATTTGGGATTTTTCCTAACTACCAAAATGGTAGTTCCTTTGGAAAGGCCCCAAATTGAAATATTGGCTTAAAATAGGAAAGTACAATTTCCACTATTTAATTATGGCCAATATTTTTATGAGAGCTCAATATAATCACAAAGGATATCTCCACAAGTTTTCATGAACTTTGGAGATGGATAGATATTTTCTTGGATTTAATTCCTCGGAAAGGCAGAAAAAGGAATTAATTCTTGATGAGAAATATTGCATATGACTTGGCAATATTTTAGCACATCTAGGGCTTATGAGTGAAGGATGATCTCCAGGAATTTTGGGAGGACCAACTGAGCAAGAAAAATGATAGCTCCTTTGTAAACACAAAGGCAGGATTTCTAGTTCCGATATTTTGGAACTAGGGTTTAAATGAGGTTCGGGGTTTACAGACGGAAACTTGACTGGCACATGAACATGAAAAATTCATGGAGAGATTGAGGATTGTCTGGATTCACCTGGTCACTCACCAGATTCCAGAGGAAAAATTCGGGAGAGAAAAGCTAGGAAGGAATAACAGCACAAAAATCGATAACCCGATTTTTGGGGTGTTACAAACCTTCCCCCCTTAAGAGAATCTCGTCCTCGAGATTCCTAGGGTTAGCTCAGAACAAAAATCACGCCTCCTGAAAAAAAATCTCTGGGTTGAATTTTAACCCTGTTGTTGAAAACAACCGAGTTAAACGTACCGAAAATTGGTACACCCCAAATCGAGGTACGGATATCGTGGGATTTACTCCATGGTTAGGGGCTGCTGGGTTGCCCTGACATTTTTAGAAAAAGAAGAATTTCCTTCTTCCAAAAATGCTCGGGACACCACAGTGAACTGTGGCCTCTCTCGCAGGCAGGTGGGCCTAGGGCCCACTGGCAGATTCTTCTTCCTCCGGCCCACGGCTCTCTCTCTCTCTCGCTCCCGCGCTGTCCTGAGTGCGGCTAGGCACTGTGCACGCCTAGTTCCTAGGGTACTGAGCACCCTACAACAACAGTGCGCGGCGTGCACGAGGCCAATGCAGAGAGCACTCCCATCGCGGGTCAGCGCCGGTCGGCACTGTTCGCGGATTCGCCTCCTGGACGCCGGTGATCGAGCGACGTGCGGTTCTCCTGGACCTCGCTCACCGTACACCGGACTTGGGCTATAAAAACGACGGCAGTTTCTTCTTCCTCCACCTCGCATCTTACCTCACTTCTTTTCCTCTTCTCCTTTTCCTTCTGGTTGCAGGAGCGTGAGGCGAGGCTTTAATGGCGGACATGGGTTCGGAGCTGATCTTCATCCTCATGGTGGGTCTGCTGGCGGCATTGGTTGGCTCCTCACTGCTGCTGTGTGCGATGATCCTCGATGATCGTCGAGATGCTGCTAACCGAGCGGTAGCTGGTGATCATCCACGCCGTCTTAGGCCGGCGGAATGAGCGCGGGCTGCGGCGGGGCGAAGGGGGTGGCTGGTCAGCATCACACAGGACGGTGCCAAAAGCGTCGCTGAGTCTAGGGTTAGTGCAGTGTGGTTAGCGGAGCTGTACCAGTGTGGAAGCCACACTGCGGGTTGCTCCTCGCTGATCGACATCCACAACGAGTGAGGGTTGAGGTAGAATCAAGGTTTAGATCTTGGGCTAGAGGGGATGTAATGGTTTGTGCTGCAATAAAATTTCTCAGAATTTCTCCGAGATTGCAGCTGGGTTCGGGGAAAAGATTTTGGGACCGGGGAAAAATATTGGATAGAGCTGGTTTTCCAGAACACTGAGTTCAGGAAAACTGACAAATGGAGTATGCATAGATGGGTATGGATAGGTGGCTTTGCATTCTACCCGAGTACTGCGGCGACTGTACTCAGGAGAAAGAACTTGGCGTGCAGACATTGCTCACATGATGCACAAGCAATCTATTCAGACTAATATGCAAGCAAATGTAGAATGCATACAGTAGACAGATGAAAGAAACATGTCGAGCATATTACACTAAGGTGTTTTAATGCTAGTGGGTGTATGCACTCCTGGTATACATGCACCTACACCAGCTCGCATTTTATTAGGGACTCTGGGCGAGTCCAATGTTATTGGGTGTAAGTGCTCTACTGACTAAAATCTTGTTAAAATCCATTGCCTGCTTTGTTAAACATTTCTGCTTAACAGAGAGACAGATGAACTAAACACACAGAGCAAACAAGCATACATAATATTACACCAGCACACAGGCACAAGCAATACAAGCATTACAACAAAGCACAACCTTACTAGACAGCTAACAGCAACAACTCACTCCGAACTACAGGATCCTAATCCTAGACGAGGACGAAGAAACAGTCTTCGCAACAAACACACTTGCGGCCTCAACTGGCTATACTCACTGCCAGAACCACAAATGGGCCTACTCTTGCTGGGGCTCTCCTGGGGGACGCAGGCTGAGCCAACTTCTATCTTCATCATCGGACACCTCTATGGGTTGGGGCACAACTGCTTGAGTTGCGGCTGGAACTTGACGAAACACATCTCGACGACGAAGACGCCGGATAACTCCTCGAATGGAATTTGGGTGGATGATGCCGGGTAGACATGGGTTCACGGGTTGAGAGGGTAGTACAATCTGCGAAGGTGGCACTGGATTTGGCAGCAGGGAACGAGTGGTCGGGGATGTAGCTTGACGGGCCGCACGGTATGCTCCCGTAACAACCCGTGTGGTGTCACGGTCAATGGCTTGGAACTCTCTAAGAATGCCGGAGAGCAGTAGTCCCTGGGCAGCAATGAACTGAACCAGGCAAGCTATTGCTGGGTCAGCATCTTCAACTGTGCTGGAGAACTCGCAACCTGAGTCGGATGACGAGGGAAGGTAGCGGAACTCCTGCATCTCTGCTACTTGCGGAAACTGAAAGCGAAGACGGGTGATGGCTTCCGCGGCAGCTGTCTGGACAGCCAACGCGGGGGTGGGCATGGGTTTGCCCTGAAACTTCATGGGCTTCCCATCCGCTGCCGGACCTGGGTCGCTAAACACCTTTGCATGGAATCGGCAAAGGTGGGGAACGGGTTCCGATTGGAACACCAGATACACCGGAGGAGTACTATGGCCAAGGCCTTGGGTAAGCATACTTGAAAGGATGGGCGGGAAGCCGGAATAACCATCAGCCGCAACTCGGCTATGGAAAGTGGGTGTTTTGGAGGAACTGGCCATGGCTGCGGGTTTGTGGATGCTGGTTTGGGTTTCCTTGCGAGAATCTGGCTTGCTGAATGGGGAGGGCTGCGAGGGTTAAATAGGCAGTCGGGCTGGAACACACCAGTATGGCCTGGATCCTTCTCGTGCCGGGTAGAAGATACGCCGGCATGGCCGACAGCTGGGTAGGGTCGCGGTCTATTCCGGGGTGGCTGGGTGGGTGGACAGCTGGGCAGGGACACGTCCATTCCGACTGCGCCGCCTGTTGATCAACAGGGGCCATGTTGGATGCCAGGGATGGGTCAAATCTATTGGGCTCACTACCGGTTGAAAATATAGGGGTGGTTTGGTGCTAGGGTAACCTATAGCCAGCCTGGCTCTGATACCAAGTCTTGTGGCACCCCGATAGAGGGCCGATGCACGCCAGCCCCAGGATAAGACCTGGCGCACGTCAACGACATGATACAACAATTCCAGGCACAAAATGGCTTTATTAAATAGAAGGGAGCATTACAATACTGTTGCTTACAACAATATTACATAGCTCCAAGGCTAACTAAATGGCAGCAGAGGTCTTGGTTAAGCGGCACGTCGTCTCTGGCTGGGCTCCACAACTCACAGGACTGGCTGGGTTACGATCTAGCACGACGAATCTTCTCCTGCAACTGGCCATGTGCAAGGCCAGGTGAGTACTTTGAATGTACTCGCAAGACAACCAAATACATAGCATCCAAACAAGTAGATGACAAAGCAAGCTCTATGATATGCATGAGTTAATCCTAAACATGGCATGATATTTAACAGTAAAGCATGAGTCATGCATGGCATAATATTCCTAGCTAATAAGATTAATTATCATGTTATAACAGACTTATCTGACAAGATGAATGTTGAAGTAAATGCAGCAAAGAAGTAAATGTTTCATACTCCAAATCTTCTTATGATCCAATCTGTGTCTGATCCAAATCCAAACCATGTGATCACCTGACCACTCAACTCATAGCCATTTCATGGCTGTCATGTCATATCTCTGACCTCACCCGAGGTCTATGCGTCTCTACTGCAAGATTGCCCGGCTAATACTTTCATCATTATTGTCATTATTGTGGTTGACCATCCTATAGAGGTCTGGACGGGCTGTCCAATACCGTGGACCCGGCTATTCGAATAGATTTTACACTCTGCAGAGGTTGTACATTTTACCCACACCACGGAACTCATGGCCTAGTGCTCCCATTCGGGTGGACCAACGACGTTCCGACGAAACCCGCCTGGCCCGTGACTCTTCCATCGTACGACCGGCAATCATACTCCCTCTTGAAGTCAAGCCCTGGGTGGCCCCGTGTCCTCAAGACACCTGCCAGCGTCCTGGCCAAACTAAACTGTCCCAAACGGGGATGGGTACCCAAACAACTCAACTGGGCTCACAGGGTTATCGCCGCCTACCGGGCCAGGGTAGCGCGCACGCATAACCCTCCCTCTTTGGTGGTACCGGTGGAAGAGCACGCGATCAGACCAAGTCAAGGCCGTCCCATACCGGCAAATGTGGTTGCACTAATAAGCCCGGATAGGTGACTCTTGATCAACCAACTAAGTTTAGCTTAGTTATCAAGATTATTTCAACAAGTTACTTAGTTGGTCCCATTAGTCATGTTAATAATTTACTTTAACATCTCTGTCCCAGCCACTTAGCAACCACACATCCAGATCATGGCAATATTAACCAACATGGCATGAGATCATGGTACTAGCATAATACTGATGATGATAGGATCATGGCATAATATGGCATGCAAACAGATCATGGCATTAGATGAAAGTAATGCTAACCACTAATACAGATAACATGGCAGGTGCATGCGAATGCAGACTAGCAGGTGATACATATGTACTACAATGAACACACAGGTGCAGGCAAAGTCATCACGCAAGTCCGGAGCTCATGGAAGAGGTTGGCTTGCCTGGGTAGAGGAATACGCCGGGTGGAAGTGCGATAAAACTCCGGAAAGATTTGCCGGAAACGTTTCCTTCTCGGAGGGGCTGATCGTAGGGTAAGGGCAAAATGGTCATTTTCACAGTGTGTAAACATTATGAAAATGACGCCATCGGAACGGGCTCGACAAGACGAAGACGTGGGCATTGGTTTTACCTCAATCGGAGTTACGGTTAAAAAGTTGTGGCCGTTCACTTTTTAGGCAGAGAATTGCCTTAAACAGTGAACGTTCACAAATTAGCTGCTTCGCTGGCGGCTGGGATAAACTGAAAGCGCATTTCTGAGTTTACGCTTTCAATACACCGAAAGCGTATTCTTCAAAATGCACCTCCACTTAAACCTGACAGGTGGGCCTTGGCGGGCCCCACCTTATCTCTCTCTCCTCTCTTATTTATACTGGTCAACGCCTCCTTCACTCCCGACCGAAACAGAGGGGCACCGCGGCAGCTCGGGCACCACTCGCTGCCGTCGACTGGCCGCATGGGGAGGGCCGCCGCTGGGCCCGTCCGACCCGGAGCTCCACACCGCACCCAAGGGCAGCGGTGGGGCTACGTGAGCCAGCCGGCAGCGCCGCGACCACTGCCCGGAGGGCGGCAGAGATGGGCGCCAGGGGGAGCAGCTCCGGCGGTGCTTTCCGCTGCTAAAGTGGGGGCGGCGGCCGCTCAGCGAGCCGTAGGGGTGGCCGGGGTGAGGTTCGGAGGGGAGTGGAGGGAGCCTAGGCGCTGGCTTGGTCGAGGGGAGCGGCGGCCGAACCTTCTGCCATGGCGGGGCAGAGGAGCTCCGAGCTCGGGAAGGGGGCTGGGGCTCAAGGGGAGGGGCGCTGAGGCTGCTGGTGACCGGGGAGGAGCTCGGGCACGGTACTTATAGTCGAGGAGGAGGGCTAGGCGATGAGGGATGAGGTCTCCAGATTCATGGAGAACGACGATGTCCAGAGGGCACTCGAGGGCGGCAGGAGCTTCTACGAGCTTCGGGACGGGGTGGAGAGAACTCAAGATGGTGCGCGAGGGCAGTGGGCAACTCGACGACACTCCCGGACGCGCTGGAAGGGGCTGGAGACAAGCTCCCGACGAAACCAATGCACAGTGCACCGGTTTGGCAGCATTCAGGCGTGGTCACCACGTGGCCAGGGTCTTGCCACGATGCACCTCATGCCAAAACATGTCCAGCGTGTTCTCCACACTTCCGTGAGTTGACCTGACCCTACGAGCATGAACAGGGAGCTCTGGTGTGACCACTGCCTGGGTCAAATACTTCTGGCAGCAATGTGTTTGATATGTGCAGTGGCGACCACAGTGCTCCTCTTGGTATGATCTTGCGCCAGGATTAATCATCTGCCAGGGTGACTAACTTGGCAAGATTTCAGATCAATTGGAAAACCAGAACTAGCACTTCCTTTGCAACTTGGCACACTGACCAGAAATGCAAATGGGGAAGTAGGGGTCAAATGGATAGATGGATTTGGATGATATTTGGTGGACAGCAAGGATATGATCAAGAGAGATAGCTGGAAAAGTTTCAGCTCAAATTGATCATCTATGAGGGTACTTCCTTCACAGAGATGCAATCTGGACAGAAACTTAGATGATTTCCTGAGGAAGATTGGCTAGATGGAATGAGCTGATTTTTGGTATACAGGGGTAATTTATCATAATGAATCACCCTGCAAAATTTCAGCCCAAGGAGATCAAGGAATCAAGCACTTCCTTTGCAAACTGAAAATCTGGACAGAATTTGCAAAGTGGTGTTGTGCTCAAAATTTAATGGGTGGAACTTGAGATCTTGATGGAAATGGTGAATATATGGATAGGACAAGCTCCATAATTTATTTGGGATTTTTCCTAACTACCAAAATGGTAGTTCCTTTGGAAAGGCCCCAAATTGAAATATTGGCTTAAAATAGGAAAGTACAATTTCCACTATTTAATTATGGCCAATATTTTTATGAGAGCTCAATATAATCACAAAGGATATCTCCACAAGTTTTCATGAACTTTGGAGATGGATAGATATTTTCTTGGATTTAATTCCTCGGAAAGGCAGAAAAAGGAATTAATTCTAGATGAGAAATATTGCATATGACTTGGCAATATTTTATCACATCTAGGGCTTATGAGTGAAGGATGATCTCCGGGAATTTTGGGAGGACCAACTGAGCAAGAAAAATGATAGCTCCTTTGTAAACACAAAGGCAGGATTTCTAGTTCCGATATTTTGGAACTAGGGTTTAAATGAGGTTCGGGGTTTACAGACGGAAACTTGACTGGCACAAGAACATGAAAAATTCATGGAGAGATTGAGGATTGTCTGGATTCACCTAGTCACTCACCAGATTCCAGAGGAAAAATTCGGGAGAGAAAAGCTAGGAAGGAATAACAGCACAAAAATCGATAACCCGATTTTTGGGGTGTTACATTAGGTATTGCAGATGTTGATATATTATTATATATCTTTGTCAAACATTCAAATGGTTGACTTGCATGGAAACCAATACACCTTATATTCTGGAATGGAGGGAGTATAATACAAGACGCTCCAAGCAAAACTCATGATATGTGACGAATAAAAATATAGCTCCAAGTAAAATTACCGATGGTCGTTAGAAGAAAGAGGGGATGCCTTCCAGGGCATCCCCAAGCTTAGTTGCTTGGTTCTACTTGAATATTACCTTGGGGTGCCATGGGCATCCCCAACTTAGGCTCTTTTCACTCCTTATTCCTTTATCCATCATGATCTCACCCAAAACTTGAAAACTTCAATCACACAAAACTTAACAAAACCTTCGTGAGATCCATTAGTATAAGAAAACAATTCACTAATTTAAGTACTGTTGCAACCCATTCATATTTTGTTATTGCATGATACCTACTGTATTCTAACTTTACCATGGCTTATACCCCCCAATACACTCCATAGATTCATCAAAATAAGCACACAATGCAACAAAAACAGAATCTGTCAAAAACAGAACAGTCTGCAAAAAACCGAATTAAGCTCATACTTATGTAACTCCAAAAATTCTGAAAAGTTGTGAAAATAGGGGCAATTTCTATATAAATCTTGTGTAAAACATTCCGAATTTTTTGTCACTCCACTGGTTTTTAACAATTCTGCTACTGGATGTTAAAGTTTCTGTTTTCCAACAGGATCAAATCAATTATCACCCAAGCCATCCTAAAGGCATTACTTGGCAGAAACACTAACTAAAAAAAAATATAAAACACAATAATAACAGAGGCATAATTGTGTAAACACACAAGAACAGAAATAAAAAGAGAAAAACATTATTTTATTCATTGGGTTACGTCCCAACAAGCATTATTGTTTTACGCCCCTAGCTAGGCATAATGCATAGATTCAAGTATTGTCTTCTTTAGTTTTTGCTCCATAGGTTTCCCTCATGATTGATTCATATGTTGGATTAATTCTTGTTCTAGGGAAGTGTTCTATATGCTTTATTAATGGAAACTAAAATTTTATATTCCCTTCTTTCATATCAATCACGGCACCTATAGTTCGTAAAAACGGTCTACCAAGTATTATGGGACAAGACAGATTGCAATCAATATCAAGCACAATAAAATCTATGGGCGCATAATTCCTATTTGCAAGAATAAGAACATCATTAATTCTTCCCAAAGGTTTTTTAATAGTAGAATCCGCCAAGTGCAAATTAAGAGAACATTCTTCAATATTGGTAAAACCTAGCACATCACATAGAGACTTCGAAATTGTGGAAACACTAGCACCCAAATCACATAAAGAATTGCTCTCATAATTTTTGATCTTGACTTTAATGGTGGGTTCCCATTCATCATATAATTTTCTAGGAATTGAAATCTCTAATTCTAACTTTTCTTCTAAAGCTTTCATCATTTCTTCAATAATATGTTTAGTAAAAGCTTTATTTTGTTCATATGCATTGGGTGAATTTAGCATGGATTGCAACAAAGAGATACATTCAATCAAAGAACAACTATCATAATTAAAGTCTTTGTAATCCAAAAGAGTGGGCACATCACTAGTTAAAGTTTTTACCTCTCCAAACCCACTTTTATCAAAATTTTCAACAAGATTTTCACCCTCCGAATTATGTGGACGCCTTCTAACTAAAGGTGACTCTTCTTTAGTCCTCTTATCATCAATTTTAATATTACTAAACAAGGAATCAATAGAAGAAACACCAATCATCTTAATATCTTCATCGTTATGGTCAAAGCAATCAGACGAAAACGCTCTTTCTGAAAATTCTCTTTTAGCTCTAAGCATAGCAGTTCATTTCTTACTTTCATCCATGGAAACGTGTAAAGCTTTAATTGATTCATTGATATCAACCTTAGGTGGAAAAATTTTAATCTTGAGATTTTCTACATCATGAGTAATTCTATCAATGCTCCTAGACATATCATCAATCTTATTCAATTTTTCTTCTATCATCGTGTTGAAAACTTTTTGAGCATTAATAAATTCTTTAATATTACTCTAAAGATCAGTGGGCATACTATTATTATTATAAGAAGAATTACCATAGTAATTGCCATAATTATTAGAGGAATTTCCGGGAAAAGGCCTAGGATTAAAATTACCTCTATAAGCATTGTTATTAAAATTGTTTCACGAGACAAAATTCACATCTACATGATCACTATTTTGCTTAATCAAAGTAAACAAAGGCACATCATTAAGATCAATAGGAGCATTTTTACTAGCAACCAATTTCATAAGTGCATCAACTTTTACACTCAAAGTACTAATTTCTTTAACAGAATTAACTTTTTTACTAGTAGGTGCTCTTTCGGTATGCCATTGTGAATAACTAGCCATAATATTATCAAGAAATTTAGTAGCTTCACCCAAAGTAATTTCCATAAAAGTACCACCCGCGGCGGAATCTAAAAGATTTCTAGAAACAAAATTCAATCCCGCATAAACTTTTTGTATAATCATCCATAGATTTAAACCATGTGTAGGACAATTTCTTAGCATTAAATTCATTCTTTCCCAAGATTGAGCAACATGTTCATGCTCAAGTTGCTTAAAATTCATGATTTGATTTCTAAGGGAAATAATTTTCACGGGCGTTAAATACTTAGTAATAAAAGCATCCTTGCACTTATCCCAAGAATCAATACTATTTCGTGGCAAAGATGAAATCAAAATTTTGCACAATCATGCAAAGAGAAAGGAAATCATTTCAATTTCACAATATCATTGTCCACATCTTTTTTATTTTGCATATCACACAATTCTACGAAAGTGTTTAGATGGGACGCGACATCCTCATTAGGAAACCAGAAAATCGCTCTTTCATAACAAGATTCAACAAAGCGACATTAATATCATAAGACTCCACACAAGCGGCGGGAGTAGCAATAGGAGTATTAATAAAATCATTATTATTAGTATTGAAAAAATTACACAACTTGGTATTTTCTTGAGACATCGTGACCACGCAAACAAGATCGCAAACAAACAGAAGATCGAAAAAGAAAAAGGCAAACAAATTTTTTTTTGTGAAAAATGTTTTAGAATTGGGGGAGATGAAAACGAGAGGCAAATTGCAAATAAAGTAATTGGAAGGATATGAGATTTGTGATTGGGTACTTACTTGATAGATGTTGATGATGTCTCCCCGGCAACGGTAGCCAGAAATTCTTCCTGATTGCTTGTATCTGCGTTGGTATTTCCCCGAAGAGGAGAGGATGATGCAGCATAGAAAAGGTAAGTATTTCCCTCAGTTATGAAACCAAGGTTATCAATCCAATAGGAGAACCAAGCAACACTATGTAAACATCACATGCACACAAACAACAAAAACTTGCAACCCAACGCGTAAGAGGGGTTGTCAATCCCTCCTCGATATTGAGATAGATTAAATAATATAGGTTTTGATAAATAGATCTAGCAAAAAAACAAAATAAAATAAATAAATAAAAAGTGCAGCAAGGTATTTTTAGATTTAATATGATAGAAAATAGACTTTGGGGCCATAGTTTTCACTAGAGGCTTCTCTCAAGAAAATAGCATACGGTGGGTAAACAAATTACTGTTCAGCAATTGATAGAAAAGAGAATAATCATGACGATATCGAAGGCAATGATTAGGTATATAGGTATCACGTCCAAGATTAGTAGACCAAAATGATTCTGCATCTACTACTATTACTCCACACATCGACCGCTATCCAGCATGCATCTAGTGTATTAAGTTCATGGAAAAACGGAGTAATGCAATAAGAACGATGACATGATGTAGACAAGATCTATTCATGTAGGAATAGACCCCATCTTTTTTATCCTTAATAGCAATGATACATGCGTGTCATGTCTCTTTCTGTCACTGAGATTGAGCACCGCAAGATCGAACCCATCACAAAGCACCTCTTCGCATGGCAAGACAAATCAATCTAGTTGGCCAAACCAAACCAAAATTTCGGAGAAGAAATACGAGGCTATAGCAATCATGCATAAAAGAGTTCAGCAAAGACTCAAATAATATTCATGGATAGAACTGATGATAAACTCACAATTCATCGGATCCCAACAAACACACTGCAAAAAGTCATTACATCAAATAGATCTCCAAGAACATCGAGGAGAACATTGTATTGAAGATCAAAAATAGAGAAGAAGCCATCTAGCTACTAGCTACGGACCCGTAGGTCTGTGGTAAACTACTCACGCATCATCGAAGGGGCAACAAGGATGATGATGAACCCCTCCGTGATCGTTGCCCCTCCGGCAGAGTGCCGGAAAAGGCCTCTAGATTGGATCTCGTGGTTCTGGAACTTGCTGCGGCGAAAACTGTATTCTCTCGATTCCCCTAGGGTTTTTGGGATTTCAGAGTCTTTATAGAGGCACAGGTCGGTGGAGAAGCTTCCCGTGGGCTCCACTACCCACCAGGGCATGCCTGGGCCCCCTGGCACACCCTGGTGCCTAGTGCGTCCCACGGGCCTCCTCCCGTGTGCTCCTTTGGCTCCCTGGGTGTCTTCTGGGCAGAACAAATCTCCAAAAAGTTTCATTGCATTTAGACTTCGTTTGGTATTGATATTCTGCAAAGTAAAAAACAAGCAAAAAACAACAACTGGCACTGGGCACTATGTCAATAGGTTAGTCCCAAAAAAATGATATAAAGTTGCTAGTAAATGAATATAAAACATCCAAGATAGATAATATAACAGCATGAAACAATCAAAAATTATAGATACGTTGGAGACGTATGATGCTTTAAGCAAGATGACATGATGTAAATAAGATAAACTCACGTATGAATAAACCCCATCTTTTTACCCTTAATAGCAACGATACATACGTGTCATGTCCCTTTCTGTCACTGGGATTAAGCACCGCAAGATCAAACCCATTACAAAGCACCTCTTCCCATGGCAAGATAAATCAATCTAGTTGGCCAAACCAAACCAATAAATCGGAGAAGAAATACGAAGCTATATTAATCATGCATAAAAGAGTTCAGAGAAAACTCAAATAATATTCATGGATAGATCTGATCATAAACTCACAATTCATCGGATCCCAACAAACACACCGCAAAAAAGAATTACATCGAATAGAACTCCAAGAACATCAAGGAGAACATTGTATTGAAGAACATCAAGAGAGAAGAAGCCATCTAGCTACTAAGCGTGCATCCGTAGGTCTATGGTAAACTACTCACGCATCATTGGAGGGGAGGCAAGGTTGATGTAGAGACCCTCCATGATTGATTCCCCCTCCGGCATAGTGCCAGAAAGGTTCCCCAGTTGGGATCTCTCGAGAACAGAGGCTTGCCGCGGCAAAGAAAGTATTTCGTGGACTCGCTCGTAGGTTTTCTGATTTTTGGGAATTCATAGAGGCAGAGTTAGGTCAAACGGAGGCTTGTGGGCCCTACTAGGTACCAGGGCGTGCCTTGGTGCCTAGTGGGCCACTGCTTCGTCTTCTCGTTCCTTCCCGAAGCTTCCAGGGTCTCTTATTGCCAAAAAAATCTCCAAAAAGTTTCGTGGCATTTGGACTTCATTTAGTACTGATATTCTGCAAAGTAAAAAACAAGCAAAAAACAACAATTGGCACTGGGCATTAAGTTAGTAGGTTAGTCTCAAAAAATGATATAAAGTTGCTTGTAAATGTATATAAAACATCCAAGATTGATACTATAATAGCATGGAACAATAAAAAATGATAGATACGTTGGAGACGTATCAAGCATCCCCAAGCTTAATTCTTTCTCGTCCTCGAGTAGGTAAATGATAAAAACAAATTTTTTATGTGGAATATTACCTATCATGTTCATCATACAATCTTTTCTTTTATAGCATGGACATTTGGACTTGAATGATTCAAAGCAATAGTCTATAATTTGACATGAAAACATCAATACTCAAGCGTATCAACAAGCAACCATGTCTCTCAAAATATCAACGCTAAAGAAAGTTATCCCTAGCCCATTATGCTCAATCATTGATCCATTCATGAAACACACTCAAATATTAGCTACGTCCAATGCACAAGTATGACAATAGTGTTTCCTAGTTGGTGCTTTATAAGAGAAGATGGAGACTCAAAATTAAAATAAAAAAATCACATAAAATTAAATAGAAAGGCCCTTCGCAGAGGGGAGCAGAGATTTGTAGAGGTGCCAGAGCTCATAGCTTAAATTGAGAGATAAAATTATTTTGGGAGGCATGCTTTTCCTGTCAATGAAATTAAAATGACTGAGAATTCCCAATATCTTCCATACTAGATAAATCATAGGCGGTTCCCAAACAGAAAGTAAAGTTTATTTCCCTTCCACCATTCTTACACAATCCATGGCTAGCAGTATCCACAGGTGCCTTTCAGACGAACACTTTCCAAGAAATTTATTATTAACATCATATTAAAAAAATTCATCTTGGGACTGGGCATCCCTATTACCTACCACACTCTCGTGCAATGACAAGTGAATAAACACTCATCTTGGGAATAAAATACCTAGCATGGAAAATAGGGGCCACCCCCTTCCGCTTCATGAGCGGTACGGGCACACAAAACAGGAATTCATTTTGAATATTACATTTGGCACATATAAATTTACTTGGAACGACAATGAAACACCGCATATAGGTAGGTATGGTGTACTCATTTGGCACAACTTTTGTCGGGGGGATGGACCCCAGGTAGCCTCATCAGCACTTAACCATATTTCAAGACATCAGGGCTGCCCGAGCCCCTCAGTCCGACTGGTCATATGACCGGCCTCCTCCAGAAGACGGCGCACTCCAGAAGGCGGCGAAGGTACGGGCCGACTCCTAGTAGGTGGCCCGTCCCCTCCCTTGGAGTTTGAGCCCGACCAGGAGACAAGCTGGGGCATGGCTACAGTGCGCCATGCCTCCCTCGAATCACGGCCGCATGGCTACAGTGGGCGCCGCCAAGAGGCCGCCGACCCGTCCGGCGCGACGCTGTAGCCATGGCGCGCCCGACACGGCCTCTGTCAGCGCGGGCGGCGCCACAGTGAAGAGCCGTCAGTGGGGCCCGCGAGCGGTGGACCCCACCTGTCAGCCGGTTCCTCGACAGCCGGCAGGGCCCAGCAGAAGCGGGCCCCAGCAGCCGGCGGAGAACCCGGCCCCCATAGACGCTGGCAGCCGGGGCCCACCACCCGGCCACATTACCATTGTACCCCTGGGGGGTTAGCCTATAAAACCCCCCAGGCCACACCCATGCAAAGGGTTCCCTCATGTTCCACCACAGTTTTACACACACAGAGCTAGGGAGAAGAGAGAGCTAGCCTTGCCCTTCTTCCTCCTCCGGCCGAACAGCTCTAGGAGCACCATTGTACTCTTTGCCTCATAGTGATCATGCGGAGACACCACAGAGCAGGAGTAGGTGTTTCATCTCTTAGGAGAGCCCCGAACCTGGGTAGATCTCGTGTCCTTCCGAGCTTGTGCCCACTCCCGCTTCCAGGACCTGACGAGGATCTCATGGCCCCAACCAAGATAAGCCACCCCTGGCATCTGTCGAGATATTACCACGACAGTTGGCGCCCACCATGGGGCTAGCAGCGACATCGGCCGGAGACACGTTCTGGACGGGAACCTTGTTCCTCTCCGGCGAGTGTGCCGCAGCTGGCGAGATCAGCCGGCCCGATGCGCCCGCCCTCGCCGGCCTTGGCGCATCGCGTGACGCGGGAGCTGCCTTCCCCGCGGGTCGCCTCGCCGGCCTCTTCGGCGAGCTCAGCCTCTTTGACGAGCCCGCCGTCGATGCACGAGCGACCGACTCCCTCGCCGAGCTTTTCGGCAGGCTCGCTCTTGCCGACATGGCCTCCACTGACGATTTCCCCAGCTACGTGGAGATCGTCGACGATCCCCTCCCTCCCGCCGCCAGCGACGCCCTTGTCGGCACGCTCGACGCCAGCCCCTTCGCAGAGGTGATGGTCATCGATGACGGCTTGGGTGCTGGCGGATCCAACCAGGATCCGCTGGACGCGACCATACACGCCCTGGTGACGCCTCCACCCCCTGGCGCCAGCTAGGCGGAGCTGGAGGAATTCCGCGTCAAGCTTTTCGACAACGTTTCCAAGATGGCGGCACTGAAACGCCACGCTAAAGCCACTCAGCGCGAAATCGACCGCGTGGTCGCTGGGACGCCGCCTGCGGCTGAGCCTAGCCGGGC
Organism: Thinopyrum elongatum; assembly: GCA_011799875.1. NCBI lineage: Eukaryota > Viridiplantae > Streptophyta > Magnoliopsida > Poales > Poaceae > Thinopyrum > Thinopyrum elongatum. The sequence continues at coordinate 180,431,005 of CM022303.1, forward strand.
CGGCGCCATCAGGCAACGCGGCGCTGCGATTGCCAGCATGCTGGGGGTCGGACGCCCGGTCTACGAGACCCCAACGCAGAACATGCGTGCTGCCCAGGCGGCCGTGGACGAGCTCAAGCACTTGCAGGGTGACGAGCTACTGGAGCAACTAGAGCGCCTCCAGCAGGTCATCGACGCTGTGAACGCGCAGCAGGACACGGGCAACCGCGTGGTGGGAGCGGGCCGACGCGTCGACACCCACATGCCCCGCCGCGAGAACGGCGCGACCTCTCGGTCCCCTAGCGACGGAGGCCGCGGGCGGCCGCGAGAGCCCGAGCCGGCTGTCAGCAACAGCCAGCGTACGCGCCGCACGGTAGCGGACAGCCACCCAGAGCTCCAGAACCCGGAGCCTCGACGCCGGCCGGAAGAGCGCTTGTTTCTTCGGGGGGAGAGGGCGGCTACCCCCGCGCCGCCGCTTGAACACCCAACGCTCAGCGCCCGGCTCGGCCCCCGCGAAGCAGTCGGCGAAAATGATGCACGCCACCGGATCGAGCGGCTGGCTCGGTCCCTGCTGCTGGAAGAGGAGCGCACGGTCGGGCCGGCCTGTTTCGGCCCCCGCATCTGCGATGAGCCCTCTCCCAAAGGGTTCACGCTCCCCAGAGACACGCCCAAGTACAACGGCGTCGTGAAGCCGGAAGACTGGCTAATCGACTACTCCACAGTAGTCGGCATCGCCAACGGCAACAAGTGCGTCGCCGTCAAGTACGTCCCGCTCATGCTTCAGGGCATGGCCCGGACATGGCTGAACAGTCTCAAGCCCAAAAGCATCAACAGCTGGGTAGACTTCAGTGACACCTTCATCCGCAACTTCACCAGTATGTACAAGCGGCCCCCAAGCCTCGCCAGCTTTTCATGTGCATTCAGGGGCTCACCGAGTCCACTTGCGACTACCTGACGCGTTGGGGCGAGCTGCGCAACTCCTGCGATGGGGTCCACGAGGTGCAGGCCATCAAGTACTTCACCGCCGGGTGCAGAGAAGGCACTCTGCTCAAGCACAAGCTCTTATGCGATGAGCCGGCAACCTTGGACGAGCTCCTGGTCGTGGCCGACAAGTACGCCACCGCCGACTCCTCCATGAGCTCGGAGATCCGGGTTGACTCGGCCGGCCGGGTGGTCCAGCCGGGTTCCCAAACTCCGGTTGGTGACACCAACCGGCGCCGGCAGCCGAACGACAACAAGCGCAAGGCCCCGCAGCTGGCTTCCAATAGCCGGCAGGTGGCCGCTATCGAGGATCAGCAGCCGGCCGGGCAGCCTGGCCCCAAGCGTCAGTGGGGTGGCAAGGGTGCCTGGCAGCCTGCCTTCTCCTTTGAGCAAGCCCTTGATGCCCCGTGCAAGTTCCATAGCGGCGCGAAACCGTCCAACCACACCACCCAGAAGTGCAACTGGCTCGCCCGGATTGCCAAGGGCGAGGCCCTGCCGCCTCCACCACTAGCCGGCCAGGTGGCTCCGGCTGTTCAGCAGCCGGCCCGAGCCGCCGGCAAGCTTCAAGATGAGTTTCCCGAAGAGAACGCCACCTACGTCGTCTTCACAAGCGAAGCCGACGACAAGCATAGCAGACGGCAGTAGCACCGCGAGGTGAACGCTGTCAGCTCAGAGGTCCCCACCTTCATGCACTGGTCCGAGAGGCCCATCACCTGGAGTCGGGCTGACCACCCGGCCCTGATGCCTTCGCCGGGTGCACACGCTCTGGTGCTAGAGTCCACCTTCTCCACGGAGAGGCGGATCTGCCGCTTCAGCCGAGTCCTGATAGATGGCGGCAGCAACATCAACATCCTGTACCGCCAAACCATGGAGCTGTTGGGCATCAAGGCAAAGCAGCTCCAGCCCAGCCGGACTGTCTTCCACGGCATAGTTCCCGGCCTCTCCTGCTCTCCAATCGGCAAGATCAAGATCGATGTCCTGTTCGGCGACAGGAACCACTTCCGCCGCGAGCCAATCTGGTTCGAGGTGGTCGACCTGGACAGCCCCTACCACGCGCTCTTGGGCCGCCCGGCGCTGGCCAAATTCATGATGGTCCCGCACTACGCCTACCTGAAGGCCAAGATGCCGGGTACCAAGGGCATCATCACTGTCACCGGCGACTACCAGAAGTCGCTGGACTGCGCCGCCGCCAGCAGCCGGCTGGCCGAGTCCCTCGTCATCGCTCAAGAGAAGCGCCTCCTCGACCGGATGGTAGCCATGGCCAGCGAGAAGCCGGCCATGCCGGCTGATCCCAAGGAGACGAGAGCGGGAGCCTCCTTCCAGCCGGCCAAGGAAACCAAGAAGATTGCCTTGGACCCGGCGCACCTGGAGAGGTTTGCTGTCGTAGGGACCAACCTCGACAGCAAATAGGAAGGCGAGCTCGTCGATTTCCTCCGTGAGAACAGAAACATCTTCGCATGGTCCCCCAAGGACATGCCGGTTGTCCCGACGGATTTCGCCGAGCACAAACTACATGTGAGGCCGGATGCTAAGCCGGTCAAGCAACCCCTCCGCCGCCTATTAGAAGAGAAGAGAAGGATCGTTGGTGAAGAAATCGCCCGGCTTCTGACAGCCGGCTTCATCATGGAAGTGTTCTACCCGGACTGGCTTGCCAACCCAGTCCTCTTCTTGAAGAAGAATAACAAGTGGTGCATGTGTATCGACTACACGAGCCTCAACAAGGCCTGCCCCAAGGATCCGTTCGCCCTGCCACGGATCGACCAAGTGATAGACTCCACGGCCGGTTGCGAGCTGCTATCCTTCTTGGACGCATACTCCGGCTACCACCAGATCAAGCTAGATCCAGCCGACCGCTTGAAGACCGCCTTCATCACACCATTCGGCGCCTTCTGCTACATCACCATGACGTTCGGCTTAAGGAATGCCGGCGCCACCTACCAGCGATGCATGTAGAAGTGCTTGTTGAAGCAACTCGGCCGCAATGCCCACGTCTATGTGGACGACGTTGTGGTGAAGACGGAGAAGCGCGGCACCCTCCTAGAGGATCTCAAGGAGACCTTCAAAAATCTGCGCCGTTTTCAAATCAAGCTCAACCCGGAGAAGTGCGTCTTCAGAGTACCAGCCAACCAGCTCCTCGGTTTCCTTGTCTCCGAACGCGGCATCGAGTGCAACCCCGTGAAGATCAAGGCCATCGAGTGGATGGAGAGACCCACCAAGCTGCGTGACGTCCAAAAGATCACCGGATGCCTGGAATCCCTCAGCCGTTTCATCAGTCGGTTGGGCGAGAAGGCGCTCCCCCTGTACCAGCTCATGAAGAAAACCACTTTCTTCGAGTGGAACGACCAGGTGGACGAAGCTCTTCGTCAGCTCAAGCGCATGATGTCCACGCCGCCTATCTTGGCGGCTCCGACTGCCAAGGAACCGATGCTCCTTTACATCGCCGCCACCAGCCGAGTCATCAGCACGGTGATTGTGGTCGAGCGCCCAGAGGCCGGCAAGGTGCAGCCGGTCTAGAGGCCAGTGTATTATCTATGCGAGGTCTTGTCCGCCTCCAAGCAGAACTACCCCCACTACCAGAAGATGTGCTACGGCGTGTACTTTGCCGCCAAGAAGCTGAAGCAATATTTCCAAGAGCACTCCATCACGGTTGTCTGCGCTGCCCCCCTTGCCGAGATCATAGGCAACAGAGAAGCCTCAGGCCGGGTGGCTAAATGGGCCATCGAGCTGGCTCCCCATACCATCCTCTACCAGCCCCGCACCGCAATCAAGTCCCAAGCGCTGGCCGACTTCTTAGTCGACTGGGCCGAGTCTCAGTACCTGCCACCCACGCCGGATTCTATGCATTGGCGGATGCACTTTGACGGCCCAAAGATGCGCACCGGCTTGGGAGCCGGCATCGTCCTCACCTCTCCCAAGGCGACAAGCTAAAGTACACACTGCAGATCCACTTCGCCGCCTCCAACAACGTAGTCGAGTACGAGGCGCTCATCTTTGGGCTCCGACTGGCCAAGGAGATCGGCATCTGCCGCATCCTCTGCTACGGTGACTCGGACTTGGTGGTCTAGCAGTTGTCCGATGACTGGGACGCCAAGGACGCCAACATGGCAAGCTACCGCTTCCTCGTCCAGTAGATGAGCGGGCACTTCGATGGGTGCGAGTTCCTCCACGTGCCACGAGCCGACAACGACGCAGCGGACGCCCTCGCCCGCATTGGTTCCACCCGACAGGCCATACCAACTGGCATCTCCCTCGAGTACCGGCGCAAGCCGTCTATCAAGCCGTCGCCAGAGTCCGACTCCATCTTCGTGCCGGCTGACCCCGGAGCAGTCGGATCCGGCTCGGGGACTCCAGCAGCCGGCCCGGGGACTTCAGCGGCTGGCCCGGGGATGCGCCACCAGCAGACGGCCCGGGGACTGTAGCAGTCGGCCCGGGGACTTCATCGACACCACCAGGAGCGGTCGGCTCCAGCCCGCCGCCTCCCAACCCGGCCACCCTCGTGCCAGTTGCTGTCTTCACAGTGGTGGCGGCCCCATCTTGGGCGCAGCCCATCCGCGACTATCTGGTAAGCCGCGCGCTACTAGCAGACAAAGTGCTAGCCCGACAGATCCAACGCCGGGCAGGCGCCTACACCATCGTCAACAGAGAGCTCACCAGGCGGAGCGTGACCGGTGTTTATCAGCGCTCCGTGGAGCCAGAGAAGGGTGTGGAGATCCTCAGAGACATCCACCAAGGCGAATGTGGCCACCATGCCGCCTCCAGGTCCCTCATAGCCAAAGCCTTCCGCCATGGTTTCTTCTGGCCGACTGCATTGGACGACGCCAAGGAGTTGGTCAAGAAGTGCAAGGGGTGCCAGAAGTTCAGCACCAAGCAACACCAGCCGACCTCTATCCTCTAGACCATCCCCATCACTTGGCCATTCGCCGTGTGGGGTTTGGACATGGTGGGTCCGTTCAAGACAGCACACGGCGGCATGACTCATTTGCTGGTCGCTGTGGACAAATTCACCAAGTGGATAGAAGCCAAACCAATCAAGAAGCTGAACGGTCCGACTGCCGTCACGTTCATCGCCGACATCACCGTCCGATACGGTGTTCCCCACAACATCATCACTGACAACGGCACCAACTTCGCCAAAGGCGCCTTGGCCCGTTTCTGCGCAAATCAGGGTATCCGACTGGACCTAGCGTCCGTTGCCCATCCGCAGTCAAACGGCCAGGTGGAGAGAGCAAACGGCCTCATCCTGTCCGGCATCAAGTCCCGCCTGATCGAGCCGCTGGAGCGATCGGCCGGCTGCTGGATCGATGAGCTGCCGGCCGTCCTCTGGAGTCTTCGGACCACGCCCAACAGATCAACCGGCTTTACGCCCTTTTTCCTCGTGTACGGCACCGAGGCTATCATCCCCACGGATATCGAGTTCGACTCGCCTCGCGTCACTATGTACATGGAGGCGGAAGCAAAGGAAGCGCGAGAAGATGACGTCGACCTGCTGGAAGAGGCCCGGCTGCTAGCATGCAGCCGGTCCGCCATCTACCAGTAGGCCCTGCGCCGCTTCCACAACAAGAAGGTCAAGCTGCGTACTTTTTGCGAAGGCGACCTTGTGCTCCGCCTGATCCAGCGATCAGCCGGCCAGCACAAGCTCGCAGCACCTTGGGAAGGCCCCTTCATCGTCAGCAAGGCCCTGGGCAATGACTCGTACTACCTCATTGACGCCCAAAAGCCCAGGGCTCGCAAGCGAAGCACAGCCGGCGAAGAGACGGAGTGGCCATGGAACGCGAACCTACTCCGTCCGTTTCACAGTTAAAGTGAGTGTATGTACCACGCCAACTTTTGTATTAAGTAAAGACCTCAGGTCCCCCGAGATGTACTCGGGGGCTACCCTTTTATCCACGAGATAAGCTTATACCATGAATTGAGTTCTTTTTACATTCTTGCCCCGTTCGGGTTCTGGTCAGCCGACCCGGGGGCTCGCCGTCTTGGCCTAAGTCCGCACCAGCCAGAGCCGGATAGTAGTGTGCCGACGCCAAAGCCCTCTCTTCGCCCCATGTCGCAGCTCGCAGCGTGGCTGTCCGACTGGCAAGAGTCAAAGGCTGGAAACGCTGTCCACACGAAAAGCGGCTAAGGAAAACGCCGACTACGGCCAAGCCGGCCTCTCGCCTCCCTCGTCCGGCTGCTCAGCAGCCGGTAGGTCGGCTTCTCGCTCGACTAAGCTACACTCTAAGCGGCTGAAGTAACTTGCCCGTTCTAAAAAACGACCAAGTCCCTGACCCAGCCACAAACCACAGCGCGGCTGTCCGGCTGGCAGGGAGGCGACCAGGGGAACACGGCGAAGGAAAAAGACAAAGAGGGCAAAAGCAAACTCAAGCTAGAACCCGGCAACACATGCAAAATGTGGGGAGTTAAACTTTGTACATTGCAAAAGGGCCCAAGGCCAGCATTCATCAAGTTTAGAAATACACCCCTAGTGGGTGGAACCGTGCTTAACTAACATTGTTTTCAAGAACGAGACAGAGAAACTCGAAAAAAGATAACAGGCCATCTAGGCGGACGGCCCCTCGGGCTGCACGGACTGGTCGGCAGCAGGCGTAGCTCCGGCTGGTGGGGCTGCCGGCTACGGAGTCTCGGCCTGGTAGTCGGCGGTGGCTGACGTGGTCTCCGGCTGGTTGCCGGCCGGCGCCGGGTCGGGCCGATTCCGGCTGGTCGCTCCGCCACCTGGTACGGCGTAGCTTCCATCCTCGTCCTCGTCGTCTTCATAGCCTTCGTCGCTGGAGGCAATCTCCTCCGCCGAGTCCTCCCCGTCCGACGGGTCCAGGCCGAACCAAGACGGAGGCACTTCGGCGCCATTATCTTCCCGCTCCGGAACGAAGACGCTCACATCAGCGTAGTCGGCAAGAGCCGACGCTCGGATGGTGATGGCGTCGCGCTCTACCGCCAGCTTCGGCAGTGCCTCCTGGTGGAAGGTGGCCAGCTGCGCCAGGCGCAGATTGGGGTACCAGGCCTTGACGAACTCCAACGCCTTCGCAGCCCCAGACCGCGTCGCGGAGCTCTTCCAGGCTTCGAGCCGGTCGGCCGCCACCTCCAGCCAGTCAGCCGTCCGGCTGGGAGTCCGTGGGATCCGAGCACCCGGCCACAAGCCCTCCAAGACCTACGACCCGGCCCGCTGAAGCCGGCGGAGTAGGTGGCGCGTGGGCTCGAGGCGCATCCGACGGCCATGAGCTGTTCGCGCAAGGTCCGAGGCCAGTCCTGCATGATCTCCTTGCCCTTTCGCCTGCACTCCTCGCGCTCGGCCTCGATAGCCATGCAAATAGCAACAGAATGGCCCGGAAGAAACTCTGTTAAAAAAAGACAAAAGTGTCAGAAGAAAGCTTCCGGCAACAGCCGGCTGCCACCAGTCGGCAACAAAAAGAAAGGGACGCACCGTCGAGTAGATCATCGACCATGGCGTAGCCGTCCCGAAGTATCTTCTCTTTATCGGCCCAGTCCGAGCGCTAGATCTTGAAATCGGCCGTGAGGTTTTCCTCCTCCGCTTTCTGCTGCCGGACCCGCTTCACGTGCCGCTCGGCCTGGTCTGCCAGCTCCTTCTCCAGCCGGTCGCGCGCTGAGGCCGCCTGGTCACGCTCCTACACCACAACCCGGAGCTGGCCCTTGAGCTCGACCACACGCTCCCTCAGCTGGGCAGCAGCCGCTGAAACAAGCAAGAGATGTCACCATCTACTCCAACAACAACAAGAACAAGCCGCCTGAGAAGATCCGGCCCGACTGCTCAGCAGTCGGCCCGAATCTCGGGGGCTACACCAAGTGGGTGCGCTGGCGCGCCCCCCACTTGAAGCCGGCTTACGTACCTCGGCTCTGAGTCAGCTCAGTGGTTCGGGCGGTGAGCGTCCTGTTCTGCGTATTGTAGGCGGCCGCCCGCATGTTGTGGTAGTCCTGCAACAGCAGCAAGCATTTCAGCCAAAGAGAAGAATACCTTGGAGTTCCAACCCGCCTGCTCAGCAGCCGGCTCGGAACTCGGGGGCTACACCCAGTGGGTGCGCTGGCGCGCCCCCACGGAAGATTACAAGACAAAAAACATAGCAAAATAAGGTGTACGTACCCAGACGGCCGACCGCGTCGCCAGCAGCTCCTCCCTCGCCCTCTGTAGAGTGGCGTTCTGGGTGAGGAATCGGTCCTCCAGGTCGCGCACCACCAGGTTCAAGGCGGCCGAGCCGGCCCCTGCCACCCAGCCTGAAGGAGGGGCGCTCGTGGCCCCGGCGTCGGCTCCCCGCGAGCTCGAGGCCGCAGCCTCCACCTGCCGCCTGCGTCGCGCGCCGGCGCGCAGGAACGCGCGCTACCAAGGCATGGCCCACTGCCCGCACGGTGCCGGCCGGTGGTACCTCCGGCTGGTTGGGCTCGCCGCCTCCTCGACCGCCAGCATCCGGCGCGCGCCGGACCTCCTCCGCCTCCGGGATGGCGAGGTTGGTGACCGCCAGCCCCGGCACCGGCTGGTCGGCTCCAGTTGCCCCAGGCGGTGGTCGGTTCTCCGCCACCTGCACCTCTGGCTGCTTGAGGGTGATGGTCTCCGGGACCCCACCACCAGCCGGACCCACCATAGCCCTGGCGTCGGCCTCCGCCCGAGCCTTGGCCGCGGCTTCCGCCTCCGCCCTCTTCTTCGCCGCCTCCGCCTCCACCCTCTCCGCGGTCTGGGCCTCCGCCTGCGCCGCTTCCTTCGCCCGGGCGTTGGCCCGCGCCTTCTCCGCGGCCTCCTGCACGTCGCGCACCTCCCGCGCGTGCCTCGCCGTCGCCTCTTGAAGGGCGGCAGCCGGATCCACGCGCCTGGCCTCCTCAGAGCCGCCCGCCGTGTCTGTCAATGAGGCAGACGGAGCCCGCGTGATGATGCAGGCCGTCCTGCTCAACAAGAAAGCAAAGATAAGGAAACCCCCAGGAGAGAAGAGAAGTGTGAAGGCAGGGCGGCGAGCGCGCGTACCCGGACGTGTACGGCATTGGCTTGGGCCCCCTCCGAGCGGCGGCCACCTTCAGGGCCTCTTGCCACCTGGTCGTGTCCGCCTGCTTGGCCTTCTTTGCCGGGTGGCTGCCAAACCTCCCCGCAAGGAGGCGGCATTTCTGTCCACCGGCTGAAGCAGCCGGCCGCGGCCCAGAAGTGCCGGCTCCCATCCCCGCGCCTCCGCCAGGTCGGCGCTGCTCCTCGTCGTCCTCGTCGTCGTCCGGCCAAGACTGGATGTCGCCGACTCCTCCACCTCCCGAGGAGCCGCCTGCTCCAGCGCTGCCTCCTCCGGTGGCCTCATCATCGCCGCCTTCCTCCATGGCGGTCGCCCCCAACTCAGGGTCGCCCGCGTCGCTGTTCTCGCGGTCCGGCATCCACTGTCGGTCAGCAGCCGGCCCGCCTTGGCCCGGGAAGCGCTGCCTCAAGGCCGGCTGGTCAGGACGGATGAAAGAAGAACGATACAAGTAAAATAGTCGGACATGGTACTTACCGCTGGGGGAGGGTTAGCCCGACTGTATGGCTCCTTGCCGATGTGCCACTCCTCCTCGCTGAGCTTGCAGTTGGAGAAGTAGTTCACATGGCAGACCACCTCCACCTCCGGCATCTCCTTGGTAGACATCCGGCATGGGTCCTGGCGACCGCTCATCTCGCTGATAAGATGCGGCCGAAGTTGGAGGGGCGACACCCGGCGCATGACGAAGCCGACCAGCAGGTCGGCCGGCTTGAGCCCCTCCTGGTCCGTCATGTCTTGAAGACGGGCGAGGACGCTGACGATGAGGGCCGGCAGGCGCTTGGGCGGCTGCTGTTGCCAGTTGTCCCACGGCCCAGCAGGCGGCCTGGGCACGAAGGCTGGCAGGTTGATGTAGTCGTTGACCGGATGGAGATTCCGGACATAGAAGTTGGATTTCTGCCAGAGCTTGGTCTACTCGTGTAGAGGGATGGCCAGGAAGCGCGTGCCGCCTCCTGAGTGCCTCACGGCGACGCATGCCCCGCACTGGGCCGGCTCATCCTTCACCGCCGTGCCCAGCTTGAGGTAGAAGAATCTACCCCAGAGCTCAAGCGTGGGCAGGACGCCGAGGTACCCCTCGCAGAGCGTGACGAAGGCCGCCAGGAGCACCACCGTGTTGGGGGTGAGGTGGTGTGGTTGCAGGAGGTAGAAATCAAGGAAGGCCCAAAAGAAGTTGCTAATCGTGAGCCCGAAGCCGCGAAGGAAATGCGTGCGGAAGACGACGAACTCACCGGGCTCCGGCCACGGCGAGATCTCCCGCTCGGGGGGAAGGTGCACGCCCACATTGTCGGCGTGGGGAAGCCTCCGCGTCGCGCGGAGGAAGTCGATGTGGTCCTCGTGCACATTGGAGCCTAGCCAGCCGCTCTTCGCCATGGCTCGAGGACGACAAGAAGAGGCTTGGGGATGAGGACGGCAGGTGGCGCTGGACCGCAGGGGCATCGCGGCGGCCGCGGCGGAGCGGCTGTGGAAGAGCGGCAGCTGCGGCAGCGAGAGGAAGAAGAGGGAGTAGGAGGGGGCGCGCATGCGTTCTGCCGCCCCCCTCCTCCTCCCCCTCTTTATACCCATCGGGGGTGAAGCCGAGGCGACGTGGGTGCATGGGATTAATTGCGCCCCACGCCCCGCACGACCCCGCGCATTCTGCGCAGTTATGGCGCGTTTAACGCCACGCGGAAGGGCTACCGTCCGCCTCGGCCGCAGCAGATCCGCGCGCGGGCCGAGGCCGTGTAGTGGCGGGCCCCAGCCTGCGGTGGCGTCCCTTCGCGCGCGTGGGCTGGCAAGCCGGCCTGGCCTACAGGCGCCGCGTGGCGCGCGTGCGGTGGGCGGCGCCGCACCAACTCCCGCCCGTCGATTTGAATTCCAGTAGGCGGTCGTGACCTCGGCCGGCTACTAGAGTCCGGCTCCTCCTGGCCGGATGGAGCAGAAGGCGGAAAACCACTCGAAGGGGAAACTGCTGAGGCCCTCCGACTACTAAAACCGTAGAGCCTCACCAGCTTCGGGGACTACTCTCGGGGGGATGGACCCCAGGTAGCCTCATCAGCATTTAACCATATTTCAAGACATCAGGGCTGGCTATGCCCCTCAGTCCGACTGGTCATATGACCGGCCTCCTCCAGAAGATGGCGCACTCCAGAAGGAGGCGAAGGTACGTGCCGGTTCTAGTAGGCGGCCCGTCCCCTTCCTTGGAGTTTGAGCCCGACCAGGAGACAAGCTGGGGCATGGCTACAGTGCACCATGCCTCCCCCGAATCACGGCCGCATGGCTACAGTGGGTGCCGCCAGGCGGCCGTTGACCCGTCCGGCGCGGCGCTGTAGCCATGGCGCGCCCAACACGGCCTCCGTCAGTGCGGGTGGCGCCACAGTGAAGAGCCGTCAGTGGGGCCCGTGGGCGGCGGACCCCACCTGTCGGCCGGTTCCTCGGCAGCCGGCAGGGCCCAGCAGAAGCGGGCCCCAGCAGCCGGCGGAGAACCCGGCCCACATAGACGCTGGCAGCCGGGGCCCACCACCCGGCCACATTACCATTGTACCCCTGGGGGGTTGGCCTATAAAACCCCCCAGGCCACACCCATGCAAAGGGTTCCCTCATGTTCCACCACAGTTTTACACACACACAACCAGGGAGAAGAGAGAGCTAGCCTTGCCCTTCTTCCTCCTCCGGCCGAACAGCTCTAGGAGCACCATTTTACTCTTTGCCTCATAGTGATCATGCGGAGACCCCACAGAGCAGGAGTAGGGGTTTCATCTCTTAGGAGAGCCCCGAACCTTGGTAGATCTCGTGTCCTTCCGAGCTTGTGCCCACTCCCGCTTCCAGGACCCGACGACGATCTCATGGCCCCAACCATGATAAGCCACCCCCTGGCATCTGTCGAGATATTACCATGACAAGTTTGGTTTAAGGAGTTGGATGCACAAGCAGCATTCCCGCTTAGTACAAATGAAGGCTAGCAAATAGATTGAGAAGCGACCAACCAAAAAACGAAAACGGTCATAAACACGAATTAAACATAACTAACACTGAATAATGTACCACAAGTAGGATGGAACTTCATTGCATAACTATTGACTTTCGTGCTTGCATAGGGAATCACAAACATTAACGCCAATATTCTTACTAAAGCATAATTACTCACTAACATGACTCATATATTACTATCTCCGTATCGCAAAACTATTGCAAGGAATCAAGTTTATAATATCCAATGATCTTCATGAAAGTTTTTATTATATCCCTCTTGAATATTCATCAATTTGGGACCAAATTCATATCTCATGCAAATTACCATTGCTATTATGAACTCTCAAAAAGATTTAAGTGAAGCACGAGAGCACGAATATTTCTTCAAAAAATTTCATATATCAACTCTCAAAATAATATAAGTGAAGCATGAGAGTGCATTTCTTTAAAACATAATCATATCAACTCTCAAAAAAATATAAGTGAAGCATGAGAGTGCATTTTTAAAAAAATAAAATCCCCACCGTGCTCTAAAAGGTTTAAGTGAAGCACTAGAGCAATTGCCTAGCTCAAAAAATTGAAGTGAAGCACATAGATAAATTCTAACAAATCATAATATCATATGGCTCTCTCAAATAGGTGTGTCCAACAAGGATGATTGTAACAAACTAGAAAGCAAACAAAGCAAAGACACATATCATACATGACTCTCCAAGCAAAACTCATGATATGTGACGAATAAAATATAGCTCCAAGTAAAATTACTGATGGTCGTTAGAAGAAAGAGAGGATGCCTTACAGGGCATCCCCAAGCTTAGTTGCTTGGGAGTCCTTGAATATTACCTTGGGGTGCCTCGGGCATCCCCAAGCTTAGGCTCTTGCCACTCCTTATTCATTCATCTGTCGTGATCTCACCCAAAACTTGAAAACTTCAATCACACAAAACTTAACAAAAACCTTCGTGAGATCCGTTAGTATAATAAAAGAAATCACTACTTTAAGTATTATTGCAAACCCATTCATATTTTGTTATTGCATTATATCTACTGTATTTTAAATTACCATGGCTTATACCCCCCCCCCCCCGATACAATCCATAGATTCATCAAAATAAGCACACAATGCAGCGAAAACGGAATCTGTCATAAACAGAACAGTCTGTAGAAACCTGAATTAAACTCATATTCTGTAAATCCAAAAATTCTGAAAACTTAGGAAGACGTGGGAAATTTGCATAAAAATCATGTGTAAAAAATTCAGAGTTTTTTCACGTTCCAGCAAATTTTGATAGTTCTTCTACTGGACGCAAAACCTTCTGTTTTTTAACAGGATCAAGTCAACTATCATCCAACATAATCCTAAAGGCTTTACTTGGCACAAACACTAATTAAAACATAAAAACACAATTATAACAGTAGCATAATTATGTGAACACAAGAAAAATAAAGTAAACAAAAAAAATTAAGATAACTATTGGGTTGCCTCCCAACAAACACTATTGTTTTATGCCCCTAACTAGGCATAATGCATAGTTTCAAGTATTGTCATCTTTGGTTTTGATAATCTTTGTAGGGGTTTTCTCAAACCGAGGGGGTTCTTTACGCTTCCCATTATTCTCAGGGAATGAAGCCATTTTAAGATCTAGGATATCCAATCGTTTATGACATAGGGTAATCTAATTATTCATGCGAGTGAGGTTTCCACTAATATTTTTAAGGGGTTCGTTAGACTTCTGCAACTCAACCATATTTTTCCGCATATCACCTAATTTATCTAATATTTGAACTCCCTCTTGAGTAAAAGCAAATCCTTTCGGTGGTGGTGGAACCCCCAATATTCCCTCTATTATTTCATAGGTAGTATTGGTATCACATTCAATAAAATTCCCTTTTATGGCAAAATCCAAAAGTTGTCTGTTGGGCATGGTTAATCCCACGTTAAAATTACGGAAAAAATATTCACGTCCCCTTTTATAGTGCAAACATGGCAAGGTTCCATTAATATATACCAAGCATCTTTCAAATTTTCTCCTTGTTTCTATTTGAAGTATAGAACTTCAAAATCCGGTGACAAAGGAGAGATAGTTATACTAGTCATAGCGATAAGGCAAGCGAGCAAACAAGAAAAAGGCAAACGAAAAATATTTTTGTATTTTTGTAAAACTTTTTAGAAGTGGGGGAGATGAAAACGAGAGGCAAATGGAAAATAAAGTAAATGCAAGGAGATGAAAGTTTATGCGTAGGTATTTGATAGATGTTGATGATGTCTCCCCGGCAATGACGCCAGAAATTCTTCCTACTACTTGTGAGCTGCATTTGGATTTCCTCGAAGAGGATAGGATGATGTAGTACAGTAGAGATAAGTATTTCCCTCAGTTATGAAACCAAGGTTATCAATCCAGTAGGAGAACCAAACAATACTATGTAAATAACACCTGCACACAAACAACAAATACTTGCAACCCAACGCGTAGAGGGGTTGTAAATCCCTCAATGGTTACGAGCAACATTAAATTGTATAGTTTTCGATAGATAGATCTGAAAAAAATATAAAATAAAATAAATAAAGGAAAATTGCAGCAAGGTATTTTTAGTTTTAATATATGATAAAAGATAGACCCGAGGGCCATAGTTTTCACTTGAGGCTTCTCTCAAGAAAATAGCATACGGTGGGTAAACAAATTACTGTTGGGCAATTGATAGAAAAGCAAATAATTATGATGATATCCAAGGCAATGATCATAAATAGGCATCATGTCCGAGATTAGTAGACCGAAAAGATTCTGCATCTACTACTATTACTCCACACATGAACCGCTATCCAGCATGCATCTAGTGTATTAAGTTCATGGAAAAACAAAGTAATGCTTTAAGCAAGATGACATGATGTAGACAAGATAAACTCATGTATGAATAGACCCCATCTTTTTACCCTTAATAGCAACGACACATACGTATCATGTCCCTTTCTGTCACTGGGATTGAGCACCGGAAGATCAAACCCATTACAAAGCACCTCTTCCCATGGCAAGTTAAATCAATCTAGTTGGCCAAACCAAAGCAACAAATCGGAGAAGAAATACGAAGCTATATTAATCATGCATAAAAGAATTCAGAGAAAACTCAAATAATATTCATGGATAGATCTGATCATAAACTCACAATTCATCGGATCCCAACAAGCACACCGCAAAAAAGAATTACATCGGATAGAACTCCAAGAACATCCAGAGAACATTGTATTAAAGAACATCAAGAGAGAACAAGCCATCTAGATAGTAACTATGGACCCGTAGGTCTGTGGTAAACTACTCACGCATCATTGGAGGGGAGGCAAGGTTGATGTAGAGCCCCTTCATGATTGATTCCCCCTCCGACAGAGTGCCAAAAAGGGTCCCCAGATGGGATCTCTCGAGAACAGAGGCTTGCGGCGGCGGAAAAAGTATTTCGTGGACTCCCTCATAGGTTTTCTGATTTTGGGGAATTTATAGAGGCGGATTTAGGTCAAATGGAGGCTTGTGGCCCCACTAGGTACCAAGGCGCGCCCTAGGCCCCTGGCGTGCCCTGGTGCCTAGTGGGCCACTACTTCATCTTCTCGTTCCTTCCCAAAGCTTCCAGGGTCTCTTATTGCCAGAAAAAAATCTCCAAAAAGTTTCGTGGCATTTGGACTTCGTTTGATACTGATATTCCGCAAAGTCAAAAACAAGCAAAAAACAGCAACTAGCACTGGGCACTAAGTTAGTAGGTTAGTCCCAAAAAATGATATAAAATTGCTTGTAAATGTATATAAAACATCCAAGATTGATACTATAATAGCATGGAACAATAAAAAATTATAGATATGTTGGAGACGTATCACTCCTCTCCCTCCTTCTCCTTCTCCTCCTCCTCCGGCTTCGGTGAGTCTGGAGGGAGCCCGGAAGCGATGCGGGAGGCGCGCACGGCGTACCTCGCCCGGATCTCCTGCTCGATCTGGAACCAGCGCTCCGACATGAGCATAGTACACATGGTTATCTTTTGACGAACCAAGGTGAAGCTGGAGGACGTGGGAAGAGCGGCGAAGCAGGAGAGAGGTGGATGGGCTCGGGCTGGCAGCACAGAGAGGGAGAAGGTGGATGTGGCTAAGGTTGGGGGACGCCAGCTGATAATCCACAAGTATAGGGGATCAATTATAGCCTTTCTCAATAAGTAAGAGTGTCGAACCCAACGAGGAGCTAAAGGTAGAATTTATATTCCCTTCAAGTTCTATCAACCACCGATACAACTCTACGCACACTTAACATTCGCTTTACCTAGAACAAGTATGAAACTATTTTGTAGGTGATAGGATATGTTTGCAAGGATAAAACTAGATGTACTTAGCAAGAACAAAACTACGAGTAAATTGCAAGATAATGATAGTTAGTTGTTTAATAGAAAGATTTTGTAAGACAAGAGAGTTATTTGTCCCTAAGCAATCGATAACTAGACCGGTAAACATTATTGCAAATTTATATGAGTGAGAGGCATGAGCTAACATACTTTCCGTACTTGGATCATATGCACTTATGATTGGAACTCTAGCAAGCATTCGCAACTGAAAGCACAAGTGCTTCCTGGGTGATTTTGGTAATTAATGTCAACATATCTCCTGTTGGACTAATACTTTTATCTAGTATATTTCAGATGAGTTCAACAATGGCGTGGTAAGGACAAGAGGATGTGGAACCCCTTCAAAATGCTAAGGACAAAGATTGGCAAAAGCTCAAGACTCTTCATTTATATTTTAGTGATCCAAGATCACATTGAGTCCATAGGAAAGCCAATACTATTAAAAGGGGATGAGGTGTTGCTTAATGGTCTACTTTCTCAAAGTGCTTAGTGATATTGCTCCAAAGCCCTCAACCACTTTCTCATCTCCACATATGTCCAAAACTCAAAGTCAAACTTGGCCCCACCGAAATGATCCATCCGGCGCCACCGAGTTCAGTTGACATAGCCACTGCCAGAAACCCTAGCGATTCGGTTACACCGATACGGATCTCGGTCTCACCGAGATGGCCCTGCAAACTCTCTGTTACCTGTTGCAATTATTTTGGTCTCACCGAAATGTGCAATTGGTCCCACCGAGCTTGCTTGACCAGCTCTCTGTTTGCTCTTTGCTGAAATCGGTCTCACCGAGTTCAAGCAATCGGTCTCACCGAGATGAGGTTTTGCCCTAGCCCTTGCACATCGGTCCCATCGAGTTGTTCTAGTCGGTCCCACCGAGATTCCTAACGTTCACATTTTGAATTGAGTCGGTCTCACTGAGTTCTTCTATTCGGTCTGACCGAGTTGGGTCAAATGTGTGTAACGGTTGGATTTTGTGTGGAGGCTATATATACCCCTCCACCCCATCTCCATCAGTGAGAGAGCCATCAGAACATTCCTACACTTCCACTACTCATTTTCTGAGAGAGAACCACCTACTCATGTGTTGAGATCAAGATATTCCAATCGTACCACAAGAATCTTGATCTCTAGCCTTCTCCAAGTTGCTTTCCACTCAAGTCATCTTTCCACCATAGCCAAATCTGTGAGAGAGAGTTGAGTGTTGGGGAGACTATCATTTGAAGCACAAGAGCAAGGAGTTCATCATCAACACACCATCTATTACCTTTTGGAGAGTGGTGTCTCCTAGATTGGTTAGGTCTCGCTTGGGAGCCTCCGACAAGATTGTGGAGTTGAACCAAGAAGTTTGTAAGGGCAAGGAGATCGCCTACTTCGTGAAGATCTACCCGAGTGAGGCAAGTCCTTCGTGGGCGATGGCCATGGTGGGATAGACAAGGTTGCTTCTTCGTGGACCCTTCGTGGGTGGAGCCCTCCGTGGACTCGCGCAACCGTTACCCTTCGTGGGTTGAAGTCTCCATCAACGTGGATGTATGATAGCACCACCTATCGGAACCACGCCAAAAATCTCCGTGTCTACATTGCGTTTGCACACTCCAATCCCATCCCTTTACTTTCTTGCAATTAGCATGCTTTACTCTTTCCGCTGCTCATACTCTTGCCATGCATGCTTGAAATGTATTGTGAATGCTTAAGCTTGTGCTAAAACTCCACCTCAACTTGAAGAACTAAAAAATTGCCACTTGTACTTGTTGAGGGTCTAATCACCCCCCCTCTAGACCCCTCTTCTCGATTCTTTCAGGAACTACCAAAGATCATTAAGGTAAAACCCAACCATAGCATTAAGTATCAAGTCCCCTTTATCCCATACCCAACAACCTACTTACTCGGGTATGTGTTCCCGTCACTCACGCCACCCACCATACACCAATGTGGATACCTTTCTTGACGAAGAAGGGATTTCACATGAGTTCTCGGCTACATACACACCTCAACAAAATGGAGTTGTTGAGAGGAAGAACCAAACACTTATTGAGATGACAAGAACGATGCTTGATGAATACAAGATGCCAAGACACTTTTGGGCGGAAGCGGTTGAGACAGCTTGTCATGCTACAAATCGACTATACCTTCACAAGCTTCTCGGCAAGACGGCATACGAGCTTCTCACCGGTAACAAACCCCAAGTTGGATACTTTTGAGTATTTGGCTCAAAGTGTTACATTCTTGATAAGCATCATCGTTCAAAATTTGTCCCTAAATCTCATGAAGGTTTCCTACTCGGTTATGGTTCAAACTCTCACACTTACAGTGTCTACAACAATTTCACCCGAAAGGTTGAAGAGACGGTAGATGTGAAGTTTGATGAATCTAACGGCTCGCAAGTAGAGCAACTGCCAATTGATGTAGGAGACAAAGATCCTTCGGAAGCAATTCAAGACTTGTCTATTGGCAAGATTTGCCCAACGGAGGTGAAGGAGAGTACTTCGTCCATTCAAGTGGAAGCCTCAACTTCACGACAAGATGAACCACAAGTTGACTTGGAGGCATCCATAAGTGGAACACGTCAAGATGAAGGAAACGAGGAAGTACAACAAGATGAACCTCATCGACCTCCTTCTCCTCCTCCACAAGAGAACAACAATGCCAACAACAATGAAGAAGAAGAAGACAATGAAGAGGATGTTCCACCCCAACCCAAACAAAAGCTCTCACGAGTTAGAGCAAGAGTCTCAAGAGATCATCCCGTCGAACAAATCTTTGATGATATTCAAACCAGGAGAATTACTCGCTCTAAAACTCGTTTGTCTAACTTTTGTGAACATTACTCATTCATTTCTAGTATTGAACCTATGACGGTTGAAGAAGCTCTTGAGGATCCGGATTGGGTGAACGCTATGCATGAAGAGCTACACAATTTCAAGAGGAATCAAGTGTGGACTTTGGTTGAAAAGCCGGACGACAACCACAATGTCATTGGAACCAAATGGGTGTTTCGGAATAAGCAAGATGAGGATGGACAAGTTGTACGCAACAAGGACCGTCTCGTCGCTCAAGGCTACACTCAAGTCGAAGGTATGGACTATGGTGAGACTTATGCCCCCGTTGCTAGACTTGAGTCCATACGCATCTTACTTGCTTATGCCAATCACCATGATATCACTTTATACCAAATGGACATTAAAAGTGCTTTTCTAAATGGTGAAATTGAGGAGGAAGTCTATGTTAAACAACCTCCCGGCTTTGTTAATCCCAAGAAACCCGATCATGTTCACAAACTTCACAAAGCTCTTTATGGTCTTAAACAAGCTCCTAGAGCATGGTATAAATGCTTGACCAAGTTTCTTATTGAAAAATGCTTTGAAATTGGGAAGATCAATTCTACACTTTTTACTAAAAGGGTTAATGGTGAATTATTTGTGTGCCAAATTTATGTGGATGATATCATATTTGGTTCTACTAACCCCCATTTTAGTGAAAAGTTTGGAAGGCTGATGTCAGAGAAGTTTGAGATGTCTATGATGAGTGAACTCAAATTTTTCCTTGGCTTGCAAATCAAGCAAACTAAGGAAGGTACCTTTGTTTCTCAAACAAAGTATACCAAGGACCTTTTCAAGAAGTTCAACATGCAAGAAAGCAAAGGTATGAAAACACCCATGCCTACTAGTGGACATCTTGACTTGACTAAGGATGGCAAACCGGTTGACCAAAAGGTTTACCGCTCTATGATTGGTTCATTGTTATATCTATGTGCCTCCCATCCCGATATCATGCTAAGTGTGTGCATGTGTGCACGATATCAAGCGGCCCCTAAAGAATGTCATCTTAAGGCTGTGAAAAGGATAGTGAGATACTTAATTCATACACCAAACTTTGGCATTTGGTATCCTAAGAGGTCTTTGAGGGAGTCCTGGATTAAGGGGTCCTCGGGCGTCCGGGCTACGTAATGTGGGCCGGATTGATGGGCCATGAAGATACAAGACAAAAGACTCTCTCCCGTGTCCGGATGGGACTCTCCTTGGCGTGGATGGCAAGCTTGGCGTTCGGATATGAAGATTCCTTTCTCTGTAACCGACTTTGTACAACCCTAGCCCCCTCCGGTGTCTATATAAACCGGAGGGTTTAGTCCGTAGGGACAACCATAATCACAATCATAGTCAGACAGGCTAGACTTCTAGGGTTTTAGCCATTACGATCTCGCAGTAGATCAACTCTTGTAATACTCATATTCATCAAGATCAATCAAGGAGGACGTAGGGTATTACCTCCATAGAGAGGGCCCGAACCTGGGTAAACATCGTGTCCCCCGTCTCCTGTTACCATCGTCCTTAGACGCACAGTTGGGACCCCCTACCCAAGATCCGCCGGTTTTGACACCGACATTGGTGCTTTCATTGAGAGTTCCGCTGTGTCGTCGCTAGAAGACTCGATGGCTCCATCAATCATCCACAACGATGTTGCCTTGAGGGAGGTCTTTCTCCCCGGCCAGATCTTCGTATTCGGCGGCTTCATGCTGCGGGCCAATTTGCTTGGTCATCTAGAGCAGATCGACAGCTACGCCCCTGGCCGTCAGGTCAGGTTTGGAAGCTTGAACTATGTTGCTGATATCCGTGGAGACTTGATCTTCGACGGATTCGAGCCCATGGCAGCCGTTCCCTGCCACCGCGATGAACATGACCTAAATCTGTCATCGGACCATACCCGGGAGATAGCTCCTGTAACTACTCTGGCCCTAGATCCGGAGCAGATTGCGCCATCCGAGGACGGGAAGCTCAACCCCGCCACGGAAGCCGCAGACTCAGCGGCGTTGGAGCCGCACACAGACCCAACTTCGAACGAGATCTGTGTCACCGGAACCTCGGACTCGTCTCCGGCATCAGGTTTCGAACCGCGTGTGTCCGCGCCCGTCGAGTTCAATCGGGCGCCGATCGTCGAGTTCAGCTCCGCGGACATCTTCCGGCACTCACCTTTGGGTGATGTGCTTAACTCATTAAAAACCCTCTCCTTAGCGGGGGGCTCGCAGCCGAACTATGTCCGGTTTGAACTGGGGGCTGAGGACGGAGAATTTCGCTTCCCACCCACCGCCCACTTCATTGCCACTATCGAAGATTTAACCGACATGCTCGATTACGACTCCGAAGACATCGACGGTATGGACGCCGATGCCGGAGAGGAGCAGGCCCAAAACCTGCCATTTACTGGGCGCTGGACAGCCACCTCCTCGTATGACGTATACATGGTGGATACCCCCAAAGAGAATAACGGCGATAACAAGAAAGATCCAGTCGAGGATACACCTCCTGAGACACGGCCAAAGTGCCGACATCAGCGGCGCCGCTCTAAATCACGCAGTGGAAAAGACAGCAATACCGGCACGAGAGAGAACAATACTCCGGATGAGGCCGAAGACAAAGAAGATCCCGTCGAGCCGACTTTCGAGCAGGACGACAGGGAAGATGGGCAAGCCAGCCCTGATGAACAGGCCATAAACGAAGACTCGGAGGACAGCAACTATCTTCCACCCTCTAAAGATGAGGTGAGCCTCGGCGACGAAGACTTTATCGTGCCTGAGGAACCCGTTGAGCAGGAGTGCTTTAAGCGCCGGCTAATAGCCACTGCGAAGAGCCTGAAAAAGAAACAGCAACAGCTCCAAGCTGATCAGGATCTACTCAACGACAGATGGACTGATGTCCTGGCAGCCGAGGAATACGGACTCGAGCGCCCCATTAAAAGTTATCCAAGGCGTAAACTGCTACCCCAATTCAATGACGAGGCACTTAAGCCCATGCCATCAACACATAATACGGCTGACCGACCACCACGTGGCCGGGACAAAGCGACAACTCAAGCCGAACGCCAGCCCATACTACCTCGCCGCAAAAGCAAAGACATAACAGCCCGGGGTCATACATATGACCTGCGGCAGGACCTGGACAATAGAGCAGGTCAGTCCAGATCAATCTAGGGATCGCGGGGGCATGCCCTGGCGCGCAACGATGGCTATCAAGCCAGACATGACAAACATAACCACGCCCGGGCCGAAGACTGCCGACGAACTCAATCCGAGCTACGTCGCGACGTGGCCCGATATAGAGGCACCGCACACCCCCTCTGCTTCACTGATGAAGTAATGGAGCACGAATTCCCAGAAGGGTTTAAACCCATAAATATCGAATCATATGATGGAACAACAGATCCCGCGGTATGGATTGAGGATTTTCTTCTCCATATTCATATGGCCCGCGGTGATGACCTTCACGCTATCAAATACCTCCCATTAAAACTCAAGGGGCCAGCTCGGCACTGGTTAAACAGTCTGCCTGAAAACTCTATTGGCAGCTGGGAGGACTTGGAAGATGCCTTCCGCGACAACTTCCAAGGCACATATGTACGACCTCCGGATGCCGATGACTTAAGTCACATAGTTCAACAGCCTGGAGAGTCGGCCAGGAAATTCTGGACTAGGTTCCTAACTAAAAAGAACCAGATCGTTGACTGCCCGGATGCCGAAGCCCTAGCGGCCTTTAAGCATAGCATCCGCGACGAATGGCTCACTCGTCACCTCGGCCAAGAAAAACCGAAGTCCATAGCAGCCCTCACGGCATTCATGACCCGCTTTTGTGCGAGCGAGGATAGTTGGCTAGCTCGTAGCAATAACACTGCAAGCGATGCCGGTACCTCTGAAGCCAAGAATGGCAATGGCAAGCCCCGACGCAGCAGGCACAAGCGCCGAAGCAATGGTGGCACTGCCGATGACACGGCGATCAACGCCAGTTTCAGTGGCTCCAAGTCCGGCCTGCGGAAGAAGCCATACAAAAGAAACAATACGGGCTCATCCAGCTTGGACCGCATACTCGATCATCCATGCCAGATTCACGGCACCCCTGACAAACTAGCCAATCATACCAACAGAGATTGTTGGGTTTTTAAACAGGCCGGCAAGTTAAATGCCGAACACAAGGAGAAGGGGTCGCAAAGCGTGGACGATGACGAGGAGTCCCGTCCGCCGAACACAGGAGGGTAGAAGAAGTTCCCTTCCCAGGTTAAAACGGTGAACATGATATACGCCACTCATATCCCCAAAAGGGAGCTCAAACGAGCGCTCAGGGACGTCTACGCGATGGAGCCAGTCGCCCCAAAGTTCAACCCATGGTCTTCTTGCCCGATCACCTTCGATCGCAGGGACCATCCGACCAGTATGAGTCATGGCGGTTCAGCCGCACTGGTCCTCGATCAAATTGTTGATGGATTCCATCTCACGAAAGTCCTTATGGACAGCGGCAGTAGTCTTAATCTGCTCTACCAAGACACTGTCCACAAAATGGGCATTGACCCTTCACGAATCAAGCCCACCACAGCTACCTTCAAGGGAGCAGTGTCCGGCGTAGAAGCTCGCTGCACGGGCTCAAGTACATTAGAAGTCATTTTCGGCTCGCCGAACAACTTTAGAAGCGAAGGCTTGACCTTCGATATCGACTCGTTGAGCAGCAGCTACCACGCATTACTCGGGCGTACCGCTTTTACTCGTTTTAATGCGGTCCCACATTACGCCTATTTCAATCTTAAGATGCCCGGTCCACGCGGCGTCATCATGATAAACGGAAATACGGAATGCTCCCTCCGTACAGAGGAGCATACCATGGATACTGCAGCAGAAGTACAAAGCGGCCTTATCAAGCCGCGTACCTCATCGGCCGTCAAGCCGCCGGTCTCGGCTAGACAGAACCGATCAAATCTCAGAGCTGGATTAGCAGTTCGGCCTTCGTCGTCCATATAGCCGCGAAGTTTATACCACGCATACATAATTATGCACTTAAAATACCATGGTCATCGGCGGAGGCACAGTACGGACATGCCTACAATGTGGTCCGCACCCTCATAGTCTTTTTACTTTTTCTAACTATTTTTTATCTTTTACAACAGGTGATTCAAAGCCTGGTCATCTTACGGACTCTTTCTAAAGTTCGGCTTCGTATAAATAACCAAAGGCTATTCCTCCTAAGGAGTCCTTTAACTGAGGCAAGGCAGCGCAGACGTGCGACAGGAGGTCCTAATGATTTTAGTAAGACCGCACTCTTTATTTTAAACCTGTAAAGTGCCTTTTTTTTTCCTCAGCCCTCGGCCCCCAGCTTGTTAAATAACCCGGGTAGGGGCGTTATAATCTTTAAAAATTGCGTTTGACGTGTCAATCAGATTCCAGTGAACATAACCTGTATTTAGTATTCGCTTTTTCTACGTACTGAATTTTGCTTCTTCGGTTGTTTCACGAACGCACCTCGGCACAAATTGCCAGGGGCTCGATACGGCAACACATGAGTTGCCGACAAGTCCGAACAGCTTTTCAACATACTTCGGCGTCACGAGTTTTGGCCTTATATGCATCAGCTCCGAATCATGTCTTTGGTCAATAGTTGGGTTGCCCGGCTCCTGTGCTTACTACCTTACGTTCCGCTGTATCGGCTAGGGTAGTAAAGGGAGAACTACTGCGATTGTGTCCTGGCTTATCTGGATGAGCACCTCAGTAGAGAAAGCCGAAAACTGACTGTCATGATGCGGCGAGAGCTGGTCAACCACTCGATGACTCATCAGAATCTTTCGCGATTCTTTCCGTATTACACGAAGGACCGTTCTTCTGGTCACCTATGTAACGCACCGTATTCGGGTAAACGTGTACATACCAGGGGCTATATCGTAGACCCGTCGTCAAACTCCTATGGCTAAGTGAAAGTGTTAAAGCCCTATAGTCCGATTACCTAGTTCGCCGCATTGACACCTCCTTCATGGACCAAGACGTTGGGTTAAGAGTGATCAATTGCTTTTCCAAACACCCCCGTATTATATGTGAGGGGGCTGAAGCCGACGACTGGCAAACTTTCAGATTACAATAAAAACGGCCGCACAGGAGGCACCAAAACTTTCAGGCAAAAGTATAAAATATGGCCTTAATATATCATAATATTGTTTTTACAAATTTGGTATACTCACTCGAACATCATATTTTTCGAGCATTGACCCTCTATTAAGCGGGCACCCTCTAGGACATCCTCAAAATAATGCTCTGGCGTGTGATGGTCCTTGCCCTCGGGTGGACTCTTTGCTGCAATATCGGTGGCCTTCATCTTTGCCCAGTACGTCTTGATGCGAGCAAAGGCCATTCATGCACCCTCAATGCACGTTGACCGCTTAACAGCGTTGATACGCGGCACCGCATCAACAAGTCGCTGCACCAAACCGAAATAACTATTCGGAATTGGCTCAGTCGGCCATAGCCAGACTACGACGTCCTTCATGGCCAATCCGGATATCTTGTGGAGTTCGGCCCACTGGGCCATCTGTTCGTTTAGTAGCAGCGGACGCTTCGGCATGCTGAATTGCGACCAGAAAAGCTTCTCTGTTGCATGTCCTTCTTGCGTTTGGTAAAACCGTGCCGCATCGGAGACACTCTTCGGCAAGTCCAAGAATGCGTCTGGAGAACTCCACATTTGATTAAGGGGGGCATATTTTGGATCGCCGAATTTAGTCTGTAATAAGAAAGGCTTACCAGCCGCTATCTCCCCAGCTTGCCGGATCTCTTCCCGAGCCGCTCTAGACTCGGACCGTGCTTCTTTGGCCTCTTGTAAGGCCTTGCCGAGATTGACCGTTCTGGCTTTGTTATCCTTCTCGAGGAATTCGCATCGAACATTGGCATCCTTTAGCTCGCGCGTCATGGTAGATACTCTCTCCTCGCACTGGCGCCGAGCAACCTGTTCGGCCTTTAACTCAGCAGCTGCCTTCTTGGCAGCCGCTTCACTTGTCCTGGCTTGCTCCTTGTACCGGGCAAGCTTAGCCCGTAGGGCCTCAACTGCGGCAGCATTATCTGCAGTTACGCATATCTCAGTATACAATTTTCAGCGTCATGCACACATTATCATACTTACATATACTGACTGCCCTAAACACATACCTTGCGCCTCATCGAGCCGCATGTTAATCAGTATAAGGTCGTCATCCGCCACATCAAGTTTCTGCTTCAGCCTTGCAACCTCTGCAGCTGGGCCAGTCGTGATGGATGAAACAACCTGTGTGCCAATTCATTAGAATAGTTCCTGGGAATATCTTTTTGATCCTCTGATCGCCTCCCTTCGGACGCCAATTAGAGTCTCAGGGGCTACTATCTATACACAGGTGCATTTTGCACGTAGAAGTGCAATTGAGGATATTACATTACATACCTCGAAGCCTCCTAGCAGGCTCATGAAGGATTCATTCAATCCGCTTTTCGCGGGCAGAATCCTCTCAACTACCGTACCCATTAAGGTATGATGTTCCTTTGAAACGGACGCACGTTGCAGCATGCCCATCAATGTATCCAGCGCCCCCGGATCCCTAGGAGCGGCCGCGGGAGTACGGGCTTCCTTCGGAAGAATACGTTTACCCGACTCTAGAGTCGTCCCCGGCTGCAAACCGGATAGCCCGGGCCCTTTATTGTTGATCTCCATAGGGTCCGCATGCCCCGGACTCTGGACGGCCGAAGTATCACCTTCGGGCGTAATTTTCATTATCCCTCGCACCGCTTGTTGATTGGGAGAGATCCTCCGGGACGACACCTCGGCGTCGTCCGCCCTGTCGGGCGAGAAGGTCTCTGGAGGCGTCTCGCTTTCCATCATCTCCAGAAGAAGATCCCCCGAGGAGGAGGACTGTTGAGGAAGACTGCGTGCCGGACTGCAAACACATATATTTTAAATGTTACCCTGGTAACTGGAAAGCAATGGGATATGTTTCGGACACCCCTGTTCACTTACGATTCGGCTAAAGGCTTGTCCTTATGGAGGAACTGCGCGACGACGTCATCTCCGGAACCCGAGCCACCTGACAGGGACATCTTCCCTCGCTTAAGAGCCTTTGCTTCCAAATCTTCGGAGGCGGCCCTCTTCTTCCCATCGGGAGAGGGGGTGTCAGTTTCTTTTTCCCTTTTGTCTTCGGAAGAGGGAGTTTCAACCTCCCCGGACATAGCACCTCTGGAATAGAGGTCACCTTTGGCCTTCTTGCTCTCCTCTTTGTTCCCCTTCGCCGACACTTGGTATGGCGCCGGGGCCAGCATCCTTGTTAACACAGGATCTGCTAAGTCTTCAGGAAGAGGGGCCGAACACCTAATTCTTTCCACCTTCTTGATCCAGCCATGGTCGAAGATGGTTTTCTCAGTATATTGTTACAAGATATTTAACTAAGCTGTGTTCAGAGAGTCGAGGGCCCACCGAGGTATCCGGATGGTTGCAGTCAAGGCCGATGTCTTCGGTAGTATCCGGCCACTGTTTTCGTGTCTCGAAGAGTAACTTCCACATTCCTTTGTGCGTCGTGCCAAAGAAGTGCTGAAGAGTCCGTGGTCCTTCTGGATTGAACTCCCACATGCGAAGGGGCCGTCGCTGGCACGGCAGGACCCGGCGGACTAGCATTACCTGGATTACGTTGATGAGGCCGGTGTCCTTCTCAAGGAGGCTCCGGATGTGGCTTTGTAGCGTCTGCACTTCGTCCGTTGATCCCCAGTCTAGCCCCTTATTAATCCATGATGCGAGCCGCAATGGAGGGCCCGACCGGAACACAGGTGTAGCTGCCCACTTGGTGCCACGGGGTTCAGTGATGTAAAACCACTCCCGTTGCCATAGGTTGGAGGTTTCCGTGAAAGAGCCTTTTGGCCAAGGTGTATGGATGAGTTTGCTCACCGTAGCACCGCCGCACTCCGCTTGCTTCCCATCGACCACCTTCGGCATCATCTTAAAGGTCTTGAGCCATAAGCCGAAGTGTGGAGGAATTCGGAGAAAGGCCTCGCACATGACGATGAACGCCGAGATGTGAAGAAAGGATTCCGGAGCCAGATCATGAAAATCTAGCCCGTAATAGAACATGAGTCCGCGAACGAAGGGATGGAGAGCGAACCCTAGCCCTCGGAGGAAGTGAGAGATGAATACGACCCTCTCGCCGGATCGGGGAGTAGGAATGACCTGCCCTTGGGCAGGGAGCTTGTGGGGGATTTCCGTGGTCAGGTACCTTGCCGCCCGGAGCTTCGCGATATCCTCCTCTGTGACAGAGGAGGCCACCCACCGGCCTTGAAGGTTGGGTCCGGACATGGCTAGGAGGCTCGGAACCAATAAATTGAACCTTGGGTGCTAGAACTCGAGGTTGGAAAAGATGAGGAAGGGGAAAGCGTGGAGGAGAAAGACGGGACTGTGCCCCTTTATAAAGGCGATGAATATCAAAAACGCCTCCTCCTAGGCCTCAAAACCTGCCTATTCCCAAGGAATCATACCAACGGGACGGTTGGGTTACCCACGCCCGTATTTATGAGAATCCCGTAATAAAGGGGACACGATCTCTGCTTCGACAAGACGTGCCAATAAAACTGCTTCTCGAAACATGGAGCGGGAGGCTAAAGAAAAAAAATGGTTTGGAATAATGACCGTGTAGGAGCGTGGTGTCGCGTTACAGAAAGTTGTCAGCAGATTGTACTCGTGAAATATTATACTCTCTGCGGTGGTGTGTGGTACTTGTTTTGCAAAGCCGGACACGTTTTCTGCGCTCGAAGTCTGTTTTGGAGTATTTGGAGGAGGAACCCGCCTTGCAATGCCGAAGACAATCTGCGCGCCGGACAAATCGTCATTGAAGCCTGGTTCAGGGGCTACTGAGGGAGTCCTGGATTAAGGGGTCCTTGGGCGTCCGGGCTACGTAATGTGGGCCGGACTGATGGGCCATGAAGATACAAGACAGAAGACTCTCTCCCGTGTCCGGATGGGACTCTCCTTGGCGTGGATGACAAGCTTGGTGTTCGGATATGAAGATTCCTTTCTCTATAACCGACTTTGTACAACCCTAGCCCCCTCCGGTGTCTATATAAACCGGAGGGTTTAGTCCGTAGGGACAACCATAATCATAACCATAATCACAATCATAGTCAGACAGGCTAGACTTCTAGGGTTTTAGCCATTACGATCTCGTGGTAGATCAACTCTTGTAATACTCATATTCATCAAGATCAATCAAGGAGGACATAGGGTATTACCTCCATAGAGAGGGCCCGAACCTGGGTAAACATCGTGTCCCCCGTCTCCTGTTACCATCGGCCTTAGACGCATAGTTCGGGACCCCCTACCCGAGATCCGCCGGTTTTGACACCGACAGTCTTCTTTTGATCTTGTTGGCTACTCCAATTCGGACTATGCCGGTGACAAGGTTGATAGAAAGTCCACTTCAGGTACTTGTCAATTTCTTGGTAGATCTCTTGTGTCTTGTGTGACACCCTGGATTTTGCCCATTTTTTTTCCTTTTTATTTTGGTCTGGATTTGCTTTTCTGTGGCTTAGTAGTCCTGAAACCTGGAGAGATCACCCTTGATTCCTCTCCCAAGTGGCTTGCCAACCTCAAAATCATCGCAAGACCTTGTCATTTCCATCTTGGACCAGTCCCAATATTCTTTTCTTGGGAATATTCCTTTTTCTATTAAAGGAATAACCCTGTCAGCTCTGAGTTGTGAAGCAACTCATATTTCTATCATTCCCAAAATTTCTGAAAATATACCAGAATATTCTCCTACCTATATAACACCTATCCACCAAATTTGGGCTCAATTCATCTTCCCAATAATTCTCTAGAATTATTCCAAGTTTCTGGACAGAGAAGATACCTGTGAAGGAAGTACCATTTTGGCATGTCCATTTGGTATGAAATTTTTACAGCATCTTCATATGTCCAAATAACCCTTCCTTGCCAAATTTCAGCTCAATCCAATGAAGTATGTGAGTTCTACTTCATACTTTGCAAATCTGGTCAGTGAGGCCCTTTGAACAGCAAGTGCTATTTATCTTCATCCAAATAAGCTGCAAATTTGCAGACATGATCACCTTAGCATTTGATCATCTCATGCCAAATATCAGAGTCTAGATCCTGCTCGATCTCCCCCAGCCCACTCCAAACACCTTGCTGTTCCAGATAAGACCTGCTAGCTGTGGACACCTCGAGTGCCACTATGCTCGTTCCTTTCCTCCTTGACTCTATCCTTCGAGTGACTGATCGACCAGACATGAATTGGTCAACTGGAACACATGGAATCGCCGTGTCCACGCGGTGACCGCCGCCCTGGCATGACATGGACGCGAGCTACGTACTGGTCAGCTCGGGCCCCTCCTCTCCTCGTCGGTTCCGCGCGAGGAGTCATGTCCTATAGCTCCCTCTTGTCGTCGCCTTCCTCCCTGGATAAATCTCCCCCTCTCCTGTCCCCTCCATCGAGCAGAACCGCCGCGCCCGCACCTTGTCGTCTCTGCCGCCGCCATGTCCCATCGCCTGCGAGCTCGCGAGCTTTCCCGAGCTCTCCTGACCACACCCGAGCCTTCTCCGCCCTTCCCCGACCTCCCTAGAACCCCCTCCTCTCCTCTGGGCGAGCTCCCGAAGCTCCGGGAAGCCGGAGTACGCGCCACCGTGGCAATGGCTGGCCCTCCTCGTCGCTTGGCTATTTATAGGCCTCCCCTCGCCTCCCTGACGCCACCACCGCACTCCCCACTCCTCTGCGAGCCGCCCCAACCCCTCTCCCTCGCCGGGGACGGCCCGAATCACCGGCAACCACCGCAGCCGCCGCCTCTCTGTCCTCTTATGGCGCAGCGCCTCGCCGCCGTTCCGCTCCTCCTCGGCGCTTCTGTTGCCTCTGAATGGGTGCGGTAGGCCGCCCCGCACCCACCGGTGCCCTTGCCACGACCGGAGCCCGCCGGAGCCGCGAGCCCCATCGCCGGCGCCCCTCTTCTGCTCATCGATGCCGCCATCGTTTCCGCCCCTCCCCGGCGCTGCTATTGCCCTAGACGGGTGCGGCTGGTCCTCCCGCGCCCGTCGGTGCCTGCGCCATGGCGGGAGACGGCCGGAGCCGCCCGGCCCGTCACTGGCAGCGCCCCTCCCCTGCCTCTCCTCTACTCCGTGCGGGGAACGGGCGAGGGGAAGGAGACGACCAGGCCAGGAGGGCCCCACCTCCCAGTGGACCCCACCCGTCAGCCGCAGGTCGAGGTCAACGCCCGGGCCCGCGGATTATGAGTGGAGACGGTTTTCAGAAAATACGTTTTCTTATAACGAAAGCGTACTCCGCTGCCGCTTCGGGCTAAAATACGTTTTCCCCACAGGGAAGCGTATTCTTCGAAAAGGCGCGACCTGTTTTTCAGCTGAGGGCCTATTTGTGAGAGTTTTAATTACAGATAGGTCCCTGGCAGAAAAACAACCACATCTTTTTATCCGTAACTCCGAATCAGGTGAAACCAACGCCCACGTCTTCGTCTCGTCGAGCCCGTTCTGTTCCTATCATTTTCACTATGGTTTGACATACTGGAAATGACCTTATTGCCCTTGCCCCTAATCAGCCCCCTCCGAGGGAGAAACTTTTCCGACGATTCCTTCCGAGATCGTTCCGCACTTCTCCCCAGTGTTTCCTTCATCCCCAGGAAAGCCACAACCCTCATCTGCATAATTGCAATGCAATATCATAGTTAATAGCAAGAATGTTATCTGTAGCATGGATTGGATTATGACATGCATGAGTAGATGTTGAATACCGGATTGTTAATGAGTAGTAGTTTACCCACTCGTTGAGGTTATGATGTTGAGATTACCGTCTATGATTATTTTCGATTTCATCCGGCATTTGTGAATATGAACTAGTAGCAGTAGCCTAAGCATGCCGGTTATTGGATTACTATGATATCGGAGTATCAGCTGTGACAGAAAGATTGTTCGGGGATAAGATGCTTAATATGACCAACTAAGTTAACTTGATGAAACAACCTGGTAATAGGTGAACTTAGTTGGTTGATCGAGAGTCACCTGTCCGGGCTTATTCGTGTAGCCACATTTGCCGGTATGGGACGGCCTTGACTTGGTCTGATCGCGTGCTCTTCCATCGGTACCTCCAAAGAGGGAGGGTTATGCGTGCGCGCTACCCTGGCCCGGTAGGCGGCGATAACCCTGTGAGCCCAGTTGAGTTATTGGATCCAAGTCCCCGTTTGGGACAGTTTGTTTGGCCAGGACGCTGGCAGGTGTCTTGAGGACACGGGGCCACCCAGGGCTTGACTCCAAGAGGGAGTATGATTGCCGGTCGTATGATGGAAGAGTCACGGGTCAGGCGGGTTTCGTCGGAACGTCGTTGGTCCACCCGAATGGGAGCACGAGGCCATGAGTTTCGTGGTGTGGGTAAAGTGTACAACCTCTGCAGAGTGTAAAATCTATTCGAATAGCCGTGTCCATGGTATTGGACAGCCCGTCCAGACCTCTATAGGAGATCAACCGTTATAATGACAGTAATGATGGGAGAACTCATCTGAGTATGGTAACAGTTGGATATTTTGCCATGGGCAAGTCTTGGTAACGATATTGAGGATTATCATTGGAGGATCTGGGAGTGATCATGAGTTGGTCACCAGAATGCAGGAAGAGTAGCCTGTTATTGCTCATTTCAACCATTCCTTCGGTAACAATAAATCTTAACTTAATCTTGATTGCTGTGATGTTGTCTTGCCTTAATGCTGATGTTTGTTGTGAGCTTGCGAGTACATTCAAAGTACTCACCTGGCGTGTCATGCCAGTTTGCAGGTCATGCCATGATTGCTTGATTGTCAAAGATGTTGATTGCGCGAGCTAGGATACGCGTTCCAGCCAGAGTCCCTGCGGAATGGAGTCCATCCCCGTCGACGTTGTTCCGCTGCCGAGAGTTGCTTCGCTCCCTCAGGTCGATCCGCTGTTAGCATAGAGCTATTTTGAGCAGGCGTAGTGTCGCCGTGCCGATGTAATCCTTGTACCCTTGTAATCGTATTTATAGCAATAAAGAGCTGATTTGTTCTATGCCAACAGTGCCGTATTCCAGTGGACTTGTCCCTGGGACGGGAATACGGGGCGTTCCGGTTCCCTCTGTGCCAGGGTACCACAAAAGTTGGTATCAGAGCAGGTCTGGCTATAGGACGCCCTAGACTGCGCGAGCGTTAGAAAGCGGTAGCATAGAGTCTAGCCGGTTTGCTGCACTTGTTTGCTGCATTTGTCTGCTGCATAGCATGCATATAGACTAGTTATTACTAACGATGGATCTGGTAAGTATAGGTGGCAATCCACTACCTGTACTCTCCAGTTGCATGTTCCTTGGTGTCTGGTGTCATCTTCGTCCCAGCGGAGTGATGCCAAGGTGCCTAGTAGTATCGATCCCTTGCAGGATTGATGCACAGGTACCACACCGATTTATCCTTTTCAGCTATTCCTATGGTTCGGTGATAGACATGTTTCTATCCCGGATCGTACCATCCCTCTAGCCACGTTGGCAACCCTTACTGATCTTGGTTATCAGAAAAGGGCAATGCCCACAAGCCTTTCTTTTTCACCGCTATTCTACCCAGCCATCCATTCCCTGGACAAGTACGGTTTCTTCCGTACGCTTGATGATGATGTGGTCGTGACCTCTGTGTCCCGATCCACGATCATCAAGTCCGTCCTCGCCTCAGTATCCTTCCAGCTGCAACCAGTGTTAAGCCATGTTTGGTGTACCTTTGTTTACACCAACTCCTTCCACACCTTGACTTCCTTCCGTGCACATCGCCACAGCATGTTAGACCGTAGTACCAGAGTCTCCGCAAGATTTGTGTGCTTAGGTAGGCATGCATATCATTGTTGTGGATAGCTGTAATATATGATATTGTTTGTGTGTGATCTTAGTGCTTTGTGTGCTTTTGTTTCTTTCGTTGGGCCCTTGGTGTTACCTTATTTCCCCTTATGGAAGTTGCTCCCCGACACCGGACTCAAAGAAATCAGTGAAGAGACAGTTAGTTGGAGGCTCAGCTCAACAATATGGAATTTTCCGCTGACTGCCTGATATCGGGAAATACCTGGCCTGACTACCAATGGTATTTTGGATTGATTATTAGCATCCAGTATGCCTCATTGCAACCTTCACAGCAGAAATCATCGGATCAGCAAGACGATAGATTGTGTGCTGATCCACAGTACATTTCATGTCAAAGTTATGGTTACCATATACGGTTTGAGTCTGCTATGAGTACAGGTTGAACCCTGATATATCCCGGAAGTAAGCCAGAATATGTTATGAGTGCGGCGCTCAGCAAGAAGGATAGCTGAATACCATGTGGCTTACAACAAGTAACTGACAGCAGAAACATTAAGGAATAGATATATGCACTCAGTCCGTATGTGGCAAAAAGGAAGCCTCAGAGTACAAGATACTCCCTAGACAGTTGGCAGCATATGACAATGCATCCCAAGAGTCAGGTCCGCAACCGTTGGTCGGAATGCAAGAACCAGTCAGGACACAAGCCTGCCTCAGAAATCAAGTGCCAGCTACACATGTTTTTATGGAAATGATGAACATGCTGCCAAGGTTACATGAGTTACTTAGACCATGATGTCAGCCCGGTTTCAATTAACATACCTGTGCTTGTCTGCGTAGTAGCGAGCTGTATGGGACGCTACTGAACCCTTGCCTGCCTTTCTTTAGTAACGGCACCACGCCTGTGTTCCGAGCTGTTTACGACCGTCCGGGGTGGATGCTGATTTTTTATTTCTTTTGTCAGCAACTGGCCCGTATTCTGAGCTGCTTTTCGGCCGTCTCGGACAGTTGTTGAATTTCTTTCCGTAGCAGTGACCCTATGCTCTGAGCTGTTTCTCGGCCGTCTTAGGGAGCTGCTACTTTCTTCTTATCAACACCGTCTCATGCTCTGAGCTGCTTTTCAGCCGTCTTGAGTCGGGGTTGAGTTACTCCAGTAATGTCCCAGATCTGAGTTGTAGAGACAGTTCTGGTGGCTACTGGTTTATTTGCCGATTTCATTCAAGGGGTTCAGATGGTCGTTACCCTACAGCTACAACTTGTAAAGTAATATGCATGCAGGAATGTTGCATCTGGCAGTACCCATGGTCACCCGAAGAATCGAGAATACATAAGGCCAAGCTCTTTTAGCTAAGGATCCAGGTAAAGAAAACCATAATGAAGGAGCAAGATTGGCCATACAGATATGATAATGGTTACATGATCAACTTGGTACAAATGCCAGAATAGACTGGCTCGATACCGGTCACCATGGGGATACACACCACGGGGTCTAATCCATTTGCAAGGACCCCATATCAAGTCAACCTGCTCAGCCAACTAAATATTCCCAGAATCATCAGAAGGGAATAATCAAGCCTGTCACACTGAGCACTCAGAAGGATGAGCAACAGTCTCGCAGCACATGTCCTCACATATGGGAAACAGATAAAGAATAACCTGCCGTGAACAAGATTCTGCTGCCAGGACCACTGTCAGTCAAGTCTATGGATAATATCACCGTACACCTTTATGCTGGTCACGACAGGTGACAATTAAATCTTTGGTACGAATGTGATACCTGAGATAGTACAGATACCAAAGATGATTCAGTAAACCATGCGAGAAGGAGAACGATATGAATCACAGTGTTGTTTCAAACTTGGAGGACATACAGCCCTTTGTGGACACCCAAGCATGATGAGTAAAAGATTTCATGTCCCTCGAGAGGATCTGTTCACGAGTCAATGGACGATCATCCGTATTGGACTTCATCACAACACGTCCATAAAGAACAACTCTCGGGCTTGCGAGAAGGACGGGTCTTGTAGTCAGGATAATTCATTGCACCTAGGCAGGCTATTAGACATAAAAGGATTAAAGTCAGAATAATATATGAGGAAAGACTTGTCAGAATGAGAATCCAGTGAAATGAAAAACATCAAAGCCAGGCAGTCAATCGGAAGCATAACACAAAGGTTAAAAAGAAAACCCGAGTGGGAAATGGTTTCCTCAAAGGGGAATATTCAGGTTTAACCCCTGAGCAACCGAATCTCGAGGACGAGATTTCTTTAAGGGGGGTAGGTTTGTGACACCCTGGATTTTGCCCATTTTTTTTCCTTTTTATTTTGGTCTGGATTTGCTTTTCTGTGGCTTAGTAGTCCTGAAACCTGGAGAGATCACCCTTGATTCCTCTCCCAAGTGGCTTGCCAACCTCAAAATCATCCCAAGACCTTGTCATTTCCATCTTGGACCAATCCCAATATTCTTTTCTTGGGAATATTCCTTTTTCTATTAAAGGAATAACCCTGTCAGCTCTAAGTTGTGAAGCAACTCATATTTCTATCATTCCCAAAATTTCTGAAAATATACCAGAATATTCTCCTACCTATATAACACCTATCCACCAAATTTGGGCTCAATTCATCTTCCCAATAATTCTCTAGAATTATTCCAAGTTTCTGGATAGAGAAGATACCTGTGAAGGAAGTACCATTTTGGCATGTCCATTTGGTATGAAATTTTTACAGCATCTTCATATGTCCAAATAACCCTTCCTTGCCAAATTTCAGCTCAATCCAATGAAGTATGTGAGTGCTACTTCATACTTTGCAAATCTGGTCAGTGGGGCCCTTTGAACAGCAAGTGCTATTTATCTTCATCCAAATAAGCTGCAAATTTGCAGACATGATCACCTTAGCATTTGATCATCCCATGCCAAATATCAGAGTCTAGATCCTGCTCGATCTCCCCCAGCCCACTCCAAACACCTTGCTGTTCCAGATAAGACCTGCTAGCTGTGGACACCTCGAGTGCCACTATGCTCGTTCCTTTCCTCCTTGACTCTATCCTTCGAGTGACTGATCGACCAGACATGAATTGGTCAACTGGAACACATGGAATCGCCGTGTCCACGCGGTGACCGCCACCCTGGCATGACATGGACGCGAGCTGCGTACTGGTCAGCTCGGGCCCCTCCTCTCCTTGTCGGTTCCGCGCGAGGAGTCATGTCCTACAGCTCCCTCTTGTCGTCGCCTTCCTCCCTGGATAAATCTCCCCCTCTCCCGTCCCTTCCATCGAGCAGAACCGCCGCGCCCGCACCTTGTCGTCTCTGCCGCCGCCATGTCCCATCGCCTGCGAGCTCGCGAGCTTTCCCGAGCTCTCCTGACCACACCCGAGCCTTCTCCGCCCTTCCCCAACCTCCCTAGAACCCCCTCCTCTCCTCTGGGCGAGCTCCCGAAGCTCCGGGAAGCCGGAGTACGCGCCACCATGGCAATGGCCGGCCCTCCTCGTCGCTCGGCTATTTATAGGCCTCCCCTCGCCTCCCTGACGCCACCACCGCACTCCCCACTCCTCTGCGAGCCGCCCCAACCCCTCTCCCTCGCCGGGGACGGCCCGCATCACCGGCAACCACCACAGCCGCCGCCTCTCTGTCCTCTTGTGGCGCAGCGCCTCACCGCCGTTCCGCTCCTCCTCGGCGCTTCTGTTGCCTCTGAATGGGTGCGGTAGGCCGCCCCGCACCCGCCGGTGCCCTTGCCACGACCGGAGCCCGCCGGAGCCGCGAGCCCCATCGCCGGCGCCCCTCTTCTGCTCATCGATGCCGCCATCGTTTCCGCCCCTCCCCGGCGCTGCTATTGCCCTAGACGGGTGCGGCTGGTCCTCCCGCGCCCGCCGGTGCCTGCGCCGTGGCGGGAGACGGGCGGAGCCGCCCGGCCCGTCACTGGCAGCGCCCCTCCCCTGCCTCTCCTCTGCTCCGTGCGGGGAACGGGTGAGGGGAAGGAGACGACCAGGCCAGGAGGGCCCCACCTCCCAGCGGACCCCACCCGTCAGCCGCAGGCCGAGGTCAACGCCCGGGCCCGCGGATTATGAGTGGAGACGGTTTTCAAAAAATACGTTTTCTTATAACGAAAGCGTACTCCGCTGCCGCTTTGGGCTAAAATACGTTTTCCCCGCAGGGAAGCGTATTCTTCGAAAAGGCGTGACCTGATTTTCAGCTGAGGGCCTGTTTGTGAGAATTTTAATTACAGATAGGTCCCTGGCAGAAAAACAACCACATCTTTTTATCCGTAACTCCGAATCAGGTGAAACCAACGCCCACGTCTTCGTCTCATCGAGCCCGTTCTGTTCCTATCATTTTCACTATGGTTTGACATACTGGAAATGACCTTATTGCCCTTGCCCCTAATCAGCCCCCTCCGAGGGAGAAACTTTTCCGACGATTCCTTCCGAGATCGTTCCGCACTTCTCCCCGGTGTATCCTTCATCCCCAGGCAAGCCACAACCCTCATCTACACAATTGCAATGCAATATCATAGTTTAATTAATTACTTTAATAGCAAGAATGTTATCTGTAGCATGGATTGGATTATGACATGCATGAGTAGATGTTGAATACCGGATTGTTAATGAGTAGTAGTTTACCCACTCGTTGAGGTTATGATGTTGAGATTACCGTCTATGATTATTTTCGATTTCATTCGGCATTTGTGAATATGAACTAGTAGCAGTAGCCTAAGCATGCCGGTTATTGGATTACTATGATATCGGAGTATCAGCTGTGACAGAAAGATTGTTCGGGGATAAGATGCTTAATATGACCAACTAAGTTAACTTGATGAAACAACCTGGTAATAGGTGAACTTAGTTGGTTGATCGAGAGTCACCTGTCCGGGCTTATTCGTGTAGCCACATTTGCCGGTATGGGACGGCCTTGACTTGGTCTGATCGCGTGCTCTTCCACCGGTACCTCCAAAGAGGGAGGGTTATGCGCGCGCGCTACCCTGGCCCGGTAGGCGGCGATAACCCTGTGAGCCCAGTTGAGTTATTGGATCCAGGTCCCCGTTTGGGACAGTTTGTTTGGCCAGGACGCTGGCAGGTGTCTTGAGGACACGGGGCCACCCAGGGCTTGACTCCAAGAGGGAGTATGATTGCCGGTCGTACGATGGAAGAGTCACGGGTCAGGCGGGTTTCGTCGGAACGTCGTTGGTCCACCCGAATGGGAGCACGAGGCCATGAGTTTCGTGGTGTGGGTAAAGTGTACAACCTCTGCAGAGTGTAAAATCTATTCGAATAGCCGTGTCCATGGTATTGGACAGCCCGTCCAGACCTCTATAGGAGATCAACCGTTATAATGACAGTAATGATGGGAGAACTCATCTGAGTATGGTAACAGTTGGATATTTTGCCATGGGCAAGTCTTGGTAACGATATTGAGGATTATCATTGGAGGATCTGGGAGTGATCATGAGTTGGTCACCAGAATGCAGGAAGAGTAGCCTGTTATTGCTCATTTCAACCATTCCTTCGGTAACAATAAATCTTAACTTAATCTTGATTGCTGTGATGTTGTCTTGCCTTAATGCTGATGTTTGTTGTGAGCTTGCGAGTACATTCAAAGTACTCACCTGGCGTGTCATGCCAGTTTGCAGGTCATGCCATGATTGCTTGATTGTCAAAGATGTTGATTGCGCGAGCTAGGATACGCGTTCCAGCCAGAGTCCCTGCGGAATGGAGTCCATCCCCGTCGACGTTGTTCCGCTGCCGAGAGTTGCTTCGCTCCCTCAGGTCGATCCGCTGTTAGCATAGAGCTATTTTGAGCAGGCGTAGTGTCGCCGTGCCGATGTAATCCTTGTACCCTTGTAATCGTATTTATAGCAATAAAGAGCTGATTTGTTCTATGCCAACAGTGCCGTATTCCAGTGGACTTGTCCCTGGGACGGGAATACGGGGCGTTCCGGTTCCCTCTGAGCCGGGGTGCCACATCTTGGTCCTCCAAGAAACAAAACTCGGTATCCTTATCCACCGCCGAAGCGGAATACATTGCCGCCGGATCATGTTGTGCTCAATTACTTTGGATGACCCAAACCCTTAGGAATTATGGGATACATGTGAAACATGTTCCATTGCTTTGTGATAATGAGAGTGCTATTAAGATTGCTCAAAATCCCATGCAACACTCTTGAACTAAGCATATTGAAGTTCGTCATCATTTCATTCAAGATCATGTTGCTAAAGGTGACATCAATCTTAAGCATGTTCGTACCGATAAGCAATTGGCAGATATATTCACCAAACCGCTTGATGAGAAAGTATTTTGCCGTTTCAGAGGTGAATTGAATATTATTGATGCCTCAAACTTGGAGTAGAAACTCCATTTGGATACATGCAAGGCATGAGCCTTTCATGTCTAATCCTTGATATTTCTCTTATAATGATGATCATATGTCTTGGATCTATACTTGTACCCTTGCATGTTATCTAACCCTTGTAGGTACTTGGATGAGCCCAAATCTATGAGATTGCAAGTCACTCACATTTTGAGCAATCTCAACATCACCAAGTTCCTATGATATGGATGTTGAATGCAAGGAAGCTTGAACTCAGCATATCCTTTGACAATTTCTATATATCAAATTTCATTTGGTATCAAGTCTCATGATTGTCATTTTGGATACACAAGTGCTCTTCCTTGCAAGACTAACCCATGTAGGAAGATGAACTCAAACTATGAGGGGTGCTCCCAACTTTTGATGGATTACATCAACCTTGAGCATCCAACACAAGTTCGACTACATGATCAAGATCAACACCACAACCCAAGGTATGATATTCCATCTTAGAGAAGCTTTGCTCCAAGACATGAGTCAAAGCAACTCAACGAGATGTGAATACATCAAAATGCTTAAACGAAAAATGGTAACCCCATTTTGAGCTTAAACGATGAGTATGACCTATGATCAAGTGATCACACTTGACTCCTACGTCAATATACTCTAACATAGGTGACTTTGTCGCCGACCACATCTAGATGAAGTTCTCTAGTGTTTCTCTGTTCACTTACTTTGTGTTCTTGCATATATTTCTTGCTATCTTGTTCCCCTTATAAAAAAAACTTCATCTAGTTCTCCTTTTCTGTGTTTCAGTTAATTCATTGCAAATCTTTCAGTTAATTCCTTGCAAATCCTTGTGAGATTTCATTTGCCAAGTGAGCTGAGTTGACAAATTTTTTACTCTGTGTTGAACTCGGTCCCTCCGATTAAAACCTATCGGTTTGACCGAAGCACAAGGTCTCCTTGTAAGTAGTTCATCGGTACAACCGACATGGACTAACTCGGTCGCACCGATCAGGACCTTCTATGACTCTGTCAATTCGGCGTCACCGACGAAAAACAATCGGCGTCACCGATTTCAACTCTGAGAAAATGTTTTGCAATTTTTACTGCCTATTCACTTCAGCTCCACTCAATGATTCTTTCCTCTACAAGCATCATGAATTACCTACTACTTTGTAGTGTCTCTCAAGGACCACACCTACTTGACTCATGCTCCAGAAGTGCCCTTCTTGGAAATTGATGTCAAAGGGAGAGAGAGAGCACATCAAAGCTTATCATATGAGCACATCTAAGCTCTTCCAGATGCTAGTAAAACAAAGAGGAGAGAAGTCACATGTCTTTTATAGGGGAAAGACATGCCAATATGTTTGATCTTAGTTATTGTTATTGCATATCATTGTTGCTCTGACTGTGGTTAACATTACCATTTCTTGCTCTGATTTTCTCTCACCCTACCTTCTCCCATTATCCAATATTAGATTCAGGGGGAGAAAGAGTCCATGTCTAGGGGAGGAAAATCCTTAGAATTCATTGCATATCTTTAAATCTTTGGGGACATGTCTATATCTAAATGAAGTACTCAGTACTCACCCATTACATGTCATCCCAGTCTTGGTACTCTTGTGGTTTCCTGAAATTGCTTTATCAAGAGTGTTCTTGTGTTATCTAACATTGTTTTCTCAAGTCCACTCTTTCTAAAGCCAGCCCAAGACCACAAGGTAAGTATATGCATCATACTCATGTGCATGATGATCTCTTTCTAATGTACATATTGTTTGCAAGAAGAATTCATGAACATGGAGGTACACTTCTTATCCACATCATTTACTCTGATGCATATAGCCAAGATGCATGTAACCCATTGCTTGCTCTGTCATGCTTATGCATTCACATGCTCTTATATTCTACCTTCACATGATTGCATACATGTAGGGGGAGCCTATGCATGTTACATGTCTTTCCAAAGCTTTACTTAATAAAATGTATATCTTTAATCCTAAGCTTTGATGTATGTTGTCATCAATTACCAAAAAGGGGGAGATTGAAAGCAGAAGTGCTCCCTAGGTGATTTTGGTAATTAATGTCAACATATCTCTTGTTGGACTAATACTTTTATCTAGTATATTTCAGATGAGTTCAACAATGGCGTGGTAAGGACAAGAGGACAAAGATTGGCAAAAGCTCAAGACTCTTCATTTATATTTTAGTGATCCAAGATCACATTGAGTCCATAGGAAAGCCAATACTATTAAAAGGGGATGAGGTGTTGCTTAATGGTCTACTTTCTCAAAGTGCTTAGTGATATTGCTCCAAAGCCCTCAACCACTTTCTCATCTCCACATATGTCCAAAACTCAAAGTCAAACTCGGCCCCACCGAAATGATCCATCCGGCGCCACCGAGTTCAGTTGACATAGCCACTGCCAGAAACCCTAGCGATTCAGTTACACCGATACGGATCTCGGTCTCACCGAGATGGCCCTGCAAACTCTCTGTTACCTGTTGCAATTATTTCGGTCTCACCGAAATGTGCAATCGGTCCCACCGAGCTTGCTTGACCAGCTCTCTGTTTGCTCTTTGTTGAAATCGGTCTCACCGAGTTCAAGCAATCGGTCTCACCGAGATGAGGTTTTGCCCTAGCCCTTGCACATCGGTCCCATCGAGTTGTTCCAGTCGGTCCCACCAAGATTCCTAACATTCACATTTTGAATTGAATCGGTCTCACTGAGTTCTTCTATTTGGTCTGACCAAGTTGGGTCAAATGTGTGTAACGGTTGGATTTTGTGTGGAGGCTATATATACCCTGTGACGCCCCCGGCTCGATCGTGCACTAATCATACACGTAAATGCACACGATCAAGCCTAAGGACTCACGGGAAGATATCACAACACAACTCTAAAACATAAATAAAGTCATACAAGCTTTATATTACAAGCCAAGGCCTCGAGGGCTCGAATACATAGCTCCATGGCATACAAGCATCAGCGAAAGCATCAGATATCTAAGTACAGATATTAAAAGAGAAACAGAAAGGCCTTTAGAAAGGCGGGGCAAAATAAAACACTACGATCGAAAGGCGCAGGCCTCCTGCCTGGGACCCTCCGAACCTACTCCTGGTCGTCAGTCAACTCGTAGTAGTATGCACCCTCGGGGTAGTAGTAGAAGCGATCATCGGCGGGGCAGCTGTCTCAGGGGCTCCGTCATCTGGTTGCATCAAAAAGGATATGGGGGAAAAAGAAAGCAAAGCAACCGTGAGTACTCATCCGAAGTACTCAACAAGCAAGGATCTACACTACATATGCAACATTATCAAAGGAAGGTTGTATATGTGGACTGGGCTGCAGAAATGCCAGAATAGAGAGGAGGCCTAGTCCTATCGAAGACTAGCATCTTCAAAGGTCTTGCAGCATTAGAAGAGAGTAGAACAGTACAATATAAGGTAGCAGTAATGATATCAACCTCACCCAGAGATCCTTTCTCGACTCCCTGCGAGAAAGCAATCCCAGAGCCATACAGTTATCAACCTCATCCTGAGATCCCTTCTCGACTCCCTGCGAGAAGCAATCCCAGAGCCATAGTATCCAATTCTAGCTATATCGATCGGGATACAACTCCGAGTGTCCTTTACCGTAGGACCGGCTATCGATAGATGTGTTCTTCCCTGTAGGGGTGCACCAACTTACCCAACACGCTCGATTAACTCCGGCCGGACACACTTTCCTGGGTCATGCCCGGCCTCGGCCAAACGATACACCGCAGCCCTACCTACAGCTCAACAGAGAGGTCCCCGCCGGTCTACATCCTAAGCGCTCAGGGGTCTTAGGCCATCGCCCTGTGCACTCTGGGTCGTTGCGAGCAGAATGAAGCCAGGCACCAGGAGGGCGCCGGTCCGTCCCGGCCGCAAGGCTGAACTAGACGTCTGACAGAGCTTTCGGCTGATGCTACGATGCAGAACGCCCATACTATGCCGACGTGATGGTTAGTGCTATTAGGCCAGAGGACTGCTCGGATCAAATATCCAAATCGTTAGTACCTTGGGGTTGCGGTAACGAGCAGAGACTCACAAAAAATGTGACCCCATCGCCCCGTCTCGAGGACTTGCGGCAAGGGCCAAGAATGCCCGGCCGCTCCTCGTATTCATCACTCGGGCACCATCCAGGTCAACCCGTCTCCACAACACTCGCCACTTAGGCGCACGCGGGTACCCCTCAGGGTCGACCCGCCTATCCAAGTAACAGTGTAAAGTCCAAGTATCCGTGTGTCCATAACATCAGAGGAATCCAAGGTATCACCCTTGTGGAATTCCCACTCGATGTATCCATCAAGGTG
This sequence comes from Thinopyrum elongatum, assembly GCA_011799875.1. Lineage (NCBI taxonomy): Eukaryota > Viridiplantae > Streptophyta > Magnoliopsida > Poales > Poaceae > Thinopyrum > Thinopyrum elongatum. Next base: position 180,475,510 of record CM022303.1, read on the forward strand.
AACTCGGAGGAATCACCCTCGCTGGGTTAACACTTGTGGTGTTGTACGACGGCATCGTTATCGGAAGCGGTGAAGGAGGAATCACCCTCGATGACCACGACCGAACAGCTTCTCTACAGAGTTAACATCAGAAGTGCTACAAGAGGTTTCACCCTCGGCACTTGATAGTAACACTGCAGTGTCGTTACAACTAAGGGGGGGGGGGTGATGTGCGGTGCCGGGGCCTGGTCTTCAATCCCGTTGATCGGGTCTTCTGATAATCCAGCGGGGCAGTCGGGACTAGCGGGGTCACTAATAGGTCTCTACCCAGCCTATACTAAGCAGTTTAGGTTATGCAGGTAATTATCAACAGCAGGTTACAATAAACAGGCTATGCATCAGAATAGGTAAAGCAGCAGCAGCAATTTCTAATGCAAGCATGAGAGAAAGAATAGGCGATATCGGGATGCTCAAGGGGGGGGCTTGCCTGGTTGCTCGGCGGCAAGGGCAAGGTCGTCAACGGTGGCATCGGGCTCCGGAGCTGCGTCGGTCTCGGGGACGACGTCGGGGTCTAACGAGAGAGAAGAGGGGGAGGAAACAGTAAATATAAAGCAGACAAGAGCATGACATGACAATATGCAGTGCCGGGTGTGTCCTAACGTATGGTTGCACGTCACCGAGGAAGGAGGAAAACCATCCGGGAGTGTTTTGCCGGTTCCGGACATTTGTCAGACAGATGACCAGAGGGGGATGGTTCCATGTTCAGATAGTTAGGAACGTGTGGCGGACGAACGGACTACGTATTCGGATTCGTCTCGTCGTTCTGAGCAACTTTCATGTACAAAGTTTTTCGATCTGAGCTACGGATTATTTTATATGATTTTCTAAAGTTTTATTAATCATTTGGAATTGTTTTAATTCAGAAAAATCATTATTACATCAGCCTGATGTCATGCTGACATCAGCAGTCAACTTTGACCGTTGACTGGTCAAACTGACCAGTGGGTCCCACTGTCATTGTCACAGTTTTAATTAAACAGGGATAATTAGTTTAATTAAGTGATTAGGTTATTTAACTAGTTTTAATTAAATTAATTAATTCAGTAATTAACTTATTTATTTATTTATATACCCCTTTTTTTTACAGGGGCGGGCCCCGTTCGTCAGCGACCCAGGGGGCATTATCGGGCACACGGCCGTGGGTGGGCGCCGCCCGAGCTGGCGCAGGCGCGGGCTACTAGGGGCCGGCGCCGGCGGCTGTGGCCGCGGCCGCTGCTGGAGCAGCAGCAGCAAGGGGCCGACACTGCGAGCGGGGCGAGCAAGGGCTGCCGTGGCGGCGCGGTCGGCGTAGCGCGGCTGGGCGCGGGGTGGGCGTGGCCGGTGCGGGGGTTTGGCGGCGAGCGTGGCCAGACCAGTGCGGGAGGCGCCGATGCGAGCCGCGGCGGTGATGTGGTGCGTGCGTGCGCAGCAGCTGTAGTGCGATGCGAGTGGCGCGGGCGCGAGTGCGGCCAGAGGATAGCGGCGGCACGAGGCCGAACAGCGAGCGCGCGCGGCAGCGGCGGTTGCGCAGAGTAGCAGCAGCAGAAGCGCGCGAGCTGGCGTAGGGAGGCGGTCGAGGCGAAGCGGGATCGAGGCCGGCAAGGCCAGGCGGGCGCGTGCGTGAGCACGGCCCGGCCGCGGTGACCCGACGGGGAAGGGGCGAGGTCGAGAGGGTTCCTCACCCACGCTGCAGGGGAACGGGCGGCGTGGCTCGTGGAGGTCCGGCGGGGAAGAGTTGGGGAGGCGGCGAGCCGAGGTCAAGGCGGAGGGCGATGTGGTTCTGGGCGGCGCCGGTGACAGGTGGCATTGAGGCGGGGCGGATCCGAGGGAGCGAGGAGTGGCGAGGACGTCCTGCGGGGAAGGCGGCCGGTGATCGACGGATGACGGGGGCGGCGTTGATGAGGTCCTCGGGCGTCGACGGGATCGGGGCGGGGTGGGCAACGGGGGTTGCCCGATCCCGATCCAGGGGGGAGGAAGGAGAGCGAGGGGTGGGGACGAGGGGGGGGGAATGGGGGTGTCGGTGGCTAGGGTTTCGGGGTGAGGGGAGGGGGCCATATAGGCCAGGGGAATGGGCCGGCCTGGTGCAGTGGCCAGCTGGGCCGGTTGGCCCAGGGGGGGAGGTTCTCTTTTTTTTGTTTTAGCTTTTCTGTTTTCTCTTTTTCTTTTTATTTATTCTTACTTTCTGTTTGCAAATAGTTAGGCCAAAAATGACTTTTGCAAAATTTAGTGACCTAGCTCATAATTAGCAGTGCATTATACCCTATCTCCAAAAACTAGCTTGGGTAAAACATAATTTCATATTTAATTTAGATTAAATAAAAGGTTAATATTTATTGTCTTTAGTCACTATTTGAGGATGTTTGAGTCACTTACCCAATTCCAATAATGTTGGTTTCAATTTTAGAATTGTCTCTGATTTACTTGCTATTTAATGAACAATTTAGTTTCTGATTTGAGCAAATTTTTTATTTTTACTTTAGTTTGAATTTCCATTTAAATATGAATTTGGAAAGGGATAAGTTACTAATGATGATTAAGCACTGTTGATCATGATGACAAGGCATAATCAAAAGGGTGATTACTGTAGACAAATACATGGGGTGTTACAAATCTCCCCCACTAACAAGAATTCTCGTCCCGAGAATTAAGAGGGAGACTGAAAGAAATCGGGGTATCCTTGGAAGTTATTCCGAGGAAACGTTCGGAAAAATCTCGAACGGCTGGAACGTTTTCGATCCCCTCAAGCAGAGAAGCGTCCCACGCATTCAAAGTGTTTATTTTGGAGTTATCTGGGCACGGTAATTCACTAGCCCGGATGACTAATGGAGTATGCATTTCCTCATAATGAAGGTCATGCATGAATGCAAATTTTTCAGAGATGAATGAATGTGATGCTGCTGAATTAAATAAAACAAAAGCAGGTACTGAGTTAACGAGAAGGGTACCCATTTCGGTGGCAGGTTGATCCTGGACTTGTTTAATATCAATGTTGTAAGCGTGTCCACGACCATATGTTTTTCGCTTCTGTGTTGAACCCGAAGATGAGCCAACCTCACGATAGCGCTTGTGTGAGTCCTTATGCTTCATTTGAGCGGTCTCAACCAGAATAGCCTTGTTCACACGAGTAGAAAAGTCGTTGAAGTCTTGAGCAGCAAGTGCAAGCTCGATGGCTGGGTGAAGTCCATTGCGAAACTTCTCTTGTCTACGGGCATCTATGGCGATGTCTTCTTCAGCATAGCGGGACAGGTCAAGGAATTCCCGCTGATAAGCTTCGACTGTCTTATTGCCCTGAGTGAGATTGCGGAACTGGGTTTTCATCCGGTCCATAATTCCTTGAGGAATATATCGGGCACGGAAAGCAGCCTGGAACTCAGGCCAAGTAACGGCTGTTCCAGTAGGCAGTGTACGTTTGTGGGTGTCCCACCATTGAGCAGCGGGACCCTTTAAGAAAAAGGACGCGAAGGTGACAAAGTTGGCAGGGGAGACATTTGCAGACTCCATCTCGTGAGTGATATCGCGAATCCAGTCATCAGCTTCCAGTGGCTTCTCAGAGCTGCGGAACTGAGTGGGGTTAAGACGCATAAATTCCGGCAGAGTTATCGAAGGAGGGTTCTGGTTCTGGTTGTTCAGATGTGGGAACTGAGCCATAATCCCAGTCATGAACTGGCGGTTGAGCTCGAATTGTTGCATCATAGCTGCCATATAGTCTGGCGGTGGTGGGCGTTCAGGGGCACGACCACGACCACCTGGCCTAACCATCCTGCTAAGTATCAACAGGGGTAGTTCAGTAAAAGCATTTGCGGGTGTTTAGCGACAAGCATGATGTAACACGACAATAATTAAGAAGTGTACTAGATACTTAACAATAGTCAATTAAGACATACAGATCCATACACAGAGTCGGGTACATGCGAATAGCATAATGGCGCAAACTCAAAAGCTAGATAAGGTAGGCGGCGCGCAGGCACGCGGTAAGGAAGTACACCACGAGATATAGCAAAGGCTACATCAACGTCGGGAAGATCCACTGAAACGGGGTAGCTGCACATGCGGACTACGAGTATTCATCGCGGAAGGATCCTGTGCTCCATGGGCACTCTGATGCAGAACCCGGTCTCGAGCTGTAAGAAGAGGTCCACGTGGAGGTGCGTGACCTCCCACAGCAGGCCAATCAATACCAGCATACATCTGAGTCCTGCTCGGATAAAGGATGTGCTCCGGATGTATCCCTGCACGAACAGCGGGTAGCAACTGTGTCATAGCATCGTAGAGATGTGCTCGAGTGGCAACCAACTCAACGGCAAGAGCCCGAACAGTGCGATCCAGAGCCTGAGTGCACTGAATCACAACACGCGGGTCGTAGCGACGAGGCTTGTACGGGGCACAGATAGCTGTGTAGTATCCAGTAGTATCTCCAGTAGAGGCATACGGAATGTATCGGAACTCAGAAGCATCCAAGCTATCGCTGAACTCTCCTCGGAGACGTGCGACAGCAGAGTAGGCGGCATCATGTACTGCCATCTCAATCGTCACGCCGATACCGTGAAAAAGGTGCAGCTCAGTGTCTGAGTCATCGCGCTGATCATAGATACGAACATCAGCATGGTACTGCTCCTGGTTGAACTCATGGTAATCCTCGTAGACCATGTACTCGGGGTACCAGCGGTAGCCCAGCCTGGTCAGGAGCGCGATCAGGACAGCGGGAAAACCAGGGGCACCACGAGCCCAAGTGTGAAGCACAAGCTGCGTCGTAGGGCGTGGTGGAAACAAATGATCCATCTGAAACAGAGGAAATTCAGGGTTGTCAAAAGACAATGAGAAGTATTCTACAACTCGGAGTGAAAGGTTAAACAAAACAATGGAAAGGAAAATGATTATCAGACTAATCAGATCAATGACAGGGAAATCGCACCGATATCCAGCTCTCCGGGTAGACGAGATTTACGGGATCCTAAGTGTCGGCGTTAGTAAAATTATTTAACCCGGATAGAAGAGAGATCAGAGTCCCAGAGTATAGACGAGGAATAAAAGATCCTAATACCACTCAATTGGCGACGTGGGCCCGTAAGCCACACAGCCAAGTTAGTAAAACAGTTTTCCAAAGACTAGACTCAACTTCGGCCAAGGAGTTTGGAGAGGGGTTCCTACAGGCAGTCGGCTCTGATACCAACTTGTGACGCCCCCGGCTCGATCGTGCACTAATCATACACGCAAATGCACACGATCAAGCCTAAGGACTCACGGGAGGATATCACAACACAACTCTAAAACATAAATAAAGTCATACAAGCTTTATATTACAAGCCAAGGCCTCGAGGGCTCGAATACATAGCTCGATGGCATACAAGCGTCAGCGGAAGCATCAGATATCTGAGTAAAGATATTAAAAGAGAAACAGAAAGGCCATTAGAAAGGCGGGGCAAAATAAAACACTACGATCGAAAGGTGCAGCCTCCTGCCTGGGACCCTTCCAACCTTCTCCTGATTGTCAGTCAACTCATAGTAGTATCCACCCTCGGGGTAGTAGTAGAAGCGATCGTCGGCGGGGCAGCTGTCTCAGGGGCTCCGTCATCTGGTTGCATCAAAAAGGATATGGGGGAAAAAGAAAGCAAAGCAACCGTGAGTACTCATCCGAAGTACTCAGCAAGCAAGGATCTACACTACATATGCAACATTATCAAAGGAAGGTTGTATATGTGGACTGGGCTGCAGAAATGCCAGAATAGAGAGGAGGCCTAGTCCTATCGAAGACTAGCATCTTCAAAGGTCTTGCAGCATTAGAAGAGAGTAGAACAGTACAATATAAGGTAGCAGTAATGATATCAACCTCACCCAGAGATCCTTTCTCGACTCCCTGCGAGAAAGCAATCCCAGAGCCATACAGTTATCAACCTCATCCTGAGATCCCTTCTCGACTCCCTGCGAGAAGCAATCCCAGAGCCATAGTATCCAATTCTAGCTATATCGATCGGGATACAACTCCGAGTGTCCTTTACCGTAGGACCGGCTATCGATAGATGTGTTCTTCCCTGTAGGGGTGCACCAACTTACCCAACACGCTCGATTAACTCCGGCCGGACACACTTTCCTGGGTCATGCCCGGCCTCGGCCAAACGATACACCGCAGCCCTACCTACAGCTCAACAGAGGTCCTCGCCGGTCTACATCCTAAGCGCTCAGGGGTCTTAGGCCATCGCCCTGTGCACTCTGGGTCGTTGCGAGCAGGGTGAAGCCAGGCACCAGGAGGGCGCCGGTCCGTCCCGGCCGCAAGGCTGAACTAGACGTCTGACAGAGCTTTCGGCTGATGCTACGATGCAGAACGCCCATACTATGCCGACGTGATGGTTAGTGCTATTAGGCCAGAGGCCTGCTCGGATCAAATATCCAAATCGTTAGTACCTTGGGGTTGCGGTAACGAGCAGAGACTCACGAAAGATGTGACCCCATCGCCCCGTCTCGAGGACTTGCGGCAAGGGCCAAGAATGCCCGGCCGCGCCTCGTATTCATCACTCGGGCACCATCCAGGTCAACCCGTCTCCACAACACTCGCCACTTAGGCGCACGCGGGTACCCCTCAGGGTCGACCCGCCTATCCAAGTAACAGTGTAAAGGCCAAGTATCCGTGTGTCCATAACATCAGAGGAATCCGAGGTATCACCCTCATGGAATTCCCACTCGATGTATCCATCAAGGTGAACTCGGAGGAATCACCCTCGCTGGGTTCACACTTGTGGTGTTGTACGACGGCGTCGTTATCGGAAGCGGTGAAGGAGGAATCACCCTCGATGACCACGACCGAACAGCTTCTCTACAGAGTTAACATCAGAAGTGCTACAAGAGGTTTCACCCTCGGCACTTGATAGTAACGCTGCAGTGTCGTTACAACTAAGGGGGGGATGATGTGCGGTGCCAAGGCCTGGTCTTCAATCCCGTTGATCGGGTCTTCTGATAATCCAGCGGGGCAGTCGGGACTAGCGGGGTCACTAATAGGTCTCTACCCAGCCTATACTAAGCAGTTTAGGTTATGCAGGTAATTATCAACAGCAGGTTACAATAATCAGGCTATGCATCAGAATAGGTAAAGCAGCAGCAGTAGCAATTTCTAATGCAAGCATGAGAGAAAGAATAGGCGATATCGGGATGCTCAAGGGGGGGCTTGCCTGGTTGCTCGACGGCAAGGGCAAGGTCGTCAACGGCGGCGTCGGGCTCCGGAGCTGCGTTGGTCTCGGGGACGACGTCGGGGTCTAACGAGAGAGAAGAGGGGGAGGAAACAGTAAATATAAAGCAGACAAGAGCATGACATGACAATATGCAGTGCCGGGTGTGTCCTAACGTATGGTTGCACGTCACCGAGGAAGGAGGAAAACCATCCGGGAGTGTTTTCTCGGTTCCGGACATTTGTCAGACAGATGACCGGAGGGGGACGGTTCCATGTTCGGATAGTTAGGGACGTGTGGCGGACGAACGGACTGCGTATTCGGATTCGTCTCGTCGTTCTGAGCAACTTTCATGTACAAAGTTTTTCGATCTGAGCTACGGATTATTTTATATGATTTTCTAAAGTTTTATTAATCATTTGGAATTGTTTTAATTCAGAAAAATCATTATTACATCAGCCTGATGTCATGCTGACATCAGCAGTCAACTTTGACCGTTGACTGGTCAAACTGACCAGTGGGTCCCACTGTCATTGTCACAGTTTTAATTAAACAGGGATAATTAGTTTAATTAAGTGATTAGGTTAATTAACTAGTTTTAATTAAATTAATTAATTCGGCAATTAACTTATTTATTTATTTATATACCCCTTTTTTTTACAGGGGCGGGCCCCGTTCGTCAGCGACCCAGGGGGCCTTATCGGGCACACGGGCGCGGGTGGGCTCTGCCCGAGCTGGCGCGGGCGTGGGCTACTGGGGGCCGGCGCCAGCGGCTGTGGCCGCGGCCGCTGCTGGAGCAGCAGCAGCAAGGGGTCGGCACGACGAGCGGGGCGAGCAAGGGCTGCCGGGGCGGCGCGGTCGGCGTAGCGCGGCTGGGCGCGGGGTGGGCGTGGCCGGTGCGGGGGTTTTGCGGCGAGCGCGGCCGGACTAGTGCGGGAGGCACCGATGCGAGCCGCGGCGGTGATGTGGCGCGTGCGTGCGCAGCAGCTGTAGTGCGAGGCGAGCGGCGCGGGCGCGAGTGCGGCCAGAGGCGAGCGGCGGCACGAGGCCGAACGGCGAGCGCGCGCGGCAGCGGCGGTTGCGCAGAGTAGCAGCAGCAGCCGCGCGCGAGCTGGCGCAGGGAGGCAGTCGAGGCGAAGCGGGAGCAAGGCCGGCGAGGCCAGGCGGGCGCGTGCGTGCGTGATCGCGGCCCGGCCGCGGTGACCCGACGGGGAAGGGGTGAGGTCGACAGGGTTCCTCACCCACACTGCAGGGGAACGGGCGGCGTGGCTCGTGGAGGTCCGGTGGGGAAGAGTTGGGGAGGCGGCGAGCCGAGGTCGAGGCGGAGGGCGACGTGGTTCCGGGCGGCGCCGGCGACAGGTGGCGTTGAGGCGGGGCGGATCCGAGGGAGCGAGGAGTGGCGAGGACGTCCTGCGGGGAGGGCGGCAGGCGATCGACGGATGACGGGGGCGGCGTCGATGAGGTCCTCGGGCGTCGACGGGATCGGGGCGGGGTGGGAAACGGGGGTTGCCCGATCCCGATCCAGGGGGGAAGGAGAGCGAGGGGTGGGGACGAGGGGGAAGGGAATGGGGGTGTCGGTGGCTAGGGTTTCGGGGTGAGGGGAGGGGGCCATATAGGCCAGGGGAATGGGCCGGCCTGGTGCAGTGGCCAGCTGGGCCGGTTGGCCCGGGGGGGAGGTTCTTTTTTTTTGTTTTAGCTTTTTTGTTTTCTCTTTTTCTTTTTATTTATTCTTACTTTCTGTTTGCAAATAGTTAGGCCAAAAATGACTTTTGCAAAATTTAGTGACCTAGCTCATAATTAGCAGTGCATTATACCCTATCTCCAAAAACTAGCTTGGGCAAAACATAATTTCATATTTAATTTAGATTAAATAAAAGGTTAATATTTATTTTATTTAGTCACTGTTTGAGGATGTTTGAGTCACTTACCCAATTCCAATAATGTTGGTTTCAATTTTAGAATTGTCTTTGATTTACATGCTATTTAATGAACAATTTTGTTTCTGATTTGAGCAACTTTTTATTTTTACTTTAGTTTGAATTTCCATTTAAATTTGAATTTGGAAAGGGATATGTTACTAATGATGATTAAGCACTGTTGATCATGATGACAAGGCATAATCAAAAGGGTGATTACTGTAGACAAATACATGGGGTGTTACATACCCCTCCACCCCATCTCCATCAGTGAGAGAACCATCAGAACATGCCTACACTTCCACTACTCATTTTCTGAGAGAGAACCACCTACTCATGTGTTGAGACCAAGATATTCCAATCCTACCATGTGTTGAGATCATAGTTTACAAGCTAAATAAAAACTAAATTGTCTCAAATACATTTAAAAAAATATACATCTATTGGTTGTCAACATGAGCACACATATACTCAACCAAATCATTTTGCAGCCGAATATGAGTTTGACAATCACGTATTTGATGATGAAATTGGGTGAACTATGCAAACATTGCCGCTCCTACTTCATGCTCAGGCACAATATTGTCACCCTGAAACTGAAACCCTTGATCGTAGATACGTTCCGGACGCTCATCCTCTACGATCATATTGTGCATGATCACATAAGCAGTCATCATCTCCCACAACTTCTTGGTGCTTCAAGTTCTAGCAGGATACTTAACGATGCCCCATCGAGATTGCAGAACACCAAAGACACGCTCGACATCCTTCCTAGCACCCTCTTGCTCTTGGGCAAATTTTTTCCTCTTCACTCCGACAGGGTAGGGATTGTCTTCACAATAGTGGTCCACTGAGAATAGATACCGTCAGCGAGGTAGTATCCACTGTTGTAGTTGTGGCCGTTGATGTTAACATTCACCGGCGGGCTGTTGCCTTCGGCAAGCGTTGAAGCACGTTGATATCATTGTGCGATCCGACCATGCCAAAGAAAAAGTGCCAGATCCAGAGATCTTGTGAGGCCACGACCTCAAGTATGATGATGCAAGCCCTGACATGGCCCCTATACTGCCCTTGCCAAGCAGAAGGGCACTTCTTTCACTCCCAGTGCATGCAGTCTATGGTGCCAAGCATCGCTGGGAAGCCCCTACTGGCATTGATTGCCAACAAGCGGGCTGTATCTTCAGCAGTCGGCTCTCTCAAGTATCAGGGCCAAACACTGCAATCACAGCCTTGCAGAAACTGTACATGGACTCTAGGCACGTAGACTCGCTCATACAGACGTACTCATCAATGAGATCACCGGGCACTCCGTATGCAAGCATCCGGATAGCTGCAGTGCATTTCTGATAAGATGAGAAGCCAATATTTCCAAGGGCATCCTTCTTGCACTCGAAATACTTATCGTATCCGACCACCCCCTCTCGAATACGGTTGAAAACATGCCTAGCCATATGGAAACACCGTCGGAATTGGTGATGTTTGAACAGCGGGTTGACTGTCTCAAAGTAGTCCTTCCAAAGAAGGAAATGACCGCTCTCTCGGTTGCGATTCAACGCTGGAGTGTGCCCCGGGATCGAGCCCGGAACAACGACCGCTGCCTATTGAGGTGGTCATGGACCAACACAGCAACCACCATCTCCTCATCATCGAATGAGGAATCATCGGAGTCGCAGAGAAAATTATGAAAAAAAAACTCGTCGGCGAAATTCATTTGTACCTTGGGGCAAACTGTCGAACAGCTTACGGGTGTCGTCGAAGAAGCTAGCCGGCGAAGAGAAGCGCGCCTCCTCTGGACCAGGTAGCTGGCCTGACGGCGTCCGACGAGCGTGGCGTCGTCGAAGCGCGTCCGCGTCTTCTTTGACGCCGGCAACGCCAACGGCCCTGTCGTGGGAACACCTGCCGTCGGCTAGCTAGCGCCTTAGACCTTGCCGCCAGCAGATCAAGGGTTGAAGCTGAAGAAGCCTTATTCGGCTGAAGAAAGCATGAAAATGCAATGAAAGCACACTTGAATAAAATAAACTCATAGAGCGACATCTCGTTACTTTTGGCAAACTGGCAAGAGAATCATCATTGCGGCATCTCTAATTGATGCCAAAAAATAACTCGCTGTCTGCATCACGAAACACATTTAAGTCCCCAAAAATACAGGGGGGGCCAATACACTGCTCCCTTCCGAAATATTGGGACAAATAACACGCACCAAAAAACCTAATATGCAAACTTCGGGTAGGGAGAATTGTTAGTTTGCAATCCTCGTCGGCCACTGCCGCCGGCAACCATCTGGTCACGTTGGCTGCACCCGTCCCCGCCGTCTCTAGGAGTTCGTCGGTGTAACAACCTTTGTGCGAGGCCGTGCCGTTGCCGCCCCCTCTCCCAACACCGACCCAGGCCTCAAGCGGCCTTCGGGAACGGACACATCAACTGGCCTCTATACATCATCGTCCAACCACTTTGAACTCGGCGCCGGTAACCAAGTTTGACCATGAGCTCATTCGTAATGACACCACCCTCACCATTGGCGGTAAAACGGGACGACTGCCATGGACCCGAGGGAATTATGCATATGATCCTAATCATGCAGGGAAGCTCATATGTTTTAGACATTGGAGTACAACCAGTAAAAGGGTTTGTGCGTTGCAACGGAAGAAAAAAGTCATAATCTCCAATGGCCATGACAACATTTTGCTGCGTCACCGATAACATTTTGGCAAACATTTTTTTCAATTTTATTAACATTTTACAATACACATACTTTAAAAAAATCATGAACATTTTTTAATTTTCCAAACATTTATTTTCAAAATTGCGTACGTTTTTTTAAAAATACGAACATTTTTGAATCTACAAACATCTTATGATGTATGCAAAATTTTAATTTTTGAAACTTTTTTGAAGTACCAAATTATTTAAAGGAGAAAATAAACGAAAACATATAGAAAATAAAAGTAAAAAACAAAATTTAAAAACAGGCCGCCAGCACATGGGCCGGCCCAAACAAACGCGCTACGTCTTCTCCCAGCGTGCAGAACGCAGTATAGGAGATCCCTACTGTGTGGGCCCACCCAGGAGGGGAGACTCCCCTGTGTGAAACGTTTTTTTGTCAATTATAGGTGGCATCGGTGAGTAATATTTTGCAACGTTGGGGCAATTTATGTGACGCACCGCCAAAAGCACTAATAACTTTGTATTGACAGCAAAAGGGCTCGTGCGTTCCAACGTAAGAAAAAAGTTCATAATCTCCAGTGTCCATGACAACATTTTGCCGCATTATCGATAACATTTTGGCAAATATTTTGTTCAATTTGAATAACATTTTTTAATACATGAACTTTTTTAAAAAAAATAATGAACTTTTTATTTCCAAGCATTTGTTTTAAAATTTTGAATTTTTTAAATAAATATTAACATTTTTTGAATACACAAACATTTTATGAGTTAGTGAACATTTTATTTAGAAATTCTCATTGTTTTAAATTTCGGAACTTTTCTGAAGTACCAAATTATTTACAGGAGATCCGGCAGAAAGATGGAGATTTGCGGCATGGAGTATGTTGCAAAAAGTACACATTATTCAATAAAATAGGAAAATACATGATTGAACATAAAAATATATATGTATGTTTTATGATGCATGAAAGACCAACAATGCGACTAAATTAGTCACCACATAGCAGATTGGTTCAAGAACTATGTTTGTGGATTCAAAAAATATTAATAATTTAAAAAAAATCACAATTTTTAAAACAAATGCTCGGAAATAAAAAGATGTTCATGATTTTTGAAAAAAAATCATGTATTATAAAATATTAATCAAATTGAACAAAATATTTGCCAAAATATTATCGGTAATGCGACAAAATGTTCTCATGGACACTGGAGATTATGAACTTTTTTCTTACATTGGAACGCACGAGCCCTTTTGTTGTCAATACCTAATAATAAAGTTATTAGTGCTTCTGGCGATACGTCATAAAAATTGCCCCAACGTTGCAAAATATTACTCAACGATGCCACCTATAATTGACATAAAAACGTTTCACACAGGGGAGTCCCCCCTCCTGGGCCGGCCAACACAGTTGGGATCTCCTATACTGCGCTCTGCATGCTGGGAGAAGACGCAGCGCGCTCGTTTGGGCCGGCCCATGTGCGGGCGGCCTGTTTTTAAATTTCGTTTTTTACTTTTATTTTCTTTACGTTTTCGTTTCTTTTCTCCTTTAAATAATTTGGTACTTCAAAAAAGTTTCAAAAATTAAAATGTTCAATAAATCATAAGATTTTTGTAGATTCAAAAATGTTCGTATTTTTAAAAAAATGTATGCAATTTTGAAAACAAATGTTTGAAAAATGAAAAAAAAAAGGTTTATGATTTTTTTTAAAGTATGTGTATTGTAAAATGTTAATAAAATTGAACAAAATATTCACCAAAATGTTATCGGTGATGCAGAAAAATATTGTCATGGCCATTGGAGATTATGACTTTTTTCTCCCGTTGCAACGCACAGACCATTTTACTAGTTGTACTCCAATGTCTAAAACATATGAGCTGCCCTACATGATTAGGATCATATGCATAATTCTAGCAGTAGACATTTTGTTAAGTGATGAATAATTTTTATGGTTTTGATATCTTGGTTGCTTAGATTATTTACAGATGTGTATTAATTTATGTTTTATTAGTCTAATTGTTGTCGAGTTTATATTAATGGACAACATAGGGAGCAATATGTATTAGGTGGAGTATATTCCTATCTGGGAAGTATCCCAAGTGACAAAAAAGTGAGAAACGTTTTGACATGTTGCCTCACTAAGTGTAAAAAGATTATGCAACTCTATTTGTTTGCTGTGTCTTCAACTATATGTAACCACGCTCTCTACAATAATATATTTTATAACTTAATACTCCGGTGTACAGAGGGTTTCGATCACTTTGAGTGGAGTATTAGTCATTAGGTTTAACCCGTGTTGATCTATTGCATGTACGGATCCACCACATATATAAACTGGTCTCAACATATGTTTATGAAGTCATGTTTATTTGGATTGCTCACATACCTATGCATATTATTATGCATCACTGTTTCATGAGAGATGATAATAGTCAATCCGCGAACCCCACTCTAATTTCGTACACCAAAAAACCACCAAAACATAGTTTATTTGCACATCCAATTATTATTTATTTCGAAAATATCAAAGTATTTTATCTAACATGATCCACTTATAACTTGTTGTGACTACCAATGCTAGTGTGATTGATGACCACATTAGTTTTTTCAGAAAACAACCAGGTTGCACACAGGCATTAGTTCTACACCCATTATTTAATTTGCATCTGCTTTCGGCAACGTTTCTGGTGTAACCCACACATGGTGCAGTTTCTCGTAGAGCCAAGCTAGTACTCGTGTAACCAATCGGACGACATAGCACAATGCAACCGGATCGAGCATGAAACACATCAATGCATCGAGCATGTAACAAAATTTTAAGCGCATCAGCGGACATGCAATTAAGGGAGAGACATGCATGGGCCTACGTTTTCTACTAGAAAACATGCAAAGATGGCGACCCGCCGTTCGTCGCTCCGCGTGATGGAGCCATGCATGTGTCTTGTTCTTCACCGCCGCGTCGATCTCACTCTCAGTGGCAACGCCCCATGCATCCATATATAGGCCGGCCTACCCTACCTATAGCTTAGCCAGCGGCCGTATACACTAATTGACCAGTGACCACATGCAAAATTGTTGGTACATGTGTTTTGGTTGGCCTTCGACTTACCTGCAATGGCATGAATTTTCGTCGACCGTGTATGTCTACTTGAGTAGACGTGCTCCCGTGTGGGACCAAGCACACAAGGCTCACGGCTAACCCAATGGCATCGCTTCAGATTTCTTATCATGACACTGTGATGTTGAAGAAGACGCCCACGGATACATTTGTCCATTTTGTGCAAGTCCTATTCAATTACAACCCACTGTGTACAATATCATCCAAAAGAACTTTGGTCATGTCCCTCGACGTTATACCTTTTGATGCGTTTATCGGAAGATTAACCTCTTTGGTATACCTTACATGAGTAGAAACATTGTGTTCTTTTGTTGCCCGCACGCATTCCTTGTAAAATAATCTGAATTGATGTGTGCATGCATCTTTCTATGCGCAAGCCAGGAGAGCAATCTTTCATGATCGGTGAAGTCTCCTACCATTTCTTGGACCATGGAGGCCATTCGGTACTAGTAGGCCGGCGGTGGTCACTCTTACCTCGTTAAACGTCTCGCAACATCTTCTTATAAACTTCCCTTCGGGGGTCCTAACCACTCAGACCTCCCCAATGTCTTACGTCAACTTCTTATAAACTCACCCTCAATGAATTACCTCCTAGTGGGGTTGGGAGAGTGTGGGAGCATGACACTACCAAGGCAGAGGATTTGTGTCATGCAGGTGCGGAGCCCCTTGTGCATGTTTTTTTCTATTGGCTTCCGAATTTAAAACTTCCATATTTTTTCAAACGAAAGTTCAAATGAAGTTTCATTTTCAGTTAGTGTTGCTTGTGACAAGGGCTTTTAAATAAGATCCATTTTGAATATGTTTTGCCGAATGTTTTAAACTGACAAAACTTAATAGGGATAAATGACAAAATCGTTAAGTTTCAATACTGAATCTGTAAGTTTCAGAACACTAAAAAACATACAGAGAATTAACGACTTCACGGATCACGAGGCAATTGTCCTGTCAGACTGGCTGCGCAGGTGCGTGCCCTTGAGTGTTTCCTCTCTACCAACCAAGGTTTAAATCCTAGTACTCTCACACACACACACACACACACACACACACACACACACACTCACTGGTACACCTTCTCGGTCTTTCAAACGCGTGACATGTTTGCTTTCGTGTATCTTCTTTGTAATTATAAACGAAACCCACAATTCGACATTGATCCTCTTCTCCACTCGCGGCCAGTCGTGATGTTGTGGCACATCACTTGGACTGTCGGCATGTCCCAACTGCAGCCATACCGGTTCCTCCATATGGGAGACTATGTTGCCGCCGACAAAAGTGAGAATTTCGATTGGCTCCTCCACTTGGACAGACTCAACACTAAGCAAAATCTGCACCACAAAACCCTGCTGCCTAAGGCGGAATGTCCCAACTGCTCCCATGATGACGAAGGCCGAGAGCACCTCACCGTTCTCTGCTCTACTGCTGTCAGGGTTTGGAGGAAGATCAGCATCCGCCCCGCTGGAACTCCCATGATAGAATTTTGTCATTTCCAATGCAAGCGGGCCTCTTCCGCTCTCCATCACCTTGTTTGTTATCCTTATTATCCTCTGAAAAATCTGGGAGGCGGAATGTGAAGGTCTTTAGGAAACTAAACCTCACCCCAAATGAGATACTAGCCAATATAATTGGTCTACTAACTCACTGGTCACATAGACTTGAAACTTTTGTGCTAAAAAATCCATGCCAAATTGTATCAGGTTGTAGCGAACTATATTTGTTCACACTAATGCTTGATCATTCGAAATGAAATTCGGGAAGGACCCTCCCCGGTGAAAGTTTGAAACAAAAAATACTGGTTTGTCGTCCCCTCACCAGCCAGCCCTCTAAGGGCATCTACAACATGTTTGGAAAATTAGGCAAGTTCATGATTAATTCCAGTAAATAATTCATAACTAGAACAGATACTAGCATGCAACAATCTAGCAAACTAGAAGAACAACAAGACATGCATAACAGCAGCGAACACGAAACAATAGCTGTAGAGACAGACATGAACAGATGATGTTGGACGTACTGTTCGTTAGCTATTGTGGGTGCGACAGTGTTGATGACGATGTTGGCGACGATCTGCTGCTGACGGCGATGAAGACGACAATGAGTAGCACCGCCCGACTTGGACGGAAGACGACCCGTGATGACGAATTTGAGCAGTCGCGCAGAGCGCTTCCCAAAAACCTAATTCGTCCTCTCCCGGTGCAGGATCGCAAGGACGAACGGTTCCGGAGACCTGCTCTCCCACGCGCCGATGCACGCCGGCGTTTGGGATGAAGTAGACTACGACGGCGGCGCAAGTTGCGAGATGAGGCAAAACCCTAGGTGTTTTTCGGTGTGTCTTTGGCCGCAGCCGGTAGCTGTATATATATTAGGACCAGAGGCGGTATTGTGTCACGATCACAATCCCAAACCGACTCGGTTTCTAATTCGTATACTTACCGGACAAGAAATCAAAAACTTGTCTGCCAAGACATAAAAAATAAAACGGCAAAAGGAAGCTGCGCCCCTGCAAGGAGACGGATCGGATTTCGGCGGACCATTCACGCGCATGTCGCACGTACGCGCCGCCTCGCCTCGCCTCGCCTCGCCACGCCACGGCCAGGCGAGCGAGCGCGCGCGTGTGGTCTTTCCTTTCTCTTCTCACACACCACTTAGAGTGGTGGAGAGAACCCACTATATAAAGAGGTCCAACTCTTCTTCAACTTCCGGGGTGGGACTAAACTTTAGCACCACCACTTGTCATTTTACACATGGGCTTTGAGATTTCAGAAATTGCTATGGGCCTAGCCCATTAATTCTAACAACCCCCCACCAGATCTCAAATACCCATTTAGAGATTTGTCTTCTCTCACCACTTGTTTAATATACCAGTGTTTCAGCAGAGACTGTTAAGTTGAACTTCTGCCTAGAACTTTAAGCTACATCCTTTCACAACTTGACAATGGACTATGCCTTGAATTGCTAGTTTTGTGTGAACAGGTTTCACTCAAAGTCTTAACCAGTACCTGACCGCCAGTAGGCTACCCCGCGGTTTGGAGCTTATACGTCATACTCCCTGGTCTCTTCGTGAGCTTACTAGAGATCACCCAAATCTCATAGGCTGCGACGTTTACAGTCAGAACTCATATAGGTGTGTTCTTTCAAGACTGCTCTGTAGGACAGCATCTTTGCTAATTATAGCCAATAGAACCACATTAAGGCATGTTGCCAACCTGCCTTACAGCTCTGAGCCTTACAGCTATGAGAGTTTTGCATCTTCACTTAGAGACGGTCATTAGTTATTACTCTCCTCAGTTAACCAATAGCTTGTTCTTCCCAGATTCTAATTCACGGGATCTCCGATCACAAAGGTTGGGTTACTACTATGGTGTAACATCTATGGGTCTCATACCCATCTCCCTCGATGCAATATCTATCACATTTCGTGATAGTCCCTTTGTAAAGGGATCTGCCAGGTTTTTGTCTGTTTGAATATACGTAACAGTTATTACTCCGGAGTTTCTTAACTTCCTGACAGACTTCAAACGTCTCTTCACGTGTCTTGATGACTTCGCATTATCTTTAGAATTGTTTACTTTAGCGATAACCGTTTGGTTGTCACAATTCATAAGAATAGCCGGTACAGGTTTTTCAACCACAGGCAAGTCCATCAAGAGCTCACGCAGCCATTCTGCCTCAACAGTAGCTGTGTCTAAAGCAGTTAATTCTGCTTCCATAGTTGACCTCGTCAATATGGTTTGCTTGCAAGACCTCCATGACACTGCGCCACCTCCATGAGTAAATACATACCCACTTGTTGCATAGAGTACATCAACATCGGAGATCCAGTTTGAATCACTATATCCGTCTAGCACAGCAGGATGCCCTGAATAAGTAATTCCGAAACTCATAGTACCTCTCAGATAGCGCAAGACCCTTTCTAGTGCATGCCAATGATCATCACCCGGGTTGGACATGAACCTACTCAGTTTGCTCACAGCAAAAGAGATATCTGGTCTTGTAGCGCTAGCTAAGTACATGAGTGAACCGACAATTTGAGAGTATCTTAATTGATCTCTTGTTTCTTTCTTATTCTTTCTGAGTGTCACACTGGGATCATAAGGTGTTGGAGAAGGCTTGCTATCCATAAAGCCGAACCGGCTCAAGACCTTCTCAACATAGTGAGATTGCGTTAGAGTAATCCCACTCTCATCCTTAATAAGTTTGATGTTTAAATTACATCGGCTTCTCCCAGATCTTTCATGTCAAAACTTTTTGATAGAAAGACTTGACCTCATTGATCGCATTAATGTTTGTACCAAAGATCAGTATGTCATCCACATACAAACTAAATATGACACTATTGCCCCCACCATGGCGATAGTAAACACACACTATCAGCCTCGTTAATGACAATCCTGCAGAAGTCAGAGTTCTTTCAAACTTCTCATGCCATTGCTTAGGTGCCTGTTTCAGGCCATACAAAGATTTTAACAACTTGCACACTTTTCTCTCTTCACCCTTTACCACAAACCCGTCAGGCTGATCCATATAGATTTCCTCTTCCAACTCTCCATTGAGGAAAGCTGTCTTTACATCCATTTGATGAATGATAAGACCATAAGAGGCAGCCAAGGAAAGTAACACTCGAATGGTGGTCATTCTAGCAACGGGTGAATAGGTGTCAAAGTAATCTTCGCCTTCTTTCTGAGTGTAGCCCTTGGCCACTAGCCGCGCCTTGTACTTATCAATAGTACCATCAGGCTTTACCTTCTTTTTGAACACCCACTTACAGCCCACAGGTTTACAACCATATGGTCTATCAGTTAGTTCCCAAGTTCCATTAGAAAGAATTGAGTCCATCTCATTATGAACAGCTTCTTTCCAATCATCTACATCCGGAGATGCATATGCCTCTGCAATCGTCTTGGGTGTGCCGTCCACAAGGTATACAATGAAATCATCACCAAAGGATTTTGCAATCCTTTGTCTCTTGTTCCTTATAGGAACTTCATTGTTATCCTTCTCAAGGACTTCCTCATGTGATTGTTCGAAATATTCATCAGTTGTACTAGATTCAGGAATTATCTCAGAAGAAAATCTAGCAATGCTATGCATATCTTTCATAGAAAATATGTTCTCAAAAAATGTTGCATCACGAGATTCCATTATAGTATCAACATGCATATCAGGTACTTCAGATTTTACCACTAAAAATCTATAAGCAATGCTCCGTTGAGCATACCCTAGAAAGACACAATCTACTGTCTTTGGTCCAAGTTTGCGTTTCTTAGGAATAGGAATATTGACCTTTGCCAAACATCCCCAAGTGCGCAAATAAGAAAGTGATGGTTTTCTCCCAACCCACTCCTCATAAGGGGGTTTCTCCTTATTATTGTTAGGAACTCTATTCAGGACATGACATGAAGTCAATAGAGCCTCCCCCCACCATGCCTTAGATAAACCAGCAGTGTCTAACATGGCATTCACCAAGTCAGTCAATGTGTGGTTTTTCCTCTCGGCAACTCCATTTGATTGAGGTGAACAGGGAGGCGTCCTCTCATGAATAATACCATGTTCCTCACAAAATTCATCAAATACTTTGGGAAAATACTCTCCACCACGATCGGACCTAAGACGCTTGATCTTTCTCTCTAGTTGATTTTCAACTTCAGCTTTATAGATTTTAAAGTAGTCTAATGCTTCATCTTTAGTTTGCAACAAATAAACATAGCAAAATCTAGTCGCATCATCAATCAAAGTCATGAAATATCTCTTTCCATCTTTTGTCAACACACCATTCATCTCACAAAGATCAGAATGTATGAGTTCTAGAGGTGCCAAGTTTCTCTCCTCGGCAGCCTTATGAGGCTTTCGAGGTTGCTTCGATTGCACACAACTATGGCACTTAGAACCTTTGGCAACAGTGAAATTCGGAATTAAACTCATACTGGATAGCAGAGACATTAAACCAAAATTAATATGACATAAACGAGAGTGCCAAATACTTGCATCATCATTAACACTAGCACAAATTTGGTTTACTGACTTATTGCAAAAATCTGAAAGGGAAAAGCGGAACAAGCCTCCGCACTCATAGCCTTTGCCTATAAATAGTCCAAATCTTGACACGATTACTTTATTCGACTCTAAAACTACCTTAAACCCATCTCGACATAGAAGGGAGCCGCTAACTAGATTCTTGTTCATAGTAGGGACATGCTGCACGTTCCTTAATTGCCCGATCTTTCCCGAAGTAAACTTCAGATCCACCGTGCCAATGCCACGAACAGAAGCATGTGACCCATTCCCCATTAGGACGGAAGAATCCCTTGCGACCTGATAAGAAGTAAACAGGGAGACGTCAGCACACACATGAACGTTAGCACCCGAATCAATCCACCATGAAGATGATTGAAATACTGAAAGCACAATAGGTAAATTACCATACCCATCAGTATTGCTAGCGGTCACCATGGTTACAGTCTTGGAGCTCGTTTTCCCTCTGCGGTCTGCACGTTCAGGGCATTCCTTGGAAAAGTGTCCGGGCTTCCCACAGGCGTAGCACTCTAGCTCAGCCTTGTTGAACTTCTTCTTCTTGAAGGTAGTAGTCTTGGTAGGCTTGTTGAAAACAGGTTTGTTTTTCCCTTTGTTCTTGTTCTGTGGGTACCTCTGCACAATATTGGCGGTAGGCTGAACCTCACCTCCTTTCTCAGTAGTGTCTTTAGCCCGAGCTTTTTCTTCAACATCAAGAGATGCAATCAGATTTTCAACTGAAATCTCCTGTCTCTTATGTTTCAGAGTTGTGGCAAAATTCCTCCATGAAGGAGGCAACTTTGCAATCATGCACCCAGCCACGAATTTGTCGGGTAGAACACACTTAAGGAGTTCAAGTTCTTTCACAATGCACTGTATCTCATGAGCTTGTTCAACCACAGAACGGTTATTCACCATCTTGTAGTCATCAAAACTCTCCATGATGTACAGTTCACTGCCTGCATCTGTTGCACCGAATTTTGCATTCAGTGCATCCCACAGAGTCTTTCCGTCATCTATGTGCATATACACATCACACAGACGGTCAGCAAGAACACTCAGAATGCATCCCACAAACATAGTATTGGCTTCCTGAAATTTTCTCTGATCTTCGTCAGACATTCCCTCTGGAGCTCCAACACTAACGTGGAAAATTTTCAGAGCAGTAAGCCAGAGCGTGGTCTTCACCTGCCACCTCTTAAAGTGCACACCGGTAAATTTATCCGGCCTCAGTGCATCAGCGAATCCAGCCATAGTTAACTCAGGAAATTGCCTACAATTAGGTTTTTGGATTGTTGGAAAATTAGGCAAGTTCAAGATTAATTCCTGTAAATAATTCATGACTAGAACAGATACTAGCATGCAACAATCTAGCAAACTAGAAGAACAACAAGACATGCATAACAGCAGCGAACACGAAACAATAGCTGTAGAGACAGACATGAACAGATGATGTTGGACGTATTGTTCGTTAGCTATTGTGGGTGCGACGGTGTTGATGATGATGTTGGCGACGATCTGCTGCTGACGGCGATGAAGACAACGATGACTAGCACCGCCCGACTTGGACGGAAGACGACCCGTGATGACGAATTTGAGCAGTCGTGCAGAGCGCTTCCCAAAAACCTAATTCGTCCTCTCCCGATGCAGGATCGCAAGGACGAACGGTTCCGGAGACCTGCTCTCCCACGCGCCGATGCACGCCGGCGTTTGGGATGAAGTAGACTACGACGGCGGCGCAAGTTGCGAGATGAGGCAAAACCCTAGGTGTTTTTCGGTGTGTCTTTGGCCGCAGCCGGTAGCTGTA
Organism: Thinopyrum elongatum; assembly: GCA_011799875.1. Lineage (NCBI taxonomy): Eukaryota > Viridiplantae > Streptophyta > Magnoliopsida > Poales > Poaceae > Thinopyrum > Thinopyrum elongatum. Next base: position 180,498,198 of record CM022303.1, read on the forward strand.
TATATATTAGGACCAGAGGCGGTATTGTGTCGCGATCACAATCCCAAACCGACTCGGTTTCTAATTCGTATACTTACCGGACAAGAAATCAAAAACTTGTCTGCCAAGACATAAAAAATAAAACGGCAAAAGGAAGCTGCGCCCCTGCAAGGAGACGGATCGGATTTCGGCGGACCATTCACGCGCATGTCGCACGTACGCGCCGCCTCGCCACGCCACGCCACGGCCCGGCCCGGCCAGGCAAGCGAGCGCGCGCGTGTGGTCTTTCCTTTCTCTTCTCACACACCACTTAGAGTGGTGGAGAGAACCCACTATATAAAGAGGTCCAACTCTTCTTCAACTTCCGGGGTGGGACTAAACTTTAGCACCACCACTTGTCATTTTACACATGGGCTTTGAGATTTCAGAAATTGCTATGGGCCTAGCCCATTAATTCTAACACAACACGGGCGCTTTGGCCCGACGCCAGGGGTCGATTCCTGGCCATTTTGGTTTAATCATGTTTGATCCTGGGATTTCGACAAGCTTCGATGCTAACCGAGTCGTCGGACGCCTCCTTCCTTTTCTGTTTGTATGACCCTTTGCAAGAAAAAAAATCAGTATTGTTAGCACTTAGATTAAGGAGGTTGCATCGGTGTGGGAGTCTGTTGGGCCAACGCCCGGGCGCCTATTTGAGTGCTTGTTTAGTTGACAAGGAATTGACAGGGATTGAGGGGATTAAATACCCTGCAAGTCAAAATCCTCTCCAATCCTCTTCTATCCTTTGAGAAGGGATGTAACCAAACAAGGCCTAATAGAGGGGGAGCACGATTCATCTTCTTCCATGGTTGAGATGCTTGCACGAGCCCTAGCTTTCTAACAACTATGATCGGCGCAAACTCCTTTTTACCGGTGGCGGGAGGTACCGGCTAAGCATCTGCCGCTCGTCCACTTTACGATTCGTGCGCTTTGCTAGCCCACATCTCATGTATATTAGTGTATTCCAAAAGAGCATGGCGTATTCAACATTATGTCATATCAAATGGCAGGTCCTTGTCAGTGATAAAGTAGTATTTGATGTATGTCACTAGTGCAGAACCGGGCTATAGCACCGGTTCGTAAGGCCCTATAGTGTCGGTTCTGCAATCGGCACAAAAGGGTGGGGGACTAAAGGTCCCCCCCTTTAGTACCGGTTCAACACGAATCGCCACTAAAGGGCCACCACGTGGCACGAGCCAGCGCCGGGGGCTGGGAGACCTTTAGTACCGGTTGGTAACACCAACCGGTACTAAAAGGTTGGGGGGGTTTTGGGTTTATGATTTATTTTTCCTTTAGTTTTGTGTTTTCCATTTAATTATTTTTCATTTGCTGGTATTTTACGATACTACATATTGTACACGTTATACATATATATAAATAGAATTTCTCGTAGAACCGATCATATATATATATATATATATATATATCATCGAATGTCTCGCACGACCATTCACACATACACATGTATATATGCAATTTGGTATATACAATTTCTCCTACATGGAGGCATTACTGCGGTAGCGGGTAATGGAATTCTCCTTTGGGATCTATGACCTGGTCGAGAAAAAATCCCGCTATTTCCTCTTGAATTGCTCGTACGCGATCCGTTGGTAGGAGCTTATCCCGCATCTCGTTGAACTTTAAAGAAGGAGATCAAATATGCATGTATTAGTTGTGTGTATATATATTAGATATCGATAATGATGTAAAAATTGTGAATAGTATTCTGGCAAACGTACCCATATCTGTCTATCAGATCTGCTCCTTTCACACGCCATCATGCGAATGTTCTCGCAAACGTAGTATGCACATAAATCAGTCCCCCGCGCCTGCTTCATGGACTTTACGAGAATAGAATTCAATCAGATAATAATTAATCAAGCATGATAATTAATGGTATTGAAACTAGAATTAAAGAGATAGTAGCTAGCTAGTACTACTTAATTAATTACCTTGGGTCGATACCAATACAACTTTTGTTTCCATTCGCCAGGAACCTCTTTGATGAACTTTTGCCAAGCCCTGCCCGCCGGCAAAGAAAATGAATAAAGAAGTTATTAATTAGTTGATATCAGGAAATGACGAACTAAAGAGGCCGACATATAGTTCAATAATGATTGAAATTACCTGTTGACTATCCCCTTCACGATTTCGTAGTCAGTAACTGGTTTAAGTAGTGAGTCCAGTACTTCAACTTTTCCTTCTTCAACTTGAATGACTAACAAGATCCAGTGGAAACTGCATGCGCACACGTTTGCATGTATAAATTAAGCGGGCATGTGCATAACACTCATCAACTACCCTAAACCCTATACACTTATTAACATCTAGCTAGTAAGTAAAAACAGAATTTGTAGTACAAGACAGTGTGACTCACCCGAAGTTGTAAGGAAGTAGTATATCTCGATTGCTGTTGAGTTGCTTCAAGAACTCTAGCATGTTTTTCTCTACTTCTTCTCGATACCATTCATATGTCCATGTCTCTTGATTAATGGTATTTAGGTCAATGAACCCAATGCCATAGAGTCCAGCTTTTTTCATTTCATAGATCTTCATCCTGCATAATACCACAGAAAAGAATGTAGTGAGGATAATTACAGGTAATGATCAACGAGCACTACAACTAGCTTGAGACTTAGATTATAGAAAGAAATCACTTACAGACAATAGCAACTGACGATAGATTTGTCGAGTGCGTCTTGATTGAATAACTGAAATAGTTCTGTAAACTCAACATACAGAGCTGTCTCATTGAAGTAATGCTCTGCCTTGACTTTCACCATGAGGGACTCTCGATTGGTAGTCTTGGCAATTTTCATGTACCATTCATGCAATTCATACATTCTCGTTGGGAGCTTCTTGACCTCCTCAGGCTTGACCAAAGGTTCGCCGCGGGCATATTTCCGTTTTATATCCTCCTCTCTAAGCGTATCCATGGGCTCGATCTCTAGGAGTTGATAAACAATGATACCGAGCTCTGCAGCCTGCCTTCTATGCTCATCGGTTATTACCAGTTGATCGGCGCCAGTACTCGCATGTGTTGGTACAATGAGCAGGGGGATCGATTGCACTGCCTGTTCTCCCAGCTGGGGAACAGTTTTCCCGCTTTTTTTGGCAGCTGCTTGGCTGGAGCTCGAGCTCGACTCCTTCTTTTTTTTGTGCTTGATATGCCTTCCTGATTTGGCGCTCATAGTCTGAGTCAATAGGCTTGGGAGCTGGTGGTTCAGCCATACGAATAAAGTGGTCAATGACATGCTCAGGTACTTTCTCCTTTGGCGGCGGTGGCGGTTTCGGTCCAAATGGGCTCTCACTTGGGCTTGCACTTCTGCTTCATTTTCCTCCTCAGTCAGGTCGTAAGGCCTCTTCGGAAGAGGCGTGAGGCTTGGACCAAATTGGAATCTCTTGCCTCCTGTACCTGTACTTGTACCGCTAGCCACCATAGCTGCGGCGGCTCTCTTCCGCATTGCTTAGGCGGCGTAGCCCGCTGAGGCAGCGGAGACGGCTGACGCGGTGCCTGACTTGGAGGAGGAGGAGTGGGCTGACGCGTTGCCGGACTTGGAGGAGGAGGAGTGGGCTGACGCGGTGCCGGACTTAGAGGAGGAGGAGTGGCCTGACGTGTTGGCGGACTTGAAGGAGCAGGACTCTGCTGAGGCGGTGGCTGATGACTTGGAGGAGCGGGAGTTTGCGGATGCGGTGGCGGACTTCGAGGAGTCAGCTGACGCGGTATCGGTGGCCTTGGAAAGATGATGCAATCCTTTCTCCATAGGATGATACGATGTATGGCCTCTCCCAGTGTGTGCTCGTCGTCACCTCCAGGAATGTCAAGCTCTAGCCCCGAATATTGTGCCACCACTTCATCAACCACGACACGAGCATACCCAGCTGGAATCGGGTTGCAATGGAAGGTTGCTTCGGGGGGATTTGTATAAGCAACGGCGTCCGCCACCTTCATGGATATGTTCTTCATTTTGAAGTGTAGCTCACAATTAGTGTTCTCCATGATGTCATCCACAGGGTATGTATCCAGCAGTGCCTCGCCCGGGGCGGAACCCACGCTGCTTCTCGGCATGGATGGGACGGTGCAATCCAATGCTGGATCATCCGCTAGCTGCTGCCGCTGCTGAGACCCCCTTTCTTGGCTAAGTGAGTCGATCTGCTGCTGCTGCCGCTGGAATTGGAGTGCCAACTCCGCATGCGCTGATTCTAGGCCTTTAAGGCGTTCTGCTTCCTGCTTCCTCTGCTCCTCCTCCAGCTTCCTCTTCTTCTCCTCCTCCATCTTCTTTCTCGCACGGCTTCTGTAGTCGGCGTTCCAGTCCACAAACCCCTCATACCACGGAACAACGCCTTTGCCTCGTGTTCTTCCCGGGTGTTCAGGATTTCCCAGGGCGCGCGTAAGCTCGTCGTTCTCTCTGTTGGGCGTGAACACCCCCGTTCGAGCCTCTTCTATTGCAACAAGTAACTTGTCGTCGGCTCCTTTAAGACTTGACTGTGACGACCCCGGCTTAATCGTGCACTAATCATACACGCAAATGCACACGATCAAGCCTAAGGACTCACTTGAAGATATCACAACACAACTCTAAAACATAAATAAATTCATACAAGCTTTATATTACAAGCCAGGGCCTCGAGGGCTCGAATACATAGCTCGATGGCATACAAGCGTCAGCGAAAGCATCAGATATCTGAGTACAGATATATTATAGAAATAGAGATAAGCCTTTAGAAAAGGCGGGGCAAAATAAAAACTATGATCGAAAGGCGTAGGCCTCTTGCCTAGGACCCTCCGAATCCTACTCCTGGTCGTCTGTCGGCTCCTCGTAGTAGTACTCGCCGGGAGGGTAGTAGTAGTAGCCGTAGTCGTCGACAGGGGCTGCTATCTCAGGGGCTCCGTCATCTGGCGGCGTCAAATGGATATGGGGAGAAAAAGAAAATAAAGCAAACGTGAGTACTCATCCGAAGTACTCAACAAGCAAGGATCTACACTACATATGCAACATTTTCAAAGGGGGCTGTATATGTGGACTGGGCTGCAGAAATGCCAGAGTAGAGGGAAAAGCCTAGTCCTATCGAAGACTAGCATCTTCATTCATCTTCATCGGTCTTGCAGCATTAGAAGAGTACAGATTAACATAATGTAAAGTAGTAGTAATGTTATCAACCTCGCCCAGAGATCCTTCCTCGACTCCCTGCGAGAAAGCAATCCCAGAGCCATACTATCCATTTCATCTCAAGTTCTAGTTGTACCGATCGGGATACAACTCCGAGTGTCCGTTACCGTAGGACAGGCTATCGATAGATGTTTTCTTCCATGCAGGGGTGCACCAAGTTACCCACCACGCTCGATTAACTCCGGCCGAACACTTTTCTGGGTCATGCCCGGCCTCGGCCAAACGATACGCCGCAACCCGACCGAATACTTAACAGAGAGGTCAGCACACCGGACTAACCTATGCCCCCAGGGGTCTTGGGCCTTCGCCCCGGGAACTCCTGCACGTTACGTTCACGGCCGAGAGCAGACCTAGCAACCCCTTAATACAAGCGCAGTTGCGTAACCAGTCCAACTCGGTGCGCGCCGCTCAATCGCTGACGTCCATTAAGCTTCGGCTGAAGTATACGCACAGAACGCCCATACTATGCCCATGTGATGGTTAGTGCTATCAGGCCAGAGGCCCCTCGGATCAAATATCCAAACCGTTAGTGTGTTGATAGTGCGGAAACGAGCAGAGACTCACGAAAGATGTGACCCCGTCGCCCCATCTCGAGGACTCGCGGCAAGGGCTAGGAATGCCCGGCCACGCCTCGTGTTCAACCCTCGGGCACCATCCAGGTCCACCCGATTCCATATCACTCGCTTATTAAGCTCGCGCGGGTACCCCTCAGGGCCGACCCGTCTTTAGTATCATGGTTCAGTGTTCAGTCATAGTAACCAAAGTATCTGTGTGTCTGACACCAAGGGGGAACCCTGAGGAATCACCCTTGATGAAATTCCCTCTGATGTTATCGTCAAGGTGAACGAAGGAGGAATCACCCTCGAGGTCCACACTTGAGAGGTTGCGCGACGACGTCGTTATCGGGGGTGGTGTAGGAGGAGTCACCCTCGCTTACCACGACCGAATAACTAACCTACAAGGTTATCATCAGAAGTGCTGACGAGGTATCACCCTCGGTACTCGATAGTAACCCAGCAGTGTCGGCAACTAAGGGGATGTGACGTGCGGTGTCGGGGCCTGGTCTTCAATCCCGTTGCACGGGTCTTCTGATCATCCAGCGGGGCAGTCGGGATAAGTGGGGTCTCTGATGGTCTCTACCCAACCTATTCTAAGCAGTTTAGGATAACAGATAAGTATCAACAGCAGGTTACAAGTAAACAGGCTATGCAGCAGATATAGGATAACAGTAGCAGCAGTAACTTCTAATGCAAGCATAAGAGAGAAGAGAGTGGGCGATATCGGAATGCTCAAAAAGGGGGTGCTTGCCTGCAAGCTCTGGGGCAAGTGGCTGGTCGTCGGGGACATAGTCGTACTCCGGAGCGGCGTCTGCCTCAGGAGCTACGTCAACGTCGGGGTCTAATCGAGAGAGAAAAAGGGGGAGGAAACAGGTAAACATAATGCAATCAAATGCAACACATGGCATGCTATGCTATGATGCAGTCCAGGGTTGCCTGACGTATGTCTAAGTCATTTTAGTTATTATAGGATTAACGCAGGATTTATTAATCGGAGTGTGTGCACTATTCATATACTAGAATCGGGCTAAGAGTTACGGGTTCTCATATGTAGGGGGTTCCGACATGGAAACAGACGGCACGATCAGATTCGTCTCGTCGTTCTGAGAAACTTTCATGTTTTAAGTTTTTCGATCTGAGCTACGGTTTAAAAGTTATTAACTTTCAAAGATTTAAATATTTTCTGGAATTATTTTTATTTATTAATTCAACATTATCCAGAACAGTGATTGTGTGACGTCAGCATGACGCAGAGGTGACGTCAGCAGTCAACAGTGACGCTGACCTGGTCAAATCTGACCTGTGGGTCCAGTGGGACCCACCTGTCATTGACTGGGTCCAGCCCAGTCAGCTGGTTGACTGGTCAACTGGGTCCAGTGGGACCCAGTGGTTAGTCTCTGTTAGTTCTAACAGGGTTTTAAATTAACCTAGTTAGCTAATCAGCTGGGTGGGGCCCAAATGTCAGTGAGAGTTAGTAGTCTAGTTAATTAACCCTAACACTAATCGCTACAGTACACGGGCCCCACATGTCAGTGAGTGTTTAAGGGCTAGTTAGTGGCTAAACCACCTTGCGAGTGGGCCCAGTCGACGTCTCCGCGGTGGCGCGCCGGCGGCGAGGTTCCGGCGACCACAGGCGCGGCGGAGGACCTCGGTGGTGGTCGGATTCGCGTTAGGGACGACCAAAGCGCGCGATTTTGGGCGCGTTAGAACTGGACGACCGAGCCGCGTCCAACCGCGGCGGTGGCGTGAGCTGGATCGGCCGGAATCGAGCACTACATCGACGCCGGCGGGCGGCGCATTCGGCCGGAGCTCGGAATCGGCGCTACGGGGCATGAGGAGGCATGCACGGGCGTGCGTTGAGCTTGCGGGGAGGAGCTGAGCACACTCGCGTGCTCAGACGGCCATGACAGAGGCTAGAACGGCGGCGACGTGCGATGCGGCGGAGCTGGGTTCGGGCGCAACGGCAGCAGCGGCTGGAGCTCGAGATCGAGCTCGAACTGGGAGATGGAGGAGGGTTGGGGCTTACGTAGGAGCGCACGGAGGCTCGTCGGAGGTTTAGGAGTGCAGTGACGACGGCCCTTTACGGAGAAGCGTCGGTGATCTGAGGAGGAAGATGGGCTCGACCCTGAGGCTACGGTGGCGTAGAGCTCGAGCTCGGGGTCGGGGAGGTCGCAGAAGAGTTTGACGGAGCTCGTGGATGAGCTGGTGAGATGCGGGGACGACGGTGGCCGCGAGATCGACGGTGAGCGGCGACGAGCGTTTCGGGTGAGGTGGGGGAACGAGAGAGAGAGAGGCGCACGGGGCCAATGGGTAGCGGTTAGGGTTCGGGGGAGGACGAGGGGGCTCGGGAAGGCACTTATCGGCATCGGGGATGGCGTGGATGGTCGACACCGCGACGACCATCGCCGTGTCACCGCGGGCGCGCGACACCGCGCGATGAGGAGGAAGATGACCGCGGTGGGCTGGCGCTGTTGGGCTGGGCCGGCTACTGTTTCACTAAGGCCCAGCAGCTCAGTAGTTCTTAGGCCTTTTCTATTTCTTTAGCTTTTGTTTTCTGTTTTCTTTTGTTTCTTTGTTTTGCTAAAAGTGTGGGCTCAATTATAGTTTTGTAAAATGTATGACTTAGCCCAAAAATTACAGTGCATCATTCTCTACCACCAAAAATTAGTTTGGGCAAAATATGGTTTCATTTGGATTTTTATTAAATGAAAAGGGATTAATTGGGTGAGGTTTGTCACTGTTTGAGGTTGTTAGAGTTACTTACCCAATCTCAATAAAGTTGGTTACAATTTTATCATGGCCTCTGAATTATTTCCTATTTAATGAACATTTTAGTTTCCCTTTGGAACAACTTTTGTTTTCACTTTAGTTTAAATTGAGATTTGATTTAGAAATTTGAAATGGGATAAGATGTAATAATGATCAAGCACTGTTAAGCAGGGTGACTTGGCATTATCAGTGGAAGGTTACTGTGGCTAATGGCATGGGGTGTTACATTGCCTTCTTCAAAACCTGGCCTGTCTTCGGGTCCAACGTCCCCGCATGCACATAGAACCAAGTCCTGCACCTTTCCGGCCAGCTCAATGTAACTGGAGTGACCCCTGCATCCAGCATCTGTTGCTCAGACTTATCCCACTTAGGCCGGGCCACCGCGTAGCCACCTGGCCCCAGCGTATGGAAATGCTCCTTTTTTGCGGCATTGATCTTGTTTATTCTCGACCGTTCCTTAGATAATTTCAATTCCTTGAATTTCACGAAAGCGGGCCAACGATCTCTTTGCTTCTCCAGTGTTCCCGTGAATTCTGGAGTCTTCTTTTCTCCTTCGACGTACTTGGCCCATATAGTTTTCTTGTGGGTGCTGAATGCAATTGCCATCTTCCTAAGAGCAGCGTCCTTGACTTTTTGCACATCTGCATCTGTGAAATGATCTGGTAGGGTGAAATGTTCCATGAGAGATTCCCAAAGCCGATCTTTTGCTCTTTGGTCGACAAAAGTAAGATCTGGACGTTCCTTTGCTAGCTTTTTCCATTCTTGCATGGAGATCGGGATTTGGTCCTTCACAAGAACTCCGCACTGACGAATGAACTTGTTCGCATTCTTCTTAGGCTCGCTTGGTTCGTCATTAGGTTTGATGGCATCGATGTTGTACTTTACGCCCTCCTTCAACTTTTTGGCCGGGCCTCGCACTGTCCTGCTGCCTGTAGAAGATTTGCTCGATCCGGAGGGCTGAAAGAAGAAAGATCGATTCGTTAATATATCTTCAAATCATTTAAACATGTGATGATCACCAGATGCCTGCTTATATAAATATACCTCGTCGGTCTCTATTATTTCAAGATCAACATTTTCTTCGTCATCATAATCATAGTTCTGGACTTCATCAATTCGGTCGCCTTGATCGAATATCATATCACCCTCCCCGGTATTGTTCAGATATTGGGAGCCGTCATCTTCTTCATTCTGATCATCTGGCCGGCGAGGGGAGCGTATGATCTCGAACAGGGCCTCTTCTCCTTCTCTGCCGGTATTGTCCGCCATAGCTTTTATTTAACTAATCCAGAAGAAATATAAAACAATTTAGTATTCAAATTACAATGCATGCATGCAATCAATAAGGAAAAACTGAATCATAGTACATAATATGCATCATCGAATATAATCTCGAATACATCGTCTCGAATATTATCGAATAATATATATAATCTCGAATACATCATCTCGAATATTATCGAATAATATATATAATCTCGAATACATCATCTCGAATATTATATATCGAATACATCACTAGCTAGCTAGCTAATATAGATCGAATACTATCGAATAATCTAGTTCACTCGCGGTTCCTGAGGCGCCGGCGGTGGACACCCAAAGAGAAGGAACCATCACAGGATCATAGCTCGAGTGAGATCCCCGAAGAACCTGCCAGGTATTGGAGAACCTGACGTCCATAGCAGCCATGTAGCGACGGACGTGCTCGTCCTCCTCCCTGACACGACGACTTACCACCTCTGGCGAGGCCAGCTCCCTCCGCACCGAAAGTGGCCCACGCGAACGCCACCAAAGGAGCTCCGGGTCGACGACGGGACCCGGGGCCGGGTTCCTCACCAAGCGGCGCGCCCCTGAAGGTAGCAGCTCCCAGTGCCAGCCCGGCGGAGCCCAGTCTCGAACATGGCTCCTCTGAAGTAGGACGTCGTTGCGAACGGGTCGACGGCGAGGATGCGGGCCGGGCATCATTCACGTATAAAAAACTAATAATATAACATTTCTAATTAACATTTATATATCTAATTAACATTTATATATCTAAAATTCATCTAACATTTCTATAACTAAAAGTATAAAAAACTAAAAAAAACATGCATCTAACATTTATATATCTAATTCATCTAACATTTATATATATATATATATATATAACTAAAAGTATCAAATTCCTTAACTTTTTTCTATATACATCCAATCATCTAGTGAAAGAAAATGTCAAAATTCATCTAACTAACATTTCTATATCTAAAATTCATCTAACATTTCTATAAATAAAACTATAAAAAACTAAAAAACAAAAAATAAGAAAATATGTGTGTATGTGTGTGCGTGTGTGTGTGTGAGGGCGGCCATGGCGGCAGGGGCTCACAGCGGGGCGTCGGGGGCGGCGACGGCGACGGCGTGCGAGCTCGAGGGAGGGGCGGCGCGCGACGGGGGCGGTGGGCGGCGCGTCGGGGGCGGCGGGCGGCGCGACGGGTGACGGCGTGGGCGGCGCGTCGGGGGTTGTAACAGATGAGTTTCAAAGCCACATCATCAATTTTCGTCTGGAGTTGTAATAAGTTTAAAAAAATGAAATGCCTTTGTAACAGATGAGTTTTCGTCCGAAACCTTGATACTTCGAAAGAGATTGTCCATTTTGTACACGAAGTGCATCCAATTTTTGCCGTAACCCTCTCAACTTTTTAGCACATGCTATGTGGTTTAAATGATGATACCATGCCAACTTTCAACCTTTTCAGAGTTCATTTGTAGTGCTTTTAAATTTCAGGGTCATTTAGCTCAAAAATATCAGTAAATGCATGAAAAATAGCAAATGATGTCAGAAAGGGTTGAAAGTTGGCGACGTGGCTTTGCATGGTGCATACTGAATGCACAAAAAGTCTGGAGTTGTAATAAGTTTAAAAAAATGAAATGCCTTTGTAACAGATGAGTTTTCGTCCGAAACCCTGATACTTCGAAAGAGATTGTCCATTTTTTACACGAAGTGCATCCAGTTTTTGCCGTAACCCTCTCAACTTTTTAGCACATTCTATGTGGGTGAAATGATGATACCATGCCAACTTTCAACCTTTTCAGAGTTCATTTTGTAGTGCTTTTCAATTTCAGGGTCATTTAGCTCCAAAAAATCAGTAAATGAGCTGAAAAATAGCAAATGAAGTCAGAAAGGGTTGGAAATTGATGACATGGCTTTGAATGGTGCATACTGAATGCACAAAAAGTTTGGAGTTGAAATAAGTTTAAAAAAATGAAATGCCTTTGTAACAGATGAGTTTTCATCCGAAACCCTGATACTTCGAAAGAGATTGTCCATTTTGTACACGAAGTGCATCCATTTTTTGTCGTAACCCTCTCTACTTTTTTGCACATGCTATGTGGGTGAAATGATGATACCATGCCAACTTTCAACCTTTTCAGAGTTCATTTGTAGTGCTTTTCAATTTCAGGGTCATTTAGCTAAAAAAAATCAGTAAATGCATGAAAAATAGCAAATGATGTCAGAAAGGGTTGAAAGTTGATGACGTGGCTTTGAATGGTGCATACTGAACGCAAAAAAGTCTGGAGTTGTAATAAGTTTAAAAAAATGAAATGCCTTTGTAACAGATGAGTTTTCGTCCAAAACCCTGATACTTCGAAAGAGATTGTCCATTTTATACACGAAGTGCATCCAGTTTTTGCCGTAACCCTCTCTACTTTTTTGCACATGCTATGTGGGTGAAATGATGATACCATGCCAACTTTCAACCTTTTCAGAGTTCATTTGTAGTGCTTTTCAATTTCAGGGTCATTTTGCTCAAAAAAATCAGTAAATGAGCTGAAAAATAGCAAATGAAGTCAGAAAGGTACACGTTTGTCCGAAGCACAAAAGTACACGTTTCAAATGCCAAAACATATAACCACCCTAACTATTACAGAGATTCCCTACGGTTTTTCCAAAGTGGGACTTTCCAGATATATAAGTCCGGAAACTCACTAGAGAAGAAAGTGATGATTGTGAAGCCGATCACATCCGAGAGTGGGATCTTTGGGTGTGAAACTTTTTCTTTGCGTGTGTCCCTTTGCGTCGTAACCATGGACAATCTTCATCATTTAAGTGGATGCTCGGGTCAATATTCACTGTGAATGGAGCAATTTCATCAAACTTTTCATAATCTTCTGACATGTCTGTCTTGTCATCCACTCCCACGATGTTTCTTTTCCCTGAAAGAACTATGTGGCGCTTTGGCTCATCGTATGATGTATTCGCTTCCTTATCTTTTCTTTTTCTCGGCTTGGTAGACATGTCCTTCACATAGAAAACCTGCGCCACATCATTGGCTAGGACGAATGGTTCGTCTGCGTACGCAAGATTGTTGAGATCCACTGTTGTCATTCCGTACTGCGGGTCTTCCGTTACCCCGCCTCGTGTCATATTGACCCATTTGCACCGAAACAAAGGGACCTTCAAACCACGTCCATAGTCAAGTTCCCATATGTCCTCTATGTAACCATAATATGTGTCCTTTCCCCTCTTGGTTGCTGCATCAAAGCGGACACCGCTGTTTTGGTTGGTGCTCTTCTTATCTTGGGCAATCGTGTAAAATGTATTCCCATTTATCTCGTACCCTTTGAAAGTCATTATATTCGAAGATGGTAACTGGGACAGCAAGTATAGGTCATCTTCAACAGCGGCGTCATGCATGGCACGTGTCTGCAACCAACCGGCGAAAGTCCCCGTTTGTTCACGTGTAATCCAGTTGTCAGACTGCTCCGGGTGTTTGAAGCGTAGAAAATTCTTGTGTTCCTCCATATACGGAGCCACCAAGGAGGAATTTTGTAGAACTGTGTAGTGTGCTTGAGTGAGAGAATTCCCATCCATACATATTATTTGTTTCAGTCCTAGCGTGCCATTTCCACCCAGTCTGCCCTTATGCCGCGATTCAGGAACACCAATCGACTTAAGGTCAGGAATAAAGTCAATACAAAACTCAATGACCTCCTCATTTTCATGGCCCTTGGAGATGCTTCCTTCTGGCCTAGCACGGTTATGAACATATTTCTTTAAGACTCCCATGAACCTCTCAAAGGGGAACATATTGTATAGAAATACAGGACCCAGAACGTTAATCTCTTCGCATAGGTGAACTAGGACGTGCGTCATGATGTTGAAGAAGGATGGTGGGAACACCAACTCAAAACTGACAAGACATTGCACCAAATCATTCTCTAACCTTGGTATGATTTCTGGATCGATTACCTTCTAAGAGATTGCATTGAGGAATGCACATAACTTCACAATGGCTAATCGAACATTTTCCGGTAGAAGCCCCCTCAATGCAACCGGAAGCAGTTGCATCATAATCACGTGGCAGTCATGAGACTTTAGGTTCTGGAACTTTTTCTCTGCCATATTTATTATTCCCTTTATATTCGACGAGAAGCCAGACGGTACTTTCATACCGAGCAGGCATTCAAAGAAGATTTCCTTCTCTTCTTTGGTAAGAGCGTAGCTGGCATGACCCTGATGTATGCCGTCTTTTCCGTGCATACGTTGCTGGTCCTCCCGTGCCTCCGGTGTATCTTTTGTCTTCCCATACATGCCCAAGAAGCCAAGCAGGGTCACGCAAAGATTCTTCGTCACGTGCATCACGTCGATTGCAGAGCAGACCTCTAGGTCTTTCCAATAGAGGTAGGTCCCAAAATATAGATTTCTTCTTCCACATGGGTGCGCGTCCGTCAGCGTCATTCGGAACAGATTGTCCGCCAGGACCCTTTCCAAAGATTACCTTCAAATCCTTCACCATATCATGTACATCATCACCAGTACGGTGGCGAGGCTTCGTCCAGTGATCTGCCTCACCTTTGAAATGCTTGCCTTTCTTTCTTACGGGATGCCTGCTCGGAAGAAATTGACGATGTCCCAGGTACACATTCTTCCTACAATTATCCAAATATATACTGTCGGTATCCCTTGTTTGTCTGTCCTGAAAGGTTACTAAGAGTAGGCCAATCATTGATGGTCACGAACAGCAACGCATGTAGGTTAAATTCTTCCTGTTTGTACTCATCCCACGCACGTACACCTTTTCCATTCCACATCTGTAAGAGTTCTTCAACTAATGGCCTTAGGTAGACATCAATGTCGTTGCTGGGTTGCTTAGGGCCTTGGATGAGCACTGGCATCATAATGAACTTCCGCTTCATGCACAACCAAGGAGGAAGGTTATACATACATAGAGTCACAGGCCAGGTGCTATGGTTGCTGCTCTGCTCCCCAAAAGGATTAATGCCATCTGCACTTAGACCAAACCATATGTTCCTTGCGTCACCTGCAAAGTCCTCCCTGTACTTTCTCTCGATTTTTCTCCACTGCGACCCGTCAGCGGGTACTCTCAACTTCCCGTCTTTCTTACGGTCTTCTCTGTGCCATCGCATCGCCTTGGCATGCTCTTTGTTTTGGAACAAACGTTTCAACCATGGTATTATAGGAGCATACCACATCACCTTGGCAGGAATCTTCTTCCTGGGGCGCTCGCCCTCGACATCACCAGGGTCATCGCGGCTGATCTTATAGCGCAATGCACCGCATACCGGGCACGTGTTCAAATCCTCGTACTCACCATGGTAGAGGATGCAGTCATTAGGGCATGCATGTATCTTCTGCACCTCTAACCCTAGAGGGCAGACAGCCTTCTTTCCTTCGTACGTACTCTCGGGCAATTCGTTGTCCTTTGGAAGCATCTTCTTTAACATTATCAGCAACTTTCCAAATCCCTTGTCAGATACACCATTCTATGTCTTCCATTGCAGCAATTCCAGTGTGGTGCCTAACTTTTTCTTGTCAGCTTCGCAATTCGGGTACAACAATTTCTTGTGATCCTCTAACATGCGCTGCAACTTCTTCTTCTCCTTTTCACTTGCGCAGTTTCTCTTTGCATCGGCAATGGCCCGACCTAGATCATCAGCAGGCTCATCTGATGCCTCTTCTTCAGCTTCTTCCCACATTGCCGGCTCAGCTTCTTCCCCCATTGTTGTACCATCGTATTCAGGGAACCCATGGCCAGGATAGCTGTCGTCGTCCTCTTCTTCTTCATTGTCTTCCATCATAACCCCTCTTTCTCCGTGCTTGGTCCAAACATTATAGTGGGGCATGAAATCGGACTCAACCAGGTGGACGTGAATGGTTCTTAACTTAGAGTAATTCTGATCATTCTTACAGCCGGCACATGAACAAGGCATAAAACCATCCGCCCGCTTGTTTGCCTCAGCCGCAAGCAGAAAAGTATGCACGCCATTAACGAACTGGGGAGAGCATCGGTCATCGTACATCCATTGCCGGCTCATCTTCATTACACAACACCGAATAGACCAAATTAATACAAGTTCATACATAAAGTTCATACAACACTTATTCTCATAAAACAAACATACAAATAACTCTCTAGCTAAAGCATTTAAATGCAACAACAAATGCGATCAAGATCGCAACTAAGGTAACAATTGATCCAACAGCATAATGATACCAAGCCTCACTATCAATGGCATATTTTCTAATCTTCAAGCGCATTTTCTCCATCTTGATCTTGTGATCATCGACGACATCGGCAACATGCAACTCCAATTCCATCTTCTCCCCCTCAATTCTTTTCAATTTTTCTTTCAAATACTCGTTTTCTCTTTCAACTAAATTTAACCTCTCGACAATAGGGTCGGTTGGAATTTCCGGTTCACATACCTCCTAGATAAAAATATCTATGTCAACTTGATCGGCATAATTTGTCATAAACACGAAATGCAACAAATAGTTATAAAAGAGAATATACCACATCCGAATCATAACCCGGACGAGGGCCGACGGGGACGGATATCAAAACCATGGCACTATGTATAACAAACAACGTACGGGTAAGATAATTATACGAGTAACTATATATCTAAATCACACAAACATGATTTTTTTATATAAAAAAGATAAGAACAAGAGGCTCACCACAAGGTGGTGCCGGCGACGGGACGGTGCGGGCGATCGACGGTGGTTAGGACGGAGACGGGAAGGCACTAAGTAAACCACACCTACATATGCAAACTAAGAGTTATTTTGACCTCAAATTGCATATAAATCAAATCCTACCACATATAATTCCTCCCAAAATAAAACACACAAATCACTATACTTATAGAGTATTGCAAGAGCTAATCTAGCAATGAGAGATGAAAGGACAAAGTTGCTAACCTTTGTGATCACTTGGATGGATGGGGTGCCTTCAAATCTTCACAAATTTTGGCAAAAATGGAGTGTGAGCTCGAGAGGAAGAGGAAGAAAACAGAGGAGAGGGGAAAGGGGAAGAACAGAGCGCTCGGGCTCGACGAAGGGGTTTATATAGGATGACCTTTAGTACCGGTTGGTTATACGAACCGGGACTAAAGGTGCATCTCTAGTCCCGGTTCGTATAACCAACCGGTACTAAAGGCCCCAGCCTGACACAAGTCTACCACCACGTCTTTAGTACCGGTTCATGGCATGAACCGGTACTAAAGGTTCGCCACTAACCGGTACTAATGATCGCCGCCCGCCTAGCCGTTGGAACCGGCACTAATGAGCACATTATTGCCGGTTCAGTTAGAAACCGGGACTAATGTGCTTCACATTAGGCCCTTTTTCTACTAGTGTGTCTGGTCCATTCTCTCTTCTAGTTCATGTGAAGATGCATCCGCATGCGAGATTAAATCCTGCCTTTTATTTTCTCTTTAGCAATTTCATTCATTCATATCTTTAAAATATAATCCCATTTTAGAAACATTTTATATATTTGAATTCCTGGCGCCAAGACCTTTAGAACAAGATCAATCTTGAATACATTTAAACGTGATTAAATTTCAATGTTTCAAATGAGTGAAATCAATTTTCTGAAATAAGTTCTTTGAATTGAGTGAAACCAATTTTTTTGAAATGGGATTTTTTTTGTTTTTCTTGCATATGAAACATATTTCAGTGCAAAATATGTGAAACTTGTTATTTAAAAAATGTGAAGCTGATTATTTCCAATCAGTTTTAAAAATAAGTGAAATATATCTTTTAAACAAGTGAAATTGTTATTTCAATTTAGTGATTGTAATGTGTTTTTCTGAATCTATTGAAATGAGTGAAATCTATCTTTTGTAATTAGTGTAATCAGATTTTTGAAACAAGTGGAATATACTATTTTAGTTGAGTGAGTGTAACACGTTTTCTGAAATGAGTGAAATGTGGAGAAATAGGTACTTGAAAAAATGAAATATATCCATTGTTGTGAAACTGCTATTTAAATGTTTGAAAATAATTTTTGTGATGAGTGAAATACGTTTCAAGATATTTCATAAATATAGTATTAGAGATTTTTTTTGTAAAGAGTGAATCAGTTTTCCAAATCAGTGAAATGTGTTTTTTCAAACTAGTGAAATACTGATTTTGGAATGAGCGGAATTATATTCTTTGAAATGAGTGAAATCTATCTTTTGTAATCAGTGTAATTTGTTTTCTGAAACTAGTGGAATGAGTGAAATCTATCTTTTGGAATGAGTGAAATTAGTTTTTTTGAAACGAGTGAAACAAAATATACAATTGAGTGAGTGTAATGTGTTTTCTAAAATGAGTGAAATTAGTTTTGAGATCTATATTGTTTAATGAGTGAAATCAATTTTTTTTAAACCAGTAAAAGATAGTATGTATTTCAATTGAGTACTGTAATGTGTTTTCTGAAATGAGTGAACTATATCTTTTGGAAGTAAGTGTAATGTATTTTTTGAAATTGTGAAATCTATTTTTGGAACGAGTGAAATTTGTTTTCTTAACTGATATTTTTTAAATGAGTGAAATCATTTTTTCTGAAATCATTTTTTTTTTGGTGTGTGAAAATATGTTAAATGGGTTATTTCAAATATGTTCAAATGATTATTTAAAA
Organism: Thinopyrum elongatum; assembly: GCA_011799875.1. Taxonomy (NCBI): domain Eukaryota; kingdom Viridiplantae; phylum Streptophyta; class Magnoliopsida; order Poales; family Poaceae; genus Thinopyrum; species Thinopyrum elongatum. Next base: position 180,516,630 of record CM022303.1, read on the forward strand.
TATATGAAACTGGTATTTATGAAATACATGAAACATATTTCAATGTGTTTGTCAAGTTGTTTATTCAATGTGTGAAACTGATGTTTGTGAAATACAACTAGAACTGAAATATGAAAACTATAAAATTCAAATTGTTCAAAATATATCCAAGATGGTCTTGTTTCAAAGGTCTTGTCGCCCTGAATTCAAATATTTTTTTTTTCCAAAAACAGAGTTTAGATTCAAAGCATATTTATCATCCAATTTTTTTCCAAAGAAATTAAATAGAGGTCTTGCGGTGGGAGAGAGAGGGGAATAATATATGTACCATGCATGCAAGTGTCCTTTCCCCTAACAAAAGCCGCACGGATCTTGATGAAATGGACAAAGGATGGATCCAATACCGATACATCCCGGCTCGGGTAAAATAACTTATTCGCTATGATCGGTGGCCCGTGGCTGCAGAAAACGATACCTCGCGGAAAGCAGCAAGTACAGTGAGGAAATCTCACTAGCGTATGTCGTTTAGCAAAGTACGTCTCCACCGACGCCGACGTCCATCCATCACATGACTTTTTCTGTTGCGCTGTCGTGCACATGCAAGGAGCGACGCTAGCTTACGTATTTTCTCAAAACCACGTTTACATATGAACAACTCAGTACAGTCGGAACGAACGGGAGCTAGCCAGCCACGTACCGTCACATACGCCCGGGCGTAAGTACATTTGTACGTATGCACACTGTTCAAGTACACATACAGTTCCCTTTTCGAAAAGCGTACGTGCAGCGGCGCACCCACGTACATGTGACTGAACTGGATCGATCACGTGTGAGAGGTTAATTAACCGGCCATGTGCAGGGACTTGAGCCATTCCTCGTCGGACTCGAGGAACGACGCCAGGGCTCTCACGTCGTCCATCCAGTCTCCGCCGCCCGACCCCGACGAGCACGGCTCGGCCGACGACGTCTCCGAGCTGCTGCCGCTGCAGGCATCTCCCTCTTCTCCCCCGGTCCGCGTCTCCTCGACGACCGGGGCGGGCGGCGGCGTCTCCCTGCGGAAGAAGAGGCCGCCCGTGCACCTCACGGGCTTGGGCGCCCACACCGCGGCGGTCGGCGACGAAGGCGCCGCGGCGTGGAGGACAGCAGGGACGGAGGTGGACAGCGCCGCAGCTGCGTTTCCTGCCGTGGAGCTGGAGGAGCCGGAGGCGACGGGCGCGGCGACGGTCCTCGACACAGCAATGGCGGGGCGGGCGGGGAGCGCCTTCCTGCCGAGCGTGCTGTTCCAGTAGTTCTTGATTTCGTTGTCTGTTCGGCCGGGCAGCCTGCCCGCGATGATGGACCACCTGTTGCCGAGCAGGCCGTGCAGCCTGACGATGAGCTCCTCCTCATCGTCGGAGATGTTGCCCCGCTTGATGTTCGGCCGGAGGTAGTTCAGCCACCGCAGCCGGCAGCTCTTGCCGCACCGCCGCAGACCTGCATGCAGATTCATTCAGTTCACATGCGTCACCTCCATTCAGCTCGCCATGGATAGAATCAGAGTGGTCCTGTGTATATGGCTAGCTAGGGATTACGATGGATCAGTACGTACCAGCTCGCTGGGGGAGCTCCCTCCACCTGCCCTCGCCATGGGCCTTCACGTAGGAAGCCAGGATTTCGTCCTCCTTGCTCGTCCACGCCCCTCGCTTCACCCCTTCCTTGGCACAGCACGCCCTCCTCCCCATCGTCTCCCCCTCTCTCAACCTCTCTCCCTCTATCTCTATCTCGCCGTGTGTGCTTTGTTAGAGAGGGGGAGTGGCCTCTGGGCAGCGGCAGGGTTGTTGGGGTATTTATACACCGGCGCCGCAGCGCGAATACGTGGCCTGCTTAGCACCTTTAAGACAATCCACGGCCATCGGGAGCGGCACTTTCCTCAAGAGTTAGATGGACCAAAAGGCCGGGAAGGCTCCATGTGTGCATGAACAGGGACGTAACCAGGACGGCCGTTCAGCCGCCGTTATATATCGCTGGCAGGGGCGATGATACCCGTCCAAATTCGATGCCATATTTCCGTAGCCGGAAGGCCTATTCATAGTTGCCTTTCATGTCCAAGTGGCAGAAGCATTACTCCCGCCACTTGCAGTATTAATGTAAGAGCACCTACAAATACGCACGTCAGCTTAGTCATATTCTGCTACGTAACATAATTCTTGACGTGGAAGGTAGAAAATACAATCAACTCTTCTTTAAGAGTGAGACTCAACAACAACAACAACAAAACCTTTAATGCCCTACAAGTTGGCGTAGACTAGAGCTAAAACCCATAAGATATCGCAACCAACTCATGATTCTGCATGATTTAGCTACAGTTCAGTCGACTGATCCGACTTTGAGTCAGTCGATTTTCATGGGGGGGTGGGGCGGCTCGCCGGAGGGAAGGAAGAACTAGCGGCAGCGCGGGGGCAGGAAGGGGGGGGGGGGGCTCGCCGGAGAGACTACCCCAGTATCTATCTTAGGGTTCAGCGTGGGGGCGGTGGTCGCCGGTGATGGCGTGGGGATTCACCGGAGAAAAACTTCGGCGCGGGGGGCCTAGAGGGATGATCGGGGCGGCGGTGGGGGTGGTTCCGGGGAGGGCGGGGCGGCGAGGCGGCGCTGGAGCGCCGCCGGCCGCCTGCGGCGGGGGCCGGCGGTTCGGCCGGTGGTGGCTGGCGGCTCAAGGGCTGGAGGTTGAAGAAGCAATCTGGGCCTTTGATTTCGAATCCAATGGCTCAGAAATCGACTGACCTCAACTGAAAAAGTCAGCCGACTGATTTGTAGCCATTCCCGATTCTGCCACATGGACAACAAGTTTCCACGCACCCCTGACTCTTTGTTAAGTTTTTTTTTTTTTTGAAACTGGCTCGTCAACTGCTGGGTTTCATTATAAATTGGGAGGGTAGAGTAGCAAAAACATTTTACAGGCAGTCACACGTTGTGACCAAAGGAGGAAACAAAGAGAAAAGAATAAAAAACAGCTTAGGGGTACAAACAGGAATGCTGATCTCTCTCAGCCTGGGTCCCCGAAAGGGGCCATCAGGCATTTAGCTCCCGCTAATCTCCGGTCCTCCAAAGAGCTTCTGATGGTCCTGACGATCGAGACCACAGGAGAAATCTTACGCTGAAAAATCATGTTGCTTCTCTTTAGCCAGATTTCCTAGACCACTAAAGTTAACAGCGATTTGATTCCCTTTGGCAGGGAAGCAGGGGCAATAAAAAACTATAGTTTCCCAGTAGCTTATGTTCAGCGTAAGAATCGTTGGTCTTATGTTCTTTATGTATTGTCGCATTTAATACCCTGAACTATGCCACTTATGACTCTAAATAAGGTAGAGAAACCGCACAGTTAATGACCAACTCTATCATTGTTGGCGCTCTAATTGGCTTCAATAGCCACTAATTTATGATATATCACCAAAGTTTCAAATAGCAGGTTATGTCATTTCGTGCCTCTGTCAGAAGCTACAAAAAGATATAACAAAGCTATGCCCCATTTAATATATTTTTCTTAAATCATGAGAATAATAATAGTAACCATACAATCTGACATCATATATGATATATCACATATACTCTACAAGCACATGTTCAAACATTAAAAAAAATCAAGCGTTGATCAGACATCCTTTAGCGGTTTAACGGGAATTAGTGAGCTATTAGAGTAATTTTCAATTTAGTGCTAAAAGTATATAGCTTTAGCGGGAGGGCTCTCTAAAATCTACAGCGGTGCCAAAGCTATAGCGCGCTATTTAAAATTTTGTATATATCTATTTGTTACTTCTAAAAACTTGGTTTCAAAATAATTTTTTACATGAAAGAAATCAATAGAACAGTTGATGTCATGTTTTTCCATTCCTCGAGAAGACTAGTGTTACTCGCCACATATTCCCCGTCTATTCTCGAACTCTATGGTACTAAAAAATTGAAACCAAATACTTTAATTCTGATGTGTTCGAAATGCTAGTCCGTTAGAAAGAAAATATGAGTAAATTAAATCATATCCCAACAGAAAGCTGAAGTGAGGCTCCACCAAATACTAGTCATGCATAAAGCTAAGCACTAGAAGATGTAAATTCGTACGTTCTGAATGAAAAAAAAATAGTGTGTTCTTAGAAATACCAATGATTACTTGATTCCCCTGTTTTTGTTGGCGTAACTAAAAGGGGAAACATTATTGGTTGTCATCTACTAACTTCTACTTCCTCTGTTCCATAATTCCGAACTAAAACCATGACAAGAATTATGGAACTGAGGGAATATATCCTTCATGCCATCCATAGTAAATACTAAAGTTGTCTTATATTATTCCGAACTAAAACCATGACAAGAATTATGGAACTGAGGGAATATATCCTTCATGCCATCCATAGTAAATACTAAAGTTGTCTTATATTAGTTGTCTCTCATGTTGGCTAGCTATGAGCGGAGACCAAAGAGACCGACACAAGAAAACAATGTCATACAAATAGGAGTATTTATTTGCCAAAACTGGTTACATGACACCCTTATTTGGTGCCAATTGCCTAGACACACACTATGAAACATGGCATTGGCTCATACCATTACAAAACCGATATGGTGATGGCCTGACAAGAAGGTTATCCATTATCTATTGCTATGTTTCGTATGTGTGTTCATATACGTTACGTACTTAGTCTATGCTACAGCAGTATGAGAGTCGGGTCTTAGTGGTGCCGGAATGTACACAGTTTGGGCAGGCGAGACAGGAGGTGTTTACCCACCATAGGTGACAGTCTGGGCTCCATATCGAGTGTCCTCCACCATATATAATAGTTTTATTACTTAGTGAGGGCATTCAGTTTTACTCCCTCCGTCCCTCCATATGAGTGTCCTCCACTGTAAACGATCTTATATTGTGGGACGGAGGGAGTATTACTTAGTGAGGCATTCATGCATGTGTTGAACTTACTGTTATATACAAATGAAGATGTTAAAATCTTTTGTCGTTGTGCCTTCTTGATATGATGATACGATAATTAATAAAGCACTCCATTATATTAAAACATTACGAAGTCAAATCCATCTCCATAAAAAGGTAAGTCGAGTCCATATGAAGTATCGTGTGATCCAATTGTCATTTCCATATGAAGTACCGTGTGAAGATATCTCAGTAAATCGGACCTTGACACACGCGCGCCCCAACTTTTCCTCTTCATTTTCTGTCCTCCTCCGCCTCTTCGTGTATGTGTGTTCTGTTTACGGCGGTGACAATGTCCGGAGCTTTTGATCAAGCTCCAGCAATGGTGCCATGGAGAAGGTTTCCGGTTGAGGGAGATGCATGGGCTCCGGCCTGCCGGCGCTGGATGCACCGCAACTGGCGGCCAGCGTGGAGATGTGGACCTCAGCTCGCTGCTCTCGCGCCTTGCATCTAGCCGGGGCCACTGTCCCCATGCTGGATCTTGTCCGCGATTACAATAAGGACTAGCCAGCTATCTCCCCAATAGAGACAAGGAAAGAGCAAGCTGAGGACAAGGATAGGTTATGGACTGATGTGTTCTGTGTTCATGGGTGAAGTCGCCAGGGCCATGCCCAGAAGGGTGGTGGGGCAAAGGGGCGACAGGTCCCAACCCATATCATATAGGCGATTGATAGGCGCCGGCGCACCGGCGCAACGTTTCGGCCGGTCGCATCTGGTGCGTCAGTTTGTCTTTTTGTCCATCGCCTGACGATGGCGTGACGTTGCTTCCCCTCTTGAGGGCGTCGTCTTGAAGATCGTGATTCCCTGCGTGCTTTCCTGGGGCTGGACTAGCACGACATCGCGGCAGGTGGCCGGCGATGCGCCCAGAGGTGGAGCGGTGTTTCCTCCTCCGCATCGAAGACGGCGGATCTCGGCGGCATGGCGCAGTGGAGACTCGGCGCCCGATGCGTGTAGATGGACTCGCGCAGGAGGAGGTAGCTGTCTGGCGTCATGGTGGCGTCGATGGCGGAGTGGCCAGACAAGGTAGAAGCCTCAATATCTGCTATGAAGACGGACCTGTGGAAGATGGCGGCGACGACACATGTGAGTGCGTCAGACCGGTTTGTGCCCCAGACCCGGTATGTGGCTCGGCTGGGGCTTCCGGCTTTTGATGATAGGTTTAGGTGAGTGGTCTGGGTATTTGGCCCAGCTAGCACCCCTTCATCATATGGATAGGAGTAGTGGCATATGTTGCCAAGATGGCGGTTTCAGGCATATTGTTGTAATACTTTGTAAGGTCCTCGAGAATAATTAATAAAGTGATCGTATGCATCTCCCAGAGGCCAGGGGTCATCCTCCTTTTCTAAAAAAAAGCCTTTTCATCTTTTTTTTTCTCAACAAAAATCACATCCAACTGTTCGTCCTGGACACCCGCCATGGACGCTCCGACACCTGCCTTGAAGCATCACCAGCTCGCCGCCGGTCGCCGTCCTTGCCGCACCGCCATGCCGTTGGCTGCAGCTTTTTTCTCATGTCAATTGAAGCTTTTCTATGGTTGACGCTTTTTCACAAAACGGTTGAAGCTTTTTCACAAAACGGTTGAAGCTTTTTCCGTCGACGGTTCCACCTTTCGCGGTTGCGTGGTGGCCGGTCCCCAAATTCTGTCGCCTTCGATTGAAGCTTCCTAGGATGCTGGTTGTAGCATATTTTTTGTATTGTTTGCAGCTCCGTCCACGCCATTCACAGCCTTCTTTCTTCTCTCTCTTTGAGTGGTTCCAGCAAAAATATCACAAATGGGGGAGTAGCAAAAAACGAAGACGGTTGTAGCAAAATTCAAACACCGTTGTAGCAAAACTTGGAGAGGTTCCAGCAAAAAAAGATGGATCCAGCAAAAAAATCAAAAACAAGGTGGGAGAAAAAACTAAGACGACGGTAGCAAAAATCAAAGACCATGGTAACAAATTTTTTGAGTAGTTCCAGAAAAAAGATGGATCTAATTAAGAAAAAAAATCAAAAGACGGACTGCCAACTGTGTTAGCAAAAGTAAAACGATGGTAGCAAAATTTTGGACTGGTTGCAGCAAAAAAATCACTCAAAAAATATGGATCCTAGCAAAAAATGTGGATCCTGGTTGTAGCGAATTCCGGCGCTGGTGGTAGCTTTCCCGGTGCCCGTTGCAGCAAATTGCAGCACCGGTGGCCACCACCTCCAACCTCGCCGGTTGCAAAACGTCCAACCTCGCCGAGGGGGAAGACGAGGAGATGGACGGCCATGGCTTCCCCGGATTGCATCAGCCCTTGAGTACTCCTCGCATCAGAAAGTAGTGGATGAGTGGACGAGCAGAGGCCCGTCTCGACCCGATCTAGATGCAAAAAAGGGAGGCGGGGAACAGATGTGATTTCTCCAGCGACTTGATTTGGGTGCTCGTGCTGGAGGTAGCGGATGGGGAGCTGTGCTGGAGGCAGGGGATGAGAAAGGAGTGGGATGAGTGGACGAGCAGACGGATAAGAACATCCAGAGGGATCGAGAGGGATGGGAAGCGGTGGTGGGCCAGGAGGCTGGGGTAGCGACGTGGCCATCACTAGCAGAAAACAGGGCTTTAGTGCCGGTTCGTAAGGGCCTTTAGTGCCGGTTCAGCAACCGGCACTAAAGGGTGGGGACTAAAGCCCCCCCCCCCCTTTAGTCCCGGTTCAACACGGCCCGGGACCAAAGGCCCATCACGTAGCACGAGCCGGCGCCGGGGGCTGGGGGACCTTTAGTCCCGGTTGGTAACACCAACCGGGACTAAAAGGATTAGGGGTTTATGAATTATGGTTTATTTTTCCTTTTTAATTTTATGTTTTCCATTTAATTCTTTTTCATTTGAAACATATTTTACGCTACTACATACTGTACATGTTATGCACATATATATATATATATATATATATATATATATAGAATTTCTCGTAGAACCGATCATATATATATATATCATCGAATTTCACGTACGACCATTCACATACACACATATATATATACGATTTGGTATATACAATTTCTCCTACAATTTGCGGATCATTACATGGAGGCATTAGATGTAATGATATTCTCCTTTGGGATTTATGACCTCGTCGAGCAAAAATCCCGCTATTTCCTCTTGAATTGCTCGTACGCGATCCGTTGGTAGGAGCCTGTCCCGCATCTCCGACATCTTTAAAGGAAGGAGATCAATATGAATGTATTAGTTGTGTGTATATATATTAGATAATGATATAAAAATTATGAATAGTGTTCTGCCAAACTTACCCAAAGTTGTCTATCATCTTTGTTCCTTTCGGACGTCATAATGCGAATGTTCTCGCAAACGTAGTATGCGCATAAATTATTCCTCGGCGCCTGGCGCAGGCACTTTACGAGAATAAAAGTCAATCAGATAATAATTAATCAAGCATGATAATGGTATTGAAACTAGAATTAAAGAGATGCACGGACGTAGCTAGCTAGTACTACTTAATTACCTTGGGTCGCACCCATTTCAGCTGTTGTTTTCATTCATCTTCAACCTCTTTGATGAACTTTTGCCAAGCCCTGCCCGCCGGCAAAGAAAATGAATAAAGGAGTTATTAATTAATTGATATCAGGAAATGAACTAAAGAGGCCGACATAGTGCGATAATGATTGAAATTACCTGTCGACCATCCCCCTCACGATTGCGTATTCGGATGTTTCTTTATAAAGTGAGTCCAGTACTTGAATTTTTCCCTCATCAACTTCAATGATTAGTAGGATCCAGTGAAAACTGCATGCGCACATGTTTGTATAATTAAGCGGGCATGTGCATAACTCATCAACTACACTACTTATCAACATCTAGTAAGCAAAAACAGAATTTGTAGTACAAGACAGTGTCACTCACCCGAAGTTGTAAGGAAGTAGTATTTCTGGTTGGATGTTTAGTCGCTTCAAAAACTATAGCAAGATTTTCTCTGTGTCTTTTCTCGACCATTCTTGTGACCATGTCCCTTGATTAATGGTATTTGGGTCAATGAACCCAATGCCATAGCGTTCACCTCTTTTTATTTCATACATCTTCATTCTGCATAATACCACAGAAAAGAATATAGTGAGGATAATTACAGGTAATGAACGAGCATAGCTAACTAGAGACTTAAATTACAGAAAGAAATCACTTACAGACAATAGCAACTGACGATAGATTTGTCGAGTGCGTCTTGATTGAATAACTGAAACATTTCTTAAAACTCAACCCATAAATCTTTTGCATGAAAGTAATGCTCTTTCTTGACTTTCACCATAAGGGACTCTCGCCCGTTCTTTACTTCTCTCAGGTACCACTCATGCAATTGATACATTCTCGTTGATAGAAGCGGGATCTCCTCAGGCTTGACCAGAGGTTGCCCGCGGACAAATTTCCATTTTAATTCCTCCTCTGTAAACGTTTGGAATTCCTCGATGCCTAGGAGTTGTTGAACAGTGACACCGGCCTCTGTAGCCTCTCTTTTATGATCGTCGGTTATTACCAGCTGATCGGCGGTACTCCCATGTGGTTGTACAATGAGCGGGGGGATCGATTGCACTGCCTGTTCTCCCAGCTGGGGAACAATTTTCCTGCTTTTTTGCCAACTGCTTGGCTTGAGCTCGAGCTCGAGCTCGACTCCTTCTCTTTTTGTGCACGATATAACTTCTTGATAGAGTGCACATAGTCTGAGTCCCTATGCTTCATAGCCGGTTGATCATTATCAATAAAGTGTTGTATGACTTTCTCAGGTACTTTCTCTTTTGGCGGAGGTGCGGGGGGGGGGGGGGGGGGGGGGGGGGTTCGGTGCACAATGGGCATTCACTTCGGCAGCCACTTTGGCGTCGGTTTCCTCGTCAGTCAGGTGGTAAGGAAACTTCGGAAGAGGCTTGGACCATATTTGAATTTCTTGTCTGTTGTACCGCTAGCCGCCGTAGCTGCGGCGCCTCTCTTCCGTTGTTGCTGAGGCGGTGGAGACGACTGATGCGGTGCCAGACTTGGAGGAGGAGGAGTCGGCTGACGCGGTGCCGGACTTGGAGGAGGAGGAGTCGACTGACGTGGCGCCGGACTTGGAGGAGCAGGAGTCAACTGACGCGACGCCGGACTTGGAGGAGGAGTCGGCTGACGCGGTGGCGGACTTGTTGCAGCAGGAGTCGGTAACCTTGGAAAGACGATGCAATCCTTTTTTCCATAGAATGATACGATGTATGGCCTCTCCCAGTGTGCGCTCCTCGTCACCTCCAAGAATGTTAAGCTCTAGCTCGTAATATCCTGACATCACTTCATCAACCCTGACACAAGCATAGCCAGCTGGAATCGGATTGCAATGGAAGGTTGCTTCAGGGGGATTTGTTAAAGCATAGCCGTCCGCCACCTTCATGGATATGTTCTTCACTTTCATGTGTAGCTCACAAGTAGTCCTATCTTTGATATCGTCCACATGATATCTAGCCATCAGTGCATCATCGGCCTGGGTGGAACCCACGCTGCTTCTCGGCATAGATGGGACGGTGCTATCCAATGCTGGATCTGCTTGCTGCTGCAGCTGAGACGCCCTTTCCTGGCTAAGTGAGTCGATCTGCTCATGCTGCTGCCTGAAAGCGCGTTCCAACTCCGCGTGCTTTGATTCTACCAGTTGAAGGCGGTCTGCTTCCTCCTTCCTCTTCTCCTCCTCCAGTTTCCTCTTCTCCTCCTCCTGCTGCCTCTTTCTCGCACGGCTTCTGTAATCGGCGTTCCAACCCGCAAACCCCTCAAACCACGGAACAACGCCTTTGCCTCGTGTTCTTCCCGGGTGTTCAGGATTCTTCAGGGCGCGCGTAAGCTCGTCGTTCTCTCTGTTGGGCGTGAACACCCCCATTCGAGCATGTTCTATTGCAAGAAGTAAACCGTCGGAGGCTTCTTTAAGACTTGCCCTCTCCAAAATCAGCCCTGTCTTTGGGTCCAACTCCCCCCCATGCGCATAAAACCAAGTCTTGCACCTTTCGGGCCAGCTCAATGTAACTGGAGTGACCCCTGCAGCAATCATCTCTTGCTCAGCGATATCCCACTTAGGCTGGGCCACCTCGTAGCCACCTGGCCCCAGATTATGGTGCCACTTCTTTTTTGCAGCATTAATCTTATTTTTTCTCGACCGTTCCTGAGCTGTTTCCGATTCCTTGAACTTCACGAAAGCGTCCCAGTGATCTCTTGCCTTCTCCAGTGTTCCCTTGAATTTTAGAGTCTGCTTTCCTGCTTTGACGTACGCGGCCCATATATTTTTCTTGTGGTTGTTGAATGCTATCGCCATCTTCTTAAGAGCACTCTTCTTAACTTTTTCCAGATCTGCATCTGTCAAATGATCTGGTAGGGTGAAATGTAACATGAGCGATTCCCCAAGCAGATCTTTTGCTCTTTCAGAGACAAAAGTAACATCTGGATCTCTCTTTGCTGGCTTTTTCCATTCTTGAACGGAGATCGGGATTTGGTCCCTGACAATAACTCCGCATTGACGAATGAACTTGTTCGCATTCTTCTTAGGTTCAAGCGGTTCGCCATTTGGTTTGATGGCATCGATGTTGTACTTTACGCCAGCCTGCAACATTTTGACCGGGTCTCGAACTGTCCTGCTGCTTGTAGAAGATTTGATCGATCCAGAGGGCTAAAAGAAGAAAGATCGATTTGTTAACATATATACAAATCAATTAAAACATGTGATGATCACCAGATGCCTTATATAAATATACCTCGCCGGTCTTTGTTATTTGAAGAACAACATTTCCTTCGTCATCATTGTTGTGGACTTCATTTATTCGTTCGTCTTCATCAAATATCATACCCTCACCGGTATTGTTCAGATATTGCGAGCCGTCATCTTCTTCATTCTCATCTGGGCTCGGGGAGCGTATGATGTCGAATATAGTCTCTTCTCCTTCTCTGCCGATATTGTCCATAACTTTTATTTAACTAATCCAGAAGAAAGATAAAATAATTTAGTATTCAAATTAGAATGCATGATATCAATAAAGAAAAACTGAATCATAGTAGATAATATACATCTCGAATAATCCAGATAATATGCATCATCGAATATAATCTCGAATACATCATCTCGAATATTATCGAATAATATAATCTCGAATACATCGTCTCGAATATTATCGAATATAATCTCGAATACATCTCGAGTATTATCACTAATACATCTCGAATATTATCATATATATAACATCACTAGCTAACATCACTCGTGGTGGACACCCAAAGAGAAGGAACGATCACGGGATCATAGCTCGGGTGAGATCCCTGAAGAACCTGCCAGGTATTGGAGAACCTGACGTCCAACACAACCATGTAGCGACAGACGTGCTCGTCCTCCTCCCTGAAACGGTGACGTACCACCTCCGCGGGGGACGCCAGCCTCTGCACCGAATGTGGCCCATGCGCCCGCCACCAAAGAAGCTCCGGGTCGACGACGGGAGGCGGGTTCCTCACCAAGATGCGCGTCCCTGAAGGTAGTACCTCCTAGTGCCAGCCCGGCGGAGCCCAGTCCCGGACATGGCGCCTCTGAAGCAGGACGTCATCGCCAACGAGTCGACGACGAGGATGCGGGCCGGGCATCGTTGACGTCGAGAACAAATTCTATGCAAATTTAATATTTTTTAAATGCTTGATTGTGATTTTTGTAATTCTTTTTCACTTGATTTTGCAAATACATAATAAACTTTTGTAAATACAACATTAAGATATATATTAACATTAAAATATTATTAATACATGGTCAACTTTTTCTATGCAACTTTTTCTTATGCAACTTTTTTCTATAAGTATAAAAAACTAAAAAATAGAAAATCTATGCAAATTCCACCGTTCATCTACAATACATATATATATACATACATTGTATAAGAAAACTAGTGAAAAAAACATACATACATATAGTGAAAAAATAATCATCTAAAACATCTAACATGTGTGTGTGTGTTCATGCATCATGTGTGTGTGTGTGTGTGTGGGCTCGGGGAGGGGTGGCCATGGCGCGGCAGGGAGAGGAGAGGGGGAGGGGCTCACAGCGGGGCGACGGCGAGGCGAGGCGAGTCGACGGTGACGGTGACTGCGACGGCGACGGCGCGCGAGGTCGAGGAGGAGATCGAGGGGGGCGGCAAGGTCGACGCACGACGGCGATGGCGCGACGAGGCGACGGCGACGGCGACGGCGAGGCGAGTCGACGGCGACGGTGGTGGGGTGCTGATCCGGCAGCCTGGCGGCGTCCTGTGTTCGGCGTCGTCGAGGGGGGGAAAAGCGATGAGTTCCGAAATTTTGCAAACTGCCGCTTATATACAAACACCTATAGTCGCGGTTGGTGGCTCCAACCGCGACTAAAGACCCCCCTTTAGTCGCGGTTGGAGCCACCAACCGCGACTAAAGGTGAAATTCACCCAGCCGAAGCGGCGGGAAGCGCTGGCCTTTAGTCGCGGTTGGTCGCTCCAACCGCGACTAAAGGGGGGCCCGACTAAAGGCCTGTGCTTCATGTGTCGAATGTTTAGTCCTACCTCGCTAGTTGAGAGGAGCTCGCACCGGTTTATAAGCCTCGCCGCGGCTACCGTGTCGAGCTCCTCTCTAAGCAGGCCTTTGTGGGCCTATTGAACCTGTGCTGCCCTGTGGAGCCTACTGGGCCGTACGGGCCTGCATCCTGGCCCAACTAGAGGTTGGGTTTCTAGTCGTATGCAGGTCGTGGCGGCCCGGTAGGCGGGCTTTTTATTTATTTATTTATTTATCTTTTTTTCTGCTTTATTTATTTTCTTTTGTTTCTGAGTTTTTTTTTCTTTATTTAGAGTTTCTTTGTGAATCTTTTTGCTTTAGGTCACAAAAATTATAAAATTTCTGTTAGTGTCAGTAGTTTTCAAATTTGGATAGTTTAAATTTGAATTATTTGAAATTTGTGTGAATCACTAGTTTGTGAATAACTTTAGTTTAAAAATAGATTTTTCAGTGATTCTTTTTTCCGCTGTTTAATATTAGTGTGTTTTATCATTATATTCAATTTGGTAATTCTTAGGTTATTTTAAAAAATGAAATGTTTTTGTAACAGATGAGTTTTCGTCTGAAACTCTGATACTTCGAAAGAGATTGTTCATTTTGTACACGAAGTGCATCCAGTTTTTGCCGTAACCCTCTCAACTTTTTAGCACATGCTATGTGGGTGAAATGATGATACCATGCCAACTTTCAACCTTTTCAGAGTTCATTTTGTAGTGCTTTTCCATTTCAGGGTCGTTTAGCTCAAAAAAATCAGTAAATGCATGCAAACTAGCAAATGAAGTCAGAAAGGGTTGAAAATTGATGACGTGGCTTTGTATGGTACATACTGAATGCACAAAAAGTCTGAGTTGAAATAAGTTTTAAAAAATGAAATGCCTTTGTAACAGATGAGTTTTCGTCTGAAACCCTGATACTTCGAAAGAGATTGTCCATTTTGTACACGAAGTGCATCCAGTTTTTGTCGTAACCCTCTCAACTTTTTAGCACATGCTATGTGGGTGAAATGATGATATCATGCCAACTTTCAACCTTTTCAGAGTTCATTTGTAGTGCTTTTCAATTTCAGGGTCGTTTAGCTCAAAAAAATCAGTAAATGCGTGAAAAATAGCAAATGAAGTCAGAAAGGGTTGAAAATTAATGACGTGGCTTTGAATGGTGCATACTGAACGCACAAAAATTCTGGAGTTGAAATAAGTTTAAAAAAAGAAATGCCTTTGTAACAGATAAGTTTTCGTCTGAAACCCTGATACTTTGAAAGAGATTGTCCATTTTGTACACGAAGTGCATCCAGTTTTTGCTGTAACCCTCTCAACTTTTTTGCACATGCTATGTGGGTGAAATGATGATACCATGCCAAAACACATAATATTTCTTCGCGTTTCAAATGCCAAAACAGATAAGTACCCTAACTATTACAAAGATTCCCTCCAGTTTGTCCGAAGTGGGACTTTCCAGATATAAGTCCGGAAACTCACTAGAGAAGAAAGTGATGACAGTGAAGCCGGTCACATCCCAGAGTGGGATCTTTGGGTATAAAATTTTTTATTCGCGTGTGTCTCTTTGCGCCGTAATCATGGACAATCTTCATCATTTAACTAGATGCTCGGGTTAATATTCACTGTGTGAAAGAACATGTGGTGCCCCCATGTGTGGTTTTGGTAATTGATGACATTCTCTATGGACTAATGGTTGCATTGAGTTATATTTGAAGGATTTATCCATAGGCATTTCTTGAAGTCCATGTGTTGGTTTCAAGGAGTTTATGAGTTGACCAAGGTGCTATTAAGGAATTATCCAAAGATTGGTCATGTGAGTGTTGAGCTTATTGCAAGCATTTCTTGAAGAATAAGATTGTGTGATCATTCATGTTTACCTTCAAGACATCATCCAAATGAAGAGAGTTGGAAAGATTCAATGTTGATCAAGACTAAGTACAGAGAGTGATTCAAGTTGATCAACACACAAAGCGTAGAACATGTACCGAGAGGGATCAAGTGATCCCATGGTATGGTAAGCATTGTCCATTACGCTTTGTGTACTAACCCATGGTCTACGTGAGAGTTCTATGTGGGGTTAGGTATGTTTCCATGGGCTTGCGTCAAGAGGAAGATATCATACAACCCATGGAGTGGATGACATCAAGTGGTGATCGTCATCAAGATTGCGGTGTGCAAGGTCAAGTGGAGCATCACGAAGAGATCAAGTGGTTGAAGCTTGCCGTCCATTGTGGTGTCAATGGACTTGTGAAGATGTGCCAAAGAGTGGCTCACCCATAGTGGAGTATGGGGGAGCAATCGACTAGTCTTCATCGAGCCAACGCAATCAAGAAAGGTGGTCCAACTTGAGGGAGTCAAGATCGTCATCATCCAGCTCAAGTGGACTATGTGCAAGGCAAAGGTTTGCCCTTGATAGGTTTTCTATTTTACCGGTCTCATGGTGGTAGTTGGGAGACCGGGTTTTAGGATCGATTGCCGTACTATCAAGGGGGGCTCTCGATGAATAGCTTGATCGCATCGTTCATAGAGAGCTCAAACCATTGCATCCTTGCATCATCTTTATTGGTTCTTGTTTGGTTCTTCTCCTTATGAGATTTGGAGCTTATGGTCATTTTCATGACAAGCTTGAGTTCATCGAAAACGGAGTTCACATGCATCTTATATGATGTTTTCGATGTTGGAGGTTATGCCGGTTCTTCTCTTTTGGAGTTTTCTCTCCTCTATATCTTAGCCATACCTCCCCTGCCTCTTCTTATAACCAGTCGATGTTGGATGCTACTCGTCGTCAGCTATCCAACAAGCTTGAGTTTGCTCAATTCGGAGCTCATATGCAAATGTTGTGACTGTTTCGGTCCAACCTGTTTCTTCTGTTTTGCTTGGGCTATTTTGTAGCACCCAAGCGGTAGTACCGCTTAGTACCACGGTAGTACCGCTTGCGGTACTTCCGTTGTGGACTACCGCTGCCACTACCGCTTGGGCAAAGACTTTTGTGCATTTTCCTATTGCCTATTTTCTCTAAACGATAGTAGAGTGGTAGTACCGCTCAAGCGGTAGTACTGCACCCCCGAGCGGTAGTACCTCTTGTGTTTCAATGGTTGTGCTTGTTTCTGTTGCCTGTTTTCCCTAAGCGGTAGTACCACTCAAGCGGTAGTACCGCTCCCCAGAGCGGTAGTACCGCTCAAGCGGTAGTACCGCTCCCCAGAGCGGTACTACCTCTCTGACAGATCTACTATTTGTGTTTTCTGCCTCGTTGGGCTGTTTTGGCCGTGCTAAGCGGTAGTACCGCTCCTCCAAGCGGTAGTACCGCTTGTGCACGACCAGTGGGCATAACGGTTGGATTTGGGGGTGCCTATTTAAGGGGGCCTTCTTCCCCAATGGACCCTATCCTTTGAGCTCGTATTTGCCCCCCATTGTTGACCTTCTTCAAACTTGCTATCTCTCAATCCCTCCATGGATTCTTGCTAGTTTTGGGGGGAAATGAGAGAGGAGATCTAGATCCACATTTCCACCAATCACTTTCTCCTCTATGTGAGGTGAACCCCTTGGATCTAGATCTTGGAGTTCTTGGTGTTCTCCTCGAGTTCTTGGTGTTCTCCTTCTTGTTCTTCCTCTCATTTTCCTCCCTAGCATTAGTTGCTTTATTGGGATTTGGGAGAGAAGGACTTGGGCACTCCGTGTGCCCTTGCCATTGCATTTGGTGCATCGGTTTGAGTTCTCCACGGTGATACGTGGAAGTTACAAGTTGAGAAGCTTATTACTCTTGGGTGCTTGGCACCCTTGAGCTTGTTCCTCTTGGGTGCTTGGGCGCCCTAGATGGTTGTTGGTGTTCGGAGCTCAATCATTGTGGTGTAAAGCTCCGGGCAAGCGTTGGGGTCTCCAATTAGGTTGTGGAGATCACCCCGAGCAATTTGACGGGTTCCAGTGACCGCCCCCAAGGGTTGCCAAAGTGTACGGGTTCGGTGACCGCCCCCAAGGGTTGCCATTTGTACAGGTTCAGTGACCGCCCTCAAGGGTCCCTTAGTGGAATCACGGCATCTTGCATTGTGCGAGGACGTGAGGAGATTACGGTGGCCTTAGTGACTTCTTGGGGAGCATTGTGCCTCCACACCGCTCCAAACGGAGATTAGCATCCGCAAGGGTGTGAACTTCAGGATACTTCGTCGTCTCCGCGTGCCTCGGTTATCTCTTACCCGAGCCCTTTACTTATGCACTTTACGTTGTGATAGCCATATTGTTTCTTGTCATATATCTTGCTATCACTTAGTTGTTTATCTTGCTTAGCATAAGTTGTTGGTGCACATAGGTGAGCCTAGTTGTTGTAGGTTTTGTGCTTGACAAATTAACCGCTAGGTTTATTCCGCATTTGTTCAAGCCTAAACCGTAATTATTTTAAAGCGCCTATTCACCCCCCCCCCCCTCTAGGCGACATCCTCGATCTTTCACTGTGAATGGAGCAATTTCATGAAACTTTTCATAATCTTCTGACATGTCTGTCTTGTCCTCCACTCCCACGATGTTTCTTTTCCCTGAAAGAACTATCTGGCGCTTTGGCTCATCGTATGATGTATTCGCTTCCTTATCTTTTGTTTTTCTCGGCTTGGTAGACATGTCCTTCACATAGAAAATCTACGCCACATCATTGGTTAGGACGAATGGTTCGTCTGTGTACGCAAGATTGTTGAGATCCACTGTTGTAATTCCGTAATGCGGGTCTTCCTTTACACCGCCTCCTGTCAGATTGACCCATTTGCACCGAAACAAAGGGACCTTCAAACCACGTCCATAGTCAAGTTCCCATATCTCCTCTATGTAACCATAATATGTGTTCTTTGGCCTATTGGTGTTTACTGCATCAAAGCGGACACCACTGTTTTGGTTGGTGCTCTTTTTATCTTGGGCGATCGTGTAAAATGTATTCCCATTTATCTCGTACCCTTTGAAAGTTAATATATTCGAAGATGGTAATTGGGACAGCAAGTACAACTCATCTTCAACAGCGTCGTCATGCATGAGACGTGTCTGCAACCAACCGGCGAAAGTCCCCGTTTGTTCACGTGTAATCCAGTCGTCAGACTGCTCCGGGTGTTTGGAGCGTAGAATATTCTTGTGTTCCTCAATATACGGAGCCACCAAGGAGGAATTTTGTAGAACTGTGTAGTGTGCTTGCACCCAAGAATTCTCGTCCATACATATTATTGCTTTCGGTCCTAGCGTGCCTTTTCCACCCAGTGTGCCCTCATGCCGCGAATCAGGAACACCAATCGGCTTAAGGTCAGGAATAAAGTCAACACAAAACTCAATGACCTCCTCATTTTCATGGCCCTTGAAGATGCTTCCTTCTGGCCTAGCACGGTTATGAACATATTTTTTAAGACTCCCATGAACCTCTCAAAGGGGAACATATTGTGTAGAAATACAGGACCCAGAATGGCAATCTCTTCGACTAGGTGAACTAGGACGTGCGTCATGATATTGAAAGAGGATGGTGGGAACACCAACTCGAAACTGACAAGACATTGCACCAAATCATTCTCTAACCTTGGTATAATTTCTGGATCGATTACCTTTTGAGAGATTGCATTGAGGAATGCACATAGCTTCACAAGGGCTAATCGAACGTTTTCCGTTAGAAGCCCCCTCAATGCAACCGGAAGCAGTTGCGTCATAATCACGTGGCAGTCATGATACTTTAGGTTCTGAAACTTTTTCTCTGCCATATTTATTATTCCCTTTATATTTGATGAGAAGCCAGACGGGACCTTCATACTGAGCAGGCATTCAAAGAAGATTTCCTTTTCTTCTTTGGTAAGAGCATAGCTGGCATGACCCTGATGTATGCCGTCTTTTTCGTGCATACGTTGCTGGTCCTCCCGTGCCTCCGGTGTATCTTTTGTCTTCCCATACACGCCCAAGAAGCCTAGCAGGTTCACGCAAAGATCCTTCGTCACGTGCATCACGTCGATTGCAGAGCAGACCTCTAGGTCTTTCCAATTGGGTAGGTCCCAAAATATAGATTTCTTCTTCCACATGGGTGCGCGTCCGTCAGCGTCATTCGGAACAGATTGTCCGCCAGGACCCTTTCCAAAGATTACTTTTAAATCCTTGACCATATCAAGTATATCATCACCAGTACGGTGGCGAGGCTTCTTCCGGTGATCTGCCTCACCTTTGAAATGCTTGCCTTTCTTTCGACAGGGATGCCTGCTCGGAAGAAATCGACGATGTCCCAGGTACACATTCTTCTTGCATTTATCCAAATATATACTGTCGGTATCATCTAAACAGTGCGTGCATGCGTGGTATCCCTTGTTTGTCTGTCCTGAAAGGTTACTGAGAGCAGGACAATCATTGATGGTTACAAACAGCAACGCATGTAGGTCAAATTCCTCCTATTTGTGCTCATCCCACGCACGTACATCTTTTTCATTCCATAGCTGTAAGAGTTCTTCAACTAATGGCCTTAGGTACACATCAATGTCGTTGCCGGGTTGATTAGGGCCTTGGATGAGCACTGGCATCATAATGAACTTCCGCTTCATGCATAACCAAGGAGGAAGGTTATAGAAACATAGAGTCACAGGCCAGGTGCTATGATTGCTGCTCTGCTCCCCAAAAGGATTAATGCCATCTGCACTTAAACTAAACCATATGTTCCTTGCGTCATCTGCAAAGTCCTCCCACTTTCTCTCAATTTTTCTCCACTGCGACCCGTCAGCGGGTACTCTCAACTTCCCGTCTTTCTTACGGTCTTCTTTGTGCCATCGCATCAACTTGGCATGCTCTTTGTTCTGGAACAAACGTTTCAACCGTGGTATTATAGGAGCATACCACATCACCTTGGCAGGAATCTTCTTCCTGGGACGCTCGCCCTCAACATCACCAGGGTCATCGCGGCTGATCTTATAGCGCAATGCACCGCATACCGGGCATGCATTCAAATCCTCGTACTCACCGCAGTAGAGGATGCAGTCATTAGGGCATGCATGTATCTTCTGCACCTCTAATCCTAGAGGGCAGACAGCATTCTTTGCTTCGTACATACTGTCAGGCAATTCGTTGTCCTTTGGAAGCATCTTCTTTAACATTATCAGCAACTTTTCAAATCCCTTGTCAGATACACCATTCTCTGCCTTCCATTGCAGCAATTCCAGTGTGGTGCCCAGCTTTTTCTTGTCATCTTCGCAATTTGGGTACAACAATTTCTTGTGATCCTCTAACATGCGCTGCAACTTCAGTTTCTCCTTTTCACTTACGCAGTTTCTCTTTGCATCGGCAATTGCCCGACCAAGATCATCAGCGGGCTCATCTGATGCCTCTTCTTCGGCTTCTTCCCGCATTGTCGGCTCAGCTTCTTCCCCCATTGTTATACCATCGTATTCAGGGAACCCATGGCCAGGATAGCTGTTGTCATCCTCTTCTTCTTCATTCTCTTCCATTAGGACCCCTCTTTCTCCGTGCTTGGTCCAACAGTTATTGCCGGACATGAAACCGGACTCAAACAGGTGGACGTGAATGGTTCTGGAGTTAGAGTAATTTCGATCATTCTTACAGACAGCACATGGACAATACATAAAACCATCCGCCCGCTTGTTTGCCTCAGCTGCAACCAGAAAAGTACGCACGCCATTAATGAACCGGGGAGAGCATCGGTCATCATACATCCATTGCCGGCTCATCTTCATTACACAACACCGAAAAGACCAAATTAATACAAGTTCATATATAAAGTTCATACATACTTATTCTCATAAAACAACATACAAACTCTCTAGCTAAAGCATTTAAATGCAACAACAAATGCGATCAAGATCGCAACTAAGGTAACAATTGATCCAACAGCATAGTGATACCAAGCCTCTTGATTAACATCATATTTTTTAAATTTTCTAATCTTCAAGCGCATTGCATCCATCTTGATCTTGTGATCATCGACGACATCGGCAACATACAACTCCAGTTTCATCTTCTCTTCTTGAATTCTTTTCAATTTTT
The DNA here is from genome assembly GCA_011799875.1 of Thinopyrum elongatum. Classification (NCBI taxonomy): domain Eukaryota; kingdom Viridiplantae; phylum Streptophyta; class Magnoliopsida; order Poales; family Poaceae; genus Thinopyrum; species Thinopyrum elongatum. The sequence continues at coordinate 180,538,063 of CM022303.1, forward strand.
CTTTCAAATACTCGTTTTCTTTTTCAACTAAATTTAACTTCTCGACAAGAGGGTCGGATGCAATTTCTGGTTCACATACCTCCTAGATAAAAAAATCTATGTCAACTTGATGGGCATAATTGGCATAAACACGAAATGCAACAAATAGTTATAAAAGAGAATATACCACATCCGAATCATAAACCGGACGAGGGCCGACGGGGACGGATATCAAAACCATGCCACTATGTATAACAAACAACGTACGGGTAAGAAAATTATACAAGTACCTATCTAAATCACACAAACATGATTTTCTTTTTATAAAAAGGATAAGAACAAGATGCTCACCAAGGTGGTGCCGGCGACGGGACGGTGCGGGCGATCGACGGTGGTTAGGGCGGGGACGGGAAGGCACTAAGTAAACCACACCTACACATGCAAACTAAGAAGTTAATTTGAGCTCATATTGCATATAAATCAAATAAACTACCACATATATAAATACTCCCAAACTAAAACCCACAAATCACTATACTTATAGAGCATTGCAAGAGCTAATCTAGCAATGAGAGATGAAAGGACAAAGTTGCTAACCTTTGTGAACACTTGGATGGATGGGGTGCCTTCAAATCTTGACAATTTTTTGCAAAAATGGAGGATGAGCTTGAGCAAGAGGGGAAGAATAGAGATGAGAGGAAAGGGGAAGAACAGAGAGCTCGGGCTGGACGAAGGGTCTATATAGGAGCATCTTTAGTCCCGGTTGGTTATACAAACCGGGACTCAAGGTGCACCTCTAGTCCCGGTTCGTGTCACGAACCAGAACTAAAGGGGCTCGTGGGGCCCCAGCCTGACACCAGCCTGCCACCACCCCTTTAGTCCCGGTTCGTGTCACGAACCGGTACTAGAGGTTCAACACGAACCGGGACTAATGATGCCTGCCCCCCTAGCCGTTGGAACCGGGACTAATGGTCACATTAGTACCGGTCCGTTTCCAAACCAGGACTAATGGGGCTCACGTAAAGTCGTTTTTCTACTAGTGCATGTGGGCTGTCGGATGTCGTTTGATCCAGTGGGATCGTGCGGCTCGCACTCGACCGGCCGAGCGTTCGGCCGGCCTGCCGGACGTAAACATTTCCCTATCATATATACAGGTATCCATACGTGTTGAGGTAATAAATAAAGCAAGTAGAATAGTATATATTTTTGACACTGAAATACTATCACTCATAAAATAAATTGCAGATATATCTCCAAGGGCATAGATCACTTAGTTTCCAACGGTTTTTAAACTTCTACTCCTACCGACCCATGTTAGCTGTCGCTCAAACGGATGTATCTAGCACTGAAATACGTTTAGATACATCCATTTCAGCAACAACAAATATAGGACAAAGAGTATTTTCTTCTCCACTAGACTCAATGAACACTGCATGCCCGCATGTCTGTAATTCTGACCTATTAACATGATTATTATTTCCAGTCTTGAGGTGCAATCTTTCAAGTAAAATAAATTTAAACTATGTTCACATTTTCAGTATATCTTAATAAGTGTATTATGATGTGCATATTAAATATTATTGTGATGACTATAACAAAATATACGAGTGTTTTGACGGGAAAAAAGGTCCACATCGTTATCTTTTCTTGGGCCCCCTGATGTGTGTCGGGGCTCTAGAATTCGCTTTTGTATTTTTATATGTATTGGTTTTGTATTTAATCTATGCTACAAAAGTGGGAGGACTAGGAGCCAGTGACAGCACCATTTACTCAATTGGAGCCGGTAACACCATTTCTAGGCTCCTCAATAGTTGTTCTATTTCTCTTTGTTTCTAACCTTGTTTAGAACTTCTTACGTATTTGGGTGTTGTGTGTCCTAAGAGCTCTAGGGATAAACACATTCAAGATTGTTTTTATTATGCGGCGATGAGATGATTAAAATAAAGCTTCTTATTATTGAAGAGAATGAGAGTTTACTCAAAATTTATTTGTGGTCGGATCTTAGTTGGATACTCGGAAGGGAGATAGCTAGGTTGAGGTTGAAGATGAATCTTACATGTGGATTCTATATGGCAGTGAGAGAAGGATGTAGGAGGGGAGTACACATCCAAAGGGCTCAGATGTCATTTTACATGTTATCTTTCTGGATGTGCTTCCCCTCCAAAAGTTTAAAAAGGGCAATAATGTCTTTCACTGCCAATTACTCCCCTCGTCCCATAATATAAGATTTTATTACATCCAATTTACTCACATATGGGATGTAATAACATCATATGGGATGTAATAACATCTTATATTATAAGACGGAGGGAGTAGTTGCTAAGTGAGATTAGATTAAGTTGGCTCGCCCCTCGTCCAAATTTACCTAAGCCCGCACGATGTTCACGTACGAAGTCATATACTCGTCCCTTCACAAGTATGTAGTGAGACTCTGCCTGATTTGTTGCTAAGGTTTCTTATCCTGTGAAATAGAAGAAAAACAGGCCGCGGTGAATCTTCTCTAAGGGCATGTCGCAAAAAGAACGCCAAGGCACATCGAAGTCTCCTCCGTGCTGCAAAAACAGACTGCAATCTTCCAGATGATGTGCCCGGCTGCGATGGGTCACAAAGATGGCCGAAGAGGATGGAATGCAATGGCATGCCCACTCACTTACAAGGCTATAGTTAATTAATATCAAGTTGCCGGTGTTGGCATCAAAAAGGAAAAATGAAAACCTTTCAATAGATCGAATAAGTCGTATAGTAGAAAATCAGTTTCCGTTGATCAAAACAGATTGGTCGCCGACCAATTAATCCCATAAGTAATTTCATGAGTCCTGATTTTTAGGATGGCACTACCCGGCGTATAGACTCTGGTTGGGATTTTATATAAAGCTAGTAAGTTACACGTGCCTTGCGCGTGAAAGTAAGTGCGACCGAATACCGATTTACCAGATAATAATAGGAAAACATATAAATTAGAAACCACATACGGATGAAATATAAGATGTAGGTTTAAGTCTCGATGCTCATTCCATTAAAAATTAAAATTATGACTACATAATATTGGATGACTATATGGTATATACTTATACGAAACAAATGTGAATATATAAAAATAATACAAAGACAAGGGGACTTTAGGAAGATGTTGTCATATCTTTAGACCAAAACAAACAAAAAGTCATAAAGTAAAAAAAACACATGTCAAATCTTTTGTAAGAAAAAAAAACTTGGGAGAAGAGTCTAGAACAAATGAGAAGTGGTTGTATTTGTGCAAATTGTGCAATTTAAATGATATAACAAAAATGAATGGCTATATAGTGGTATAGATATAGATAAAAGATAGTAGACTATTCTGTTTGTTGTGGGTAAAACCATGATTCATTACTCAGCCTGATTGGCAAGATCACACAGTCGTAAAATCTCCATAAGTTCAAAGCACCCGATGCTAGTAAGGAGTGGCTGCCCGGCGCTATGGCTGACACCCTCCTGACGTGGAATACGTCAAGACTAATACTGATGATCCCATCAATTTTGATGACAACAAAGGGGCTGCTGGTGGCGTTGCAATATCAACTACAGGCTACAACGTTTTTTGGTGCATGGAGTAAACTTCTGGCCGGTGTTACTGATCCCCTCATCACTGAAGCCAATGTCCATTAGGGAAGGTGTCTGTTGTGTGTGTGTGTGTGTGTGTTTTTTTTTTTTTTGAGGGAAGGTGTCTTCCAAGACTTTGAGGGAAGGAGTGGCTTACCTTTTGGGTCATTTTTGTGCTAGAAGTCAGTTTGCACATTGCATGTCACGGATAGTTGGCTGGATGAACCTCCGAACTTCCTCAGTTTGAGTGAAGCTCTCTAATGTCCCGATAAAAAGGAAAGAATTAACCTCCCGGGGAACCAAGGACGGCTTACCCTGACGCTGGCCGTGAAGAAGCCGCTTAATCTCCCCAACATTCTTACTGCTCCCTTGAAAACCCTCTACACTCTCTACGATTGCAAATATAAGATACTTTTAGGTGAAATATAAGATATTTTACGGTAACGAGTATACTTTTCTACTACCTTCGTCCCATAGACGGAGGGAGTAGTTTTCTTTGATGCTATGTTTGGAGGGGCACGTTGGAGTTGAAAGCGACCCGGAGACAATTGCTTAATGGTGATAAGCACGTGCACATGTGGTTTGCGTCCACCATTGTAGCTATCTGCCATCGCTGACAGGGATCCTCGCTCCATTGTACGCCATACAAGTGCAACATCGGTGTGCAGAAGACATTTTTTATTCTAGAATAAAAGTAGTACAACAGGATTCTTTTTTTTTTTGAGAACTAGTACAACAGGATTGGAAAATAGTGTAGTTGGTGCCGACTTGTCACAAAATAGCACAGCGTGGTTGAAAACCCACCCCAAATACCCCCACCGTTAACAGTACTCGTACTTTTTAAAGAAAAAAAATCAGAACTTTTTGGTATATGTGCGTTTCGCGGATACCCAAAGATTGCGTATCTTTCATTGATAGAAGAAGTTGAGAAGCAATTATGAAACAGCTTCACGCACGATACTTGTGCCCGACCTATACACGATGTGCAAATCCAGCGGCTAACTGTTCTCAGTCAAATGCATGTCCGACTGGATTCCATCTTCGTCTATCTATCGTGCAAAATTTATCGTCCGTATAGCACTACTCAAGCAATTACAGGTGGTTGGGAATCAACAACATGTACACGAGAGTGGCGTGAGGCGATCCTCGGAGCAGGCGGGAATGGGGTTGCTTAGCCCCAACCTAACCCACAGACTAAGGGGCTGTTTGGTTTGTGCCCTGCCTCGCCCCGCCAAATCGTTGGCGTCAGGGCACGCCAAATAATTGGCGGCCGATTCGGCCGCCCTCCTTCCGCCCGTGATTTGGCGCAAAAGGTAGAGAAGAACGGCTGAAACCCGTTGGCGTGCCAAAATTTTGGTCGGCATCCAAACAAGCAGCGACGCCTCGGTCAACGCCAATACATTGGCAGGGCAGGCCATGGCTCCCATCCAAACAGCCCCTAAGTTACATGTAATATGAGGCCATTCCGGTGGCGCCAGCGTGTGCCCAAGTGGACGCTTCTTCCTTGATGGTGGATACTAGCTGGGAGACCGATCGTGTCTGGCTGTTGAAGATGGCCTCGTTCATGTTCTTCCAGAGGCACCAGGCGCAGAGCATTGAGATTGAGGGAAAGCCCTTTCGAAGAGCTGCCGTCATGGCCGAGTATAAAGATCTCCACCATTCCCTGAAGCCGGAAGTAGGGTAGGGAAGGGTGGTAGTGGAACGGCACCATGACAAGACCTCGTGACATACCTATCGTGAGAAAGAACAGACCGCAAGTAGGTGCTTCATGGATTCCAGCACCTGATCGAAGAGCACACACAATAATGCATGCCATGTCACGTGTAGAAGACATTTTTTATTCTAGAATAAAAGTAGTACAATAGGATTCAAATAGTGTAGTTGGTGCCTACTTGTCTCAAGATATAGCACTGCATTGTTGAAAACCCCACCCCAAATACCCCCACCCTTAACAGTACTAGTACTTTTTAAAGAAAAAAATCAGAACTTTTAGAACTGGTACATGTGCGTTTCGCGGATACCCAAAGATTGCGTATCTTTCATTGATAAAAGAAGTTGAGAAGCAATTACGAAACAACTTCACGCACGATACTTGTGCCTGACCTGTGCACGACGTGCAAATCCAGCGGCTAATGTTGTTCTCAGTCAAATGCATGTCCTGTTGGATTCCATCTTCGTCTATCTATCATGCAAAATTTGTCGTGTGTATAGCACAACTCAAGCAATTACAGGTGGTTGGGAATCAACAACATGTACACAAGAGTGGCGTGAGGCGATCCTCGGAGCAGGCGGGAATGGGGTTGCTTAGCCCCAACCTAATCCACAGGCTAAGTTACATGTAATATGAGGCCATTCCGGTGGCGCCGGCGCTTGCCCAAGTGGACGCTTCTTCCTTGATGGTGGATACTCACTACAAGAAATATGTCAACTTGTGACCTTCTCTTAGTGACCGTGGGTGAATTGGTCGTAAATCTACGACCATTTAGAATCAATTGGTCAAAAGCTGTTTTGGAGGGTCCAAACCCTAAACCATAACGACCATTTTGGTCAGAAAGGTCGTAATTGCCTTACACGAGATGGTCGTAAATTTGTGAACATTATTTACAATGTTATTTCTTGTTGATTATGACCTATTTAGATAGTCGTAAATGTCTACGATGATCTGATTTGACATGACTTGGCAGACACCTCAGCAATCTCGCCTACATGACATGTTTAGGTGTCATCCCACTTACATGTCACTATTAACCACTTAATTTTGTTTCCTATTGAAAGGTGGAACACGTGGGACCAACACCACCCACATGCTCCCATTGACGTGCGGGGCCTGCCACACCGAGTGGGACCCACACCGCCCACAGGTTTCCAATGACGTGTAGGACCCACCCTACCTATCTGGCGCGTGGGGCCTGCAGCACCTACGAGCCCACCAACCTGACGTGTGGGACGAACATCACTCAAGGCTACCAATGACATGTTGGGCCCGCCATACACCCCTTGCAAGTGGGACCAATAACACCACAGCCTCCCAACAACGTGTGGGACCCGCCATACTTACATATGGGACCAGGGGGCCTACGTGTTGGCAACTAATCATAAGCAGGCAGCAGAAATAAAAAAGAAGCAGCGCGAGGGTTCGAACCTGCGACCTCGTGGGGCGCTGAGCGGGGGCAAACCAACGAGCTAGCACTCAAGTTATGATATATTCCCACACGTAATTAATTTATAGAGTCAGGGGGATTCGATCCCGTGCTGCACCACACAAAGCAGTAGAGCCATACCACCACGCCACCATCTCGGTTTTGATATTCTACTACAATTAGTTCTTTTATAGATAAGAAGGCTTGGGCCTAAATCGTGATAGGCCTCCCCTTCTCTCCTTCTTTTTTACATTAACACAGCGGTCCGCCGAGTGGGCTCACGGCCCGTAGCCTATTAGCAGGCGTTTTTATGTCTCAAATGTATACTTATTATTATTATTTCTGTTTAATTTCTTCTTCTTTCAAATAATTCGGGATTTCAAAAAAGTTTCAAACATAAAAAATAAATTTGTTGGAAAAATGTACGTGAAAACATAAAATGTACGCAGAGTAAAAGAAGTTCATGATATTGAAGAAATATTCGCGTATTGAAATAATGCTTGTGAATTTGGCCCAAAAAATTTGAATTCAAAAAATGTTCATGATTCTTTCATAAAAAGTTCACAAAAAATGATCGTAAATTTCAAAAAAAATCATCGATTCAAAAATATTCATCATTTCCAAGTTTGTAATTTTTTTAGTAACTACGTGACAAATGTGACGCAACGCTAAGGTTTTAAATTTTCATGATTTTTACAACTCCTCATGTATATGAAAATGTGAAAAAAATTATACAAAAATATATAATGTTTACGAAATGGTTTATCATGTATTTTAAAAATGTTAATCCAAGCATTAGAAAAATATGTTAAACTTTTGATTAAATGTTGACCAAGTTTTCGAAAAATGTTAAACTTGCACTAATGTTAAATATGTATAGAAAATGGTGTTGTTCCACTTTGCAACAAATATTTTCTAGGTTCTTCTAAAAACAAATATTAAACTTGTATTAGAAAAATGTTCTTGACGCATACAAAAAGTATAGAATGAAAACCAAAAGAAACAAAGAAAAAAATCAAAATCAAAAGAAACTAGTGCAAAAATAATGGACATAGAGAATAATAAAATACTGTTGAAAACAAAGAAAGAAGCAAAAATAACCAGAGTAAAAAAATAAAAATGAAAAGAGAAAAATTCACTATAGGGCCTATTACTTGCGCTGGCGCCCACTTTAGTCCTTGTGGTTACTTGCGCTGGCGCCCACTTCATGCGCGAGAGGCAGGCGAGCTACGGCAAGGTGTTCAAGACGTACATGCTGGGGCGGACGACGGTGTTCATGACGGGGCGGGAGGCGGCCAAGATCCTGCTGTCCGGCAAGGACGGCGTGGTGAGCCTCAACCTTTTCTACACCGGCAAGCAGGTGCTGGGCCCCACCAGCCTGCTCACCACCAATGGCGACGAGCACCGGCGGCTGCGCCGGATCATCGCGCAGCCCCTCTCCGTGGACGCTTTCATGCCCGTTTCAAAATGCAGTCAAAACGGCGGACATGACCGTTCCTAGCTAGTGGTTGAATCTTGGAAAACTTTTGGTGTTTCTCTGATTAAATAGATACTTATGTACCTAGAAACGATTTTTGTAAAAAATAAAGAGCAAACTATGAGGCAGCTGCAGTTCAAATTTGACCCGCTTCCACCTGAATCGGCGGAAATTTGTCTTTTTCACGAGAGGTGGATCAAAGCTTTTCACACCCAACCATTTGGTCAATTATGAATTAAATATGTCCTAGTATTTTAGAAAATTGATTTGGTACAATTTTGCAACAAATATTTGGTAGGTCCTTCACAAAAAAAGCTCATTTTGGGCACTCGAAAAATGGAAAATAATATTATCGTGCAAAGAAAATGAAAACTTCCTTAGGCAACATTGTTTGTCATTCCAAGATGCACCCTTGTGCACAATATGAGATCATTTGAATAAACTATGTCATGAATGTGGCCATAAGATTGATCATCTCGCTTGAAATCCATGAACCTTCACACATGATAGCTCATTTCTGAGAGCACTTTTTAAAAACAATTGTCGTATTACAAGTTTATTATTTTTTCTGGTGACTTGGTCACATATAATGACACAATGCGAAGGTTTTCCAATTTTTTGATTTTATTTTATTTTTTATGCCCGTTTCAAAATGCGGTCAAAACGGCGGGAATGACCGTTCCTAGCTAGTGGTTGGATCTTGGAAAACTTTTGGTGTTTCTCTGATTAAATAGATACTTATGTACCTAGAAATAATTTTTGTAAAAAATAAAGAGCAAACTATGAGGCAGCTGCAGTTCAAATTTGACTCGGTTCCAACTGAATCGGCAGAAACTTGTCTTTTTCACGAGAGGTGGATCAAAAGGTTTTGACACCCAACGGTTTGGTCAATTGTACATTAAATGTGGCCTAGTATTTTATAAAATTGGTTTGGTACAATTTTGCAACAAATATTTGGTAGATCCTTCACAAAAAAAGCTCATTTTGGACACTCGAAAAATGGAAAATGATTTTTTCGTGCAAAGAAAATGAAAACTTCCTTAGGCAACATTGTTTGTCATTCCAAGATGCACCCTTGTGCACAATATGAGATCATTTGAACAAACTATGCCATGAATGTGGCCATAAGATTGATCATCTCGCTTGAAACCTATGAATCTTCACACATGATAGCTCATTTCTGAGAGCACTTTTTAAAAACAATTGTCACATTACAAGTTTATTATTTTTCCTGGTGACTCGGTCACATATAATGACACAATGCGAAGGTTTTCCAATTTTTTTATTTTTTTTTGAATTTTTTATGCCCGTTTCAAAATGCGGTCAAAACGGCGGGAATGACCGTTCCTAGCTAGTGGTTGGATCTTGGAAAAATTTTGGTGTTTCTCTGATTAAATAGATACTTATGTACCTAGAAATGATTTTTGTAAAAAATAAAGAGCAAACTATGAGGCAGCTGCAGTTCAAATTTGACCCGCTTCCAACTGAATCGGCAGAAATTTTTCTTTTTCACGAGAGGTGGATCAAAAGGTTTTGACACCCAACGGTTTAGTCAATTGTACATTAAATATGGTCTAGTATTTTAGAAAATTGGTTTGGTACAATTTTGCAACAAATATTTGGTAGGTCCTTCACAAAAAAAGCTCATTTTGGGCACTCGAAAAATGGAAAATGATTTTTTCGTGCAAAGAAAATGAAAACTTTCTTAGGCAACATTGTTTGTCATTCTAAGATGCACCCTTGTGCACAATATGAGATCATTTGAACAAACTATGCCATGAATGTGGCCATAAGATTGATCATCTCGCTTGAAACCCATGAATCTTCACACATGATAGCTCATTTCTGAGAGCATTTTTTAAAAACAATTGTCGTATTACAAGTTTATTATTTTTCCTGGTGACTTGGTCACATATAATGACACAATGCGAATGTTTTCTAATTTTTTATTTTTTTTTAATTTTTTATGCCTGTTTCAAAATGCGGTCAAAACGGCGGGAATGACCGTTCCTAGCTAGTGGTTGGATCTTGGAAAGCTTTTGGTGTTTCTCTGATTAAATAGATACTTATGTACCTAGAAATGATTTTTGTAAAAAATAAAGAGCAAACTATGAGGCAGCTGCAGTTCAAATTTGACCCGGTTCCTCCTGAATCGACAGAAATTTGTCTTTTTCACGAGAGGTGGATCAAAAGGTTTTGACACCCAACGGTTTGATCAATTGTACATTAAATATGATCTAGTATTTTATGAAATTGGTTTTGTCCAATTTTGCAAAAAATATATGGTAGGTTCTTCATAAAAAACCCGATTATTGACACTCCAAAAATTTAAAATTGATTTTTGTGCAAAGAAAATGAAAACCCCTCAAATCAACATTGTTTGTCATTCCAAGATACACACATGTGCACAATATTGATACATTTTAGCAACTATGAAAGGGTAATATGTTGAATGTTTACCCTGAATAAGAGGGTAAAAAATATAAGAGAAATAAAAGGATTTTTTTTACATAAGCTCAATTCTGATTGGTGGAATCAGGTGTGGCATGGATTGCTGACATGGCAAACATCCGTCCATCGATCCATTGATCCAGCCCACCGCAGCAAACCCCTTTCTCTCTTCTCTCTCTCGCCCAAACCCCTCGTGCCCGCCTCTCTCCCTCTTGCGCGAACCCTAGCTATCCGCTCCTCCCTGCCGCCGCCACCTCCATCGCCCGATCCCGGCGACCTCAGGCGGGAATCGACGGCGCTCAGCACACCAACATGACCCCCACGCTCCGCTCCTCCCTCCTGTCCGGCGAGATCCGGCGAGGGCTTCGTTCGTCGCCTCCCTCTCTCTCCCTCTCTCCGATCCAGATCTAGTCCCTCCGTCGTCGCCCCCTTCTCCCCTTTGTTCGCCATCACAACACGCCTACACCTCTCGTTGTACCCGCACGCCTCCCCGCCCGCACACCTCGATCCCATCGACCCAACGCCCAGGCCCAGCGCGCGCCGCCGCCATGGACTCCGCCGCGGGGACGGATCTGGGGAAGATCGTGGGCGTGTTCTACCAAGCCGGCCATGGAGGCGGTGGCCCTCTCCGCCGGCGACGTGCCGGCACGCGGTCCTCGCCAACCCACTCAGCGCCGACGAGGCGACGCGGCACCCCGCGGAGTCGGCCCTCGCGCAGTGCGAGCCCCGCCCCGGGTTCTGCTCCTGCCTCCTGGTAAGCCGCCCCATTCCCGTCTCTCCCTCCCCTCATTCACTCTAGGGCTTTTCCTCCTCCGGGGCATGCCACGATCGACGGGCGATTGGGGGCGGTGCTATGGGTCCGAGCCCGCTGACTTGCTGTTCTGGTGCTTCTGCAGGAGATCATCTCCGCGAGGGGCTCGTCCTGCCGCGAGGACGTGCGCCTGCTCGCCACGGTTTATTTTAAGAACAGCATCGACCGCTACTGGCGGACTCGCCGGGATTCCTAGTGAGAGACTGTTCAGCTCTGTTGGTTAATTATGATTAATTTAGTGTTTTGCCAAGTATTTTTGCTGACGGTAGTGACAATGTGCGCTAGAATATCATCATGGTGTGAATTTAGGCTCTCTGCTTAAGCTTCCTACTGTCAACGCTGTGGTGTTAGAATACTTGTGTATATACTCTGTGCGCTAGAATATCATCATGCTGTTTTCTTCGAGTCGTCGTCTAGTTAGCTTCCTACTGTCAATGCTGTGGTGTTAGAATCCTTGTATATATACTTGTACATATACTCTGTGCGCTAGAATATCATCATGCTGTTTTCCTCGAGTCATCGTCTTGTTGATAGTTCTGACATAACACTCTGGAGCAAAATAGCTGATGGTTTCCAACAGGAAGGAACAATAGCTGATCCACTTGTTATTGTGGTTCACCGGTTATATTAGGAAATGCAGCCGGTCTTGCTATTGTGAGGTTCCTGCTTTAAGTTCCTTGTGACCCAGGTTTCCCTGCAGCCATTACTTTAACCGGGTTCATGGCTTTCACTTTTGAACAGGGGCAGCCGGCCAGGTTGGCTAGCAGTGAACTGATAAATAACTTAGCTTGGTTCTGATTCTTTAGACACTCATGTGATTTATCTAACTGCTGAATCTCTTTGAACATTGCAGAGTAATGCGCTTAAGGAGTTGCATCAAAGGCGTCGTTGGTGCCCGGTGTCCTCGTCAAGCTCCTTCAGAATATGAACACGGATGTCAAAGTCGCAGGAGAGCATCAGTCGTCCCTTCTTCAGGTTGTCGGCATTGTGCCAGCACTTTCAGGGAGTGATCTTTTCGTCCCTTCCCGAGGAACAACATGATCTCATCTTGAGCGACAAGATTCAGTTAGAGCAGCCTCTGATTCTTTCCGTTTGCTGCCTTGCCTTGCAGTTGCGGTAGTTCTAGGGCGAGGTCGGCGTTTTCTTCGCGCTGACGGGTCGGCGCTGTTCGAGATGGGCAACACCAGGGTCATCGCCGCCGTCTACGGCCCTCGAGAGATAGTCGCTTTTTCTTTGCACACCAACTCTTCTATTCGATGCCATGGCTGTTAGGGATTTGCCCCCCGAGAGGTCTCTAGTTAATGATCGGTATTGAGAGATTTTGGTGGTTACTTATGCTTATTGTGTATCACATTTGAAAAGGAAAATGCACAATGAGCTTACCTTTGTATGTCAGGATTTTTTCTTCATCTGATACCCTTCCTTTGGATGTAGTTTATCTTCGTACAGAAACCAATCTTGGTGTTCTTCCTATTTGCATTTGATTATGTTTTTAAAATTCCCTAGCACAACTATATATAACAATGTGGGTATGTGTTTTCTTCTTTCAGTGTCTATAGTGCATTTGCATGATGTTGAATTATGTGCTACATAATATACATTAGCTGATTTAAACTGCTGTTTTCCTTTGCCTAATCAAATGCCCTTTGTTTTGCCGCTCTGCTCCTTCTCACCATCACCACCAGTCCACCACCACCATGGCAAATCCTCTGTTTTTTAATGATGGCATTCCATTTCTGACTGTGTTCTTGCTTGATGAATCATTAGTTGCTTCTAATAATTTTTTCTGCCAATACCTTAACTTTGGGAAATATACTTAATGCTAGTTTGGCTTGCAGGACAAGGAGTTGGTTCAGCTTAAGCGTGAGGCCCGGATGAAGGGTGGGTTCTATGTCAGTCCTGAGGCTAAGTTGTCCATGCTCGACAAATCAGGTATGAACCCATCTATCCATGTCTCCGGCACCATACAAACTCAGCTTCCACGGGAGAGATCTGTAGCTAGCTGTTCAGTATGATAATCCATCCTCTTTTTCAGGTTGTAGCTAGGTGTTCAGTGTACTAACCAATCCTCTTTCCAGGTTGTCAATTTGGAGCTGGCTATTTACTGTTAGTGCATTCAGCAACCTGACCTCCACGGTTCCACGCACGGTTGACTGGCCGAGCTCTGAGCTAGCATGGCCATGGAGGCGGCTCTCGTCAGCGTGGCGACGGGGGTCCTCAAACCTGTCATAGGGAAGCTAACCGTTCTGCTAGGCAACGAGTACAAGCGTCTGCACCCTCCCCTCCCCTCATCTGATGTTTGCTTACCATCCCTGAGTCCATCTCTTACAGGTTGTATGATTACTCCATTTTGCTGTTATACTGGGTAGATGCTCCTCTGATTTATGTTTTGATGATGCTTTGGATTAAGGATGGTTTGATATATCTGTTAGCTATATGTACCATGATTTTTATAATTGGTTAGATGATCTTTGTCCATAAAACAGGCTTATTTTAGCTCTTTTAGTTCATTTTTTACTATTATCACTTGAATGCCTTTGTTATAATAAACCACAGCGGTTATGTATGTACATGCATATAGTGTTATCTGCAGCTAGTTGTATATGTGGTGCAATTGTGCAGAGCTACTAGTCGTGTTTGGTACTTTAGTATTTTGCTTTCCTTTGTACTGGGTATATTATTGTCTGCTACTGATCGATGAACGCAATAATTAAAGAGAACCAAACTGCTTCTGCTGATTTCCGCTACATCGTTTCTACCTGTTTGTGTGTAAAACCATTCTTAAACCTGAATGGTACTTTTCTTGTTTTTGTCAATTTTGTTCCTATGAAAAGTCTGCTCTCTTTAGCTCATGCTCGTTACCTCCTCCCCTCATGTTTCACAGGAAGATGATAAACCTTTTTAAGATCAAGGGGCAGAAGAAGAAAGAGGCGGCCAACTCAAATGGGGGGCCTCCTGTTAAGAAGCAAAGTCCAGGTATATGTCTATGCCTGACCTCAAGGTTTAGTAGCTATTGTGCAAAATTGGTAGTGATTCTGTTGGTGAACATATAGTTTAAATATGTCTGTCAGCGGTAAATCTGTAAAATAGCTTCTTTATATGTTTGTCTCAACATGTTCAGTGTTGTGTGTCTGTTTATTCATAGAGCCACTTTTGTGGAATGAGATGTGAATAACTTGCACTTCTGTAATGTTTGATTGTATAGACATGCAAAAGTTGCCTGTGCATTATCACTAGTTTTGATCGCTGCTTTACTAATAACTGTGAACAAAGTAGGATGTTTGTGGTCTTATAGACTTGCAAGTTTACTATTTCCAGAACCATCATCTTATTTTCTTTTTTCATGTACAGTTCGCCAAAAGAAGGCTGTGAAGATCTTCCCATGCCTCACATCTGGATCTCTTCGCATCATTGTGCAACGCCTTAGGTACAACATGAATGCCAGGGCCGGCAAAGGATTTACCCTTGATGAGCCCAACTGGATATGTTGCATACTATTTATGTACACGGAATTTGTTGTCAATTCTTGCTTAGATGCTATTGGATCCCTCATTGGCTACTGTTTTGTTCTTATTTTTTGCATAGGTGAAGTGTGAAGCCGTGAAGCCTATCAGCAGAGAGTACCATATTTTGTATTGTAATAGTATGCAGTAGTAGACATACTTCAGTTGTAGTAGCGTAAAGATTGTAATAGCAGGGTCTATTTGAAGTATTGATTTCGTATGTGATTTGAATACCTGTGAAATGGAAACCTGACAAGGGGGACCCACTTATGAAAATTGTTTGATTTTTTTTTTAAATTTCTAATGTGTGGATACTAATTTATTTACTGTTAAATTGAAATATAAAGAATATGACCCAGATAGCTAGGGCCCACTTATTAGAACCTGACAACCGGGACCAATCTGACTAATGGACCCCTTTTTTATAAAAAAGAAAACTCAAACTGTTGAGGCAAAAAAGCCAGGCCCAAAAATAAAAGGCCGAACTGCTGGGCTAGGCCCATGTAGCTAGTGAAAATTAACAGGAAAAATATATATTAAAAATGCTGAATTACTGGGCTCGGCCCATCTAAAGCAGCGAAATGGACCGGGCTGATTCTTATCAATGACCTTTTCATTTGGTCGCAATTTTGCCACGTCAGCTAGCCACGTCGGATCCGACGTGGCCTGGGCAGACAGCTAGCGACCAAAACAGAAGGTCGTAGGATCAACGACCTTTTGTTTTGGTCGTTGCCTTCAACGACCTTATCACAAAGAAGGTCGTTAATTTCAGTTTACGACGGCCAGCTTTTGACCATCTGTTTTTGGTCACAAAAAGGTCGCAAATAAAAAACAATGACCATCCAATGACCAATAGTGATGGTCGCAAGTTGACGTATTTCTTGTAGTGACTAGCTGGGAGACCGACCGTGTCTGGCTGTTGAAGATGGCCTCGTTCATGTGCTTCCAGAGGCACCAGGCGAAGAGCATCAAGATCGAGGGAAAGCCCTTTCGAAGAGTTGCCAGCATGGCCGAGTATAAAGATCTCCACCATTCCCTGAAGCCGAAAGTAGGGTAGGGAGGGTGGTAGTGGAACGGCACCATGACAAGACCTCGTGACATACCTATCGTGAGAAAGAACAGCCCGCAAGTAGGTGCTTCATGGATTCCGGCACCTGATCGAAGAGCACACACACATCAGCATGAGGCAGCCCGCAGCGCGCCAAGCGATCCACCGCCCAACATCGGCCCAGGAGGGCAAGCCGCATGAACACCTTTATGCGCAGCGGAACCCAGGTATGCCAGGTTAGCCGCCAGTTGGGGTCGGGGATGGAGCCGTGGAAGAGGACAAGGTAGCAAGATCTTGCCGAGTGGCGCAGAATTGGTCCAATCTCCAACACAGCTCGTCGAGGCGGGGGGATAGTGGGAAGTATCGAAGCCGGTGCCATAGCTCGATGTACTGCAACGTTGCCGCGGGTCCAAGAGCGATGTGGATGTCTTGTACCCAGGCGCGTTGGTTTAGCCCCTCAGCAACCATGTGATGCTTGCGGTGATGCCGGGGCACCATGGCTAGGACCAGGGGCGCGATCTCCGAAATCGGCTTGCCGTCGATCCAATGATCATCCCAGAATTTACAGGATATGCCGCTCCCCATCTCCCAAGTCGTAGAGGCGCGAAACTTTTTTTTTTTGAAACGGAGGCAAAACCTTTGCCTCATCCATTAAATAAGAGAGAATAGAGTTTGTTACAAGCCACCGAAATACACGACATGTGGATTAATCGCGAGCAATAAAAGACCCTAATTTCTTAGCTCCGGCAATGACCCAAAGGTTTACCTCGGTGGAGATGGACGAAAACAAGATTGGCGGTGGGGCACTCTTATGCTTAAAAACCCTTGCATTCCGCTCGTTCCAGACTGTCCAAGAGACAAGCATGGTGATGGAGTCCTTGGCTTGACGATCTGGCGTTCCTTCGACGCAAGTGCTTGCCCACCAATCTTCAACCGTTTCAAACAAGGGCCAAACGGAAGTGTCGAGCCCAAGCATGGGGAATTTCCCAATGACCAAAGACCAAAGGCGCCGGGTGTAGCGACATTTGTAGAAGAGATAGGGCCCGCACTCTTGCACCCTCTTGCAGAGGGGGCAAACATCACAATTTGGCCATCCTCGCTTTGCCAATTTATCCGCCGTCCAGACTCTATCTTGAAGAGCTAGCCAAGCAAAAAATTTAACTTTTGAAGGTGCCCAAACCTTCCAAACCATCCTGTCCATGGGCGACAGGACCATCCCTAGGAATTGTGCCCTGTATGCGGAAGTCGCCGAGTACTGCCCATTCTCATATGCTTCCAAATGATTTCATCATCAGTGAGCTCGTCAAGGTGGACCTCATTAAGAAGCATCCAAAGAGTGAAGAACTGCGTGATGTGCTCGGCGGTTACGTTGGTGGGGGTTTTGATCTTGAGGATCCACGCGTTATGCTTGAGGGCCTCCCTGACCTTCCAACTTTTTCTCTTGGAGGCTTCGAAAATGAGTGGGGCAATGTCTTTTGGCGAACGCCCAAGAAGCCAAGGAGAGTCCCAAAAGGGTGTCCTCGCGCCGTTACCAACGGTGATGGTGGTTGAAGCATAGAAAAAGTTGAGGTCCTTCGCATCACATGGGTTCCCCATCCCCACCCACATCTTGTTGGGCTCTTTCCATTCGTACCACGGCCATCGTAACCGGAGAGCCCTCGTAAACTTGGCGGTGTTGAGGACCCCGAGCCCTCCGTACGAAAGTGGCCGGCAAACTTTCTCCCAGTTCACCTTGCATTTGGCCTCCGATGTCTTATCTGAGCCGGATCATAGGAAGGCTCCCGTTAGAGGTGCGAAACTTGGCATGGTGAGGCAGGTACAAGTGGTGCCACGGGCGGGCGGGGTCAGTCTTTTGGAGCCAAAGCCAGCGCGTGCGAAGAGCAACACCAGTGCGCCGCAGGTCACGCACTCCCATGCCGCCAAGCTCGATCTGCCAGCAAACACGCTGCCAGTTCACAAGAGCAGTTGCCACCAGCCCAAAGCCAGCCGCGGATGACGCGGTTGAATCTCGCTAGGATGCTCTTGTTTGAAGCGATGGCCATGAGCACGTGGATTGGCATGGCGGACAGTACATGTGCGTTTGACACGGTATTTTCAGATCTTCATAGACTATCGATTTGCAGCTGCACAGAAACAACCCTTGCAGTGAATGCCTCTGCTGCTACTACATGTCAAAGTTTTAGCAGGTTTGTTTTTCGAGTACGCAAAACGCGTACCCTTTTTTGTGAAAGGCAAGCAAGCACATAAAATGCAGAAGCTCTCTCTTGTCGACAAAGGACAAATACTAGTGTATACAGAAAACTAGAGTGGAAAAAAGACTACCGGAAAATGGAAATCTATCCCTCCTACCCTTGCCAACGCCCATTGCTGAAACTCTTGAAAGATACACACTCTGACGCTCCCAACACATCACCAGAGCAACTTACATCCCATACAACTGAAAATGCTACGCCAGCACAAGAGTGGAACGGACCCCTACAATGTTAGCAGCCCTGAATAAATGGACACGTTTACGCAGGCTTACGTTTACTCCCCGGTCCTGAATAAATGGATCCAGCGGCATCAACGTGGGCCCCTATTCTGCCGCAACAAATGCAACACTGCCTGGTTTACCACTAATCTCTAGTCCACTAGCTGCTACTCATGGACAAGTGTACGATACCACCTTAAGACGGAACATGCACACTTGTACTAGCTCGCTGCTACCTTCATAATGAAAGTCGTCTTAATGACACGACCATGACAGTAATTGGAAAATGAGAGTCTTCTTAATGACATGACCATGACAGTAATTGTTAAAAGGAAGAGGACAACGCAATCCTTGGAAGAAAGGTTAACAGGTAAGCATCTTGCTGCAGGGCTGCAGCAAAAGAAAGAAACATCACAGCACTGTCGATGATGCCTACCAGGATCATGAAGACGGTTTTTCACTGCCAGATGGAGGATGCGGAAAATCATCTTTTATTATTACCACTACTTTGGACATCAAGGCCACGAAAGAGCTTTCGCTTGAGGCTCGGTTTGAAGTGCTCAACAACTGGTTACTGTCTTAGTGGCACGATCAAAGATGAAGAATAAAGATGGTAGATTCCAGGGAAGAGAGAAGAAAATTCAAGTAAGCATCTCGCTACAGACAAAACAATTTAATTTGTTTCCAGCAATGGTAGCCGTAGAACAGCAGAGCATTGTCTCTACCAGGAAGAATAGACGTCTTGGGTTTTTAATGCAGATGGAAAGAATGTGGAAAACGATCTTGCTTTTTGCCATTACGCTGAAAATCATGTGAACAAAAGAGCTTCCGTTTGAAACTCAATTTGCTGTGCCTTTTACATTAACAATGCCGTGAAATGTTAATTTTGGAGGCCAAAGGATTTCCTATGTTTGCTCAAGCTGATTTTCAGCAAGTTCACTTTTTACCCCCATGCCATGGATGATGCGTAATTGACCACCAGCTGCCCATCGATTCCAAAGTTCTGCCATGTAAAAGGAACCAAAATGTTTAACCACCATTAATCACATATCGAATTTCAATTGCTGCTACAATAAGTTTAGGTGACTGAATGATCCATGCTAGTGCTTAGATTGTCTACTCGAGTAGCAAAAAGAATGGAATGCAAACTTTACAAGCACAATGTTTGTGTACTTCTCTCAAAGCCGATAAACAATCAGAATAGCTGAAGGCTATTTATTTGACAGTACATTTCAGGCATTTAAGACTGAAGAGGGCATATAAAAGTAATGAGAGTATTGGATCTTACATTGTATAGATCAGATATCAACTCATCAGGATTCGGGGGAAATGCACTGTTCACGTAGAGAAACTGTTGGCAAAGCATAGAGGTTGTCAATATTATTTCCATGTATGTTGACACTATAATCCACTCCAGATGAATTACAAACCGTGTTCTTACCACTGTGTCCTGGTGAATTTGGCGGCGAAGAAATTCAATCACCCTTGCAAATTTCTCATTTCCACCAATCTGAAAGAATATAAGGGGGTTAGAAAAGATTACCATCCACGAAGGCACTGACTGGGAGCACAGTCTATCTAATTTGATGTTCAAACTGCATTAACCATAACAAAGTGCTACTTCATTAGTACTAGCATATATTGATTTATTTCCTTATTGAAATAAGAAATAGCATATAATTCCATTAGATGACGGACTTAAGGGCACACTATTTACTCGTGAAACCAGGGCCATCCATAACTTGAACACAAAGGCTAGTATCCGTAAAACTAACAGATACTGATGTATCTAGAGCTATGGTGGATTCTAAAATTTAATACTGCTACCCTCCACAGACTACAGGGCACAAACATAAGTTTCACACAAGGCAAGCTCAAATGTGAAAAACCACAAAAATAGTCTGTTAGGATAGGTCTTCAGGCGACATTGTCGAATTACATCAAGTTTTTGTTTTCAGAAAATGACTTCCTTCTAGAAGAAAACATCATCCGTAGTGCATATATTTGTAAATTTATAAGTGTATGTCCAGAAAGTTGCAAGTACTGAGAGCTATCTATGCATCCAAGTGGGGAGTGAGGAAAGGTTCTCGGCGAGTACAACTGACATGGACATATATAGCATATTAGCAATAGTAAGGGTCAAGATCCTGATGTCTTTGGCATACACATCTTTCTTGTTGGCACGATGGCATCAACAGGAGACTTGACGAGGCAAAACCAAGCATGCCTTCCCCATCACAGCAATCTTTTTCTCTTGCTGGCTACAACCAAAGACACGTTGCTACGATGGCCCCGGGCAAACAACAGACCAGTACGGCACTACTTCTAGGCTACGGCGCTGCTGCTTTGTTCCCCCAAAATAGCACTAATTCCACCCTTACCCAAAAATAATCGATGTTCTGTGGCTGCAGCTAACTGCCGATTTGGTCGACCCGGGCCAAAATTACCGCTCAAATCGCCCAAGCCAGACAGGCCAGCACCCAGCAACATGCGTCAATCTGAGATCTCTCACGGGATAGTAACCCGAGGTAGATTTCTGAGCTTGCTGGTCGCGTAAGGCAAGCAACGGCGAGAAAAAGTGCCTGCACCTTGAACTTGGACTGCCGCAGCTTCGGCGCGTTGGCGACCGACTGGAAGTTCACCACGACTGCGGATCGGGAGCCACAAGAGGAGTGAGCGGAGAACGGACGGAAGAGGAGGAAGAGGGGAGTGGGAAAGGGATCGAACCCTTCTTGTGGTTGGGGTCGGCGGCCATCGCCGAAGGGGAACGGAGACGAGGGAGGGAAGGAGGAAGGAGGAGGAAATTTGCGGCGAGGCCCTCCAGAGAAGAAGGACTCTATAGGATGCGACCCTTGCAGACTGTTTTTTTAGGGGTCCCTTGCAGACGGTTTTTGAGCAAGTAGTTATTTTTTGAGTCTTGATGAAGGAGTAGTTTTTTTTTTTTTGAGGGCTGAGGAAGGAGTTTTTTTTAGATTAGTACATATGCCCATGCGTTGTAACAGGAGTCAAAATTAAGGAACACTTGGATCAAATGAAAATGAAGTACAAATGTGCTTCATTGTCCGGTCTGTTTGGAGCTAAGGCCGAATTATTCTGCTCCTCCAACCTGACATGTCTTTTTTCTTGGGACTACCCTGTTTAATGGTAGTGCAGTGTCTACGTTTAATAATCGTCGACCTTTTATAATTCTCGACTGACTAAAGAAAAAACGATGGATGGACAAAAAACCAAAGATACCCCTATCGAATAAAAATGGCCTAAAACACCAGTGTGATGATTTGATTTGTGACCCGCATCAATTATTCACAACATGAATAATAAGTATACTTTAAGCCAGACAATCTTTACAAAATGAATAAGAAATGTATGCATTATTTGGTGTGCAACTTTTGTGGTTTTATGTTGATCTTCCAGTCCATTTGGATTCCATCTAAAGGGTTTTCTAAGTTCAAACGTGTTTGAATTTTATTCAAACTTGTCCAAATTTCCATCTTTCAAAAAAAATCCTCAAACCAATTCCTAAAAAACTAAAAAAAAAATCTAAGTCCAGAAAATATGTTTCCCTTGTGAGATTTCTTCTCTATTGACTTTCTCAAAATTTCTGTTTAGAGATAGAAAATAGAAGAAGAATTGGGAGAGGGAGCCTGCGTAGCCCAGCAAGGCCGGAAGTGCCCACCTGACCAGCCTATTTGACCAGTCAGCCAATGCCGATCGAACCCTACCTACCCCCCGATCCCCAATCTCTCTCTCCCTGCCTCCCCTGATCCCCTTCCCTTCGTGCACCGTCATGGAGGGCTCCCCCCTGCGCGTGCGCCCGATCCGAGTCCTCCATGTCCCCCGCCCGCGCCCGTCGGCGAGCTCATCTCCTCCGCAGTCCCTGCTGCCGCCCCCTTTTCCTCCCTGGCTCCTCCGCGCCCGCGCGCGGCCCCAGCCTCCAGCGCCTTCCCTTTCTCGTCGCCGCCCAGCGGGGTCACACCGGTGAGGTGAGTGAGCTCCCCCGCAGCCCTCTCTCCATCTCCCTCTTCTCTCTCTGACCCCCCCCCCCCCCCCCCTCTCTCTCTTCTCTATGGTCCACGCCGCCGTCGGAGCGCCATGGACGTCCGTCGCCTCCTTCCTGCTGGCTATGGGACCGCCATGGCCTCCCCCTCATGCCGCTGTTGTGCTTCTGGCCTCGCTGCTAGCCTCCCTCGCCTCCTCCTTGCCTCTGCACCAGACCAGCACCACCGAGCTGCCCCATTTCTAATCTTAGATCATTGTTGCTTGCTGATTCCCGTACGGCTTTGCTTGATGTTGCAGATTACATAGAAACCTATATAAATCAGTAGAACTCGCTGTCGGGGAGTGAGGTGGGTTCATACATGCAGGGATTTTTTCGTGACGGGCGGAACAGATGAAAAAGTGACTGCGGGTTGAATAACAAAACCACAGGGGCTTTTATGCAAATTAATGACGGTGAACCCGACAGAAACAATGCGTGCTTTATTAGTAGGTAAAGAAGAGAGGAATGAGTAGTTGGGAAGGGGAGCGAGGCAACGTAGGATTTGGATTTGAAAAAAAAATGAGGGAGGATTTGGACCAGTTTGGCAGCTCCTATTTGCCATCCGCGGGTGGGCCGGCCAAATTAGCGGCACCAAGTTTGCTACTTAGTGTTTTCGTCCGTTTTTCTGTTGCTTTTTTTGTTTTGTACTAGCAGAACGACCAATGCATTGCAACAGGAGAAAAAAATCATAATCTTCATGGTCATGACCACATTTTAATGCATCACCGAGATACACTATCACTCTTATTTTTGTGAAATCATGACATTTTTTGAAAACCACAAACATTCTTTTAAACTTGTGAACATATCTGAAATTGTAAACATTTTTCAAATTCTTGAACATTTCTACAGATTTCGAACATTTTCTAAAACCTTGAACATTTTTTGAATTCATGAAAAATGTATAATATTTGCAAAAAAATAAAAAAAATTGTGACCATTTTTTAAAACATTTTCCTTCAATAGGCGAACATTTCTAGAATTGACTAACAGTTTCTTTAAAAAACTGGTGGAACAATTCTTAAATTCAGGAATATTTTCAAAATGCATAATCATTTTTTTAATCAGCGAACATTTTATGAATCAACAAACTATTTTGTAAGTCACCAACAGTTTTAAAATTTTGAAGATATTTTTTAATTCATAAACATTTTTTAAATTGTTGATTTTTTTTCAGTTTCATTAACATTTTTTAATACATGAACTTTTTTAAAAGAGTCATTAACATTTTCTGAAACCACAAACATTTATGAATTATTAAACATTTTCTTTCAAAAGTCCCATTATTCTTAATTTTTGACACTTTTTTGAAGTCCCAAATTATTGAAAATAGAAAAAAAGAAGACACGAAAGGAAAACGAAAACGGAAATAAAAAAAATGAAATTTAAAAAACAGATCACCCGGACATGGGTCGGTCCAAACAGGTGCGCTGTGTCTTATCCCAGCGCGCAGAGCACAGTATAGACGGTTTCTTTTTTTTTGCGGGGAAGTATAGAAGGTTTCTACTACATGGGCCGGCCCGGGGGATTCCCCTGTGTGAAACGTTTTTTTATCACTTATAGGGGGCATCGGTGGGTGATATTTTGCATCTTTGGGGGTAATTTCGGTGCCGTACCGTCAGAAGCAATAGCTCATTTATTATTAGGTATAGGTATATATAGAGATAGATATGGACTAGCAAAAGGGTCCTTGCGTTGCAATGGGAGAAAAAAAAATCATAATCTCCAATGGCCATTATCACATTTTGCTGCATCACCGAGATACACTATCACTCTCAATTCTGTGAAATCATGAATATTTTTTTAAACAGGTGAACATATTTGAAACCATGAACATTTTTCAAATTCATTAACACTTTTACAAATTTTCAAATATTTTCTAAAATAAAGAACTTTTTTTGAATTCATGAACATTTTATACTATTTGCAAACATTTTTTTAACAATTTTCTTGAATCGGCGAACATTTCTAAAATGAGCGAACATTGTTTTGGATATTTTTCCATTCATGAACATTTTTGAATTGGCAAACTTTTGTTCAATATCATTAACATGTTTTTAAAATAGTAACTTCTAAAAAACCATGAAGATTTTTTTTATTTCCCAAAATTTTGTTTTCAAAATTTCAAACATTTTTTGAATAAGCAAACATTTATCATCATGATACTTAAGATAACACCAATACCTCGTGCAAACAATATTTAAGAGAGTATCAATATTTAAGGTCGAAAAGAAATGCATGGATAGCATGAGGTGATACAAAGATCAACCAAATTATATTCAACCATAGATAGGGTAGGCACATCCATCGATATTGTTTTAGTTTGATATATTGATGTCCAAGAGAATTTTAGTTTAGAGACTGTTCGGATCTCCTCAAATCCGTGCTTCACCAATTATGCGAAGCGGAGGCTTCTCGCGGTGCAATTGGGTGAAGCTGCCAAACCTTAGCTTTCCAAATCCGAAATCATGGGAATGCCACCACCGAGTCGTGTGACGCTTCGTTGGGCACTTCTCACGGACCCTGTCGAAGGGCCATTCCATGACATTGTCATTGCTCCCTTCTCACGAGCTCACCACCACCCACTCGCCAGCCCTCTGCCTCGCTCTATTCGTACTGTCGCCCCATCATTGCCTTCCTCTCCTCCTCCTGCCGACCTTCCCAACGTCGCCTTCTTCCACACCGATGGCCTCCTTTCCAGTGTCGCCCTCTACTCCAACGTAGACCACCTCCCCGTCGTCTGCCTCTGCTCTATTTGTGGCAACCCCTCAACCCATGGAAGTTGACCAACGCGTCGCGAATGGTGCAGCTACTCCAAGGAAGCTCGAGCGCTGCGCTGAAGCTTCAATGCTTCTGAATAGGCTTACATCTATGTTTCTTGCCCTGGAGTTGCCGAGGCCAGAAATGTTTTAGTTGTGTTAACTTCAGCAAAAAAAGTATATCTACTCTGGTAATAGCTCATCTGAATAAATTATGTTTTTCACTTGTATGCTCTGCATGCAATCTTTCATCAAGCTCCCACACAGATATAAAATCACTAACATTCAATTGCAAAAAAGAAAGAAAAATCACTGACATTCAATCCACAATTCTAACAATTCTCTAATTGACCCTTTTATTCTATTTTCCCGATCTAAGGTCAGGACAACATTTTTAGATAACACAATGTATCAGTATTATCACCACTGCTAAAATAAAGAAATTTAGGACATGGTACAAACTTCAGAATCACTACATCTATAGTTCATACAAGAAATAACAGTGGCATGTAGCTCGTACATGTACATTATCCATGTTAGAAGATTGAGCACACTTTCCTGCTTCATCCTGGCTATAGTTGAGTACTGCAATTTGAGTGGCGAAGTACAGACCCGAAGTATTTCAAATAGAGAGAGAGAGAGAGAGAGAGAGAGAGAGAGAGAGAGAGAGAGAGAGAGAGAGAGAGAGAGAGAGAGAGAGAATTGCATTACTTGACTCTCCAAGAGTGTCGCCTCTCCTTAATTGATCCAATAAATTGATATCCAGGTTAAAATATAATAGTTCCAATAAATTGCTAATCTAGGTTTGTCTACTATAAGAAGCTTACTTCCTGTAGCGTGTAGACACTTGAAGAAACATGTTTCCTGTAATTTGTAGACACTTGAAGCAGGCCAGCAGCTAAAAAAACTGAATATGAAGCATGTCAGTCCTGACATACTGGATCCTTCATCATGCATCCTGGGTTCAGGGGCTCAATCTTTCTAGAAATTGCAAAACTCTACTTGCTTTAGTTGCCTGTTACCTGGCATACAATGTGTTCTCTCAATCCAACAAATACTTATGGACTAATAAACATAGCCCCAGGCTAGTTGAAGTTACAAGTTGCAAGATGTCCAAAGAGAAAGATCCGTTTAATTTGATGATTAGACAGAGTTACAATACTGGAGAAACTGGGATTTATAAAGTCAATGGAACTAAGGTTATAGGTTCACTTCTTTCTGTTTGAAAAATCTATGCGTTGTGTAGAACACTAAAATAACTACTCCTGATACATCCATTCCTATGACAAGTAATTCTAGACAGAGGAAGTACACAATTTGTAAATTAGAAATAGCAGGCTTGTAACACACTAATAAAACTGTCCCGATGGAGCTCAGACTTGTAAGGCACTATAGATGGCAACACTGTCCATGTGCATGACATAACTTAATGTACCTTTCCTCAAAATTATAGTTTTGCATGACAATATAAATGGCTTTAAAATTCCAACTGTGCTCTGCCCTACAAGCATGCACACACTTGTGTTTTGCAAGATACACAACCAGATTATGAACGGATAATATACAACATCCGGTTTGATGATGCACTTGTTCTTGTTGTAACCTACAACAAAAACAACTATTCATTTCATCTTCTGTTAGAGATAGGGGTTTCCTGTACTGCGGGTATGTGACGCCCCTGATTCAATCGTGTACTAATCATACACGCAAATGTGCACGATCAAGATCAGAGACTCACGGGAAGATATTACAACACAACTCTAAACACAAATTAAAGTCGTACAAGCTTCATATTACAAGCCAGGGGCCTCGAGGGCTCGAATACAAACGAGTTAGCGGAAGTAACAATATCTGAGTACAGACATATGGTAAACAAATATGCCTTAAGAAGGCTAACACAAACATCAACATGGATCGAAAAGGCAAGGCCTCCTGCCTGGGAGCCTCCTAACTACTCCTGGTCGTCGGCGGCCTCCACGTAGTAGTAGGCACCCTCGGGGTAGTAGTAGTCGTCGATGGTGGCATCTGGCTCCTGGGATCCATCATCTGATCGAAACAATCGGGTATGGGGGAAAAGCGGTAGCAAAGCAACCGTGAGTACTCATCGGAAGTACTCGCAAGACTTACATCAGATCTATGCTAAGTACGCATCATATCAAAGGAATGGGGTTGTATCTTTGGACTAGACTGCAGAAATGCCAGAAGAGAAGGGAAAGCCTAGCCTATCGAAGACTAGCATTTTGCATCATCTTGCAGCATCAGAAGAGATAAGAGTAACATAACATAATAATAGTAAGTATGTTGTAGTATCAATGCCCAGAGATCCTTTCTCGACTCCCTGTGAGAAAGCAATCCCGGAGCCATCATATCCATTTCACATCTCCAGTATCCAGTTCTAGTTGCATAGATCGGGATACAACTCCGAGCGTCCGTTATTGTGAACACGGCTATTCGAATAGATATACTTCCCTAAAGGGGTGCACCAACTTACCCAACACCCTCGATCAACTCCGGCCGGACACACCTGTGACGCCCGGATAATTAAGCTACAGTAATTCTCTACTAATGATGCCACGTCACCATGATTACTGTTGATAAACTCGCGTTGATTCAAACCCCGTTCAATTTCAAATTTAAAATCAAGTCAAACTTTAAAAGTTTTCAAATTTCAAAACTAAAATGTTCATCGTGTGGCAAATATTCCATAACTAATTATGGTGGTGAAAAACATTTTTATAAAGTGTTTTAATACCCTAAAGTAATTAAAACAGTGGCTAAAACAAATAACTAAATGCCTTTTAAAAATATAAAAATGCTAAACTATTTTATTTAAATGCTAGACTAATTGTGGCAGTGGCCTAAATTAAGGTGCTAGTGTTGTTTTTTATAAAGCCAAAATGTTTTGAAAAGAATTAGAAAATAGAAAAGTTTAAAAAAATGAAAATGAAAAAGTAAAACAAAAGAAAGACCGATGCCCCTGCCCTCCTAGGCTACGGCCCACCCGAGCCGGCCCACTCCCCGTCCCCTTGTCGTCTTCTCCCCCGCGCCTGATCCTCCGACCGCACCCGAACAGGGGCGTGTTCCCGTCGAACCCACCTCGCCGGCGCCGCCCCGAGGGGATAAGGGCGATGCCTCGGGCTCCCGTCGCCCCTCGATCCCCTCTCCCACTCCCACTTGCTCCCCTCTCCCTCTAGCCTCCCCCTCCTCCAGATCCCCACCTCACCGAGCGCCATCGCCATCGTCCCACCTCGCACCACCGCGGCGAGCGCCGCTGCCGCTCCTCTCCGACGCGTCCTTTCGCTTCGCCGGCCTCCGCTGCATCTTCCGAGACAACACGCTCGAGCCGGACGCCCATGCGATGCCGTCCCCGCCACCGTCTTCCTCCTCGGCCCCGGCAGACTCCGTGGACGATTTCGGCCACACCGAGCCCTCCCTGACCCCGCTAAGCACACCTGCAGGCTCACCGTGAGCACTGCCTCCTTTCCCCTCTGTTTTCGCTGCCGTTCTCATGTAGTAGCTCGCGCGTGCCGTTGCCGTGCCCGCGCCACCGCCTTTTCCTTGTTTGCCATTGCCACCGCAGTCAGAGCTCGCGTCCGAGCTCGCAGTCGAGTTCCTGGGCTCTCTAGGAACCCAACGCGCCTAGCCCCGCCGCTTGCCGTGCCCTCCTTGGACAGACCCGGCCTAGCCCGAACTCCGGCCGCCGCGTCGCTCGTCACCGCCATCGCCACGAGCCTTCCCATAGCCTCTCGCAACCTCCATCGGACCCGCCTCGGTCCCAGCTCACCGTAGAGCCTAGCGGCGCTTCAAACCGCCGCCTATAGCGTCGATCCGATGCTCCTACGCCGCGCAGAATGGTCGTCGGCGTCGAAAGCCAGTCACTAACCGGCCGGCCTATTTAAGAGCTAATCACCCCTAATACTCTATGACAGGCGGGTCCTAGCCTTTTAATTAATAAAATGTTTTAGTTAAATTAATTTAACCCTGAGTCACTTACATGTGGGACCTGCAGCACTGTTCATTCTGATAAGGTTGACTGGGTCAGCTGCTGACTCAGCAGTGGGGCCCCACTGTCAGCCACACTGACACATCTCTGGGTACACTCTCTGTGTACCCATAGCAATTACACTTAATATATTTTCGAATTAAAATAAATCCTGTAATTTTTAGAAAATCTTTTAAACTTCAAAAAATCATATAAAATAAACCGTATCTCGGATGAAAATGTTTTATATATGAAAGTTGCTAAAAAAAGTCCAACAAATCCGAATACGCGGTCCGTTCATCTGTCGTATGCCCCTAGCATGCTGAACATGGAACCATCCCCTCTCTTTTGTCTGTCCGAAAAAAGCCAGACGCCGGGGAAACCCCTCCAGACGTTTTCCCTCTCTGCCTGCAACATGTAGTACCGCGTTAGGACACCCCTAGCTCTGCATATCGTCATGTCATGCTTAGTGATGCATCTATTTGCTCTGTATTTACTGTTTCTTCCCCCTCTTCTCTCCGGTAGACCCCGAGACCGATGCTGCCCCGGTGATCGACTACGTCGCCGACGACCGTTCCTTTGCAGCAGAGCTTCCAGGCAAGCAAAAACCCCATTGATCATTCCGATATCACCCATTCCCTTCTCTCTTATGCTTGCATTAGAACTGCTACTGCTTTTTGTATGATCCTACTCTGATGCATATCCTGTTTTTGTTACCTGCTTTCATACCTTACCTGCTTATTCTAAAGTGCTTAGTATAGGTTGGTTAGAGATCCATCAGTGACCCCCCACCTTGTCCCAGTTGCCCCACTTTATGCTCGATGACTCGATCAACATGATCGACGTCCAGGCCCCGACACCGCACATCACCCCCCTTAGTTGTACAACTCTGCAGAGTTATTATCGAGTGCCGAGGGTGATACCTTGTCAGCACTTCTGATGTTAACCTTGTAGTGTAGCTATTCGATCGTGGTCATCAAGGGTGATTCCTCCTTCACCACTCCCGATAACGACTCTGTCGTGCAACCCCTCAAGTGTGGACCATCGAGGGTGATTCCTCCAAGTCCACCTTGATGGTTACATCGAGTGGGAGTCCATCGAGGGTGATACCTCGGGTTTCCCCCTTGCTGTTTTGGACATACGGTTACTTTGACTTACCACAGAACCATGATGACATCGGGTCGGCCCGAGGGGTACCCGCGAGTGATGTGAAGTCGGGTTGATCTGGAGGATACCCGCGAGTTTTCCACGTGGCGCGGCCGGGCATTCTTAGCCCTTGCCGCAAGTCTGTGAGACGGGGCGACGGGACCACATATCGTGGATCATTGATCGTTACCGCGCGATCCCAAGACACTAACGATTTGGATATTTGATTCGAGTAGGCCTCTGGCCTTTTTGCACTAACCACCACGCGGGAATAAGTATGGGCACTCCGCGTCGTACATTTCTCTCGAAAGCTCTTCAGACGCCACAGTTGAGCGGCACGCGCCCAGGTGGTCCGCGTAAGCACCTGCCTTGTGTAAGGAGGTAGCCAGGACTGATCCCGACCGTCCTCGCAATGCGCAGGATTGCAAAGGACGATTGGCCCATGACCCCTTCGCATTTAGGATGTAGACCGGCGTG
Source organism: Thinopyrum elongatum (assembly GCA_011799875.1). Lineage (NCBI taxonomy): Eukaryota > Viridiplantae > Streptophyta > Magnoliopsida > Poales > Poaceae > Thinopyrum > Thinopyrum elongatum. Next base: position 180,568,924 of record CM022303.1, read on the forward strand.
TGACCTCTCTGTTGAGCCTAGGTAGGACTACGGCGTGTTGATCTGTCGAGGCTGGTCATGACCTGATGGTGTGTCCGGCCGGAGTTGATCGAGCGTGTTGGGTAAGTTTGTGCACCCCTGCAGGGAAGTATTATCTTTTCGAATAGCCGTGTCCACGGTAATGGACTCTCGGAGTTGTATCCCGATCGATACAACTAGAACTGGACGCTGAGGCATGAGAAATGGAAATAATGGCTCCGGGATTGCTTTCTCACAGGGAGTCGAGGAAGTGATCTCTGGGCGATGTTACAACATACTTACTACTATTATAATATGTTACTCTTATCTCTTCTGATGCTGCAAGATGCTTGAAGATGCTAGTCTTCGATAGGCTAGGCTTTCCCCTTCTCTTCTGGCATTCTGCAGCTCAGTCCACAAATACTACCCATTTCATTGATACCGATACATATGTAGTGTAGATCCTTGCTTGCGAGTACTTTGGATGAGTACTCATGATTGCTTTGCTCCCTCTTTTCCCCCTTTTCCATTCTTCTCGGATGTCGCAACCAGATGGTGGAGCCCAGGATCCAGACGCCACCACCGACGACTACTACTACTACCCCGAGGGTGCCTACTACTACGTGGAGACCACTGACGACCAGGAGTAGTTAGGAGGCTCCCAGGTAGGAGGCCTTGCCTTTTTGATCGTTGATACTTTTGTGGTAGCCTTCTTAAGGCAAACTTGTTTAACTCATGTCTGTACTCAGATAATGTTGCTTCCGCTGACTCTTTTGTATTCGAGCTTATGTATTCGAGCCCTCGAGGCCCCTGGCTTGTAATATAAAGCTTGTATTATTTTAATTTGTGTCTAGAGTTGTGTTGTGATATCTTCCCGTGAGTCCCTGATCTTGATCATACACATTTGTGTGTATGATTAGTGTACGATTGAATCGGGGGCGTCACAAGTTGGTATCAGAGCCGACTGCCTGTAGGAACCCCCCTTCCAACTCCTTGGCCGAAGTTGAGTCTAGTCCTTGGAAAACTTTTACTAACATTGCTGTGTGGCTTACGAGCCCACATCACAATCGGGTGGTATTAGGATCTTTTACTCCTCAATCTTTACTCCGGGACTCTAATATCTCTTCTATTCAGGTTAAATGATGTTGCTAACTCTAACTTTAGGTTCTCGTAACTACTTCCTCCCGGAGAGCCCCTTCATTCCAGATGATCGCCTGCTTCACCTGAAGACTTCGAAGATACTCTCCGATGTTTGCCCGAGAACATGTGCTCATCGCTTTTGCAATTCCCTTCCACCGTCAACTCCTATGTATAACTACATACACCTGTCATTCATACCTCATTTTCCAGTTGCTCTTATTATTACAAGATGCCTCGAAATACACTCCAATATTTCGAGAATCCTTTGAGCTTACTGCCTTGCAGTTCATACCGCTAGAAATCCCTTACGGATAATTCCTCACACTTATCGAGTATCCGCTCATCTCCAGTTATTCATGTGTTTGACAAAATACCCAGAGATGCTATTCGACCTCCCGTGAATCCTCTGCAACCTATTGCACTGGAAAGTCTTGCATGCCTGCATTATGGTTACTTCCCATATGTCTAGCAATATTCATTAGTATCCTTTGTCATCGTCATTTTGAGCCTTTGATTCGATATGTTTGTGAATGGTCGCAGTCATCATTCGAAACTAGAATTCGTCCCTTTGACTCAAACGTCATCTTGAAACAGGAGCTGGTTCTCGACCAATCAAATTGCCGTTGATTGTACCCCTAAGTCTATTTAACTTATCCATCCTTAATCAGAGCATTTGTTTTTGATCCCTTGATTTGGAAATCACAATTCCTTTGCATTTGAGCTTTGAATTAGTTAGTTGTTTCTATAATCTGATCTCCTTGCATTCTTTCTTCTTCTGGTTGGGTACCAATGCTCACATCAGATCCTTTATGGACCGCCAGATCCTTTGTTGGATTATTATCCGACAGTGCCCCTCATATTTAAGCACCTTGTGAGTTCTTCCCTGATACATAATGCCTTTGGTAAATTGTATCCTCTCCTTTTGTCAACCATGCTCTACCTTCAAGCTTGTGTTATTTACTCTTTAAGTTTGTAGTATATGTTCCTAAGATGCCCCTATGGGTTGAACCTATGCCTTCCCTAATCCGTGTGAACCCGAGAGTTTTCACGAGTCATACTCTTCTGGTGTTTTGCCAGATATAATTTCAACACTACGACTTCATCGAAAGCGAGAAGTGAATGGAAGGTTATGCATTGAAGAAGTGGGAGTCGACCTTGAACTTTGTGTTAATGCCCATGGACCCGATGTGGAACTTATCATGGAAGCTTCTTGTGGTAATAATAATCCCCTTGTTATAAGTTCATCTGGTATCTATGTTTGGTCCTTTGCAACTATGGTTCTGACCATGATTGTTCCCCTTTGATTCCATTTCTCGGACAAGTTAAATCACTTGTCTTCTGCAGATCAATGCATCTCCGTAACCTCTATTTTGATCTTACTTCGAGTATTACCCTCCGGTATCTCGAGAATAACAAAGAACTGTGTTGCTTCCTATGAGTCTTCATCTAGTATTGCTTCTCATCGATTTCAGATTTCCCCGGTTTCTGAGTTATTAGTCACTCGAGAACACCGATAGTGAATCGATTCCACACCCCGATTCAATAACTCTAAGTAATTTTCATTGCTTGCGAGTTTAATAGACCTTCAAGTCATTCCTAGCCTGATCGGCTATATCATTATCGTGCTAAATTTTAATTGTGCTACCTGGTCCTTCTTCCCGGAGCACAATTTTCGACGATGAGCTAAGCCTACGTCGATCTTCCTCGTCATATCATTTTGCCTTGAACAACAAGCTTGATTTCGAGTTTGTGTCGTACCCGTGGTTCCAATAACCTTTCGCTTCATCTTTTTTTTGGCTTGATGTCATCGCCGATCGATTACATCTTCATGAAACCTCTCGACAAATATGTCGTGATCATCATCAACATTCTGAGCTCTTCTAGGTTATCAATCGAATTCATGATGAGAAATACCATCCTTGCCCCCTCGATGAATTGTTGCTGAGCTCGTGGGCCCCATCCTCATCTTTTCCTTGCTGAAATTGTACGACTTACTTTATAAGTTATTTCCGATGGATCCTTTGTGTATCCAAAGACTGACCTTTACCTGATGACCATGTCAATGCTATCCCGAAGCATGACTATGGTACTCCGTTCATCAACAAGAACATTGGAAGTGCAATGCTAATTTTTTCTTGATCAATTATCAAAACACCATTGTATGGATAACATCATGAGTTTCCTCGCCCCTTCTCTCTAGGTGGTTATCTACTTGCAATCCTGACAGGATTATCCTGCTCTGCTTGCTCTTGGGAAGGAGATACACCTAATACTCGTGTATATACATTTTCCTTTCCATTGTTCTGTTCAATCTGAAATTCACATTTTCCTTTCCATTGTTTTGTTTAACCTTTCTTGTGGACTATATGAGCTAAGCAGTAATATTCTCCTGCTTATGTAAACACCTTGGTGTACGACCCTGACAGTAAGACCCTGTAACTATTGTTGATGACATTCCGGTAGCCACCGATGGATGAGAACCTTGCTTATTGGTCCGCCTCGCCTTGCGAGCAAGAAAATGGTTCTCTTCGTCCCTCTCCCTTGGTACCGGCGCTGTTGCCAACATAACTGACAGGCTATGCTCTGACTTGCCTGGCTATCATGACCGTGCAAGATGTCATCACTCTTTCTACTTTTAACCCACATGGTGGGCCCATAACCCACAGTTCCATAGGATCGAAACCTGACTCTCCTGTACACCCTTGTTGCCAAAGTTATTCCTCACACTGGCATTCATTCCGGTATTAGAGGCAACATTATTCTTCATTGCTCTGAACCCCCTTCATCACCTATTTTAGGCATCAGCTGGATGCCTACCTGGTTGAAACTTGTTGAACCCCTTATAGCACTATCGATACGTTTCCTGGTGCTTCTAAAATCTCATTCCTTGAGATAACTACCAGATGCCGATCTTTTCAGACATCTGTCCTTATAGCTTTCTCCTTATACCCCATTCATAAGTACGATGAAAATCCCGAAGACAGGATGACGACTTCATCATGATGACCTGAAACAGAGAAATGAAGGCATCAATAATATGGATCAACCTCTTCGATGAGAGCAACAAGAACAAGAAGACCCGTTAGAATTTAGTAACCAAATCCCTTTCCCCTTACTCCCCCTCCTAAATCTTGGGACGAGATTTCTTGTAGTGGAGGAGAATTGTGATGCCCGGATAATTAAGCTACAGTAACTCTCTACTAATGATGCCACGTCACCACGATTACTGTTGATAAACTCGCGTTGATTCAAACCCCGTTCAATTTCAAATTTAAAATCAAGTCAAACTTTAAAAGTTTTCAAATGTCAAAACTAAAATGTTCATCGTGTGGCAAATATTCCATAACTAATTATGGTGGTGAACCAACATTTTTATAAAGTGTTTAATGCCCTAAAGTAATTAAAATAGTGGTTAAACAAATAATTAAATGCCTTTTAAAATTATAAAAATGCTAAACTATTTTATTTAAATGCTAGACTAATTGTGGCAGTGGCCTAAATTATAGCACTAAATTAAGGTGCTAGTGTTGTTTTTTATAAAGCCAAAATGTTTTGAAAAGAATTAGAAAATAGAAAAGTAAAAAAAATGAAAATGAAAAAGTAAAACAAAAGAAAGGCCGATGCCCCTGCCCCCTTGGGCTGCGGCCCACCCGAGCCGGCCCACTCCCCATCCCCTTGTCGTCTTCTCCCCCACGCATGTTCCTCGGACCGCACCCGAACAGGGGCGCGTCCCCGACGAACCCACCTCGCCGGCACCGCCCCGAGGGGATAAGGGCTACGCCTCGGGCTCCCCTCGCCCCTCGATCCCCTCTCCCACTCCCACTTGCTCCCCTCTCCCTCTAGCCTCCCCCTCCTCCAGATCCCCACCTCACTGAGCGTCATCGCCATCGTCCCACCTCGCACCACCGCGGCGAGCGCCGCTGCCGCTCCCCTCCGACGCGTCCTTCCGCTTCGCTGGCCTCCGCAGCATCTTTCGCGACCACACGCTCTAGCCGGACGCCCATGAGATGCCGTCCCCGCCACCGTCTTCCTCCTCGGCCCCGGCGGACTCCGTCGACGATTCCGGCCACACCGAGCCCTCCCCGACCCCGGTAAGCACACCTGCAGGCTCACCGTGAGCACCGCCTCCTTTCCCCTCTGTTTTCGCCGCCGTTGTCGTGCAGTAGTTCATCGTGTCGTTGCCGTGCCTACGCCACTGCCTTTTCCTTGTTTGCCATGGCCACCGCAGTCGGAGCTCATGTCCGAGCTCGCAGTCGAGTTCCTGGGCTCTGTAGGAACCCAACGCGCCTAGCCCCGCCGCTTGCCGTGCCCTCCTTCGACAGACCCGGCCTAGCCCGAACTCCGACCACCGCGTCGCTCATCACCGCCATTGCCACGGACCTCCCCGCAACCTCCCGCAACCTCCATCGGATGCGCCTCAGTCCCAGCTCGCCATAGAGCCTAGCGGCGCGTCAAACCGCCACCTGTAGCGTCAATCCGATGCTCCTACGCCGCGCAGAATGGTCGGTGCTGACGTGGCACGTCATTAGTCACTAACAGGGCGGCCTATTTAAGAGCTAATCACCCCCTAATACTCTATGATAGGCGAGTCCCAGCCTTTTAATTAATAAAATGTTTTAGTTAAATTAATTTAACCCAGAGTCACTTACATGTGGGACCTGCAGCACTGTTCATTCTGATAAGGTTGACTGGGTCAGCTGCTGACTCAGCAGTGGGGCTGATGTCTACTACAAAACTTTATTCTTGTAGACTCGTGTTGGGCCTCCAAGCGCAGAGTTTTGTGGGACAGTAGCAATTTTTCCTCAAGTGGATGACCTAAGGTTTATCAATCCGTGGGAGGTGTAGGATGAAGATGGTCTCTCTCAAACAACCCTGCAACCAAATACAAGAAATCCCTTGTGTCCCCAACACACCCAATACAATGGCAAATTGTATAGGTGCACTAGTTCGGCGAAGAGATGGTGATAAAAGTGTAATATGGATGGCAGAAATATATTTTTATAATCTGAATAAATAAAAAAACAGCAAGGTAGCAAGTGACAAAAGTGAGCACAATCGGCATTGCAATGCTTGAAAACAAGGCCTAGGGTCCATACTTTCGCTAGTGCAATCTCTCAACAATGCTAATATAATTGGATCATATAACCATCCCTCAACGTGCGATGAAGAATCACTCCAAAGTTCCTATCTAGCGGAGAACATAAGAATAAATTGTTTGTAGGGTACGAAACCACCTCAAAGCTATTCTTTCCGACCGATCTATCCTAGAGTTCGTACTAAAATAACACCAAAACAAATTCAGATTCATAATGCTCAATCCAACACAAAGAACCTCAAAGAGTGCCCCAAGATTTCTACCGGAGAAACAAAGACAAGAACGTGCATCAACCCCTATGCATAGATTACCCCAATGTCACCTCGGGAATCCGCGAGTTGAGTGCCAAAACATATATCAAGTGAATCAATATAATACCCCATTGTCACCACGGGTATTCGTATGCAAGACATATATCAAGTGCTCTCAAATCCATAAAAGTATTCAATCCGATAAAACACAATCTCAAAGGGAAAACTCAATTCATCACAACAAGATAGAGAGGGGAAAACACCATATGATCCGACTATATTAACAAAGCCCGCGATACATCAAGATCATGACATCTCAAGAACACGAGAGAGAGAGAGATTAAACACATAGCTACTGGTACAAACCCTCAGCCCCGAGGGTGGACTACTCCCTCCTCATCATGGTGGCTGCCGGGATGATGAAGATGGCCACCGATGATGATTTCCCCCTCCGGCAGGGTGCCGGAACGGGGTCTAGATTGGTTTTTCATGGCTACAGAGGCTTGCGGTGGCGGAACTTCTAATCTAGGGTCTCCGCGAAGGTTTTTGGAATATTTGGCAATTTATAGGGCGAAGAGGTAGTGCGGGAGGCCACCGAGGTGGGCACAACCCACCGGGGCGCGCCTGGGGGCCCAGGCGCGCCCTGGTGGGTTGTACCCCCTCGGGGCACCCCCTAGGTGCTGCTCTGGCCCATTGGATGTCTTCTGGTCCATAAAAAATCCACAAAAAGTTTCGTTGCGTTTGGACTCCGTTTGGTATTGATTTTCTGCGATGTAAAAAAAAGCAAAAAATAGCAACTGGCACTGGGCACTATGTCAATAAGTTAGTCCCGAAAAATGATATAAAGTTGCTATAAAATGATTGTAAAACACCCAAGAATGATAATATAGCAGCATGAATACTTCATAAATTATAGATACGTTGGAGACGTATCAGCATCCCCAAGCTTAATTCCTACTCGTCCTCGAGTAGGTAAATGATAAAAGAAATAATTTATGAAGTGTGAATGCTAGCAAAGTGCATAAGTTTGATCAATAGTAATTTCAATCACTTTTCCTAACAACATAACAACAATTCTTTCGCATAAAACTTTTCATGTTAAAGTAGCAACCAATTCACATGTTAAGGTTCAAACAATGAATTCTCTTGAAACTCAACAACCTATATTCTTAGTCACCAAACAATTGCAATTCAACTTATTCAACAGAGTCTAAGTAAGAGCTCCACATACTCAATCATCATATAGTCTTCCATGATTGCTACTACTCAAAGCATATTCTTAGAACAAATGGCATCCATCGAACACAGAGAAAGATAGGGGCTTAATATTTTGCCTCCCAACTCATTTATCATAGAGATAATTGTCAACAATAATAATTCATGATCAAATATATTTGACTGGTCATATGTGCCTAGATCTTTCCCCACCACATGATGCTTGCCAACTAAAGAATAGTTGAGGTTGAAATGAGAATTCATACTATTGACTCTTTGCATAAAAGTAAATACTGAAAAGTAAAAGATAGGCCCTTCGCAGAGGGAAGCAGAGGTTGTCATGCGCTTTTTATGTGGATATCCAAACTCTTAATGCAAAGGAATGTCATGTTATAGTACCCCTTATGATAGCAACCTTTATTATGCAGTCCGTCGCTTTTATTACTTTGCCATCACAAGTTCGTACAACGCTTAATTTTCCCTTACAATAAAAGATCAAACATATTTAGGAGCAATTTTTATTGCTTTATGCATTGATGACAACTTACTTGATGGATCTTATTCAATCCATAGGTAGGTATGGTGGACACTCATGGCAAGAAACTGGGTTTAAGGGTTTTTGGATGCACAAGTAGTATCTCTGCTTAGTACGAATTTTTGGCTAGCAAAAGATCCTAGGCAAACACCACATGTTGGAGGATCCATAACAATATAACTTCTATGCAAATATACACAACCATAACTCATTACGTTGTCTTCCTTGTACAACTTCAACTAATTTTCTCAAGTTTGAAAATAATTAATGGGTATTCACAATCATAGAAGATGCCCAAGATAATATATTTGCATGTGAAAGTTCTCTTCCTTATACTAATCATTCATGAATTGCTTGTATGACCAATATTGTGATTGTCAAGCTTCAAAAGATTTCACTTTCTAAACCCAATGTGAAGCCACTACTAGGCATGATATGGACATATAATTTCAACTTCATGATATTCAATTCATTCAACAATTTACTCATAGGATATAAGTGAAGCACAAGAGTAAATAACAAACTACTCCAAAAAGATATAAGTGAAGATCAAGCAAGTAGTTGAGTAAAGGGGTAGCTAAGTGAGGACTCTTTCTTATTTAAAAACTTTCAGATCTAAGTACTTTATTAAAACAGCTAGCAAAACAAAACAAAATGAAATTCTAAGAATGGCACACATCATGTGAAGAAGCAAAAACTTAGGCTCAACCGATACTAACCGATAGTTGTTCATGGAGAAAGGTGGGATGCCTACCGGCCATGAAGATTGCAACCCGGTTCGGCGGCTCGTAGGGGTCCGGAATACTATCACCATCGGAACAGCCCCCAAGCCGACCGTCTTGCAGTTGGTACAATGACTCGGTTTCACCGGTGGATGACTCGCCATCAGAATAGACAACTGTCTCACCGTCAGATACCGATTTATCCTCAGATTCCGCACCATTGATGAATCCCACGAAGGCACGACTCATGGCGGGCTGAACTCGGGCGGGTTTTGCACGCTGAGCCGTCTCGATGATGTCGGTGCAGGTGTCCGGCTCAGGGCCCAGTTCGCCGATCTTGCCAATGAAGACGTGAATTTCACCGAAGGGGACCCGGTACCCGTACTCAATTGAGCCGGCCTCGGGGCCCCAGCCTTCGTCGTCGATGTAGAGCTTGCCGCGACGACTCTTGGTAATCCGGCCCACAGCGTATCCCTTGATCCCTTCGAAGTTGCCCTTCAAGAACTCGAAACCACCGTGCGCTGGCCCCACGGTGGGCGCCAACTGTCGTGGAATTGTCACGGCAGATGTCCTAGTGTGAGGACTTAGTCGAGCCATCGCAATGAGGTTAGTTTAAAGGGGTTAATCAGGACAAAGGACACGGGGAGTTTATACTGGTTTGGCCCCTTGCGGTGAAGGTGAAGGCCTAATCCAGTTTGAGGTGGTATTGCTAGGGGTTCGATGACCAGGGAGCGAATACGCTTAACCTTGCTCTCGATCTGTTATTTTCTGTCCCTAAACCGCCGCCGGGTCGTCCCTTTATATACACAGGTTGACGCCCGGCGTTTCACAGAATCCCGGCCGGCTCATAAACGTGTCCGGCTAGGTATCCACTCTTTCCTATCTTACAATACAAGTCATATACTTATGGCGGTTTACATCTATGGGCCCTAACTCGCCTTTGGGCTTTGGGCCTTCTTATTAAGTCTCCTTCGTAAGTCGCCATCTTCTATGTCTTCATGGGCTTCAATACAGGTAAATCACTATGAGCATAACCCGGCCCCTCCTGGGCGGTTTATACTCAATAGTTATATCCCCAACATTAGGCCCCAGGTTGATTTGAACTTGTTCATGTCAATCTTCAACACTTAGGAAAATTCCTTCTTCATTACCTTCGCAAAAATTTGTAACTCGCCGTGACGTCATCTTCCGAGATCATGATAACCCGCCATGACGTCACCCAATTTGGAGCTCCTCGATTCCCGCGCATGCCACTTATCCATTCACCTTATAAATAGGGCCAGGGGTCCTTTTCACTTTCCCCCCTCGGCCTCTTCGTCTTCATCGTCTTCCTCGCGACGCGCTGCCCTCAAGTCCAGCCGCCGCCATCGACCCTCTCCTCTGCATCACTATTGGCCGCCGCTTCAACCTGACTTGGTCCAGATTTTGCTCACGTGCCTCCACCGTTCAACAGCCTTGGTAAGTTCTTCCTCCTTCCCCCTCCGTAGATCTCATTAGGGTTTGAACAACTTCATGGAGGTTTCGGCACTGTTCTTCCCCTGTTCTTCACTGTAGCATGAGGTTTGACTCAAGCTTGATATTTATCCTGTGCGGCAATAATCCTAGTCCCTCTTTCCTCATCAGAGCATCTCTTTTAGGTAGAAAAAATCCGATCTGGACCTTCATAAACTGCTCAAGTACCAGTATCTTAGGTCTGAATATATTTTCATTTTCTGACACGCGGTAGATCCAAAATTGCAATACCAATCTGTGAAACCTGTTTTTCATCACTTAGCCATTTTCCAACTTCAGGTCTATACTTTCAATACCCGTGTAGGCGGTTTAACCTCAGAAAATAATAACCTGCCAGGTACCATTAGTCCCCTCTTAAACCGCCAAGTGCTCGTCTTTTTGATTTGATAACGTCACTGTCCGGTTTAACATTTATGCATGCTTCAACACTTTCTGCCTGTTAACCATGAACCTTAAACTGGCACAAATCTTTTCCAGGTTACCGTATAAATGGCCAAATCCTTTTATTCCTGTAACTAGGTTCAATCCCGGGTTACAGAAGAAGAACTGAACGGGTGTGTTGCAACCGGCGCTTTAGCGAAAAAGGAAGACATCCACTGGAGAGCCCCCGGTCCAGAAAATCCTCCTGAGCCCAAGGATGGGGAAGTGATCGTTTTTGTTGATCATCTGAGTCGAGGGTTAAGTCTCCCGGATCAAAAAATTTCCGTGAGTTGCTTCACTTCTTCCAACTTCACCCTCAAGATATTGGGCCTAACTCCGTGTCCAATATTTGCAATTTTCAAGTGTTTTGTGAAGCCTACCTGCAAGAAGAGCCCACAGTCGACCTGTTCAGAGATTTCTTCTATTTAAACCGTCGTACTGAATTTACGGATGGGCCCAATACTGAACTTGGCAGGGTTTCAATTCAGAAGAGAAAATACGTCAGCTTCCCTCACGCTAAGCATCATAGCCATCCCAAAGATTGGAATCAAACTTGGTTCTATTGCCAAGATACATCTCCAGCTGGCGAGAATCCTCTGCCGGGTTTCCGTGCTCACCGGCTTACCGATGCACATCCATTCCCCCAAAGACTCAATGCAAAGGAACGGTCCAAATATGCACCACAGCTTTCAAAGCTCAGAGCCTCTATGGCAAACGGTTTGATAGGCATTGATTTTGTCCGTTGCTGGGTATCTTGGAGCATTTTTCCTTTAAGCCGTCGCCCCGGTTTAATGTGTGAGTACATAGGGGATGTGAAAGACCCTCAACGCCACACTGATATTCAGCTAACTGATGCTGAAATTACTGAATCTGTCAAGAAGATGTTGGATGAACCGGTGACCGACTGTAGCAAAACAGGACTTATTCCTTTCTGCGCTTCAAATAAACCGCCAGCTATAAGAATTGCCCCACTCCTGCTTTAATCCATATTCTTAATACTCCCTTATGATCTTTTCAATCTTTAAGCAGGGTGATGATCCGTTTTGGAAGAAGAAACCACAGGATAAACCAGCCAAAACACCTCGTGTCAAGACCAAGGTCAACAAGAAGCCCGCTAAGAAGAAAAACAACGAGCCTACCGAGTTAAACATTGACGATGATAATCCAGAGTCAGAGGTAGAACTTGATTCACTTGGCTCTTTTTTCATACATCTCATTGACGATGATTTTTATCAGGACGACGCAGAAGCTAGCCGCGCAAATGACATAGAGGTAACTATTCTCTCATCCGGTTCAGAACCTCTGCCCACACAGAAAACCTGACAAGCAAGCCGGAAAGTAAGATTTTCTCACCCCCTAGCTTACTTGGATCCAAACTTTCTTTTGAAGAAGCAGCAACACGAAGCTCGCCGCACAACCCGGCATAGCGGCCATGTGGTCACTTCTTCCGGTTTACCGAACTCGCCAGTTCGTAAACGCCGCCCAGAGGTCTCTTCTATTTCTGACACGTTTTATCCCAAGGTGGGTTATTTCCGACAACCTCTTAATCCGTCTGATTCAAACTATCAGCGAACTTCCCTTTCATCCTCTGGCGAGTCCATAGGGACACAGATTCCAACCCTCAAAAATGTTCCTGGGTGAGCATTTTTAACTAACCCCTTATACCTTATGCTTGATCATTATACTAACCTGTTATTTGCGTCTCTGTTAGAGCCAAGGCCAGACCCAGTAAGAAGGCCAAATTGAACAAACCAGCTGATGACAGTGCGCCAACTGATCCGGAAAAGAACCCGGAATAGTTTGAACCAAATACTGAAGCTATTCTTGATGATCCACCACCGTAAGATCATGAAACCTTTGTTGAACAGATGGAAACTGATCTGATGGGTCATGCTGATAAACCGCCAAGCCCAACTAAGGCTGCTGATGACAAAGCTGACGATGTTGTAGTTACCGGTGTCTAGTATATAGCCCCAGGCAACCCCACTGCTTTGTCAAAACATAGTGCCAAAGAAGAATTTTCTGCTGATGACAAGGGCAAGTGGAAGGCGGACTTGGAAAGCTATGCCCACCTCAGCGCCCAAGATATTCATTCTGGGTTTTTAAACCGTTTGTACACAAGCCGTGATTATGAAGCCGGTTTACTGAACATGATGAAGGAGCGATATGAGGTAAATGCTGTTAACTCTGCATAAATATTCTTCCCTTAGCCGCCAAGTTTACTGGACATAAAAAAATAGAATGTTCTGCAAACTTTCAAGAGCCATATAGATCAACTCCACTAGCCCGCAAGGGCCGGTTTATAATGTCAATATGAACCGGGACTTTAGAATAATAACTCTTCAATTTCGCCTGTGTAGCCCCCAAGGGTCGACTTAACAAATATGTTAAGTTGAGACTAATTATGCTGTAAGGCTCAAAATTCTTACTTAGGACCTTTATAATCTGGTTGACCATCAAGCTGATAGTTGTTATGTGCTTGGGACTTGTAATTTTTTTTTGATAAGAAGCAATAGACATTAGCCCCCAAGTGCCAAGTATATTAATTAATTACATGTCTCTTGCAGGCTGATCTTAACAAGAAGGAATCTCAAATCGCCGACCTTCAAGAAAATATCAAGTCGCAACAAGCCGAGACCTCCAAAGCCAAGGAGGAACTGACCAGTGCCTTAACAGCAATGGAAAAACTGAAGGAGAGCTTTAAGAACGAGCGGGCAGGTTGGGATACAGAAAAGTCAACTCTGCTGAAGAGGGCTGAGGATGCTGAGGCTGCCCTTAATCCGGTAGCTGAGGAGCTGACTGGCTTGAAACAGCAAATAAATGCCATGACCGCTGCCGTATTTGGTAAATAACTTCTTCATAAGCTTTGAACATGTATTATGTAAGAGACTGCTAGTTTACCGATGTTTTTGATGATGCAGGAACTCGCATTGCTCATCTTTGCTCAGATATGCGGCAAAAACTGAAAGCCGCCTATACACTTATAGAGCAATTATATACCGGCATACAACGGGTTATCTGCACAGCTTCCCATAATAAACCGCCCCCAACCTTGATCAAGGAGACGTTGGAAAGGCTGGCGATGATGCCTGCACGGTTTGAAGAGCTAAAGAAGTCAGCTGCCAGGGCGGGTGCTCTTACTGCACTGACTTGGGCCAAAGCTTGGATATCTGATCTTGATCCGGCCGATGTGGGAAACGGCTACCCGAGCATAAAGGAGGACGGGTCAGAGTTTAATAACGACGACCTCAGAGCCTTGACGAGGGAAATGCGCCCATTGGCTAGCAAATTGGCCGAAGAAACCGATCTTTCACATTATCAGTCGATTTATGATGCCAACAACAAGAGAGTTAACGCGCCAACTTATGATGCTCCAAATCTTATTCCTCCAATCCGTAAGCATACCTATGCCCCTGATGTTGACCCCTCCACACTTATAAGTGATGAAGCTGTATTCAAAGCCTTAACTAGGATCGATTGGACCACCATTGACTTCCAGCCACTGGGTAGAGAGGAGGAAGATGAACCGGCGCTGGACGATCCGCAACCTTCAAGTCAGCCAGGCCAGGACTCGTAAACCGGAGGTCGGTTTAGCAGCTGCTTTCTTTAAGACTTGTTAAAACAATTATTCTTTTGGGCACCAAACGCCTTGTAATAGGCTAGATTAAACTCTTGTTCTGCTATGCCATCGTGCATATTTACTTTGCATGACACTGCTAATCCACCATGTTAAGATATGCCACTTATGCTTATAATATTAACAATGTGGAATCTGCTCCTGCATGCAACGGATTAAAAGTGTCCTGGCGGTTTACCGCTGGACGGGTCATAACGCCCAATATAAAACCATGGAAACTAACATAGCTTATACCCAAGGCTGGACTTTAAGAATAACCAAACTTGAAATGTATCATACCTGTGATATTTGATCACACTGTTGGTTTACCAAACCGGTGTAGTAAGGGGGAGAACCCAAACTTTGAGCACTGGTAATTATCATAAATTGCTTGGCTTATGAACAAAACCAGGCCGGGCTAATAAACATCGGATATTATCTTATCTCATACTGGCGACTTATAGTCAAAAGCCAGGCCGGGTTAATAAACACCAAATGTTATTTTATCTCATACTGGCGACTTATAGTCAAAAACCAGGCCGGGTTAATAAACACCGGATGAATTATGATCATAAAGCATCATAAGCCTCATCAAATAAACCTAAAAAAAACCGTGGAATAAAACAAATGAAAAAACGAGGCTTTTCATGGGCTGCCAGGCCGAAAATCGAGTGCTTTCACGGGCCGCACATCCACTGAGTTAAACCTATATACAAACCTTATAAGATGGACCTCACATAACCAATCGTCGTTTTAACTTTGACAAGTTCAGGGTCTGTATAAGATTGACTTGTCAAATGTTCGGTGGGTCATTCCAGGAATACCTGGGCGGAGTGGCTTACTTAAAAAGGCAGGATAACCCGGGGTTTTAGGTGAATACACCTGGCTTCCAAGCCTGGCTTTTAAGCCTATTACAAGGGTTATACAAACTCTTTGTTCTTTAGAATCAAGGAGCCCCCAAGTAATATTTTTGAGCTGTGCTCAAGGGGCACCTATGTTTGAGCTGTGATTTTGCAACAGACTCTCTTTGGTACCTTTAACCTAGGTAGCAAGCCCCCAAGTTTTTTTTTCAATTGGCTTATAAGCCGGTTCAAAGGGTAATCATAACTTCGCTCATAAGCCGGAAGCCCCCAAGTAACCAAAGACTCATTAAGAAAAAACGACAGAGGCCCTGCTTTAGCAGGGGTGCCGGTTTATTATATTGATCACAATATATACATTGTAAAAAATATGTACATCAGAAGAGCCAATGGCTCAGGTGTAGTACGGCCGAAGATGAGCGATATTCCACGGCCGGCGAGTCTCTTCCTCCGACGTGCGTGAGTCCTTGTGGTCTCGAACATCAATAAGGTAGTATGACCCATTGTTCAGATTCTTGCTGACCATAAAGGGTCCTTCCCAAGGTGGGGATAACTTGTGCATATCAGTCTGATCCTGGATAAGCCGGAGCACTAAGTCACCTTCTTGAAAGGTTCTGGTCTTGACCCGGCGGCTGTGATAACGATGTAGATCTTGCTGGTAAATCGCCGAACGAGCCGCTGCGAGATCACGCGCCTCGTCTAACAGGTCAAGTGCATCCTGACGTGCCTTTTCATTATCAGCTTCAACGTAAGCCGCCACACGGGGTGAGTCGTGACGGATGTCACTGGGGAGAACCGCCTCTGCTCCATAAACCATGAAAAAAGGCGTGTAACCTGTAGATCTGTTGGGTGTTGTGTTGATGCTCCATAGCACCGAGGGTAACTCTTCTACCCAACAACCCGGCGTCCTCTGTAAGGGAACCATAAGCTGGGGCTTGATGCCTCTCAGGATCTCTTGATTGGCTCTCTCATCTTGACCATTAGATTGGGGGTGAGCCACCGACGATACATCAAGCCGGATATGCTCATGTTGACAAAATTCTTTCATAGCATCCTTGGAGAGATTAGTGCCATTGTCTGTTACAATGCTGTGTGGAAAGCCAAAACGGAAGATCACCTTCTTCATGAATTAAACCGCCGTTGCTGCATCACACTTACTGACTGGCTCTGCCTCTACCCACTTAGTGAATTTATCAACCGCAACCAAGAGGTGGGTCTTCTTATCCTTGGACCTCTTAAAAGGTCCAACCATATCAAGCCCCCAAACTGCAAACGGCCACGTGATTGGAATCATTCTCAACTCCTAAGCCGAAACATGAGCTCGACGTGAAAACTTCTCACAACCGTCACATTTTTTGACCAAGTCCTCAGCATCAGCATGAGCCGTCAGCCAATAAAAACCGTGACGAAAAGCCTTGGCTACAAGAGATTTAGAGCCGGCGTGATGACCACAATCTCCTTCATGGATCTCACGCAAAATCTCACAGCCTTCTTCAGGAGAAACACAAGGCTGAAACGCCCCGGTAACACTGCAATGGTGCAGTTCTCCATTGACAATTGTCATTGACTTGGACCGCCAGGTTACTTGCCTGGCCAAGGTTTCATCCTCAGGTAACTCGCCCCGGGTCAAGTATGCCAAATATGGAACTGTCCAATCAGGAATAACATGAGGAGCCGCCACCAACTGAGCTTCCGGGTCAGGAATAGCCAAATCCTCCTCTGTAGGTAACTTGACCGACGGGTTATGCAAAACGTCAAGAAAGACATTAGGTGGCACCGGTTTACGTTGAGAACCCAACCAGCTTAAGGCATCAGCCGCTTCATTTTTCCTCCGATCAACATGCTCAACTTGATAACCCTTGAAGTGACCAGCAATAATATCCACCTCTCGTCGATAAGCCACCATGAGGGGATCCTTAGAATCCCAAGTACCAGAGACTTGTTGAGCCACCAAATCTGAGTCACCAAAGCACCTTACCCGGCTTAAGTTCATCTCCTTAGCCATCCGAAGACCGTGGAGCAAGGCCTCATATTCAGCTGCATTGTTAGTGCAAGGGAACATCAAACAGAGAACATAACAAAATTTATCACCTCAAGGGGAAGCTAGCACAACTCCAGCCCCCGAGCCCTCCAATTGCTTGGACCCATCAAAGTGAATAGTCCAATACGTGTTATCTGGTTTTTCCTCAGGCATCTGCAGCTCTGTCCAGTCATTGATGAAATCCACCAGTGCTTGAGACTTGATGGCCGTGCGAGGCATATACTTCAAACCATGAGGCCCAAGTTCAATGGCCCATTTGACAACCCGGCCTGTTGCTTCCCTATTTTGGATGATATCTCCTAAAGGAGCAGAGCTAACCACAGTAATGGGGTGACCCTGAAAATATTGCTTAAGCTTCCGGCTTGCCATGAAAACCCCATATACAAGCTTCTGCCAATGTGGGTATCTCTGCTTGGACTCAATAAGCACTTCGCTGATATAATAAACCGGCCGTTGAACCGGATATTCCTTGCCTGCCTCTTTCCTTTCAACCACAATAGCCACACTGACAGCCCGGCTATTAGCGGCCACATATAACAACAGCGGCTCCTTATCAACGAGCGTAGCTAGGACTGGCGGCTCAGCCAGCTGCTTTTTAAGCGCCTCAAATGCCTCATTAGCAGCGTCACTCCAGACGAAGTCATCTGTCTTTTTCATCATCTGATACAAAGGGATGGCCTTCTCACCGAGGCGGCTTATGAACCGGCTTAGCGCCGCAATACGACCCGCCAGACGTTGAACATCATTGATACACACCGGTTTAGCCAGAGAAGTAACGGCTTTGATCTTCTCCGGATTAGCTTCAATGCCCCTGTTAGACACCAGAAAGCCCAAAAGCTTGCCCGCCGGTACACCGAAAACACACTTGACCGGATTAAGCATCATCTTATAAACTCGGAGATTATCAAAGGTTTCCTTCAAGTCATCTATCAACGTCTCCTTTCTGGATTTGACCACAATATCATCCACATAAGCATGAACATTGCGTCCAATCTGATTATGAAGACAATTCTGCACACATCGCTGGTAAGTCGCCTGGGCACTCTTGAGCCCAAAAGGCATAGACACATAGCAGAAGGCTCCAAAGGGAGTTATGAAAGCTGTCTTCTCCTGGTCCTTAACTGCCATCTTGATCTGATGATAACCAGAATAAGCATCCAAAAAACTCAAACGCTCACAACCCGCCGTAGCATCAATAATTTGATCAATACGAGGGAGAGCAAAAGGATCAGCCGGACAAGCCTTGTTTAAATCCGCGTAGTCCACACACATGCGCCAAGTGCCGTTCTTCTTAAGTACCAGCACCGGGTTAGCCAACCACTCAGGATGAAAAACTTCAACAATAAACCCAGCCGCCAAGAGCCGGGCTACCTCCTCACCAATGGCCTTACGCCTTTCTTCATTGAAACAACGAAGAAAATGCTTGACTGGTTTAAATTTGGGATCAATATTGAGAGTGTGCTCAGCGAGTTCCCTCGGTACACCTGGCATGTCAGAAGGTTTCCATGCAAAGATGTCCCGGTTCTCACGGATGAACTCGATGAGCGCACTTTCCTATTTTGGATCCATATTAGCACTGATGCTGAACTGCTTGGATGAATCGCCAGGAACAAAATCAACCATCTTAGTGTCATCTGCCGATTTAAACTTCAAAATCGGATCATGCTCTGTAGTTGGCTTTTTCAAGATGTCATATCCGCCGGATCAACATTGTCCTTGTAAAATTTTAACTCCTCCGTTGCACAAACCGACTCAGCATAAGCCGCATCACCTTCTTCACATTCCAAGGCTATCTTTCGGCTCCCATGTACTATGATGGTCCCCTTGTAACCTGGCATCTTGAGCTGCAGATAAACATAACAAGGCCGTGCCATGAACTTGGCATAAGCCGGCCGTCCAAACAGGGCGTGATACGGGCTGTGAATCTTGACTACTTCAAAGGTCAATGTCTCTGACCTAGAGTCATGATCATCTCCAAAGGCGACTTCCAGAGCTATCTTACCAATAGGGTACGCCGACTTACCAGGCACCACACCATGGAAAACTGTATTCGACGGTTTAAGATTTTTATCTGTCAACCCCATGCGACGGAAAGTTTCGTAAAAAAGGATATTGATGCTGCTCCCTCCGTCCATGAGTACCTTGGTAAACTTATACCCTCCAACTTGGGGTGCAACCACCAATGCTAGGTGACCTGGATTATCTACCCGGGGTGGGTGATCTTCCCGACTCCACACGATGGGCTGCTCAGACCAGCGCAAGTAACGGGGAACCGCCGGTTCAACGGCGTTCACTACCCTTTTATGAAGCTTCTGATCCCATTTGCAAAAATTTGTGGTGAAGACGTGGTACTACCCACTATTCAACTGCTTTGGGTTACTCTGATACCCAGATTGCTGCTGCTGATTCCCCTGACCTGACTGTTGATGGTAGCCACCCTGATTGCCTTGATTGCCCTGATTACCTTGGAATCCAGAACTAGAACCGCCACCGCCGTAACCCGGCCCATGAGAACCGGACCCTGAACCACCACCCGGTCCATGATTGTCTTGAAAAAGATTGGAATTTTTATACTCCTTCATGATGTAGCAATCCTTCCAGAGGTGGCCAGACGGTCTTTCTCGCGTCCCATGCCTTGGGCAGGGTTGATTTAGCATCTGCTCGAGATTAAAGCCTGACCCTCCGGCCCATGGGGGCGGTTTACCTTTACGACGCTGGCCATTATTCTGTGCGTTGGTGTTAGCCACAAAGTCCAAACTATTATCAGCTTTGCGCTTACCATTGCCTCCCTGATTCGCCGGATTATGCTGCTGTCCTCTGGTGCTGCTGCTCTTCTTTCCCTTTCCCGGCTTATCATCATCAGACTTGGGGTCCTTGGTACCATCAGAGTCAACGTACTTAACCAGAGCCGCCATCAGCTCTCCCATGTCATTGCAGTGGCGCTTGAGCCGACCCAACTTCTGCTTAAGAGGCGTAAACCTGCAATTCTTCTCCAACATTATGACCGCTGAACCGGCATTGATGCGATCCGATGAATGTAAGATGGTCGAAACCCGGCGCACCCAATGGGTTGTGGACTCACCCTCTTCTTGGACACAGGCATCCAGATCCACAATTGACATAGGCTGCTTGCATGTATCTTTGAAATTCTGGATAAACCGAGCCTTTAACTCGGCCCATGACCCAATGGAGTTGGCAGGGAGCCCCTTCAACCAAGTGCGAGCCGTTCCATCCAACATCAGGGGAAAATATTTAGCACATGCCGCATCGCTAACATCTAGCAACTCCATGGCCATCTCATAACTCTCGATCCATGCTTCAGGAGGTAAATCGGCTGTATAGTTAGGCACCTTGCAAGGACCCTTAAAATTCTTGGGCAGACGCTCATTACGTATGGCCGGCACTAAACATGGCACGCCCAAATTCCTAAAGGTTACACCTGGCTCCACCGAAGTTGTCGGACGAACCGAAGAAGGTTGACGGGCCGCATATTGCGCCGCCAGCTCGGCCTCTCGACGTGCTCTACCTTGATCCACCACGTTCTGAGCATCAGCACCACTGCCCGCCGGGTTATGTCCACGAGGCAGGTTATGGTTCCGCCCACTGCTTGACACAGCTAGTTCATCAATATGCCTACTGTAACTCCGGCTTGGGTGAGGGGTGGAATGAATCCGGCTTCGACTGTAAGAATAAGCCTGCTGCTGAACCAATGCTGTCTGAAGGAGCTCTCTAGCCCTCTGCATCTCAACCGCCGTTGGAGACTCACCTTCAACCGAGATAGCCATCAATCGTGACGCCGCAGCGATCATGTTATCCAAAGGGTTAGAGTAATGACCCGGTGGTGTTGGCATGTGTTGCAGCGGGATATTGTTCTGACGAGGTGGATCCGTGGTGCGCGGCTGAACCGGCGCTCCCGTCCCAGGCGCTTCAACCCGGTCCACCACTGGCGGGTTACTGGTTCCTGCTCCTGGCGTGTTAAAGAGGTTCCTCGCCTCGTAAACCGGTGGCAGGCGAGACTGATGCCTCCTCCTCATGACTTCATTTGAAGCGTTCTGATCTAGCATGAGCCGGTAAGACTCCGACTTAATCCGCTGCGCCTGAGCATCCGACGTAACCCGCTCCGCTGCCATCCTGGCATCTTCAGCTGCCAGGTCTTCCTTAGCTTGAGCTATCTGATCTCGCAATTTCACGACTTCCGCGTTATGCTGATCTTGATTATCCGGGTTAACCTCCATCGTCAGCAGTGTTGCTAAGGCGTCTAGTAAACCGGACAAGACTTGAGCCGGCGGGCGCGCAGGGCCTCCTACCCCGGCTGCCGTCGCCGCTGCTGACCCGGAAATCAATGCTGCTGTAGTCGAAGAGCGCTGCACTGGCTGCGTACTAGCCATGAAGATTGCAACCCGGTTTGGCGGCTCGTAGGGGTCCGGAATACTATCGCCATCGGAACAGCCCCCAAGCCGACCGTCTTGCAGTTGGTACAATGACTCGGTTTCACCGGTGGATGACTCGCCATCAGAATAGACAACTGTCTCACCGTCAGATACCGATTTATCCTCAGATTCCGCACCATTGATGAATCCCACGAAGGCACGACTCATGGCGGGCTGAACTCGGGCGGGTTTTGCACGCTGAGCCGTCTCGATGATGTCGGTGCAGGTGTCTGGCTCAGGGCCCGGTTCGCCGATCTTGCCAATGAAGATGTGAATTCCACCGAAGGGGACCCGGTACCCGTACTCAATTGAGCCGGCCTCGGGGCCCCAGCCTTCGTCGTCGATGTAGAGCTTGCCGCGACGACTCTTGGTCATCCGGCCCACAGCGTATCCCTTGATCCCTTTGACGTTGCCCTTCAAGAACTCGAAACCACCATGCGCTGGCCCCATGGTGGGCGCCTACTGTCGTGGAATTGTCACGGCAGATGTCCTAGTGTGAGGACTTAGTCGTGGAGCCATCGCAATGAGGTTAGTTTAAAGGGGTTAATCAGGACAAAGGACACGGGGAGTTTATACTGGTTCGGCCCCTTGCGGTGAAGGTGAAGGCCTAATCCTGTTTGAGTTGGTATTGCTAGGGGTTCGACGACCAGGGAGCGAATACGCTTAACCTGGCTCTCGATCTGTTAGTTTCTATCCCTAAACCGCCGCCGGGTCGTCCCTTTATATACACAGGTTGACGCCCGACGGTTCACAGAATCCCGGCTGGCTCATAAACGTGTCTGGCTCGGTATCCACTCTTTCCTATCTTACAATACAAGTCATATACTTATGGCGATTTACATCTATGGGCCCTAACTCGCCTTTGGGCTTTGGGCCTTCTTATTAAGTCTCCTTCGTAAGTCACCATCTTCTATGTCTTCATGGGCTTCAATACAGGTAAATCACTATGAGCATAACCCGGCCCCTCCTGGGCGGTTTATACTTAATAGTTATATCCCCAACAGAGAACATAAGAATAAATTGTTTGTAGGGTACGAAACCACCTCAAAGCTATTCTTTCCGATCGATCTATCCAAGAGTTTGTACTAAAATAACACCAAAGCAAATTCAGATTCGTAATGCTCAATCCAACACAAAGAACTTCAAAGAGTGCCCCAAGATTTCTACCAGAGAAACAAAGACAAGAACGTGCATCAACCCCTATGCATAGATTACCCCAATGTCACCTCGGGAATCCGCAAGTTGAGTGCCAAAACATATATCAAGTGAATCAATATAATACCCCATTGTCACCACGGGTATTCGTATGCAAGATATATATCAAGTGATCTCAAATCCATAAAAGTATTCAATCCGATAAAACAAAATCTCAAAGGGAAAACTCAATTCATCACAACAAGATAGAGAGGGGAAAACACCATATGATCTGACTATATTAACAAAGCCCGTGATACATCAAGATCGTGTCATCTCAAGAACACGAGAGAGAGAGAGATTAAACACATAGCTACTGGTACAAACCCTCAGCCCCGAGGGTGGACTACTCCCTCCTCATCATGGTGGCCGCCGGGACGATGAAGATGACCACCGGTGATGATTTCCCCCTCCGGCAGGGTGCCGAAACGGGGTCTAGATTGGTTTTTTGTGGCTACAGAGGCTTGCGGCGGCGGAACTTCTGATCTAGGGTCTCCGCGAGGGTTTTTGGAATATTTGGCAATTTATAGGGCGAAGAGGTGGTGTGGGAGGCCACCGAGGTGGGCACAACCCACCGGGGCACGCCTGGGGGCCCAGGCGCGCCCTGGTGGGTTGTTCCCCCCTCGGGGCACCCCCCAGGTGCTGCTCTGGCCCATTGGATGTCTTCTGGTCCATAAAAAATCCACAAAAAGTTTAGCTGCGTTTGGATTCTGTTTGGTATTGATTTTCTGCGATGTAAAAAACAAGCTAAAATCAGCAACTGGCACTGGGCACTATGTCAATAAGTTAGTCCCAAAAAATGATATAAAGTTGCTATAAAATGATTGTAAAACACCCAAGAATGATAATATAGCAGCATGAATACTTCATAAATTATAGATACGTTGGAGACGTATCAGGGGCCCCACTGTCAGCCACACTGACACATCTCTGGGTACACTCTCTGTGTACCCAGAGCAATTACACTTAATATATTTTCGAATTAAAATAAATCCTATAATTTTCAGAAAATCTTTTAAACTTCGAAAAATCATATAAAATAAACCGTATCTCGGATGAAAATGTTTTATATATGAAAGTTGCTCAGAAAAATCCAACAAATCCGAATACGCGGTCCGTTCATCTGTCACATGCCCCTAGCATGCTGAACATGGAACCGTCCCCTCTCTTTTGTCTGTTCAAAAAAATCCAGACGCCGGGGAAACCCCTCCGGACGTTTTTCCTCTCTGTCTGCAACATGTAGTACCACGTTAGGACACCCCCTAGCTCTGCATATCATCATGTCATGCTTAGTGATGCATCTGTTTGCTCTGTATTTTCTGTTTCTTCCCCCTCTTCTCTCCGGTAGACCCCGAGACCAATGCTGCCCCAGTGATCGACTACGTCGCCGACGATCGTTCCTTTGCAGCAGAGCTTCCAGGCAAGCAAACCCCCCCATTGATCATTCCAATATCGCCCATTCCCTTCTCTCTTATGCTTGCATTAGAACTGCTAGTGCTTTTTGTATGATCCTACTCTGATGCATAGCCTGTTTTTGTTACCTGCTTTCATACCTTACCTGCTTATTCTAAACTGCTTAGTATAGGTTGGTTAGAGATCCATCAGTGACCCCCCACCTTGTCCCAGTTGCCTCGCTTTATGTTCGATGACTCGATCAACGTGATCGACGTCCAGGCCCCGACACCGCACATCACCCTCCTTAGTTGTATGACTCTGCAGAGTTATTATCGAGTGCCGAGGGTGATACCTCGTTAGCACTTCTGATGTTAACCCTGTAGTGTAGCTATTCGGTCGTGGTCATCAAGGGTGATTCCTCCTTCACCACTCCCGATAACGACTCTGTCGTGCAACCCCTCAAGTGTGGACCATCGAGGGTGATTCCTCCAAGTGCACCTTGATGGTTACATCGAGTGGGAGTCCATCGAGGGTGATTCCTCGGGTTTCCCCCTTGCTGGTTTGGACACACGGTTACTTTGACTTACCACAGAACCATGATGACATCGGGTCGGCCCCGAGGGGTACCCGCGAGTGATGTGAAGTCGGGTTGATCTGGAGGATACCCGCGAGTTTTCCACGCGGCGTGGTCGGGCATTCTTAGCCCTTGCCGCAAGTCAGTGAGACGGGGCGATGGGACCACGTATCGTGGGTCATTGATCGTTACCGCGCGCTCCCAAGACACAAACGATTTGGATATTTGATCCGAGTAGGCCTCTGGCCTTTTCGCACTAACCACCATGCGGGAATAAGTATGGGCACTCCACGTCGTACGTTTCTCCCGAAAGCTCTTCAGACGCCACAGTTGAGCGGCATGCGCCCGGGTGGTCCGCGTAAGCACCTGCCTTGTATAAGGAGGTAGCCAGGACTGATCCCGGCCATCCTCACAACGTGCAAGATTGCAAAGGACGATTGTCCCATGACCCCTTCGCATTTAGGATGTAGACCGGCGTGTGACCTCTCTGTTGAGCCTAGGTAGGACTACGGCGTGTTGATCGGTCGAGGCCGGTCATGACCTGATGGTGTGTCCGGTCGGATTGATCGAGCGTGTTGGGTAAGTTTGTGCACCCCTGCAGGGAAGTATTATCTATTCGAATAGCCATGTCCACGGTAACGGACTCTCGGAGTTGTATCCCGATCGATACAACTAGAACTGGATGCTGAGGCATGAGAAATGGAAATGATGGCTCCGGGATTGCTTTCTCGCAGGGAGTCAAGGAAGTGATATCTGGGCGATGTTACAACATACTTACTACTATTGTAATATGTTACTCTTATCTCTTCTGATGCTGCAAGATGCTTGAAGATGCTAGTCTTCGATAGGCTAGGCTTTCCCCTTCTCTTCTGGCATTCTGCAGTTCAGTCCATAGATACTACCCCATTTCATTGATACCGATGCATATGTAGTGTAGATCCTTGCTTGCGAGTACTTTGGATGAGTACTCACGGTTGCTTTGCTCCTTCTTTTCCCCCTTTTCCATTCTTCTCGGATGTCGCAACCAGATGGTGGAGCCCAGGATCTAGACGCCACCGCCGATGACTACTACTACCCCGAGGGTGCCTACTACTACATGGAGACCGCTGACGACCAGGAGTAGTTAGGAGGCTCCCAGGTAGGAGGCCTTGCCTTTTCAATCGTTGATACTTTTGTGCTAGCCTTCTTAAGGCAAACTTGTTTAACTCATGTCTGTACTCACATAATGTTGCTTCCGCTGACTCGTTTGTATTCGAGCTTATGTATTCGAGCCCTCGAGGCCCCTGGCTTGTAATATAAAGGTTGTATTATTTTAATTTGTGTCTAGAGTTGTGTTGTGATATCTTCCCGTGAGTCCCTGATCTTGATCATACACATTTGTGTGTATGATTTGTGTACAATTGAATCGGGGGCGTCACAACACCTTAACGGGTCTTGCTCGGCCTCGGCCGATCAACACGTCATAGTCCTACCTAGGCTCGACAGAGAGGCCAGCACACCGGTCTACATCCTAAGCGCTCAGGGGTCTTGGGCCCATCGCCCTTTGCACTCCTGCGTGTTGCGTGGGAGGCCCGGAGTAGACCCACCCCCTAATACAAGCTGCAGGTGGTTCCCGTCCAACCGACGCACGCCGCTCAATCGCTGACGTCCGATGAGCTTTCGAAGAATCGTACGGCGCCGAGTGCCCATACTTATTCCCACGTGGTGGTCAGTGCGAAAAGGCCAGAGGCCTACTCGAATCACATATCCAAACCCTTAGTGTCTTGGGAGCGCCCAGAGACGATCAATGATCCATGATCTGTGGTCCCATCGCCCTGTCTCACGGACTTACGGCAAGGGCTAAGAATGCCCAGCCGTGCCGCGTAGTTATCTCGTGAGTATCCTCCAGGTCAACCCGACTCACAAGAGGGGCTGTCGGGAACTCAGGTCCACCTCAACCGGGGTGGTACCGCCTGTCCCTTCAGTCCCACAGAAACAGTAACTCCTGCGGGTACCCTCATGGTCAACCCGACTTCACATCTCTCGCGGGTACCCCTCGGGGCAGACCCGACTTCAACATGGTTCTGGGGTAAGTTCAAAGTAACCGTGTGTTTATAACATCAAGGGGGAAATCCAAGGTATCACCCTCGATGGATTTCCACTCGATGGTCCATAACACCAAGGGGGAATCCGAGGAATCATCCTCGATGGATTCCACTTGATGTAACCATCAAGGTGAACTTGGAGGAATCGCCCTCGATGGGTTCACACTTGACGTGTTGCACGACAGAGTCGTTATCGGGAGTGGTGAAGGAGGAATCACCCTCCTTAGACCACGACCGACTAGCTACACTATAGTGATCTCATCAGAAGTGCTATACGTGGTATCACCCTCTGCACTCGATAGTACCTCTGCAGAGTCGTACAACTAAGGGGATGTGAGGTGATGTGTCGGGCTCAAGACGTCGATCACATTGATCGGGTCATCGATGATAAAGCGGGGCAACAGGGACAAGGTGAGGGGTCACTGGTGGATCACTATCCAACCTATACTAAGCATATAGGATAAGTAGGTAGGTAAAAATAACAAGTTACAAAATCAGGCTATGCATCAGAATAGTAGCAATCAATTACAGTAGCAAAATCTAATGCAAGCATGAGAGAGAATGGAATGGGCGATATAGGAATGATCAAGGGGGTTTTGCTTGATGGAAATATGCCCTAGAGGCAATAATAAAGTTGTTATTATTATATTTCCTTATTCATGATAAAGGTTTATTATTCATGCTAGAATTGTATTGACCGGAAACTTAAATACATGTGTGAATACATAAACAAATACCGTGTCTCTAGTAAGCCTCTACTAGACTAGCTCGTTGATCAAAGATGGTTAAGGTTTCCTAACCATAGACATGAGTTGTCACTTGATAATAGGATCACATCATTAGGAGAATGATGTGATGGACAAGACCCAACCGTTAGCATAGCATATGATCGTTCAGTTTATTGCTACTGCTTTCTTAATGTCAAATACATGTTTCTTCGACCATGAGAACATGCAACTCCCGGATACCGGAGGAATACCTTGTGTGCTATCAAATGTCACAATGTAACTGGGTGATCATAAAGATGCTCTACAAGTATCTCTGAAGGTGTCTGTTTAGTTGACATGAATCAAGATTGGGATTTGTCACTCCGTATATCGGAGAAGTATCTCTGGGCCCTCTCGGTAATACAACATCACAAGAAGCTTGCAAGCAAAGTGACTAAGGAGTTAGTTACGAGATGATGTATTACGGAATGAGTAAAGAGACTTGCCGGTAATGAGATTGAACTCGGTATGGAGATACCGACGATCGAATCTCGGGCAAGTAACATACCGACAGACAAAGGGAATTATGTATGTTGTCATAAAGGTTCGACCGATAAAGATCTCCATAGAATATGTAGGAACCAATATGGGCATCCAGGTCCCGCTATTGGTTATTGACCAGAGAAGCGTCTCGGTCATGTCTACATCATTCTCGAACCCGTAGGGTCCGCACGCTTAACGTTCATTGATGATATAGTATTATATGAGTTATGTGAGTTGGTGACCGAATGTTGTTCGGAGTCCCGGATGAGATCACGTACATGACGAGGAGCTCCGGAATGGTCCGGAGGTAAAGATTGATATATTGGATGATGCTATTCGGTCATTAAAAAGGTTTTGGAAAGTACCTGGTATTTATCGGAGTGCCGGAAGGGGTTCCGGGAGGCCACCTGTAAGTGGTGGGCCTTATGGGCCAAAGGAGGGGAATCACACCAGCCCACAAGGGGGCTGGTGCGCCCCTCCACCACTGCCCATGCACCAAGGAGGGAGGGAAGGAAGGGGGAGGTGCCCCTAAGGCAACTAGCCCCCCTTTCCTTCCCCCCATGTCCATATATGGAGGGGGGGGGGGGGGGGCTCGGCTAGGCAGGCACATAGGACAGCCGCCGGACACTTGGGGGCGCCCTAGGGCTGCCTCCTCTCCCCCCTCCACCTATATATATGAGAGGAGGGAGTGGGGCAACACACGCCACGATCCCCAACCGTGTGCGGCGCCCCTCGCCCTCTAGTTCGTCCTCGGTCATAATTTTCGTAGTGCTCGGCAAAGCCCTATGGAGATAGTTGCACCACCACTGTCACCATGCCGTCGTGCTGCCGGAACTCATCTACTACCTCGCCCGACTTGCTGGATCAAGGAGGCGAGGACGTCATCGAGTTGAACGTGTGCTGAACGCGGAGGTGCCGTGCGTTCGGTACTTGATCAAGCGGATCATGAAGGTGTACGACTACATCAACCGCGTTGATAAATGCTTCCGCTTAATGGTCTACGAGGGTACGTAGACATACTCTCCCCTCTCATAGCTATGCATCTCCATGGATAGATCTTGCATGTGCGTAGATTTTTTTTTGTTTTCCATGCAACGTTCCCCAACAGTGGCATCAAGAGCAAGGTCTATGCATAGATAATATGCACGAGTGGAACACAAAGGAGTTGTGGGCGGTGATGTTCATACTGCTTACCACCAATGTCTTATTTTGATTCAGCGGCATTGTGGGATTGAAGCGGCCCGGACCAACCTTACATGTCCACGCACATGAGACCGGTTCCACCGACTGACCTGCAACTTGTTTTGCATAAAGGTGGCTGGCGGGTGTGTGTTTCTCCTACTTTAGTTGAATCGAATTTGACTACGACCGGTCCTTGAAGAAGGTTAAAACAGCAAACTTGGTAATCACCGTTGTGTTTTTGCGTAGGTAAGAACGTTTCTTACTAGTTGCCCGTAGCAACCACGTAAAACTTGCAACAACAAAGTAGAGAACGTCTAACTTGTTATAGCAGGGCATGTTGTGATGTGATATGGTCAAGATATGATCTGATATATGTTGATGTATGAGATGATCTTGTTTTGTAGTAAGTTCACGACTTGCATGTCGATGAGTACGACAACCGGCAGGAGCCTTAGGGTTGTCTTTAATTATTGTATGACCTGCATGTCAATCACTACGCGCCATGTAATTGCTTTACTTTATCTCTATGTGTTAGCAATAGTTGTAGAAGCAATAGTTGGTGAGATGACCCCGACGCTACGATGGAGATCAAGGTGTCGTGCCGGTGATGATGGAGATCATGCCCATGCTTTGGAGATGGAGATCAAAAGCACAAGATGATGATGGCCATACCATGTCACATATTTTGATTACATGTGATGTTTATCCTTTATGCATCTTATTTTGCTTAGAACGATGGTAGCATTATAAGATGATCCCTTCACTTAATTTCAAGATAAAAGTGTTCTCCCTGAGTATGCACCGTTGCTAAAGTTCGTCGTTTCGAAGCACCTCATGATGATCGGGTGTGATAGACTCTACGTTCACATACAACAGGTGTAAGCCAGTTTTGCGCATGCAGAATACTTGGGTTAAACTTGACAAGCCTAGCATGTACATGCATGGTCTCGGAACACTGGAGACCAAAATGTCGAACGTGAGTCATATAGTAGATATGATCAACATAGAGATATTCACCATTGATGACTACCCCATCTCACATGATGATCAGATATGGGTTAGTTGATTTGGATCATGTATCACTTAGAAAACTTGAGGGATCATGCTACGGGGCGCGGAGGAGAGGTGGGAGAGGTCACGAAGGACCAGGAGCTCACTGCGAGGTCGAGGAGAAGCTTGGGGAGGCCGGGGTGGTCGCAGCGCTGCAGATCGACGGCGAGGTCTTGCGGCGGCCAAAGTTGGGGAAGATGACGCGGGCGATGACGGTGACGCTCCCCAGCTCCAATGGTTTGGCGCAGAAGGTGTAGGGGAGGGCAACGAAGCTTCTGCCCAACCTGGCATAGCTCGGGGTGGCGCCGGAGCATGGCAACGGCGAGGGCGCGGCGGCGGCCCTGCTCGGGTGAGCAAGACAGAGAGGGAGAGGGATGAGCGAGGGAATGGGGGGGGGGGTTAGGGTTCATCACGGGAGTGGTGGCGATCTTATCCACCAGGCAGAGACGACGGATGGGTGACGCGTGGCAATCCACGGTGTCGACGCTCGCGCGACGTCCACCACGGCTCGGTGAACAGAGGAAGACGATGGAGGGTGGGAAGTTGGGCTGGGCTGGTTCAGTAGCTAGTGGGCTAAGTGCACAGGGGGGTTTCCTCTATTTGTTTTCTTTTTCTTTTCTGAAGTGTATTTTCTCCTCTGCTTTACATTTAATTGTGCTACTAAATGATTTTAGTTAAGTGTGAAAATTGGCACATAAATATTAGGCAATATATTGAAGAGGCCCACAAAGTTTGAGGTCAAAAGGAAAAGTATAAACATTTGTTTATTTTTAAAAGGTTATTTTATTTATTATTGGACCTCTTTATAATTTTCTAGAGATTACTAGGTGAGTCAAATAATGTTGATTTCAACATGACAATGATCAGGGGAATTTTTAGAATAAAGTGAACATTTTAGTTTTTCTGTTTGAAGAAATATTTTATTTGACTTTATTTTAAATTTGAAATTATCTTTGATTTTTATCAAGTGGCAATTTGGCTTAGTTAAACTTGATGACATGGCACCATTAGTGTGAGGTCACTATAGCATGACACTGGGGGTGTTACAGGTACTACTATAGTACAAGGTTAAGATTCTCAATGATGTTGGCAAAATTCTATGAAGTCCTTCTAGCTAGTAAATCATTCAAACTAATGGCGATGTTTCCGTGCCACCATGAAAGAGGAAGAAAATTAGAGCGTAAATAATCATCATGTGTAGTCTACGATTATAATCAAATAATCATCGTTGCCACGATGCAAGTTGGTGCGAGAACAATATTTATTATATTGTGTACCTTGGTTATAACGGGAGCAGCAACCCCCTCTAAGCAAGTTCAGTCAAAGCCAAGCAACCTCTATGCCTAGAACCATCGCCTTTAGTATTCTGAATTCACAAGTTAATTGCCTTAAGTAATTCACTGACAGTAACTAAGAAAAGCTGCAATTTTGAAAGATAGAAAAGAAGCTGAAAAACTCTTCAATAAACAAAAGGTTCTTTGAAGTGTATATGTTATAAACGGACCTCACCCAGAGAAAAATGCTACAAAATTGTTGATAGAACTTCTTCGGACATCGCAGGTGTTAAATGTGTAGTTATCCTGCCAACTCCTTTAGCAGCAGACCATCTCACAATAGCATCCTGGAAGCCTACAATCTTTGAGGTAAACAAAAATATTTAGAGCTCACAAAGTGTCTTTCAGTATAAATCTCCATCAAATACTATTGTGCTACTCATTGTATCACTTACAAACTTATGTGGTTGTGCATCCGGTCACCCAGTGTGTATGTTATTTTAAAAAGATAGCTAGCAAGAGAGAGATATGCTTGTTTGGCATCCTTGACAACTGTATGCAATTAGAGGCAGGGAGGTCTCTGGGACAACCGAATGAAATCGAGGGCAAGGTCTCTGAACACGCACCGACAGTTGTGCCTGGGGCAGGTCAGGCAAACTAAAATGTGAAGGAAAGCTACTGCCTGAATACGATGCCAGGAACGAAATTGACCGGATGCATCAGAAGGTCTCATTGGCAACAAAGAAGAGCATGATGGAGGATCTCAGCCTTCTCAAAGCATCATGAGGCTGGATCACAAAATCTTTACCACCAAAATTTAATGCACAACAATAAAAAAAGTTAAATGCATTAACTATAAAAAAATCACAACAGCCTATAATCAGTAACATTTCCAATGTTAAATGATAACATCCATAGAAAGATCCACCTATGAACTTATAGCAGAGTTGATTGAAATTTTTGCTCTACGACAAATACCGTCACTAATGTTAAATAATACATATTAGAAGCTACATGCACTTGAAGGAACACCACTCGTGTCCTCTAGATTTTTTTGCGTGTCCCAAGGAATGTTGATCATCATTAGCATCTTCCTTGTGAGGAAACATTGGTTCAGCAAGAAGGAAAGAGCACAAAGAGCAGTTCAAATTCACATAAAAGTAATTTGATCTCACGGGAGAAGTTGAAAAACCTAGTTAAGGGAAGTTGCGAGCTCGTGAATGCATCACCCCATCTACCTGCATGAGATAGGATGCAGAAAATGCAATGGTTGTATCATGGGATTGGAGCTGCATCAACATTACTGAAGCTGTAAAGAAAACTAAAAATATATATCAACCTGAGAGTAGTGGGAAAAAGGAACTTATGGCAAAAATCACCACCATCGTAATTGTCATTTATGATCTTACTTAAAAAAGCACCAGGGTGGGAAATCACAAATAAAAATCATGCATACGAATAAGAAAATTGCAGAGCCAGCATTAAACTTGTCATGGTTTTGTCACGACAGATGTCCATGAAAAAGGACTTAGTCATGAGGCCATCGCAACTAGGTAGCAGCTTGAACGGGGTTGATCGGAATCGAGAGAGACGGGTTTACCCAGGTTCGGCCCCTCACTGCGGAGGTAATAGCCTACTTCCTGCTTGTTTGATTATTGCTTGAGATATCGATTACAAGGGTGCGACTTGGCTAACCTAGTACTCGAGAGCTTGTAACTTAGTCCTTTCTGCCTCGGGGTCTCCCCTTTATATATAGGTCGAGGCCCCGAGGTCACAACAGAGTCTGGGTTGAATTACAATCCATGCCCTATTCTACTTGTCCTCCAAGTAGTCCTTCGTTACTAGGCCCTGTTGAGCTGGCCCATCCATTAAGCTAGCTCTTATCTTTATTCTACTGGCCTACAATATCAACCCGCCTGGCGAGGTGATCCGCGAACCAACAGGTTATGGGCCGGGTTAAGATGTTAGGGAAATATCACCAACATTAGCCCCCAATTTAGCTTGGATTTATCAACGCTAAATTGCATCTTTGGTTGTCAAGCCGGGGAAAACGCCTTTGTCATTCCCACTTCATCTCTTCATATATTCTTTGCCGGGTTGACCATTCTGGCCGGCCTGTAGAAAACTTTCCACACTTGTTATTCTTGGCATGTTTCTCATCATGACATCATTTGACTATTTTCTTGTATTTAAGGCATGACATCACAACGAATCTTTCAAAGATATGCCCTGTGTTTTCAGGCGCAAAAATCGAGGAGCCCTTTTGTGCCAATATTCAATGCGCCTCCTGGGTCGTCGTGCCTGCCTCTTCGGGTTTCATTCCCCTTTATAAATATGCGACAAACCCTTTCGGTCTTCCTTTACTCTTCCATCCACTCTCATCTTCTTCCTCCTGCTGCTGATGCCTCGCGTTTCCTCGAGCTTGTCGCCACCGTTCGGCCATCGCCTACGCCAGCAAGGGGAGCTCGCCAGAGCTTTTGTCGGAGGAGCTGTAGTCGCGCCGCCCATCTCCTTCCATCTTTCAACCTCCTTAGATCTGTAAGAATTTCTTGGCCCCCGTCCGCCATGATTTCCACATCATGTTCTTTTGTAGTTCTTCATAATGCTTGTTCTCTTTATCTTCATAGATCCATATTCGCCCCAGAGGCGTATGTTAAGATTCTGCCGTAGCACTTCAGTAATGTAGATCCCCTTGTCCAACTTGTAAATAGATCTTGCTAGTTCCTCTGTTTTGTCAAGGTCACCATCGCTAGGTCTTAATTTCTTCCTTTTTTCAGTATTTTTTAGATCCGTTGAGATAACAAACTTTGCAATACTTGTTCATAACCGGTACTGCTAGTAAAATTTCACTATCTCCTTCCCCATACTTGCAGTCCTTATGAATGTCTAATGCCAGCTTAATGCACGGCCAGCTTGCAAACTTTCTGTCAATTATTAGCTGAAGAAATTCGTAGATCATCATGTGCCGGCTCATTCCTTTTACCGGCTTATAGTTCAAACAATGGCCACTCGTCAGAGCCTGTAAACTACCATTTTTCGGCTTGATTTCCATAATTGCATTATGTGTCGTTGTCTTCATAACCTTCCTTAATTTGCCGGCTTACACTTGTCATATTAGTTTTGCTAGAAAAAAAATGCCTCCCAAGACCAAACTAGTCAACTGGACCAATTCCACTTCTACTGAACTAAAACTGCAGTCCATGGTGAATTCGGGCTTGCTGTCACCTCAGGCTGACATCCAATGGCGTGCTCCTGAAGAAGAGATTTCCCCTCAACCAGAACAGGGCGAAGTCATTGTCTTTACTGATCATCTGGAGCAGGTGTTTCGACCTCCGGGCTCGAAATTCTTCCGAGACGTGTTGCACCACTACAACATTAGGCCCCAAGATCTGCCTCCCAACTTGATAACCCATAAGTATAGGGGATCGCAATAGTTTTCGAGGGTAGAGTATTCAACCCAAATTTATTGATTCGACACAAGGGGAGCCAAATAATATTTGTAAGTATTAGAAGTTGAGTTGTCAATTCAACCACACCTGGAGACTAAATATCTGCAGCAGAGTGATCAGTAGCACAATAGTATGATAGTTTGATAGCAGTGATAATAGTAATAGTAGCAATAACGGTAACAGTAGTAATTTGGTAGCAATTGTAACAGTAGCAGCAACAGTAGTAACTTAGCAAGGAACAATATGTGAAAACCTCGTAGGCATTGGATCGGGGATAACGTTGGATAACATTCATCATGTAACAGTCATAACTTAGGGTGACACAGAACTAGCTCCAATTCGTCAATGTAATGTAGGAATGTATTCCGTATATAGTCATATGTGCTGATGGAAAAGAACTTGCATGACATCTTTTGTCCTACCCTCCTGTGGCACCGAGGTCCATAAGGAAACTAAGGGATATTAAGGCCTCCTTTTAATAGAGAACCGGAACAAAACATTAACACATAGTGAATACATGAACTCCTCAAATTACGGTAATCACCGGAAAGAATCCCAATTATTGTCACCTTGGGGTATGCGGATCATAACATGTAATAGGTGCGTATAACTTGCATGGTAGGATCAAGAACACAAATATATCAGTGAAAATATAAATGGTTCAGATCTAAAATCATGGCACTCAGGCCCTAGTGACAAGCATTATGCATAGCAAAGCCATAGCAACATCAATCTCAGAACATAGTGGATACTAGGTATCAAGCCCTAACAAAACTAACTCGATTACATGATACATCTCATCCAACCCATCACCGTCCAGCAAGCCTACGAAGGAATTACTCACTCCTGACGGTGAGCATCATGAAATTGGTGATGGAGGATGGTTTGTTGATGACAAAGACGGAAGATCCCCCTCTCCGGAGCCTCGAACGGACTCCAGATCTGGCCTCCCGATGAAGAACAGTAGGTGGCGGCGGCTCCATATCGTAAAACGTGTTGAAACTTCCTCTCCTATTTTTTATCGAGAAATCTGAATTTATAGCGTTAGAATTACAGTCAGCAGAGCCTCGTGGGGACTACTACCCACCAAGGCATGCCAGAAGGGGGTGGAGCGCCCTGGTGCCTAGTGGGCAACATGGCCTGAGGGAGTCCTGGACTAAGGGGTCCTCGTGCCGTCGACCTATTACATATGGGCCGGACTGATGGGCCACTGTGGGGCCAAGCTAGAGTGCGGACCCATGACCGGACAGAAGATCTTCGGAGTCGTGGTGTGCCCTCAAAGTCAAGATTAGCGTAATCTTTCCTTCATTGTAACTGATCGCATATAACCCTAACCCTACTGGTGTCTATATAAACCAGAGGGTTTAGGGCTTTAGGGCTAGAGCTACATCCATCACCTCATCCACTTAGGGTTTAGCTCGCCTGATCTCGAGGTAGATCTACTCT
Source organism: Thinopyrum elongatum (assembly GCA_011799875.1). Classification (NCBI taxonomy): domain Eukaryota; kingdom Viridiplantae; phylum Streptophyta; class Magnoliopsida; order Poales; family Poaceae; genus Thinopyrum; species Thinopyrum elongatum. Next base: position 180,605,656 of record CM022303.1, read on the forward strand.
GTAATCATATCATACATCAAATACAATCAAGCAGGACGTAGGGTTTTACCTCTTCGAGAGGGCCCGAACCTGGGTAAACACTGTGTTCATTGTCCCTTGTTCCCCATTGATCCTAGATCCACAGCTCGGGACCCCCTAGCCGAGATCCGCTGGTTTTGACACCGACATTGGTGCTTTCATTGAGAGTTCCACTGTTGGTCGCCGAAGGATCAATGGCTCGCCTGATCATCGGAGAAGGCGTCAGCTCCGAGGGCCTTTTCTTCCCCGGCCAACTCTTCGCGTTCGGTAGCATCGAGCTGCACGCCAACCCAACTGGTCATCTAGGTCAAATCAATAGCTTCGCCCCCGAGCACCGGATTCGATTCGGAAATCTGGAGTACGTTGCGGACGCCTGAGACGATCTGGTCTTTGCTGGATTCGCAGCCTCATCCCGCACTCCCACGGGCCTCGCTGTACCCGCTCTAGAGCTTTTCTCCGATCCAATCTACGGAGCGACCCCAATCCCTCAGCCGGCCTTGAGGTCGGACGTCTCCACCTCGAACGAAGGCCAGGAATCCCCTTCGACCACGCCTGTAATGACCACCGAAGACCTATCTTCGGGCCTTAATGCGGAAGCAGTGTTCGGACGCCAAGAGTCACTCTTGGCCGACCCTCTCCTTACAACACACCGCCGGCCTTGACCCCTGTGACGGGTCGACGTTCAGTGGCCAGGAGTCATCCCCGGCTAAACTCCCCCTCGACAACTCGTCTTCGAGCCCCAATACGGAAGCAGTATCCGAAGACCAGGTCCTGTCTTCGGTCTCTTACGACTGTCCGGCCCCGGGCCTCAAGGTTAACTCGGCCCTCGAAGATCAGGATCCGGCCCAGGCCCAGATCATTCCTTTCCCTGCCACATCGGAAACCAACCCTCATCTTATTAAATGAGGCGTTGGACCGAATCCAGATGATGGCAATTCGAGAGGACCCACCCTTGGCTCGCGTTCAGCAGCCCTTCGAGGCAGATTTCGGGGAATTTTACGTCCCACCCACCACCCACTTAGTGGCCACTGTCGAAGACTTAACCGACATGCTGGATTACAACTCGGAAAATGCCGAATACATGGACGAGGATAGTGGAGCCACGGCTAACACCGATGCCGCTCCTCCCGTCACCGGCCACTGGAGGGCCACGTCCACCTATGATGTCTACATGGTGGACACCCCGAAGGAAGACGACGGCACTCCCGGGAAGGATAACGGCAGACCCAGTGACGAGCCGCAGACAGCGCCGCCGCTCCAAGGCGCGTCAAAGCCATGCAAGCAACACAGACACCGGAGAAAATGCCACCCCGGATAATGCGGACAACCTCGGCGATCCCGGCGCTGACGAATAGCCACAAAATGACCATGAGGAGCATGAGGACTCGTTGGATCTCAAATACCTCGATGACCCCGAAGATAGAAACTACCTCCCCCCTTCCGAAGAGGAGGTTAGTTTGGGCGATGAGGATTTCATCATGCCCGAAGACCCGCTGGATCAAGAGCGGTTTAAACGGGAGCTAATTGTCACCGCACGAAGCCTGAAAAAACAGCAGCAAAAAATAAAATCCGAACAGGATACCCTTAACAAGAGATGGACTAAAGTCCTAGATGCCGAAGAAGAGTACAGCCACAAGCGACAGACTAAAAGCTACCCAAAGCGAAAGTTACTGCCGCAATTCGATGATGAGGCTGATGTCTACTATGCAACTTTATTCTTGTAGACTCATGTTGGGCCTCCAAGCGCAGAGTTTTGTAGGACAGTAGCAATTTTCCCTCAAGTGGATGACCTAAGGTTTATCAATCCATGGGAGGTGTAGGATGAAGATGGTCTCTCTTAAACAACCCTGCAACCAAATAACAAAGAGTCTCTTGTGTCCCCAACACACCAAATACAATGCTAATTTGTATAGGTGCACTAGTTCAGCCAAGAGATGGTGCTACAAGTGTAGTAATGATAGTAGATATTGATTTTTGTAATAAGAACAATAAAAAAATAGGAAGGTAGCAAGTAACAAAAGTGAGCACAAACGGTATTGCAATGCTTGAAAATGAGGCCTAGGGTCCATACTTTCGCTAGTGCAATCTCTCAACAATGCTAATATAATTGGATCATATAACCTTCCCTCAACGTGCGATGAAGAATAACTCCAAAGTTCCTATCTAGCGGAGAACATAAGAAGAAATTGTTTGTAGGGTACGAAACCAACTCAAAGCTATTCTTTTTGATCAATATATCCTAGAGTTCATACTAAAATAACACCAAGCTATTCTTTCCGATCGATCTAACCAAGAGTTCGTACTAAAATAAATAATTTATGAAGTATGAATGCTAGCAAAGTGCATAAGTTTGATCAATGATAATTTCAATCACTTTTCCTAGCATCATAACAACAATTCTTTCTCATAAGACTTCTCATGTTAAAGTAGCAACCAATTCACATGTTAAGGTTCAAACAATGAATTCTCTTGAAACTAAACAACCTATGTTCTCAGTCACCAAACAATTGCAATTCAACTTATTCAACAAAATCTAAGTAAGAGCTCCACATACTCAATCATCATATAGTCTTCTATGATTGCTAGTACTCAAAGCATATTATTAGAACAAATGGCATCCATCGAACACAGAGAAAGATAGGGGCTTAATATTTCGCCTCCCAACTCATTTATCATAGAGATAATTGTCAACAATAATAAATCATGATCAAATATATTTGACTGGTCATATGTGCCTAGATCTTTCCCCATCACATGATGCTTGCCAACTAGAGGATAGTTGAGGTTGAAATGAGATTTCATACTATTGACTCTTTGCATAAAAGTAAATACTGAAAAGTAAAAGATATGCCCTTCGCAGAGGGAAGCAGAGGTTGTCATGCGCTTTTTATTTGGATGCCCAAGCTCTTAATGCAAAGGAACATCACGTTATATTGCCCCTTATGATAGAAACCTTTATTATGCAGTCCGTCGCTTTTATTACTTTGCCATCACAAGTTGGTACAATGCTCAATTTTCCCTTACAATAAAAGATCAAACATATTTAGGAGCAATTTTTATTGCTTTATGCACCGATGACAACTTACTTGATGGATCTTATTCAATCCATAGGTAGGTATGGTGGACTCTCATGGCAAGAAACTGGGTTTAAGGGTTTTTGGATGCACAAGTAGTATCTCTACTTAGTACAAATTTTTGGCTAGCAAAAGATCCTAGGCAAACACCACATGTTGGAGGATCCATAATAATATAACTTCTATGCAAATATACACAACCATAACTCATTACATTGTCTTCCTTGTCCAATTTCAACTAATTTGCTCAAGTTTGAAAATAATTAATGGGTATTCACAATCATAGAAGATGCCCAAGATAATATATTTGTATGTGAAAGTTCTCTTCCTTATACTAATCATTCATGAATTGCTTGTATGACCAATATTGTGATTGTCAAGCTTCAAAATATTTCACTTCCTAAACCCAATGTGAAGCTACCACTAGGCATGATATGAACATATGATTTCAACTTCATGAAATTCAATTCATTCAACAATTTACTCATAGGATATAAGTGAAGCACAAGAGTAAATGACAAGCTACTCCAAAAAGATAAAAGTGAAGATCAAGCGAGTAGTTAAGTAAATGGGTAGCTATTTGAGGACTCTCTCTTATTTAAAAACTTCCAGATATAAGTATTTTATTAAAATATAAAGCAAAACAAAAATTAAATGACATTCCAAGAATAGCACAACTCATGTGAAGAAGTAAAACTTAGGCACAACCGGTACTAACCGATAATTGTTGATGAAGAAAGGTGGGATGCCTACCGGGGCATCCACAAGCTTAGATGCTTGAGACTTCTTGAAATATTATCTTGGGATGCCTTGGGCATCGCCAAGCTTGAGCTTTTGTGTCTCCTTAATTCCTTTTATATCACGGTTTCCCTAAATCTTAAAAACTTCATCCACACAAAACTCAACAAGAACTCGTGAGATACGTTAGTATAAATCAATGCATAACCTTATCATTATCTACTATAGAAAATCACTAAAATTATTATTTAACATTGCATACTAAATGCCTCTGCATATTTAATAGTCCTATCCTCAAATAGAATCATTAAACAAGCAAACATATGCAAACAATGCAAACATAACAGCAATCTGTGAAAACAGGACAGTCTGTAAAGGATGCAAGAGTATTCATACTTCTATAACTCCAAAAATTATGAAAATTTAGAACACTGCATAAAATTTATCATATCTTATTGTGCAAAAAGTTTAAACATTTTATCACATTCTGACTTTTCTCGGGAATTTTTACAACAGCGCTAAACTTTCTGTTTTCAAACAGCAACAAATAGACTTGCAAAATAAGCATGGTAAAGGCTATCTTTGACATTTTTGTTGAAATGAAAGATGAAAAACATTATTATAAATATCATAAAGCAAATACAAATAAAATAAAATGACTCTCCAATCAAAACTCATATCATGTGACGAATGAAAATGTAGCTCCAAGTGAGCTTATTGATAATGTTGAAGACGAAAGAGGGGATGCCTTCCGGGGCATCCCCAAGCTTAGTTGCTTGGATCTTCATTGAATATTACCTTGGGGTGCCTTGGGCATCTACAAGCTTAGGGTCTTGTCACTCCTTATTCTCCTCATATCGATATCTCACCCAAAACTTGAAAACTTCAATCACACAAAACTTAACGGAACTTCGTGAGATGGGTTAGTATGATAAAGACAAAATCATTCACTTTGGTACTGTAGAGATAAGATTCATAATTGTTCTCACACAATGCCTACTGTACTCTACAAGTTCCACAATTTATGTTAAGCAATGTAAGCCATAGAAACCATAAAACAAGCAAACTATGCATTGCGAACAGAATCTGTCAAAAACAGAACAGTACGTAAAGATTTGAATGAAGGTCATACTTCTCTGACTCCAAAAATTCTGAAATATTAGGAAAACGTAGAAAATTTGTATACCCATCAACTGTAAACAATTCAGAATTTTTCCACGTTCCCGTAAAAGATAGGAATTTCTATACTGGACATAAAAGTTTCTATTTTTGCACAGAATCAAGTCAACTTTTATCCACACTATCCCAAAGGCTTTACTTGGCACTTTATTGAAACAAAAGCTATAAAACATGATTACTACAGTAGCCTAATCATGTTAACACACAAAAACAGTAGGGGTAAATGTTGGGTTGTCTCCCAACAAGCGCTTTTCTTTAATGCCTTTTTAGCTAGGCATGATGATTTCAATGATGCTCACGTAAAAGTAAAGAATTGAAATATAAAGAGAGCATCATGAATCACATGGCAAGAACATTTAAGTCTAACCCACTTCCTATGCATAGGGATTTTGTGAGCAAACAATTTATGGGAACAAGAATCAACTAGCATAGGAAGGCAAAACAAGCAAAACTTCAAGATTTTCAACACGTAGAGAGGAAACTTGATATTATTGAGGTATGTAAAAGCATATGTTCCTCTCTCATAATAATTTTAAGTAGCATGATGAATGAATTCAACAATATAACTATCATATAAAGCATTCTTTTCATGATCCACAAGCATAGAAATTTTATTACTCTCCACATATGCAAATTTATTCTGATGAATAGTGGTGGGAGCAAACTCAACAAAATAACTATCATGAGATTGAAAATTAGAATCATGATGACAAGTTTCATGGTTATCACTATTCTTTATAGCATATATGTCATCACCATAATCATCATAGATAGCAACTTTGTTGTCATAATCAATTAAAACCTCTTCCAAAATAGTGGATTCATCATTAAATAAAGTCATGACCTCTCCAAATCCACTTTCATCAATATAATCATCATAAATAGGAGGCATGCAACCATCATAATAAATTTTCTCATGAAAACTTGGGGGACTAAAAATATAATCTTCATCAAATATAGCGTCCCCAAGCATATGGCTTTGCATATCGTTAGCATCATGGATATTAAAATAGTTCATACCAACAACATTGCAATCATGCTCATCATTCAAAGATTTTTTTGTCAAACATTTTATAGAATTCTCCCTCTATCAATTGAGCACAACTTTCCTTTCCATCATTTTCACAAAAGACATTACAAAGATGAACAATATGATGCAACCTCAATTCCTTTTTTTTGTAGTTTTCTTTTATAAACCAAACTAGTGATAAAACAAGAAACTAAAAGATTCAATTGCAAGATCTAAAGATATACGTTCAAGCACACACCTCCCCGGCAATGGCGTCAGAAAAGATCTTGATGTCTACTATGCAACTTTATTCTTGTAGACTCATGTTGGGCCTCCAAGCGCAGAGTTTTGTAGGACAGTAGCAATTTTCCCTCAAGTGGATGACCTAAGGTTTATCAATCCGTGGGAGGTGTAGGATGAAGATGGTCTTTCTCAAACAACCCTGCAACCAAATAACAAAGAGTCTCTTGTGTCCCCAACACACCAAATACAATGGTAATTTGTATAGCTGCACTAGTTCGGTGAAGAGATGGTGATACAAGTGTAGTAATGATAGTAGATATTGATTTTTGTAATAAGAACAATAAAAAAATAGCAAGGTAGCAAGTAACAAAAGTGAGCACAAACGGTATTGCAATGCTTGAAAATGAGGCCTATGGTCTGTACTTTTGCTAGTGCAATCTCTCAACAATGCTAATATAATTGGATCATATAACCTTCCCTCAACGTGTGATGAAGAATCACTCCAAAGTTCCTATCTAGAGGAGAACATAAGAAGAAATTGTTTGTAGGGTTCGAAACCACCTCAAAGCTATTCTTTCCGATCAATCTATCCTAGAGTTCGTACTAAAATAACACCAAGCTATTCTTTTCGATCGATCTAACCAAGAGTTCGTACTAAATAACACCATATGATACACATCAACCAACTCTAATGTCACCTAGATACTCCAATGTCACTGCGAGTATTCGTGAGTTGATTATGCGATATGCATCAAACAATTTCAGATTCATAATACTCAATCCAACACAAAGAACCTCAAAGAGTGCCCCAAGATTTCAACCGGAGAAACAAAGACGAGAACGTGCATCAACCCCTATGCATAGATTACCCCAATGTCACCTCGGGAATCCGTGAGTTGAGTTCCAAAACACATATCAAGTGAATCAATATGATACCCCATTGTCCCCATGGTTATTCATATGCAAGACATATATCAAGTGCTCTCAAATCCATAAAAGTATTCAATCCGATAAAATGAAATTTCAAAGGGTAAACAGAATTCATCACAACAAGATAGAGAGGGGAAAACACCATATGATCTAACTATATTCACATAGCCCGTAATACATCAAGATCGTGCCATCTCAAGAACACGAGAGAGAGAGAGAGAGATTAAACACATAGCTACTAGTACAAACCCTCAGCCCCGAGGGTGGACTACTCCCTCCTCATCATGATAGCCGCCGGGATGATGAAGATGGCCACCGGTGATGATTTCCCACTCCGGCAGGGTGCCGGAACGGGGTCTAGATTGGTTTTTCGTGGCTACAGAGGCTTGCGGTGGCAGAACTTCTGATCTAGGGTTAGCCCCAGGGTTTTTGGAATATTTGGCAATTTATAGGGCGAAGAGGCGGTGCGGGAGGTCACCGAGGGGGGCACAACCCCCTTGGGCGTGCCTGGGCTCCTGGGCGCACCCAGGTGGGTTGTGCCCACCTCAGGCCTCCTCTCTGGTACTTTTTAGCCCATCCTGGGTCTTCTGGTCCAAAAAAATTCTCCAAATTTTTTTGCTAGGTTTGGACTCCGTTTGATATTGATTTCCTGTGAAGTAAAAAACAAGCAAAAAACAGCAACTGGCACTGGGCACTATGTCAATAGGTTAGTCCCAAAAAATGATATAAAGTTGCTATAAAATGATTGTGAAACATCCAAGAATGATAATATAACAGCATGAATACTTAATAAATTATAGATACATTGGAGACGTATCAGCATCCCCAAGCTTAATTCCTACTCGTCCTCGAGTAGGTAAATGATAAAATAAATAATTTATGAAGTATGAATGCTAGCAAAGTGCATAAGTTTGATCAATGATAATTTCAATCACTTTTCCTAGCATCATAACAGCAATTCTTTCTCGTAATACTTCTCATGTTAAAGTAGCAACCAATTCACATGTTAAGGTTCAAACAATGAATTCTCTTGAAACTCAACAACCTATGTTCTCAGTCACCAAACAATTGCAATTCAACTTATGCAACAAAATCTAAGTAAGAGCTCCACATACTCAATCATCATATAGTCTTCTATGATTGCTTGTACTCAAAGCATATTCTTAGAACAAATGGCATCCATCGAACAAAGAGAAAGATAGGGGCTTAATATTTCGCCTCCCAACTTATTTATCATAGAGATAATTGTCAACAATAATAAATCATGATCAAATATATTTGACTGGTCATATGTGCCTAGATCTTTCCCCACCACATGATGCTTGCTAACTAGAGAATAGTTGAGGTTGAAATGAGATTTCATACAATTGACTCTTTGCATAAAAGTAAATACTGAAAAGTAAAATATATGCCCTTCGCAGAGGGAAGCAGAGGTTGTCATGCGCTTTTTATTTGGATGCCCAAGCTCTTAATGCAAAGGAACGTCACGTTATATTGCCCCTTATGATAGCAACCTTTATTATGCAGTCCGTCACTTTTATTACTTTTCCATCACAAGTTCGTACAATGCTCAAATTTCCCTTACAATAAAAGATCAAACATATTGAGGAGCAATTTTTATTGCTTTATGCACCGATGACAACTTACTTGATGGATCTTATTCAATCCATAGGTAGGTATGGTGGACTATCATGGCAAGAAACTGGGTTTAAGGGTTTTTGGATGCACAAGTAGTATCTCTACTTAGTATGAATTTTTGGCTAGCAAAAGATCCTAGGCAAACACCACATGTTGGAGGATCCATAACAATATAACTTCTATGCAAATATACACAACCATAACTCATTACATTGTCTTCCTTGTCCAATTTCAACTAATTTGCTCAAGTTTGAAAATAATTAATGGGTATTCACAATCATAGAAGATGCCCAAGATAATATATTTGTATGTGAAAGTTCTCTTCCTTATACTAATCATTCATGAATTGCTTGTATGACCAATATTGTGATTGTCAAGCTTCAAAATATTTCACTTCCTAAACCCAATGTGAAGCTACCACTAGGCATGATATGAACATAAGATTTTAACTTCATGAAATTCAATTCATTCAACAATTTACTCATAGGATATAAGTGAAGCACAAGAGTAAATGACAAGATACTCCAAAAACATAAAAGTGAAGATCAAGCGAGTAGTTAAGTAAATGGGTAGCTATTTGAGGACTCTCTCTTATTTAAAAACTTCCAGATATAAGTATTTTATTAAAACAGCAAGCAAAACAAAAATTAAATGACATTCCAAGAATAGCACAACGCATGTGAAGAAGCAAAAACTTATATCTGCCCAAGTTTTTCCGATCGAGCTATTCTTTCCGATCGAGCTAACCAAGAGTTCGTACTAAAATAACACCATATGGTACATATCAACCAACTCTAATGTCACCGTGAGTATCCGTGAATTGATTATGCGATATGCATCAAACAATTTCAGATTCATAATACTCAATCCAACACAAAGAACCTCAAAGAGTGCCCCAAGATTTCTACCAGAGAAACAAAGACAAGAACGTGCATCAACCCCTATGCATAGATTACCGCAATGTCACCTCGGGAATCCGCGAGTTGAGTGCCAAAACACATATCAAGTGAATCAATATGATACCCCATTGTCACCACGGGTATTCATATGCAAGACATATATCAAGTGCTCTCAAATCCATAAAAGTATTCAATCTGATAAAATGAAATCTCAAAGGGAAAAATCAATTCATCAGAACAAGATAGAGAGGGGAAAACACCATATGATCCAACTATATTAACAAAGCCCGCGATACATCAAGATCGTGCCATATCAAGAACACGAGAGGGAGAGAGAGAGAGATTAAACACATAGCTACTGGTACAAACCCTCAGCCTCGAGGGTGGACTACTCCCTCCTCATCATGGTGTCCGCCGGGATGATGAAGATGGCCACCAGTGATGATTTCCCCCTCCGGCAAGGTGCCGGAACGGGGTCTAGATTGATTTTTTGTGGCTACAGAGGCTTGCGGCGGCGGAACTTCTGATCTAGGGTTACCCCCAGGCTTTGTGGAATATTTGGCAATTTATAGGGAGAAGAGGTGGTGCAGGAGGTAACCGAGGAGGCACAACCCCCTGGGCGCGCCCAGGTGGGTTGTGCCCACCTCGGGCCTCCTCTCTCGTACTTTTTTATTCCATCCTGGGTCTTCTGGTCCAAAAAAATTCTCCAAAAAGTTTCGCTGCATTTGGACTCCGTTTGATATTGATCTCCTGCGATGTAAAAAACAAGCAAAAACAACAACTAGCACTGGGCACTATGTCAATAGGTTAGTCCCAAAAACTGATATAAAGTTGCTATAAAATGATTGTAAAACATCCAAGAATGATAATATAATAGCATGAATACTTCATAAATTATAGATACGTTGGAGACATATCAGAGGCCATAGAGCCAGCGCCTGCAAAGTACGCTCAGGCAGACCAGCCGGACCGTCCCCCTCGAGGGCAGGACCGGACAGCTGATAAAGCCGAACAACCTCCCACTCACCCTCGCCGTCAAGACAAAGAGCCAGTAAGGCCTGGCTATGAGTACAACCTATGCCGCGACCTTGACGCTAGGGCAGGGCTGACGAGGTCCATCTACGGACCCAAAAAAGATCCTCCTGCTAGATAGGACGGATACAAATCCTGGCTAGACTGAAATGATAGAGCTCGGGAGCTGCAATGAGCCCGGATGACAGATGATCTCCGGCGCGATGTAGCCCGAATCAGGGGCGCTGCTCATCCTCTCTGCTTCACAGATAGAGTGATGCAGCACCAGTTCCCTGAAGGTTTTAAACCTGTAAATATTGAGCCCTACGACAGGACAACAGATCCGGCTGTTTGGATCGAAGATTTCCTGTTGCACATTCACATGGCACGAGCGGATGACCTTCATGCCATCAAGTACTTACCATGGAAGCTAAAGGGTCCGGCTCGACACTGGTTAAACAGCCTCCTCGAAGACTCCATAGGATGTTGTGAGGAGCTCGAGGACGCCTTCCGAGCTAATTTTTAGGGCACTTATGTCTGTCCCCCGGACGCCGATGACTTGAGCCATGTAATCCAGCAGCCCGGCGAGTCGACCCGGCAATTCTGGAACCGGTTTTTGACCAAGAAGAACCTAATCGTTGACTGTCCGGACGTCGAAGCTTTAGCCACCTTTAGGTACAGTATTCGGGACGAATGGCTAGCATGCTAGCTCGGCCAGGACAAGCCAAAAATGATGGCGGCGCTCACCTCCCTGATGACCCGCTTCAGCGCTGGAGAGGATAGTTGGCTGGCTCGTCGGAGCACCAACCCCGACACCCCTGGAACCTCGGAAGTTCGAGACGGGAATGGGAAGCCACGAAGAAACAGAAACAAATGCCGCCATAATGACGGCGAGGTTGACGAAGCGGCAGTCAATGCCGGATTCCGTAACCCGAAGTCCGGGTCACGAAAAAATCCTTCTAAAGGCAACCAGGATGACCCAACTAAGCTGGACGCAATCCTGGACAGGCCCTGCCAGATTCATGGCACCACCGAAAGCCCACCAACCACACCAACCGCAATTGTTGGGTGATAAAGCAGGCCGGCAAGCTTACAACCGAAGACTCGGGCAAAAGCCCACGAAGCAAGGATGATGATGAGCCCCGTAGGCCGAATAGTGGAGGCCAAAAACCCTTCCCTTCTGAGGTTAAGACGGTGAACATGATCTACGCCACCCATATACCAAGGAAGGAAAGGAAGCGCACACTGCGGGATGTGTATGCCGTCGAGCCCCTAGCGCCAAAGTTCAACCCATGGTCGGCTTGCCCGATCGCCTTCGACCGCAAGGACCATCCGACCAGTATCCATCATGGAGGATCGGCGGCCCTGGTACTAGACCCCATTATTGATGGGTACCACTTCACACGAGTCCTAATGGACGGGGGTAGTAGCCTCAATCTAATCTATGCAGACACAGTGAGGAAAATGGGGATCGATCTGTCAAGGATCAAGCCCAGCAACACCACCTTCAAGGGGGTTATTCAGGGCGTAGAAGCCCGATGCTCAGGCACGGTGACTTTGGAAGTGGTAATCGGCTCACTGGATAACTTCCGAAGCGAAGGCTTGATCTTCGATATAGCCCCATTCCGTAGTGGCTATCACGCCCTCCTCGACCGAACGATGTTCGCCAAATTCAACGTCATCCCGCATTACGCATACCTCAAGCTGAAGATGCCTGGTCCCGCGGGCGTCATAGTGATCAACGGCAACATGGAGTGCTCACTCCGGACTGAGAAACACACGGCGGCCCTGGAAGCCAATGACCAATCCGTCGCCAATAGGCCGAGGTATCTGCCCGCCGTAAAGGCAAAAGATACACTTAAACGGGATCGAGCCCGATCCCCGTCATGGAAACCCGCCTGCGTATGCCGCAAATAGGGATACGCTCCCCACGACACACCCACCATCACCGTGCTCTATGTGCCTCGTCAGCACAACTTCGCGCTCAAGATACCATGGGCGGCCGTGGGGGCTTATAACACCATGTGTTCGGCTCAACCGAACTATGGCATCACCACGTCCTCGGACGACAACGGGCAGGACTCCGGACTCGCTCAACATCAAGTTATGACGGCAGGACTACAACTCAAGGTCCCTATTGAAGGCACCCCTCGCCAGCATGTGGTGCTCTAAATGGATGTCCAATCCACTCCCCACCACCTCGCAGACGGAAAGGCGCAGACGTGCAACAGGGCACAGTTGAGGCTTCGACCCACACATCAAGGCCCTGTATAAACGCCTCAGCAGGTCAAATTGTACGGATAGACGTCCAGAGCTTATAGAAAAAATGCCTTTTATGGTGTTCGGGCATCCTCACTGTCTAGCCCTCTTCTCTCCTTTTTTTTCTTTCTTTTCTCTGCTCTTCGAACAACTAGGCATGCACACAATAAATACAACTCAGTTAATTGACCGAAGGCTTGATTTTCCCATCAGCCCCATGTACCAAGTCCGGCTCAACTTCTCGTTGTGTGTTCGGCGTCTCGGATATTGCATTATATGCTTCAGTTCCGAACAATGTCTTGGGTCAATAGTTTGGTTGCCCGGCTCCTGTGCTTGCCCTCTTACGTTCCGCACGTTCGGCTAAGAAGGTAAAGGGATAACCCCTGCGATTGTGCTTCTGGCTAGTCCAGTCAAGCACCTCAGGGGAGAAAGCCGAAAACTGACCGTCATAGTAAGCAAGAACTGGTCAACGATCGGATGACAAGTGTTATACTAAGAAATCGTTGGCGATTTGTCCGTGTCATATGCAGGGTTCATCCTAGCACAAACCATGTGATTAAAAAGGCATGCCTCGGCTCCCACATACATCACAAAAACCTGGGGGCTAGTCACTAGCCCCCGCCGTCAAGCTCCTATGGCTAAGTGAAAGCGATAAAGCCGTATAGTCTGATTGACTAGTCTCTCTCTCGCACTACCGCCTTCCGGCACCGAGACGCCGGCTAAGGGTAACAGTGTGGAGATGAAACACCCCTCGTACCATTCACTTGGGGGCTGAAGCCGACGACTGGTAACTTTCAGAATAATAAATGGCCGCACAGGAGTCAAAATAAAAACACCATAATATCCAAACGAACTGCATTATAAAGCAAAAGGGTTCGATCGACAACTTAACACATTCACTCAATGACTACATCCTTGGAACACTGGCCCTCTATCGCCCGAGCACCATCCATAACATGTGCAAAGTACAGTTTGGGGCGGTGGTGCTCCTTTCCAACTGGCAGAGGACCAGTGGCCATATCCATCGGCTTGATCTTCAGCCAATGAACCATGGTGTTCGCGAAGACCAACCTCGCCCCTTCAAGGCATGCAGAATGCTTCACAGTGTCAATCCGCGGCGATGCATCACGCAGCCTCTGCACCAAGCCAAAGTAGCTGTCCGGAATAGGCTCAATGGGCCAAAACCGGACACAAAGATCCTTCAGGGCTAGCTCGGCCATCCGATGCAGCTCCATCAGCTGATTCATCTAGTTGCTGAGGAGCGGAGGGTGTTCGGGAGCCTAGAACTGCGACCAGAAAAGCCGTCGTTCGGAGTCCTCCTCCCGCGTCGCGTAGTGCTCCGCCGCAGCAGCCGCACTCCTTGAAAGCTCGGCGAAAACACCTGCGGAACGCCAGACCCGCGTTAGCAAGGCGAACTTGTTGCTGCCAAAAACACTATGCAGTAAGTACTTCTTACCATTTTTGATTTTCCCCATTTGGCGAAGCTCCTCCCGGACACCCCGCAACTCCGTGCTGGCCTCCTTGAGCTCTTTGTCCACCTTGGACAGCTTGCAGGACTGTTCTTTTTGCTTTTTCTCAAGGGCCTTAGATTTTGTGACGGCATCCTTGAGCTCCACCTGCACTTTGGCCACTCGAGCCTCGTGCTTCTCTCCGGCGGTCTTCGCCTTCTCAAGTTCGGCAGCCGCCTTTTCGGCAGCCGCTTTCTTCTTGGCTGCATCGGCCTCGGCCTTCTTCAGCGCCGCCTTCAGGCTCTCAACCTCCATAGCGGCAGCTGCATGCACCAAGCAACATACGCTCAGCATACAGTCCGGACTGTAAGTATCCGACAGTGTTAACTATGTACTTCAACAAAAGCTTACCTTGTGCCTCATCAAGCCGCTTGTTGACGAGGTCAAGCTCTTCATCAGAGCGTTTAAGCTTCTGATTCATCTCCTCCAGGGCAGCATCATTACCAGTCGCGGCCAAGGATGATGCCTATCATATCAAATCAATAACGACACTTTAAAAGCTGGCCTACGGATATTTGATCCTCTGCAAGGTTTTTTGCAAACCTCACAGCGTTTTGGGGGCTGTTATATATATACGGCCTGCTCAAACTTCGACTAAAAAAGTAAAGACCATTTTTTCAGGAAAAGTACATTACTTGACTCACCTCAAATCCTGCTAGAAGGCCCTGGACGGCATCGTTTAGTCCGGTTTGGACGAACCAAACACCCTGTAGAACCGCACCCATGAGGGTGCGGTGCCTGTCGACGATGACAGAGTTGTTTACCAGCTCCTCCAGCGCGTCCGGCCAGCCCATCACCGCCTGGTTGTTGGTGTTCGGTGCGGGTGGGGGGACCTTAATCCCCTGCCCATCAGAAGGCAGGACCGGCACCTGTGAAGGCATTGGGGGCATAGGTGCGGCCGGCTGGGAGGGTCCGGATGGTCCGGACCCTCCTCCCGCATTAGCCAGGAGGGACGGATCCTCCTGGTCTTCGGTGACAAGGGCGTCAGCCTCGGCCATGGTGGCATCGCCCCTCCTTCCCCGTGTTCGGACGGGGAGGGGTCCTTCGGGACAGCACTTCCCCGACCGCTTCGGGGATCAGGGGAGGTGCAGAGCGCGACGCGGATCCACTATCCGCCAATTCGGTGGGTGGAGACGTCCCCTCCGAGGTCTGCTCGGTGGGGTGGCCACGCGGTGGGCTATGACATCATACAATCAGCTTCCATGAGTAAGGGACTGTTAAAAATAAAGCAACTAAAAATGCTAAAATACATACCTGGCAGCAGGGGGCTTGACCCTAGGCTCCCTATCCGAAACCTTCTCTGATGCCATGGACTCCTCTTCGAAGTCCGAACTATCGGACAGGACCAGCTTGGGCTGGCATTGCCTCTTCTAGGACCGAGGAGGCTCCTCCTCCTCGACGTCTTCGGACGCCGCCCTCTTCTTGGAGTGGGAGGAGACACTCTCCTCCTCGTCCTCCTCCTCATCCCCATCTTGGGCAGACGGGGCGGCAGTGTCTCCGGACTTGGTGTCCGGACAACTTCTTCGGCGGAGGCCCTCTCTGGCCTCCGATAAATCCTTCTTCTTCTTCTTCCCTTTCTTTTCTGGCGCCTTGTACGACGCCATGACCAGCAGCCCCTCCAGTTGGGCTGATCGAGTTCCTTCGGGTAGAGGAGCTGGGCTACTGATCTTCTCAGACTTTTCGAGCCAGCACTGCAAACACCACAGGCAGACATTTAGACCGGACTCTGTGCAGTACGCCCTCCCGAATATGGACCGGGGAAGGGGTCAATTACCTTCTTTGGCTGGGTTGTGGCGTCGAGGCCGATGTCTTCATTCTCGGCCGGCCAGTCCTCCTGGGACTTGAACAGTTGACCCCACACTTTGTCATGGGTTGTCCCGTAGAGGTACTGCACGGTGGCCGGGTCGTCGGACTTGTAAGCCCACATGGGGTTGGCCCTTTGCTGGCAAGGGAGTAGCCGGTGCTTGAGCATTATCTGGACCATGTTGGTCAGCTTGGCGCCGGTCTCCATCATGCTGGCAACGCGCTTCTGCAGCATCTTCACCTCACTGGCAGACCCCCAGTTAGGGCCCTTTTGGGTCCATGAGGTCAATCTCGCTGGGGGCCGGATCTAAATTCGGGAGCGGCCTCCCAGGTCGCATCCCTTGGTTCTGTGATGTAGAACCACTCCTTTTGCCACACCTTGACGGTGTCAATAAACCGACCCTCCGGCCATTGGACTCGGGTCAGCTTACTGATCATGGCTCCGGCGTAGTCCGCCTGGGCGCTGCTGACCACCTTAGCCTTGACGTTGAACACCTTCAGCCACAGGCCGAAGTGCGGCTGAACCCACAGTAGGGCCTCACAGACGATGATGAAGGCCGAAATATGGAGGAGGGAGTTGGGGGCTAGATCATGGAAATCTAGCCCGTAGAAGAACATCAATCCCCTCACGAAGGGGTGCAGAGGAAATCCTAGCCCCCGGATAAAATGGGGAAGGAATACTACCCTCTCGCCTGGCTTGGGTGTGGGGATGATTTGGCCCTCCTCGGGGGCCCGATGGGCGATGTCGGCCGATAAGTAGCCGGCCCGCTTCAGCTCCACGATGTCGTCGTTGGTGATGATGGAGGCGTCCCACTTGCCATTTGCGCCAGATCCGGCCATGGCTGGGGCTAGGGAGGAGCTAAAAGGAATCACCACGGAGTAGCAAAGCAGGGCGCTGGAGCTCTGGAGATTGGAAGGACAATGACGGGAGGTGGAAGAAGGCGTGAGGCGTGAACTGTAGCCGATTCCCCTCTTTATAAGCCACGGAGGAGCCAAGCGTCCCCCTTTTTCATGCCGTGGGCTTCTCCAGTTCCCGATATACTCGCGATGTTATGCGCGGGTGGGGGAATCGAAATCATTGATCATATCCCCTAAAAAATGGGGCATGATCTCTGCTGTGATGAGAAGTGCCAATGGAGGGGCGGCCTCGAGCCGCGCATCGAGAACTGCCAGCTGTTCGACATTATGACTAGCCGCGGCCCTTCGCTAAAGGTTGTCAGGTGTGGGCACTGTTCACACTCGAGCATTTTGGCCTTGAAAGCTAAGTAAAGTAGACGCTTCAGATTCCGAACACAACCCAAACTCTGAATACGCACAGGACAAAATGAAGAACTCGCCTCGCAAGCCGAAGACTGTGATATGTGCAGATGCCGGATACAAGCCCTGGCGTTGGAGGCTAGTTCGGGGGCTACTGAGGGAGTCGTGGACTAAGGGGTCCTCGGGCCTCGACCTATTACATATGGGCCGGACTGATGGGCCACTGTGGGGCCAAGCTAGAGTGCGGACCCGTGACCGGACAGAAGATCTTTGGAGTCATGGTGTGCCCTCCAAGTCAAGATTAGCGTAATCTTTCCTTCATTGTAACCAATCGCATGTAACCCTAACCCTACTGGTGTCTATATAAACCAGAGGGTTTAGGGCTTTAGGGCTAGAGCTACATCCATCACCTCATCCACTTAGGGTTTAGCTCGCCTGATCTCGAGGTAGATCTACTCTGTAACCATATCATACATCAAATACAATCAAGTAGGAAGTAGGGTTTTACCTCTTCGAGAGGGCCCGAATCTGGGTAAACACCGTGTTCATCGTCCCTTGTTCCCCATTGATCCTGGATCCACAGCTCGGGACCCCCTACCTGAGATCCGCCAGTTTTGACACCGACAGGGCACCCCTCCAGTGGGTCTTTGCTCCAGTATTTTTCTTTTATTCCAAAATAAATCTCCAAAAAGTTTCATCCAATTCCGAGAACCTTTATTTTTGCACAAAAACAACACCATGGTAGTTCTGGTGAAAATAGTATCAGTCCAGGTTAGTTTCATTCAAATCATGCAAATTAGAGTCCAAAACAAGAGCAAACATGTTTGGAAAAGTAGATACGATGGAGACGTATCAACTCCCCCAGGCTTAACTCATTGCTTGTCCTCAAGCAATTCAGTTGACAAACTGAAAATGACAAAGAAATACTTTTACGAACTCTTTTGTTCTTGTGTCCATATATATGCTTAAATAATACCCAGGTTTTCAGCAAAGATCATGACTAACCATGCAAACGATAACTCTTAGAAATTATATTCACTCATATCAATGGCATAATCAACTAGCGAGCAATAATAAAATATCTCAAATGCTAACACTTTGTCAAAACAATCATTATATAATATGATAACATGGTATCTCGCTAGCCCTTTCTGAGACTGCAAAACAAAAATGCAGAGCACCTCCAAAGATCAAGCAGCGACTAAACATGTAATTCATGGTAGAAGAGATCTAGTCATGATGCACACAACATTACCTATACATAATGCATGAGGATGACAATAGTGCTCTCAGGACTGGTGCTTGGTTGAGAAGGTGATCACTCAATAATAAAAGTAAAATAACATAAAAGTAAATAGATAGGCCCTTCGCGGAGGGAAGCATGGATTTGCAGAGGTGCCAAAGCTCAAGGCTTAAATTAGAGATAAATATAATTTTGGGAGGTATACCTTTCCTGCCAATGTTACGACCAAGAGTTTTCAATATCTTCCATGCTAAACACATTAGCGATGGTTCCCAAGCAGTAAAAGTAAAGTTTACTCCCCCTCCACCAACAAACACAAGCCATGGCTAGCCGAATCCTCGGGTGCCCTCCATACCAACAACTTTTTGGGGGAGTTTTATTTAATTATTTGCAATTTTAATCATGGGACTGTGCATCCCGATTACCGGCCCCTCTCGTGCAAGGACAAGTGAATAAACACTCATCATGAGAATAACCTGCTTATCATGGAAGATACTGACCACCCCCTGTCGCTCCATGAGCGGTACGGGTACACAAAACAGATGTTCATTTTAATTTTTAGAGGTGGCACATGCAAATTTACTTGGAACGGCAGAGTAATACCGCATATAGGTAGATATAGTGGACTCATCTGGAATAACTTTGGTTTAGGGATTTGGATGCACAATCAGTATTCCCGCTTAGTACAGGCGAAAGCTAGCAAATAGGTTGAGAAGTGACCAGCTAGAGAGTGAAAACGGTCATAAACATGCATTGTGAATAATTAACATTGGATATTAGCATGAGTAGGATATAAACACCATGAACATAAATATCGTGGAGGCTATGTTGATTTTGAATCAACTACATGTATGAACATGTGCCAAGTCAAGTCACTCGAAACATTCAGAGGAGGATACCATATCACATCACAACCATTTTAATGCATGTTGACATCTAAAATAAATCATTATCCACTCCTAGCTACTTAAGTACGGCATGAGCAACTATAATCTCTAATTGTCATCATAAACATGTTTAATCATAATATGCTGAATCATGGATACTGAGTTAATCATATTTACAAAACAAAAACATGTTGAGTTCATACCCGCCTTTCCTTGCCTTAGTCACTTCATCAAATATCGTCATTATTGCCTTTCACTTGCACGACCGAACGACATGAAAATAATAATAGTGCAAGAGTTCCATGGACTAAGCTGGAATCTGCAAACATTTTATTCAAAGGAGAAGACAAAATAACATGGACTCTTTGTTAGATCAGCAATAATGGATATGAGAGCCATTCAACATTTTCATCGTGGTCTTCTCCTTAGTACGACTCAACAAGAGAAAAGAATTTCAAAGAAACACACAGAAATATTTTTGGATTTTTTAGTTTTTCTTGAAGGAAGCAATTTAATAAAGGAAAATAAAAATGAGAAAAACTATTTACATGGGAAAGCTCCCAACAAGCAAAAGAAGAATGAGAAATCTTTTTGGGTTTTCTTTTAATACTACAACTAATTTAAACTAGAAAGAAAACCCGAAAAGAAGCGAGAATTTTTTTGGATTTTCTCAAAGTTTTTCAAATACACAAGAAGAAAGCGGGAAAATAAAAATAACATGGATAATACAATAAAAGAGGATGAACATCGACAACTAAAGTGAAATGTGTGAACATGAATGTAATGTCTGTGAGAAATACGTACTCCCCGAAGCTTAGGCTTTCGCCTAGCTTGGTGACCACCATCCGGACCCATATGAAAGTGCTAAGGCGGCGGCACTTGAGCGTCCTAGTCCTGGGCCTCATCCTCTGCCGCTGATAACACATTCTGGCAAGCAACGATGTCCGCTGGTAGGATGGTGTATCCGTTCCTGGCATAAGAATCAAACAAAGCAGGTGCAGGCAATGGAATAATATCATGGGTATCCTCACTAAAAACCAAGTGATAACGAATGTGGTGAGAGGGCTCAGGAGCATCGATAAAGTGGTGAGATATCATAGACTGGTGATCTAAATAGAACCTAGGCAATAAATAATCATGGGGGCGTATACCAACATTGAAACATCTCGTTGAGCGAGTGGCATAGATGCCTCCATGAATTTTGCCATTATTTCTATTATTGTGCAGGCGGTGTGCAATGATAGCCCCTAGGTTATATGTGTGGTCATTATGAAGTGCACGACATAAAATAGCAAGGTCAGGGGCATTAAGTATACTAACTTGCTCCCTAGCAGTCAAACATTTCCCTATGAATAAAGCAAAGTAATGCACAGAAGGGAATTGTAAACTAGTAGCTATGGCTTTCGACATGCCCCTTTCCTCTCCCAAAGTTAAGGTGCGGCGGAAACCATCAAACTCTGCTGGTCTAGGCTCTCTTAATTCCCCAATAGAAGGAATCAAACAAACATCACAAAATTCAGTAAGCGGTATCTCGTGATGTTCAGCATATAAATCAAAGAGCACCTCAGGGGGTTCGAGCCTATTTAAGAAATGAAAGTTTTGCACATAAGAATTTGTAAGGAGGTGGTGTTGGTTACACTCATCTGCGAGGAAGTTGGTAAGTCCCGCATTTGCAATGAATTGCACGAACTCTTGGTAGAATCCGGCTTCATTCATGAAGGCAATATACGGCCATTCGCACGACCGAACCTCCGTCCTGCGCGGAGTGTTGAGTTCATTGTATGAGGATTCCCCAAGAACTCCCTTGGCATTCCGCTTCGAGTAACTCCTCCGGAAGTAATCCATTTCCTATCAACAAATTTTTGAAATTTTTGGGACACAAAATGATATTAATAAAACTTCACAAAACTAATAGCAGCTACTGATACGGATGTCTAGAGGCTATGTCAAGCATTCACACTACTTGGAGCTTGAAGAATCCAACATGCAAGCTCATTTTAAGTAGCACCAAGAGTAGATAAATACTCAAAATATAAACCACTAAAGCAAAAACTAATTGGAGCAATGGACGAGTCACATACCAAGTAGCAATCCCCCAAAACAGTTTCAGAAACTGTCGGTGTAGCAACATTCACGTTTGCTAACCGAACTCATGCACAGGCATGCTAACAATCATACATCCAGCACCAACGCATGACGAAAAGATAAGCCAGAGAAGCCGCTCTTCGTGAGATCAAGGAGAGCATTAAGAAGAACAAGATAGCAGAAGGTCACCTTGGGAGGCCTCCTTTGCCGGGCAGGAGAGCCTGGCCAGGTCGAGGCCACACCCAAGGACGAGTCTAGATTCACCCCGGCAGGGTTGCCGGGGCCGCCAAGACCAAAACCTGCTAGTCTTCTTGCCGGTAGGTTTTCACCAAGACGCCACCGCTCCACCTCATCGCACCCAAGTCATTTATCAGTGCGGTGACAAGGTACCAAGCAACCAGGTGGATCATATCAGGCACGTGGCAGCATAGAAGAGAAGAGATTAGCTTTATTGACACCCGTCCAGGAGGCGTGTCAAGCTAATAAGAAGAGGCAGATAAGTGGCGCGGCAAGCTTGCCGGGCTTCAACCTCATCACGACACCTAGCAGTGCATTTAATGCACTTTGTCCTAACTGCCAGAGTTAGGTATGATAAGACTGTTAGCTATCTAATCACACCCAAATGACTGTTTTGCCATTGTGGTCGCCCCTTCAGCTATAAAAGGAGGCCCGAGGCAACCTAGCAAAGGGTTCGAACTCCTTGACCCCATCACACTTGTACACACGTAGTTGCACTCCCCCAGGCACCCTTGCTGGGTTCAGAAGCAAGGTCTCTTTTGCCTCTATTGCTCACCCAAGGAGCAACGAACAGGCAGAAAGGATGAATGCAAAAATGTTGCGAGGGCTGAAAACGAGAACTTTTGATAGATTGCGGAAATGCGGCAAGTGCTGGATCGATGAGTTGCTGGTGGTTCTTTGGTCAGTCAGGACGACACCAAATCGAGCTACTAGCCATACTCCCTTCTCCCTGATATATGGTGCAGAAGCAGTGCTCCCCACGGAACTCATATATGGGTCACCTTGGGTACTTGCCTACGATGAAGTCGCGCAAGAGCAGCTATGGCATGACGATGCCATGCTCCTCGAGGAGGACCGTCTCCGGGCAGCTGTACGTGCTGCACGATACCAGCAATCCTTGCATCGCTATGATAGCCGCAGGGTCCATGCCCGGAGTCTTGAGGAAGGTGACCTTGTCCTTAGGCGTGTTCAGTCCGCCAAGGGTTCAAACAAGTTGACACCGAAGTGGGAAGGCCCTTACCGGGCAATACATGTCACCAGACCCGGCGCAGTCTGTCTGGAGACTGAAGATGGCATCCCGGTGCAAAACTCATGGAACACTGAGCATCTTCGTAAGTTCTACCTGTAAGGCGCCGTTGCCGAGCCTTGTTCCGGCAGCCTGTGTTGGACAAGCATAGTCCCCCGGACTTGTAACCCTTTGTACAAAGCCAGGCGCAGACCCTGTGCAAAAATGAAGCGCTGGCACAAAACTTGCATGCATGTTTCTCCCCTGTCCTTCTTTTTTTGAAGCTAACAGCAGGATTCTGCCGCGGATGGACTCCCCGGGAAGAAGAGTGAGAATGAGCCCGCAAATTGGCCCCCGACGGCTTCTTTCTTATCGGGAACAATAAGAAGAACAACAAACGCAGATAAGTTTGCCTCGCCATCCATGACGTATTCGCATAGGAAAAACTTGTACGTAGGAAAACCTTATCGCTTCCACCATCTATGCTCCCATCTTTTGATTCGAAGGCTTTTCGGTCAAGTTGGTCGCAGTGGCATTTCTGGGGAGCTGGCAAGGGGCCAGCCCTCATCCATGCTCTCAACCCGTTTTTGAACCTGTCAAGCGAGGTTCGGTAGCAGCTGTGATGAGGGCCGACAGGGTGTCTGGCCGGAAAACCTTGTTTACTTGAGAGTATTGAAGGATTATTCCTCAGCATGTTCATGATACATGCACAAGTGCCCGACAAGCATCCCTTTTCCATTGATACGTAGATAACCAAGTACAGATCATACATGATACAAACATGGATAGAGGATTACATGATTTAAAATAAAACTCGGGAAGTGCCTATATCTTTTAAATTGAAAAATGATAAGTGCCCCGTAATGCCTTTCTTGTCCCTCTCCTCCTAGGAGTTGCATCAAGGGGGAAAGAGGGCAAAAGGAGCGCTTAGGTAGAAGCCCAGCCCGACCCCGTCAGGGCCCGCGGGATGCAGCCTGACAAGATCGGGAGGGCGCCTCCCCGGCAAGGAAGAAGAGGCCAGGGATGGAGAGAGCGGCTAGGCGATGCCCTGGTTACCACCGCCATGACCAGAGGAACGTGGCAAGAGGGACACCGATAGGGAAGACGAAGCCGGAGCCCACGAGGAAGCCTGCGGGGGTCCAGCTGGTGGAAGCAGAGTCGACCAGGCTAAGCACCCCCGACAGATCGCCCTGCCAGGGTCCAGCTGCAGATGGTGGTGCTGACGGCGCGTGGTGACTGTGCGTCCGGCGCTCAGCCGGAGTTCGAGCCGTCGTCCTCTTGCTTGACGATTGGGGCTCGGCGTCGCCGTCTTCGTCGTCAGTGTCCTCTTCGTTGCTGTCGCTCGAGGAGGAGCTTTCGTCATTGGTCGAGCTCTTCGCGCAGCACCCTAAGCGAGCACGAGAATGCCTGAAGACTTTGATGGAAAGCAGATATGCCTACATTAGCTTGAAGTGGAGAACGTGCCCCTCCGCCAGACTATGGGCACGTGCAGAAGTCTTCCAGCCATGCCGGAGAAGCATGACATGTGGTGTAGGCAACTCAACGTCCACCCGCATGGTGCCATTGCAGCAACCCCTCATGTGTAGCTTCAACCCATGTGGTTGATCAACCTCCATTACCCTTGCAAAAGGGCCGGGAAGCCGCAGACGGCTGCGCGGGGGCTCGCGTAGCCTGATGATGAATTCCAATGCTGTGTCTCCAACATGGCCCTCCATTGGGATTGGAGCGGCTGGGGGAGGCGCGGTCGGATCAGCACCACGTCCACCTCGTCCCCGAGCACCTCGCCGGCCGCAACCACGTCCTGTGGATCCAACTTGTGCACTGGATCCTGCCCCTGCATCCCCAACGGGAGCGGGGAAATGATGCCGAGAAGAAGCCCTTGTCACCGCCGCCGGAGCACGAGCGCGCCCCCTTCCGCTCACCATGGTGGAAGGAGAACACAAGAAGAAGGGGGAGAAGGTACATGGATGAGCATCTCCATTCCCCCTCGCGCTCCCTTTTATAGCAGAGCGAGGCAGGAGGCTGGCTCTCTACTATCCTGGGGCAACCGCCCCACTCCTCCAATCCGGCTTATCTGCACCGCTGACGACATGCAGATTCACCGGCCGCCCCTCTGCGCCAATCCAGGGGCTACGCTTTCTGCCATGGCACACGTTCCCGCGCCCTGCGCGTCCGCCACCAACCTTGCGCAATGCATGCAGCACGTGTGGTAGAAACGGCAGGCGTAGTGGGTAAGGTGGAATGGCAGTTACCCCCGGATCATGAGTGGGTGCTCTAATTTACCCCCATGAACATGGGCGTCCTCTGGTTCGCCGCATGAGTGAACCCACGTCGTTTGGCATTGCACGACTCACGGGAAATCCGGAAGTTAACTCAATTCCAGGTTAATGAAGAAGCAAAGAAAATCTCAAGGACATGAACTCTGCCACGGCAAGGTCATGGTGCCCGCCTGTGCATTGTGTGAGCCTACCCTAATGGTGCCTGGTATCACGTTTGGACCAGGCCCGGGAGCTCCTACTGGTGCAGCAAATATTCACGTTTGCTAACTGAACTCATGCATATGCGTGCTAACGATCATACATCCAACACCAATGCATGACGAAAAGATAAGCCAGAGAAGCCGCTCTTCATGAGATCAAGGAGATCATTAAGAAGAACAAGATAGCAGAAGGTCACCTTGGGGAGGCCTCCTTTGACAGGCAGGAGATCCTGGCCAGGTCGAGGTCACACCTAAGGACGAGTCCAGATTCGCCCCGGCAGGCTTGCCGGAGCTGCCAAGACCAAAACCCGCCAGGCTTCTTGTCAGTAGGTTTTCACCAAGACGCCACTGCTCCACCTCATCGCACCCAAGTCATTTATCAGTGCGGTGTCAAGGTACCAAGCAACCAGGTGGATCATATCAGGCACTTGGCAGCACAGAAGAGAAGAGATTAGCTTTATTGACACCCGTCCAGGTGGCTTGTCAAGCTAATAAGAAGAGGCAGATAAGCGGTGCGTCAAGCTTGCCGGGCTTCAACCTCAGCACGACACCTAGCAGTGCATTTAATGCACTTTGTCCTAACTGCCAGAATTAGGTATGATAGCACTGTTAGCTATCTAATCACACCCAAATGACTGTTTTGCCATTGTGGTCGCCCTTCAGCTATAAAAGGAGGCCCGAGGCAACCTAGCAAAGGGTTTGAACTCCTCGACCCCCTCACACTTGTACACACGTAGTTGCACTCCCCCAGGCACCCTTTCCGGGCTAGTGCACCTCGTGCCTTCGCCTTCCTCAAGTTCAATCCACCAT
This sequence comes from Thinopyrum elongatum, assembly GCA_011799875.1. Taxonomy (NCBI): domain Eukaryota; kingdom Viridiplantae; phylum Streptophyta; class Magnoliopsida; order Poales; family Poaceae; genus Thinopyrum; species Thinopyrum elongatum. The sequence goes on from CM022303.1 coordinate 180,631,969, forward strand.
AGGAGGAGTAGGGTTTTACGCTTCAAAGCGGCCCGAACCTAGGTAAAGAGAGCTGTCCATTGCCATGTTGTCCCCTACTGCTTCTGCTCTTTGTGCAACACGGCCGTCCCCATGCCGAACCACAAAGGGGCACCCATGCCCCATAGGTGATCATGCTTCCACGCCGACAGCAACGGAGCTCCGAGCAAAGAGATCGAAAATCGCAGGTTTGGAAGCAAGAACACGAGAGAGAGAGAGAGAGAGAGAGCTACAGGGATTTTTTTTTTCTGGAGGTGGGTGATGATGTGAGCTGAGAGAATAAGTAAGGGGGTCCTCATGGGGCCCACTACCCACCAGGGCCCTGGGGGTGTGGCATGCCCTGGTGCCAAGTGGGCACCTAGGGCACCCCCTGTGGTGTATTCAGTGCCAGAAATTCTCAAATATTCAAAAAAAATCATGTTAAAATTTCATGTCATTCTGAGCACTTTTATTCTTGGGCTATTTTCTATTGCACGGATAATTCAGAAAACAGTGTAAACATTGCATTTTATTGCATTTAACTAAAAGTAACAGAAACAAAAGGTGGGTACAGAAGGTTGTGCTTACTAAATTCATTGACCACATGTCTCTCAAAAAGAATCCATTAATAAGGTTGATCAAGTCTTGTTAACAAAACTATTTTCGATTAACATGAAACCAAAGAATCTTCGTATAACACTAGCTTACCTCAACGGGAATATGCATATCCCCTACAATAAGTATTTAATATTTCTTTTTGGCAATAGGAAGAGGGAGTTGAAAACTTCCAATAGTAATTGTCGGAGTCTTTTCAATGACATTAATACCTTTCACTTGAAATTGTTTCTTCGAAAAGTGCACCGTATGCTCATAACCATTGATATGAAAAGTGACCTTGCTTTTGTTGCAATCAATAATAGCCCCTGCAGTATTCAAAAAGGGTCTACCAAGGATAATCGACATGTTGTCGTCCTCGGGCATATCAAGTATAATAAAGTCTGTTAAGATAGTAACATTTGCAACTACAACGGGCACATCCTCACAAATACCGATAGGTATGGCAGTTGATTTATCAGCCATTTGCAATGATATTTCAGTAGGTGTGAGTTTATTCAAATCAAGTCTTTTGTATAAAGAGAAAGTCATAACACTAACACCGGCTCCCAAATCACATAAGGCAGTTTTGACATAACTTCTTTTAATGGAGCATGGTATAGTTGGTATTCCTGGATCTCCTAGTTTCTTAGGTACTCCATCCTTAAAAGAATAATTAGCAATCATGGTGGATGTTTCAACTTCAAGTATTTTTCTTTTATTGGTGACAATATCTTTCATATATTTAGCATAAGGGGCCATCTTCAAAATATCAGTCAAACAAGTATGCAAAAAGATTGGCCTAATCATTTCAGCAAAGCATTCAAATTCTCCCTCATCTTTTTTCTTAGATGGTTTAGGTAGAAAGGGCATGGGTTTCTGAACCTATGGTTCTCTTTCTTTACCATGTTTTCTAACAACAAAGTATCTCTTATCATAACATTTACTTCTAGAAGGTGGGTTATCAAGATCAGCAACAGGTTCTATTTCAACATCATTATCTGGTTCTTTATCATTATCTAGTTGAGCATCTACATGAACGTCATCATTGTCATTTTCATTATCACTGGGTGAATATTCATTACTAGATTGTGTTTCAACATCAGAAATAGAGACATCATTATTATTCTTAGAAGGTTTTTCTACCTCAGGTTCACTAGAAGTATGCAAAGTCCTATTATTTTTCTTTTTCTTTTTGGATGGATTAGGTGCATAAACATTAATTTTTTGAGAGTCTTGTTCAATTCTTTTAGGGTGACCTTCAGGATAAAGTGGCTCCTGAGTCATTTTACCTCCTCTAGTCATTACTCTAACAGCATGATCATTCTTATTATTATTCATTTCACTGAGCAATTAACTTTGAGATTTAGCAACTTGTTCTAACTGGGTTTGAACCATAGATGCATGTTTACTGACACCTTTGACACCATTAACAATTCTAAACAACAAGTCACTTAAGCGATCAATCATGTAAGCATTTCGTTTCAATTGTTTCATAACATTTGCATTAAAATGATCTTGCTTAATAATATAGTTGTCAAATTCATACAAGCATTGACTAGGAGATTTATTATAAGGGATATCACCTTCATCAAACTTTATAAGAGAATTTACCTCTACCACCTGTGGTGGTGTGTCAAGGCCATGTATTTCTTCAATAGGTGCTAAATTCTTAACATCTTCAGCTTTAATAACTTTTTCCTTCATACATTTCTTTGCCTCTTGCATATCTTCAGCACTGAGAAATAAAATACCCCTATTCTTCGGAGTAGGTTTAGGCGGTGGTTCAGGAAGTGTCCAATCATTATCATTATTTAATATATTATTCAATAATTCTTCTGCTTGTTCAATAGTTCATTCCCTAAAAACACAACCAGCACAACTATCTAGGTAGTCCCTAGAAGCATCGGTTAGTCCATTATAGAACATATCAAGTATTTCATTTTTCTTAAGAGGGTGATCAGGCAAAGCATTAAGTAATTAGAGAAGCCTCCCCCAAGCTTGTCGGAGACTCTCTTATTCAATTTGCACAAATTAAATATTTCTTGTAAGGCAGCTTGTTTCTTATGAGCAGGAAAATATTTTTCAGAGAAGTAATAAATCATATCCTGGGGACTACGCACACAACCAGGAGCAAGAGTATTAAACCATATCTTAGTATCACCCTTAATGAAAACGGAAACAACTTAAGAATATAGTAATAGCAATTTTTCCCCGTGAGCAAATAGGGTAGCTATATCATTTAATTTAGTAAGATGTGCCACAACAGTTTCAGTTTCGTAGCTGTGGAAAGGATCAGATTCAACCAAAGTTATTAACTCTGGGTTGACAGATAATTCATAATCCTTATCAGTAATAAAGGTAGGTGAAGTAGCAAACTTAGGATCATATTTCATTCTAGAATTCCAAGATTTTTCTTTCAACTTGCATAGTAATTTCTTAAGATCATATCTATCCTTACAAGCAAAAAAATCCCTAGCAACCTCTCCTTCCATAACATAACCCTCAGGTATCTTAGGCAATTCATATCTAGGAGAGCTAGGTCGAATAGGTGTTTCATAATTTTCAGTATCAATAATTTCACCAGTTTCAGTAATTTCATTGGTTTCAGCATTCTTAATTTCCTTAGCTCTAGAAAGTTGTTCATCAAGAAATTCACCCAGTGGCATAGTACTAGCATCGTCATAAGCATCATTCATAGCAGAAGTAGCATCATCAATTACTTGTGACATATCAGAATTAATAGCAGGTGGTGGTGTTGCAAGCTTACTCAAAATAGAAGGTGAATCAAGTGCAGCGCTAGATGGCAGTTCCTTACCTCCCCTCGTCTTAGAGGGAACGGTCTTGGTTCTATCATCCTTAATATTCTTCATAGTGATCAACAGATATAAATCCCAATTGACTCAAAAAATATAGCTATGATCCCCGGCAACGGCGCCAGAAAAAGGTCTTGATAACCCACAAGTATAGGGGATCATAATAGTTTTTGAGGGTAGAGTATTCAACCCAAATTTATTGATTCGACACAAGGGGAGCCAAAGAATATTTGTAAGTATTAGTAGTTGAGTTGTCAATTCAACCACACCTGGAGACTAAATATCTACAGCAGAATGATCAGTAGCACAATAGTATGATAGTTTGATAGCAGTGGTAATAGTAATAGCAGCAGTAACGATAACATTAGTAATTTGGTAGCAATTGTAACATTAGCAGCAGCAGTAGTAACTTAGCAAGGAACAATATGTGAAAATCTCGTAGGCATTGCATTGGTGATAATGTTGGAGAATATTCATCATGTAACAGTCATAACCTAGGGTGACACAGAACTAGCTCCAATTTGTCAATGTAATGTAGGCATGTATTCCGTATATAGTCATACGTGCTTATGGAAAAGAACTTGCATGACATCTTTTGTCCTACCCTCCCGTGGCAGCGTGGTCCATAAGGAAACTAAGAGATATTAAGGCCTCCTTTTAATAGAGAACCAAAACAAAACAATAACACATAGTGAATACATGAACTCCTCCAATTACGGTAATCACCGGAAACAATGCCAATTATTGTCACCTTGGGGCATGCGGATCATAACATGTAATAGGTGCATATAACTTGCATGGTAGGATCAAGAACACAAATATATTGGTGAAAACATAAACGGTTTAGATCTGAAATCATGGCACTCAGGCCCTAGTGACAAGCATTAGGCATAGCAAAGTCATAGCAACATCAATCTCAGAACATAGTGGATACTAGGGATCAAGCCCTAACAAAACTAACTCGTTTACATGATAAATCTCATCCTACCCATCACTGTCCAGCAAGCCTACGAAGGAATTACTCACTCCTGGCAGTGAGCATCATGAAATTGGTGATGGAGGATGGTTGATGATGACGAAGACGGAAGATCCCCCTCTCCGGAGCCCCGAAAGGACTCTAGATCTGGCCTCCTGATGAAGAACAGGAGGTGGCGGCGGCTCCGTATCGTAAAACACATTGAAACTTCCTCTCCAATTTTTTTCTCCAGAAATCTAAATTTATAGCGTCGGAATTAGGGTCAGCGGAGCCTCGTGGGGTCCACTGCCCACCAGGGCACGCCGGAGGGGGGCGGCGCACCCTGGTGCCTAGTGGGCAGCAGGGCCCCCCTCTAGTGGGTCTTTGTGATGACCCACAATTATAGGGGATCAATCATTGTCCTTTCGATAAGTAAGAGTGCGAACCCAATGAGGAGCAGAAGGAAATGACAAGTGGTTTTCAGCAAGGTAATTTCTGCAAGCACTGAAAATTGTCGGTAACGAGTGATTTGATAGCAAGATAATTTGTAATGAGCAAGTAACGGTAATGGTAAATAAAGTGCAGCATGGTAGCCCAATCTTGTTGTGGCAAAGGACAGGCTAACACGGTCTCTTATAATAAGCAAAGTGTTCTTGAGGGTACACGGGAATTTCATCTAGTCACTTTCATTATGTTGGTTTGATTTGCGTTCGCTACTTTGATAATTTGATATGTGGGTGGACGGGTTCTTGCGTGCTGTTCTTACTTGAACAAACGTCCCACTTATGATTAACCCCCTCGTAAGCATGCGCAACTACGAGAAAAGTATTAAGATAAAATCTAACCATAGCATTAAACATTTGGATTCAAATCGGTCCCTTACGAAGTAGCGGATAAACTAGGGTTTAAGCTTCTATCACTCTAGCAACCCATCATCTAATAACTACTCCACAATGCATTCCCTTAGGCCCAAATATGGTGAAGTGCCATGTAGTCGACGTTCACATGACACCACTAAGGGAATCACAACATACATATCATCAAAATATCGAACACATATCAAGTTCACATGATTTCTTGCAACATGACTTTTCCCGTGACCTCAAGAACTAAAATAACTACTCACAAATGATAATCATGCTCACGATCAGAGGGGTATTAAATAGCAAAATGGATCTGAACATATAATCTTCCACCAAATAAACCATATAGTAATCAACTACAAGATGTAATCAACACTACTAGTCACCCACAGGTACCAATCTGAGGTTCCGGTACAAAGATTGAACACAAGAGATGAACTAGGGTTTGAGAGGAGATGGTGATGTTGAAGATGTTGATGGAGATTGGCCTCCCAAAGATGAGAGAGTTGTTGGTGATGACGATGGCTTCGATTTCCCCCTCCGGGAGGGAAGTTCCCCCGGCGAAATCGCTCCACCGGAGGACAAAAGTGCTCCTACCCAAGTTCCGCCTCGAGACGGCGGCGCTCCATCCCAAAAGTCCCCCTCTTATTTTTTCTACGTCCAAATGACTTATATACCAGAAGATGGGCACCGGAGGTGGGCCGGGCTGACCACAACTCACCAGGGCGCGTCTAGGGGGCCTGGCACGCCCTGGTGTCTTGTGGTCACCAGGTGGCCCCCCTCCGGTAGTTATTTGCTCCAGTATTTTTCATATATTCCAAAATAATTCTCCGTGAAGTTTCAGCTTATTTGGTGTTGTGCAGAATAGGTATCTTTGACGTAGCTTTTTTAGGTCCAGAATTCCAGCTACCGGTATTCTCCCTCTTTGTGTAAACCTTGCATTTTATGAGAGAAAAGGCATTAGAATTACTCCATAAAGCATTATTATGCATAAAAACATTATAAATAATAGTAGGAAATCATGATGCAAAATGGACGTATAAACTCCCCAAGCTTAGACCTCGCTTGTCCTCAAGCGAAAACCGATATCGAAAAACATGCCCACATGCTTAGAGAGAGAGGTGTCGATAGAAACAAAATACGGACATAGTAGCATCATGCTTATTATCATAACAGCAACAAACTTTATCATAAAGCTCTTATCATATAACTTTTATCACATAACTTCTCATGAACAAGTAACAATTCGTCACAACATCGAAGTAAAAAGCATAAACTCTATTGAAAACCAACAAACTATGTTCTTAGTCAACTTTGCAACTACAATTCATCATATTTTTAGGAAGGGTCTCGTATCGGAGCCTTTTGGCAAGTCCACATACTCAACCATCATTTAATCTTCTATGATTGCTAACACTCAAAGCATACCCATGAGCAAAAAGTTTCAATCGGACACATAGAAAGATAGGGGCTTATAGTTTTGCCTCCCAATGTATTCACCTCAAGGGTGATGCCAACAATAATAACTCATGCCCAATCATATCCAACTAGATATATGTGCCTAGATCTTTCCTCACCACGTGATGCTTGCAAAAAGAGAAAATAAAAAGGAATAGGGAAGAATACTTTGACTCTTGCATAAAAGTAAAAGATAGGCCCTTCGCAGAGGGAAGCAGAGGTTGTCATGCGCTTTTTGGTTTGTATGCCAAATCCCTTAATTCAAAAGAACGTCACGTTATATTGCCCCTTATGATAGCAACCTTTATTAAGCAGTCCGTCGCTTTTATTACTTTGCCATCACAAGTTCGTACAACGCTCAATTTTCTCTTACACATAAATCATTATGTTGTCTTCCTTGTCCAACGTCAACAATTTTGACATATAATATTTAATGGGGGCTCACAATCATAAAAGATGTCCAAGATAGTGTATTTGCATGTGAATCTTCTCTTCCCTTATTAATTCTTTCATGAGTTGCATCATTGACCAATGCTATGTTTGTCAATCTCCAATAAATTTTACCACTTATACTTTTCCTTATGTGATGCCATTACTTACCATAAGATTAGCATATGATCTTTTTCATTTATTTCCTTTTATTTGATTGCAACATAAAAGTAAAGAAGCAAAGACTCAAACTAACTTTATTATACAACTCTCACTCCATTACATGGATAGATAGATCACGAAAACTAATACTCGAAGATAGATCATGCTAAAATTTTATTCAACTAATTCATGATATAACTAAAGATCGAACTAAGATAGGTAAAGGCAATAAAAGTGATGGTGATACGATACCGGGGCATCTCCCCCAAGCTTGGCACAAGCCAAGGGGAGTGCCCATACCATGTACTCAAGTCTCCTTTGGTGGGGAAGATGATGATGGTGGTGGTGATGAGGTAGTAGCGAGCTTATCCTCCGGCTTCCATGGCAGCGGCACACCATCATCAGAAGAAGCACGAGTCTCACGCGTCCTGCAACTGGCAGCTAAACTCATACCTTTAAATCTGGCCTCATATTCAAAGACTTGATTTTGAATATCATAGATTTGGCTTTGCAGAAAATTGATTTGCTCGTTGAGGGTGAAGACGATGTACTTCATAGAGCGGCCATCCACCTTGTGATCACGGGTGAAATCCATAATCATGAGGTGATTGGCACTGAGTCCACGCTCCACCATCCCCTTGCACTTGAAGACCTCCTGCTCCATAGCTTCGAGCCTGGCCTCCACGGTTCCTGTCCTCTTGGGCCCTTAAACATCCCGGATGTGGAGCGCCCCCTCACGCATCATAATGGTTTGAGGGTGCTTCATCACCTCCGACAAGTAGGGGTTGATTACCCTCTTGAAGAACTTATCCTTGGAGGAGCTCGGTGCAGCCATGGTGATTTAGATCTGTCAAAAAATAGCAAGAAACAAGAACAGAAGATTTCTTCGTGATACGGTGGTCAGTACGTTCGGGGGGTATACAAAGATTTTTTTATCTTGGGAAACAAGCAAACGGGAGGAAAACGGAGTCGGGAAGGTTACTGAGGTGGGTACAACTGAAAGGGCATGTAGCTCCTAAGTGTGGTTTTGGTAATTAATGACAATCTCTATGGACTAATGTTTTCATTGAGATATTTGAAGGGATTGTCCATAGATGGTGCATCAAGGATATTAGATGGAATCAAGGATAAAGTCCATATATATGAAGATATGTTTGCTCTAAGCGTTGGTATTAATTGACAAATTCCTATGGAGCATCAAGTGCATTGAATCCTATATGAAGAAATGTTCCATAGTGATGCATGAAGCATGTTGGATTTATGTGGGAAGAATGCCATCAAAACATTCGAAGAAGTCCTCATGGTATCCCTCTCTGGATACCCCATGCGCACGAGCCTCCTGACCCCCGTGCGCACGGGGTCGAGTGTCAACTCTCTGGATACCCCGTGCAAACGGGGTTCCTGACCCCCCTGCACACGGGGCCTAGGTTTTGGCACTCGAGATCTCATATGCAGTGAGGTTTCAAGTTGGTCTTTGGGGATTTATGTTGAAGCCATCAAGATTGATTTTAATGTCTAACCAAATATATTCAAGGTGGAGTTCATTAGAGGATCTCAAAAATTGACATATGTGGGATTTTAAGGATCAAGAGCTTAAGACAATAATCAAATAGAAGAATTCAAGTTATGGTTTCAAGACAAGATCATGGTAATCTCATGTGTTGGGTTTTCCGTTGATCAAGTCTTGAAGCAAGCAACTAGAGTGAAGAATTCATTATGCCTCTCAAGAGATTACGATGGGGTTTTAGAAGAGCATGTGGTGACCAAGATGATATTCATAGTGGAACTTGATTTGGTCATGAAAGAGTCTTTAGTGATAGTCTTGGAGCAATGAAGAGAAATAAAGAGTTCATTGTGGCATTCAAGAAACCAAGATGGGGCATGAAGTAAAGATGTTGGTTGACCAAGATGAAGCTCGAAGATTATCTACATGGTCAACTCACAAAGTGCAATATTTGTATCATGTGGGATCAAGTGATCTAGTGGTATGGTAAGTAATTGTGAATTGTGCTTTGTTACCTAACCCATGCTTTGTGCTTTCTATGTCTATGTGGGTTATGTGTTTCTCATGGGCTTGCATCAAAATAGAGATTTCAAGTAGCCTATGTGTGGATGACATCAAGTGGTGATGGTCATCGGGTTCGAGGAGTCCAAGTGCAAGATGAGAAGCTGGAGGTTATATGCTTTGAAGCTTGCGGTCCACATCATGACAATGTGCACGTGAAGATGGGCTTAAGTTAAGGCTTTCCTCATTGCAATATGAGGAAGCAATTCGAGTATCTTCACCAAGTGGTTGTGGACAAGAAAGGGATTCCAACTTGAGGCAAGCATTAAAGTCATCATCAAACTCAGGTTGTATTTGCAAGGCAAAGTTATAACTTAGCTAGGTTTTCCTAGTTTTGCCGGTCTCATAGTGCTTGGTGGGAGACCGGATTATAGGTTTGATAGCCGTACTATCAAGAGGGACTTTCGGGCGAGTAGCTTGATCACGTCGCATGTCGAGAGCTCAAACCTTTGCATTACTTGCATCATTCTTTCTTGTTGATTTTGTGTGGTTCTCTATGTGAGGACCTTGGTCTTTTCCCTAGCTTCAAAACGAGCCCAAGATCATCGAATTCGAAGTCTGTACGCCAAAGTTATCACTGTTTTAGTGGGCTGCTGCAGGCTGTTCTGGGTACCCCGTGGACACTGGGTTTTTGACCCCCGTGGGCACGGGGCCCCGTGCACACGGGCTTGTACCATGCGCACATGGTCTAAACCCCCGTGGGCACGGGGTGTCCAGGAACTGCCCGTTGAGCCCCAACGACTAGTTTTGGGTTTTGGCAATTTAAGGGCTCCTTCCTCCCACCGGTTGGCTAGCTGTTCATACACTTTACTAACACCATTTTGAGCCTCTTACCACCTCTCCCAAGGACCTATCTCCCCTCTATGTGAAGGGGGATTTGTGGATGGATTTGTGAGCCATTTGTTGATCCTATCCATTGCATCCCCTCTCTTCAATCTCCTACTTTCGAGAGTGCATCTTGTGAGATTGAGAGAGTGAGTTGAGCATTTGTTGCTTGACCTTGCATTGCATTTGTTGCATTGGTTTGAGCTCCCCATGTCAATTAGTTCGAGTGAGAGCCCGTGAGTTTATTACTCTTGGAGGCTTCCGCCTCCTAGATGGTTTGGTGATACATTGAGAAGATTGTGAAGAGGCCTATGTGACCAAGGTTCCCCCGGAAGCTTCCTTTTGTGGTGTGCTCTGGGGAAGGGTGTTGAAGTGGCCTAGGTGGTCAAGTTCCTCCGGAAGCTTCCGTGTTTGTGGTGTGCTCCGGAGAAGATTGTAAAGGTGTGGTGGTCGCCTTCAAGACCAACCCCGAGTGAATCGAGGCTCATCCGTTGATGGTGACTCGAAACGGAGAATACGGTGAGTCACTTGGTGACGCCCCAAAGCTTTGGCTTCGGCACCACTCCAATGGAGATTAGCACTCTCAGGAGTGTGAACTTCGGGATAAATCTGCGTCCCCAACTCACTTGTGGTTATCTCATACCCACACCATTTACTTTCAGCAATTCATACTTGCTCATATTGATATATCTTGTGCTAGTTGGATTGCTTAGTTATTTCTACATTTCCATATCTTGTGATATAGTTTGTGCTTGCTAGTTTGCTTAAGTGCCTATCTTGATTAGCATAGGTTGTTGGTGCAATTAGTTGAGCCTAGCATATTTAGGATTTGTGCTTGAAAAGTATCCGTTAGATTAATTCCGCATTAGGATAAAGCCAAATCCATAAAAGTTTTAAAATGCCTATTCACCCCCCTCTAGTCGTCATCTAGTCCTTTCAATTGGTATCAGAGCTTTGGTCTCTCCTTGCTAGGCTTCACCGCCTAGAGAGTAAATATGTCCACTAGTGGTATAGTGCACGATGACACTTTTTGTTTTAGTGGCACAAACTATCACTTGTGGAAAATTCGCATGCTTTGTCATTTCCGGACCATGGGTCCAAATTTTGTGCAAATTGTTCTTGTAGGAGCTTCTCCATGGAAGGATGACATTTTTCCAACTAGTGAGAAAAATGATGATATGCTTTGTGGGTATGGTGCTAAGAATGCCATAATCCGGTCTATATCTCTCGAAGTATTTGAGTCTATCATGACTTGTGTGACGGCTCATGATATGTGGACCAAACTTGAAGAAATATATGGTGGGTCCAATCTTGTTGATATTCATCATCTTTCGGAGGAGTCAATTGAGGAGGTCTCCACATCTTAAAATCATGAAGATCTCCATATTGCTTCTTCCTCCGTGTACTTGGACATCTCAACTTCTTCCACCTCACCATCATGTGGCATGTCCCAAGGTAATGACATGGTTAGTGGAAATATCATTTGTGATGATGATGATGATGTGCTCAACATTGATGATCTTTCATGCATAAATGCTATTGTTGTAGCTTCTTTGGACTTGAACACATCTAGGAGAAATGACATAAATTCTTGTGTTGATAGCCCATGCATGTCATATACAGATTCCTTGAATACATTGTATGATGATATGCTTGATACTCCTTGTTGCCATGATCTCTATGCTTCTATTTCCTCTAGTTGTTATTTGACTAACCATGTAGAGGAAACAAGAGAAATTAGCGCACACAACACTAATGGAGAAATTGCTAGAAGAGCAAAGAAGGAAATCACCATGTTGGAGAGGAAATGCTATGAGCGTCAAGAGGATGGAAATGAATCTCCTACTCTTGTTTATGAAGAATATTCCTCTCCAAAAGAATCATCATCAACCTCCAATGTTTATATGTGCCTCATCGCAAGAGGTAACACCGAGGTATCATCTACTCTTAGTAATGATATTGATGAGAGTGATGATGAATGTGATAGGGAAATGAGTCAAGAAATATATGAAATTGGTAATTCTCTTCGTGGGGTAAATAAGAACACTTATGAGATGTTTAAAGATCTTATTACTCATTTTGGAAAATGTAATGATTTACTTCACGAAGAGCAAGAACAAAATGAAAAACTTGATTGTAACCTTCTTGATGCTCTAGAAACTCTTAGAGACTTAGAATCTTCCAAAGAAGAGATTGAAGTTGCTCATGATCAACTTAAAGAGGATTTTGAGCACCTTGACCTTGGCTACAAGAATGTTAAAGGAGAGCTCACCAAACTCTCTAAGTCTTATGAGGAACTTCAAGCTACTCATGTGAAGTCTCTAGTTTCTTCTAGCTCCTCTCATATTATCAATGATGCTTGTGCTACTAACTCTACTTCTTGTGAAGCATCTATCTTGAAGGAGAATGTTGAGCTAAGGGCTCAACTTGCTTTGCTAACTAGCAATTATGGAAAATTAGAGGAAAGTCATGAAAAGCTCTCGGGCTCTCATGATGACCTTCTAATCTCCCATGAAAGGCTAAAGTTAGCTCATGAGGCTATTGTGTAAGGTAACATCTTGTGAGCCTCATGTGGACATTGGCACTATTTCTATTCAAAATGCTTTATTGACATGTGCTAGTCCTAGTGATTCATCTAGACATATTATTGCCAATTCTTGTGATGAATTTCTCTCCTTGCCTTGTTGCTCTAACAATGAAGCTTCTACTTACTCTAGTACTTTTGTTCATACTAACCTTGTAGAGGAAAACAAAGAGCTCAAGGCCCAAGTCACTATTTTGAAGAAAGACTTGGAAATGTGCCATGAAGTAAATACCACTATCAACACTATCTTGAGTGTTCAAAAATCACCTCATGACAAGGGCGGACTTGGTTTCATTCCCAACAACAAGAAGTCTAAGAATAAGAAGAAGGGACAATACCAAGTCAAGAATGAGGCCAACATTACATGCTTCAAGTGCAAGAATGTTGGACACCATGTGAGATCTTGTCCATTAAAGAAGAAGGTCTCAAATGTGAAGCAACAAGAGAAGCGGCCTCAAGTTCAACCTCAAGGTCAAGAAAGGTCACTACCAATGATAAACCAAGAGAATGCTCCCCAACTTGAGAAAATAAAGAAGAAGAGAAGGGGGAGCACATGTTGCTATAATTGTCGTGAGAAGGAACACATATCCTCATCATGTCCCAATGGTAACATCCCTAAGCCTCTTCTAGTCAATGGTCATTATTCGCTTAGGAAGGATGTTGTTGGCAATTTGTTTGCCAAGTTTGTTGGTGCCCAAAGTGGTTTGGAAATGGAAAAGACCATTTGGGTTGCCAAGCCTATTGTGACTAACTTCTTAGGACCCAACTTGGTTGCGTACCATCAAGCTCAAACTTGATCAATAGGTGTGTGGAGGACATTAGAGATTTGGCTAGTTCATGAAGAAAAGGATATCCACCATTTATTTGTTCGAGCCAAGTCATGTGGATTATCTTCATATTATCTATCCAATGTTCCTCTTTGCGGTAACTTGTATTTATATTGCTTACATTGAAAGTTACTCGCCCCTTGCTTGCTTAGGTTTTGTATCTAGCATGTGGTTTTTGCATTGCACATCATATAGTGGTGTTTGGTGTCTTGAACCTTTATTGTATCTTTTTTGTATCTTGTTTGGCTTTTGTGAGATATTAGTGGATCATCACATTATGGGGGAGTGTTATGTTTTGTGCACATCACAAACCCGAAATGTGAATATAAGAAATACCACCTAGTATTGATATTCAATATTATCTAGTCACTATGTGGTATGTCAAGCTCATTTGAAATTCAAATTCTCAAAGTATCCATTAATTATCTCTTGTTGGTGTTTATTTTGCCTTTGTAGTGTTCTAAGCCGAGGTGTCCTTAGAGTTTCACAGAATCTTCTGGACACCCCGTGTGCACGGGTCTTTGACCCCCGTGCGCACGAGGTGCGGCGTAACTCTCTGGACACCCCGTGCGCACGGAGTTTGTTGACCCCCGTGCGCACGGGATGGGGTTTCAGTCTCTGAGTACCCCATGAGCACGGGGCTGACTTAGCCCGTGCGCACGGGGTCCAACGGGCAGAAATGCCCACCCGGGCAAGAACACTATGAAACTCTCTTCTTATCCTTTGGATTATGATTTTGATCTTGTGCATCTTCAGAATCTACCACTAAGTGTTAATTCCAAATACCATTGTTATTCTCTTACAATTGGTATTTCTTCATGTGGTAGAACTTTATGATCATCTTCTTCTCGGCTCGTGCTTCAACTTGCCTTATCTCACTACTTGCTCTATCTATTATCTACTTGAGTGAGATAAACCTTTGAGCATGTGTGTAGTGTATATCCTATGCTCATTAGTTTTTGCTTAGTTCATATGTTGTTCTTTGTGTGCGGTCTTGTGTGGATTCGTCACTTTGATATAATTTGGACAACTTGAATGCTTTGTGATATTATTGGTGCATCGTGTATGTGTTCTCTTGTCCAAATTGTATCTCTTTGGATCTTGCTAGTCTTGTGCATGCGTATTTATTTATATACTTCTTCATGCCTTGCTTGCTCTACTTGATCCTCTATATAGGGTAAACTCCATAATCCCCCTAATGATTAAAGATGTGCTTGAATTTCGAGTTCATATCCATACGCAAATATTTAATGTGGAGTTTGCCCTATGTATTGTAGTTGGTCTAACTACTTCGGACCCAACAAGTTTGGGGACCAAATTGTGCCTTAATGTGTTTTAGGTACTTTGGAGAAGCATTGGATACTTGGCTTATTCATGAGGAAGATGGAAACACCGTGGAAAAATACTAGAGCCAAGCTTGGTTGATTCTTTGATTTGAGGGAGAAGATAATTAAAAACCCGGTTCGGTTGTAAGTGTTTAATTCTCATCATGAAAACTCAGTTAACTAAAATTTGGGTCAATTTGTTGGATATGCATCGAACTACCACACTTACTATATTCTCAATAAATCCACGGGATGTATTGAGGAAACAGCGAATGTGCACTACTAGGAGAAAGCCTACTAGTAGTTCTTGAAATACCTATAACAGTAGCGCTAGGGGCAGCGCTACTGCTAATGCGCTACAGCTAAGTTTTAGCAGTAGCGCTGCCCGGACCAGCGCTACTGGTAAGTATGCTTAGCAGTAGCGCTGCATGGACCAGTGCTACTGCTAACTATCTGTAGCTCTGCACCAAAGCAAGCGCTGCTGCTAATCCAGCGCTGCCGCTAGATGCCTTCCAGCGCTACTGCTAGTATTCCTGCTTTCACAGATTTATTCCCCCTCTATGTATTTGTGATGTATTTGTGCATGCTCTATACAGTAGTTTCATCAGATCATAATAAACATACACTATTCTCATCATATCATACACATACAGTAGTCTCGTCATACCATCATCATCATCATCATCATTCAACACAAATATCATCACATCTCGAAAATAGCGATACACAAGTCATGTCATGTCTCGAATAAATGCAACTGCATGGTCATGGCACACACACAAGTTTCATCATCTCTATCTAAACCATGATGTAGAAGAGAAGAGCGATCAGCATGAGCAAGAGCGCGACTATGTAGTACTTCTTGAGGCACCGACGGTTTCGCTCCCGCTCTTGCCGGAGCGTCCACCTCAAGTAACTACTTTCCTCTTCGGCTCTGCTGTCGAACCCTCTGTGGCTAGCATCCGGGTACTTGTCCACCTGATCCTGAGCGTCTGGCCAGTGGTCGTACACTCCTGGAACCCTCCCAATGAACACGGCGTAGCAGTCCTTCGCCATCTCTGATCTATGTACCTGCATCTTTAGTTGATGAATTCAACGATAATATGCAACATAATGTACTTAAGAAAACAAAGAGGCATAATTAGCAAAATACAAGCAACCTATAGTAAACATAAATAACGAAGTTCCTCATACCCAAACTAATTAACCAGAGCGATCTACGCTAGTTCAGGAGGACGGTTTAATTACATCACAGAGTTTCGCCGTGCATAAATTCAAAGTTTTGCCATAGAAAGACAGTAGTGACACATTGTCATCGACAATCAGTCCTCCATGTCGGCGGTCCAATCTTCATAGTTAGGGAGGAAGCACCCGAGCTTCTTCAAAGGCTTCAGGTCCAGACACTGAGCGAGTAGCAGTGCTCGGACATCATCCCGCGTGATTGGCCCATGATAGAACATCCCTGTTGGTTCGAGGACCTGCTTCATGATCACTTGGGCAAGTTCACACTGTACGTGATAAAACTTAGCTCGGATTCGATGATCCGGTGTCTTTCCTATGCTTGTGGCCCAGTTGACAATCTCGGCATCGTTGGTAGTAGCTGACATGCGAAGGCGTTGATTATCCCTTCTGTACTCGAGCAGGTGATGCATGAGGTAGAATCCATCAGCCTTACTGGTGTACAATTGCTGGATGCAGCAGAAGTCAGTCTTATGGGTGAAACCCAGCCCGTTCTTCCTGTGCTTTTTCACCTTGATATATCCACCAGACAGGCTGAAGGTGAAAAGGGCACCACCGAGAACACTCTTTATGTCCGTGTAATCCTTTTTCTTGATGTTCTTCGTTGAGTCCAAGTACATAGCATAGGAGTATTCTGGGTACAGAATGATGAGGATGGCGCCCCCCCCCCCCCCGCTGCGCAAAATAATTAAACCTCAAATTAGCCTCCATGCTTGCAAAGAAATGATTAAAACTTACGAAAGGATATCCACGGATGACTTACGTGGGATGATAAGGCAGGAGAATCGCTTCCTTGTCCTTATTAGGGCACATGAAGTCGGCGATATACTTGCTCGCATAGTCACGGTGCTCTTTGCAAACTTTCAAGAAGCTCTCGTGCATATAGTACGGGTCCGCGACGCAGATATATTTTATGTTCTCGAGCCTGATGAAGTAGTTGAGATACAGCGCATACATGCGGATGAACTGGAAATCCAGCTTGGTCATGTGGAACATGTCGTAGATGTAGTCAAGTCACAGGATGAACTTATCCGCGGGCCATCTCTCGACGTACAACTTCCCGCCCAGCACCTGAGCCATGTAAAGCGGGTATCCTGGTTTTTCTGAGATGAGAAGGCTTTTCTCTCTGGCCATTACATCTTCATGAAGCCTCCTTAGATCTTGTTCAGTATGTGCTCTAGCGCTTTCGGAGGTAGGATCGGATTGCCGGCGACATGGAAATGGTCCGCACCTTCGACAGGTATTCTGTCTACCTCCCGGGGCTTCAGAGGCGGCTGGCTGCTTGAAGCAGCTCTGGCGCCTTTAGGGCATTTCTTGTCCGGTCTCCTCCTTTGCTTCTTGGCGGGTGGCGGTAGTGAGCCCACCATACCTTCCCTAACCACCACCCCCAGTGTCGTCGGGCTAATTAGTGGACGGCCCTCAGGTTGTTGCTGGGTAGAGCCGGCATCTGGAGGCGTCTCCTACGAGGATCGCATGAAGAGAGACTTTTTGCATTCCGCCTTAGGATGTTCTGGCTCTGGCAAATCAGGCAGCATCAAGTCATCATCTCCATGCTCATAGCCTGAGTCATAGTCTCCAGCCATCAATCCTCCATCGTCATAGGCGGTATTGATATAATTGAGAGGGTCATCATCCTCCTCCTCCATGACATCATCAACACTTGCTTCTTCGACGGGGGCGACGTTATCTGGTACTAATGGAGGCTCTCCCTCCCGTCGTCCGCTATCACCCGCCATGACAGGTGCAGGTAATTGGGTAGGTGGGGTGGTGTTCATACCTTCTTGAGAAGCTATCCTTGGTGTGATACTGGGCGCCTCAACATGAAGAAGAGTCTTCGGCCAAGGCAAGAACTAGCTCTTGCATGTGCCAATCCGTTTAGGGGTCTCCTCGTCATCGACTGATACCGGAGGAGGCAAATCCTCGAAGCCCGCTAAGACACTGGCCACGTTAACCTTGAAGACGCCATGGGGCACCTTTCGGTTGTGGAACATGCGGTCCTTCGGCTTCACGATCGTTGCCTTTCCCACGGCCACCTTCTGGCCCTTGATGTCGTACAGTAGGGTGCACAGGGTATCGTCGGCCTATGAAGACATGTCTGCGATGCCAAACATCCGAAAGGCAACTGAAACGGAAGACTATAGACATGCTGGTGAAAAGGGTATGACGTGTAATTACCGTGAGGGCGTCGAGCTCAGCCATAGACGAAGCCCCGCCGAGCTTGCCAGAGACGGAGGTCGGGCTGCTATGAACAGGAGCGGGACCTTTTGCGGTTGCTTGAGCAAGTGCTGGTGGTGTGATGTTCACCGAATTGCTCCCAACGTAGCTGGGAAGGGGAAAGTCCGCTGGCCCTTTTATGTGGATTGCTCTTTGACCAATCGATAATTTCCGGAATGAAGCTGGTAATAATTGAAGATTGGAAGTGAGCCATGACGCCAGCCACCGCTTCATTGACCGCTGCATTGACTACCCCGAGCAACTCTTCTTTGGTCTCAGCTTTGGTCTTATTGACCGCAATCTCGACCTTCTCGTCGATGGTCTGTTGAGTAAGCAACTGTCTCTTCCTTCTTTCCTCTGGCTGCTTGTGGTAGCACGTCTTCCACGAGGCGCCATCTCCGACGCTGTGCACACGTCCATAGGACGGCGGTTTGTCCTCCGGGACCTTTTTCAGTATGTTTAGGGCCCGGTTGAAAGGGGTGTACCACTTGGGCCTCGCCGACGACTGTGACGACTCATTGCTTTCGGCTGCCTTTTAGTGCTGCTATTTCTGCAAAAGGAACGTGGATGGTTTACTAATGTGACAAAACTTGTAGTCGAATTGATTGGAAGCTAATATCATAAGGTGGTAATATAACAATTACCAGAAGTCTCATGAACTCCCTCGTGTTCGGGTCCGTGTAAAAGATCTTATTGACACGGTCCCACTTGTACCGGGCCCTGATACAGTCACGCTCCAGCGAGTCGGTGAACTCCGCCAAGGGGTATGGGATTCCGTGACTTTCACGTTCAGCGTCCTCCTTGGCCCATCCGTGCCTCTTCCCCTCATAACCATGGCTTCGGAGGTGGTGGGGAGGCGTGTTCCTAGCCTGGAGCGCCTTCATTTTCTCCGACCTTTGCTTGACTTCTTCTTTAGCGCAAGTCTCCTTGAATTTTTCAAAGTCCGGTTCCTTTAGTGACGGATTGTCAGCATGAATCTTGGACCACGGTTCATTCTTCGCAATCGCTTTTTTCACCCTAACTTTCCAGGCAGACAAGTCGTTGGTGAACGTCACCATCGCCTTGCTGTTTATCTTTGTCATGGCGTCGTCGTCCCATGGATGTTTGCTTTCGTCCCGGCCGGGGAATAGTAACCTATTGTGCAACTTCTTTAGGAGCATGTGCTCCATATGTGGTATCTTCTTCAACTTCTCGTCGTTGATGTTGGCGGTTTCCCTGAGGATGCATCCTAGTTGATTGCCCCAGCACGAGCGCGCTTCCTATTCAACAATTATTTTCTTGGGGTGCATCTCCATGACCACAATTTGTCCGATGCCGAGCTCGTTTGGTCTTTGTGTCCTCTTCTGCTTCGGTGCTTTACTGGCTATGACAACATCGTTTCCGGTCTCGGGGGTGGTGTCGGTGCCGGTACCGGTGCCGGTGCTGGTGTCGGTGTCGGTGTCGAGGTTGGTGCCACTGCCGCCACCCTACACCCGCAACTGGTGTTCGTCCAGGTAATCGAAATTATGATTTGCTGCCTCGAGGGGGTCTTCTTTGAGGCGACCAGAACACCCGGCTTCGGCGTGGCTAGACATGTTTCCTATTCAACAATTGTAAATAAAAGATATAATGAAGAGAAAAAAGGGGCCTATATTTGGTCAGAATGTTGATTCATTCTCCCCGGCAAATCCCGGGCTCTCCATATGTCCTAGTTTCTAGCACAAGTCATGCCGAAAATCACAGAAATTTTCGACATGACCTTTGCTAAAAAGTGGAGATATGGAGTGCCTGAAATTTGCCGGAACGGAAATGAATCAACATTCCGGCAAAACATAGGACACTCGGATATTCTTCGACATTCAACCAACATTGCAAAATTATATAACATCAATGACATATATCATTTGCAAAATATATCATTCGAGCAAGTACATAGAGTGAAATGACCTCACTAAACATTGCAAAATAGTGGTCTTTTCAAAAACCAAAAACCTTTGCTTTCTCCAAGTTTTTGAAAAACTACAGCAACATAGCAACTTGGCAAGCTTGTAACAGTATGCATATCAACTCTAAAATGGAAGATCTTGGCATGCAGCTATATTACACATGGCATACTGCAATTCATACAATTGGCACAAGTTCAATAGAGTCATGGTTCTAACACCACCAAGCTCACAACATAGCATCATGATGTTGACAGCAGACATAATTACTGTTTAGGCATTTTCATAGCAAAGAAAGTACATGCTACAGGACTCTAATGTGGCATAAAAGGGCATGGCATGATAGAGCAAACAACAAGGGAGGAAACATGTTTACTGAACATATCCAAACAGAGCATGGATTTGATGCTATCATCAAGAGAACATGGCAACATCATATAACAGATTTCCAGGACAGCTAATTAACCAAGTGTTAAAAACAGCAACATTGTATAGGCTACTTTGCATGCTTGTGCTAGTAACCACATGGCATATCATGCTCCTAAAACATCATCTAGGGTTTTATATACCCTAAACTAAATTGCCCTACACAAATTTGCTAAATTGCCCTAAACTAAATTTGCTAAATTACCCTAAACTAAATTTGTTATTGTTTTTTTCCTAAATGATCTCTCTCTCTCTCTCTGCTACTGCCCTAAACAAAAATTTGCTACTGTTTTTAGTGCAATTTGCTATTGTTTTTTAGTTTACTGCAATTTGCTACTGTTTTTTATTTATAGGTATTTTATATACCCTAAACTAAATTGCCCTAAACAAATTTGCTAAATTGCACTAAACTAAATTGCCCTAAACTAAATTGCTCTCTCTCCGCTACATCCCCTAGGGTTCATACATCCGACTCCTAGCTAGGCTAGGGTTCATATTAGAGAGAGAGAGAGCAGAGAGCAGAGAGAGCGCAGAGAGCAGAGAGAGGAGGGTAGGGGAGAGGAGAGGGAGAGGCTTACGGGGTGGCGGCAATGTCGAGGGCGGGGAAGAGGGCGGCGGCGGTGAGGTCGAGGGCAGGGGAGAGGGCGGCGGCGGCGAGGTCGAGGGCGGGCCCATGCGGCGACGGTGAGGTCGAGGGAGGGCTCGGGCGACAGCGGGCAGGGGCGACGGCCGGCAACAGAGTGGGGGGAGAGGTGGAGGAGAGGGGGGAAATGACTTGGTGAAATTTTGAGCCCGCGCGGCGGGGGGTTAACTCAAAATAGCAGTAGCGCTGGATTGGGATCCAGCGCTATAGATAATTTAGCTATAGCGCTGGTTCCCAATGCAGCGCTACTGCTAACTATTGCAATTTTTATTTTTTTAATTCTAAAATACAAATAGCAGTAGCGTTGGTTTAGGATCCAGCGCTATAGCTAACTTAGCTATAGCGCTGGTTCCCAATCCAACGCTACCGCTATTTTTCTTTTCTTTTTATTATTTTTCTTTTCTAGTTTTTAGTTTTCTTTTCTTTTTATTATTTTCCTTTTCTAGTTTTTAGTTTTCTTTTCTTTTTATTATTTTCCTTTCTTTTCTGTTTACTTTTCTTTTTCTTTTGTATTGCTTTCTCCCTTTTGTTTTTGTTTTTTTGTTTTTCTCCCGACGACGGCGTCTCCCTCCCACACTGCGCGAATATCACCGGAACCATGCATGTGGTGGTAATTGAAGGGGATACGATGTATACATCATTTGACCGATAACGGTTACTTAAGTGCACACACAAAATAGATACATATATATAAATGATGGTTTCTCAGCTGCGTCGACGACGTTTCACATTGAGCTTCTTCCCTTTCTTGTTCGTCATCGAATAATTGAGCCCCTCCTTGTGACTTTTCTGGTACCATGGAGTACGATCTTTCTTAGGTAATGTAGTATTGATTCTTCTTTTCATGTATGCTTCATGGTCATCATCATCTTCCCTCATCGGGTTGCCGTATTGGTCGTAGTCTTGCTCGTTGGCGACTCCATCCATTCCGACGATGCTCCTTTTGCCTCTCCTCACGACAACACGGCTGGGATTGGTCTGGTCGGTTATGAAGAAGCATTGTGTCACGTGCTTAGCGTGTACCCATGGCTTAGTTTTGGCGATGACGTTAACGTTCATGGTAGCACTCTTCTTGTCGGGTATAGACATGGTAGTGAAATACTTGTTTTCTCTTACGACATCCTTAGCCCATCTAACACGGAAGATCGTCGCATCGTGCATTCCAGCATAGTCAAGCTCCCAGATCTCTTCGACCCTTCCGTAGAATCTTTCAGTTGTGTCGTTGGCGTCGGTCACACATTCAATCATGACCCCTGAGTTCTGGTAATCACTGTCCATGTCTTTAGCCTCCGTGTAGAAAGTGTACCCATTGATATCGTATGCCTGATAGGTCACGAGTGTGGGCGCGGGGCCATGTGCTAAGGCGTGTATGAGCAATCCGTCCGAACTGCCCTCTTCCGGGGGATCAGCAAGAACTTCCTCTTTGAACCAACGCAAGAAAGTGGCATTGTGCTCTACAGTAACTTCGTCGTCCGTCTTGAGCATCCCCTTATCACGGTACTTCTTTGCGATGGTTTCTTTGTGCCGTGTCACATAATCATCTACCACATCTAGGTGTTGTAGCACTACTAAGTTAGCCCTGTCAAAGTCGTTCCGTCGATCCGATTAGTCCACGTGCAATTCCCTCCGGACGTTGTCATGACCTTCTCCTCCGAGCCCCCATCGTGCTTCTTGATGGGCAAACCAACAACAGGGTCTCCGACGCATATATAATTCTTGCAAAAGGAGATGCACTCATGCGTCAGATACCCCTGGACGATGCTCCCATCGGGACGGGACATGTTACGAACGAATCCTTTGATGACCCCATTCATCCTCTCGAACGACATCATGCTGTGAAGGAATGTCAGCCCGAGGTCGATGATGTCGTCCATGATGTGGACACACAGATGCACCATGACGTCAAACAACGCGGGCGGGAAGTACATCTCAAGATCACATAGTATGGCAATGATCTCTTCCTGTAGCCTTCGGAGCTGCTTCACACTGATGGACTTTTGAGAGATAACATCGAAGAAGTTGCAGAGACCAGTAAGCGTGTCACGGATGTGCTTGTCCATTATCCCTCTAATGGCAACCGGGAGTATCTGCGTCATCATCACGTGACAGTCATGAGACTTCATCCCGCTGAACCTTTTCTTCTTGGTGTCTAGAAATCTACTTATCTTCCCACAGTAACCGGAACTGACTTTGATTCCCGTAAGGCACTTGATGAATTGATCGATCTCCTTCGCACTTAAGGTGAAGCAAGAAGGGGGCAATAATTCTCCTCCTTCTTGTTGACTTTTCTGCCCCTTTCCCCTTCCTCTGTCTCCGCCTCCATCTCCTCCGTCGACTTTTTACGGGGCGGCATGTGGAGATCTTTCCTGATCTTCAAATCTTCCAAGTCTTTCCTTGCCTTCGGCCCATCCTTGGTCTTCTCCGGCATGTTCATCAGTGTGCCAAGCAAGCTCTCGAGGACATTCTTCGTGATATGCATTTGATCAAGGCAATGAGGTGTGTCGTGATTGGGCCAGTACTCCAAGTCCCAAAAAACAGACCTCGTTTTCCCTACCTTCAGCAGCGGCTCCGGCGCCTTTTTCATCTTTCCCGGCACGGGGCACTGTTCCCAGTTTTTCAATAGCTCATTGATTTCGGTGCCGCTCCTCTTACGTGGAGGTCCTCGATGCTCAACCAACCCATTGAATAGATCTCCATGCTTTCTCCATGGGTCATCCTTCTCGAGCCATCTACGATGCCCCATGTACACGATTTTCCCAGACCCGCCATCTTTCGTTGACGTAAGCTGCTGAGACATTGTATCATCCATGCACCTTGTGCATCCGCAGTATCTGTGGCACACCTAGCCTGAGGTGTACCCGTAACTGTGATAGTCGTACACCGTCGTCATCAGCGCGGCTCTCATATAGACATACTCTCCTTTGCTGGCGTCCCATGTCCATGCCAGTGTTTTCCATAACGTGTCTAGCTCCTCTTTCAGAAGCCCCATATACAGGTTAATATTATTTCCCGGTTGTTTCGACCCTTGAATCAGCATGCTCATGTGTATGTACTTTGTCTTCATGCACTTCCATGGGGGGAGGTTGTACATGCATACAAAGACGAGCCATGTGCTGTGGTTGGTGTTCTGGTTTCCAAACGGATTCATGCCATCGGTACTCGCACCAAGCACGATGTTCCTTGGATCTTCTGCAGCAAATCCATATATGGCGTTGAATGCTCTCCACTGGCTACCATCTACGAGGTGTCTCAGCGTCGGATCATCTCCATCGTCGGGCTTCTTCCTCTCCGCGTGCTAGCGCATGAGCTTTGCTTCCTTAGGATCTACGAAATACCGTTGCAGACGGGGAGTGATCGAAAAGTACCATACAACTTTCTGAGGAGCTTTCTTTCTTGCCTTCTTGTATCGAGAAGCATTGCACACTGGACAGCTGGTTTTTTCCGCGTGCTCCCCCCGATAAATGATGCAATCGTTGATGCATGCATGGTACCTAATGTGCGGCAAATCAAAAGGGCAAACGATTTTCTTGGCCTCCTCGACACTAGTAGGACACAGGTTCCCCGCGGGGAGAACTTTATTATGTAGATACTTCAAATGCTCATCGAGGCCTTTTTGTCTGTCCATTTGTTTTTGGCCTTCGTCTTTAGAAGTTCGAGCGTGAAACTCAAGCGGGTCACCTCGGGATCGCGATCGTCATACAATGGAGTCTTCGAGTCTACTTCAAGTTGTGCCAGCTTGGCCTCCTCTCTAGAAGCAACTCTCTCGCTAGTTGTACTCTTGCGAAGGAGGTCTCGAACATGAGGGTCCTGCATGACTGCACTTAGTAGCGTCGAAGACTGCATCATGACCGCCGCCTCTTCTCCGCCATGTCCGGACTCTACTTCGCCATGTCTGGAATCTTCTCTGCCGCCGTCATGTCCGGACTCTTCCCCGCCACCATGGCCGGCACCATCGTCTTCGTGTCGATCAGTCATCTCTTCGTCTAGCCCCATGTCGTTATTCCCTGCCATGTGGACGTCCTCATCATCATCTTCACTTATCCACCAAGTATATCCATCCATGAAACCATTCATAAGCAGGTGCGCCTTCAAACTGCCACGATCAAAAGGGTCCAAAAGGACTCCTTCTTTGCATCTTGTACATGGACATCTAATCCTAGTCCAATTATTTGCATACATGTCCATCACCGCGGATTGCATGTATCGCTCCACCTTCCATCCACTCACCTTCATGACCGAGACTGCACGGTACAACAAGCAAAAGGGTTATAAACAAAATGCATGCATGCATCAAAGTCATATAAAAAATTGGCATGACCTTGCCTAAAAATAGGACATATCAAGTTTGCTCGAAATTCACCGAAACGGAAATAAATCGACATTTCGGCAAAGATAAGCAACTCGGGGGCATGTCACTTGCACAAATCTCTCCATATCCCAAACACACATATTCCCATTCTTGAAATGCACAACTTTTTACTCACCTATCTCCCGAGAGAGACCGAGCACGGTTAGATGAGGCCTTTCGCTACCTATAGGGATCGAAAGTGTGGATGGCTAAATAGCTAGCTAGATCTATGTAGTGACCCGATCCCAATGGATCGAAGTCTCTATGCTTAAGTGTTATCCCTGGATCGGTATGCTGACACACACAGTACTCGAGGATTTATAACGGAGTTCAATCACACAATTATTACATCGAGATCCTCATAAAGAGTATTTATTACATAAATATGGCTGAAGGCTAACTAAATAAAATAACTGCGGAAGCTTCGAAGATAAATGAGTCCATCCAACTCCACGGCAAAACTGAGTGCATGACAATGACCTATCGCACCTTAATCCTCGTCTGAAAACTCTGCAACATGAGATGTTGCAGCCGTGTAGGTCAGCACATGGAATATGCTGACAAAATCACACTATAGAGCAATGATGAACAATATCTATCACTACATGCATATTTGGCTGGTGGAGGCTCTAAGTTAAGTTTTTGCATAAAGCTAGTTTTTCCCTACAACAAAGGAATAAATTTTATTTACTACCAAGTTTATGCCATTATTGAGAAGGTTCCTCCAACTCAGTCCCAAAATTACCAAGTAATAATAATAACCCAATTCATTATTTAAATAGAGTGATGAGATCAACCAATAATTCAAAGACCAGATACTCAAGATGTCCATAACCGGGGACACGGCTAATCATGATTAGTTTGTACACTCTGCAAAGGTTTGCACACTTTTCCCCACAAGACTCGACCGCATCCATGATCGGAAGATCGAGACATAGCCTTTCTGAAGCATTAACTCTTTACTCTGGGTAGACCGGTACACCTACTTTCCCCTACATCTGCTAGTCTACCACTGAAAGAGGTCACACAACTTACTCAACTATGCCAGAGCCCATAATGGCTTGTGGCTGCACACGGAAGTTTCTAGGCATGAACAATTAGATGATCCCTTTGAGCCTGGGTGGCGGACCTAGGGTAATCACACGGGTACTCCGGGATTCCCTTAGGCAAGCACTGGTTTCTCCAGATGCCCCAAACAATCCACCCAGTTGTGTGTTAAAGTTGCCACCTTAAGTTTCCCTTAGTTGTTATTACTCTCGCAACTTTCATGAATCTCACATACCAATCCCCGTCTACGAGCATGGCTAAGCAATTATGAGCATAACATATATTCCTGGGGTGATCAAAGGTAATAGGTTCCTACCTCATCGACTACATAGCATAACCACATGTTCCCAATCCTACTCATGCAATTTTTTTGAGGATGAAACTAATGCATTGTAAAAACTGGGTATGAGAGAGTATGATCAAAGTGTAACTTGCCTTGCTAATGATCGGTAAACCCTAGAGATTCGTAGTAGCAAGCTTCGCACTCCGGATAATCTAACGAAGCAAACCATAACATACATAAGCACACAAGCAAAGAATCAAAAGATAACCGAAGAAAAGACTTATGAAACTCCAAAAATAACCAAATAAAATTTCTGTACAGCACACAATTTTAACAGTAGTAAAATTGTGTGGTTTTGATATTAACAGAAAGTACATGTGATGAGCTTCGATTTGCAAAAAGAATCACTCCAATCGGAGTTACGAAACTCAAATTATAGCCAAACGAAGTTTAAAACAGATCTGAACAAATTCAAATTTTAAAATTTTCAAAAATATTATTAGATTGGTTATCTGGACAGAAGAGATCATGATGAAGAATTGGGTGTTGGTTTCGTTGGATTTGGATGAACGAGCAAAAAGTTGCGATCGTTTGAAAACTAGGGGCTAATCAGTAAAATAAACCTAGCGAATAGGTCCCTGGCAGAAAACTAAAATAAAAAGGAAAAAATCTACCAAACGATCGTTCGCTGCAGAACCTAATCTAACGAATCTGTTTGCTACAGAACCTAAACGAACGAACGTCTGCTAAACACTAAAATAAATAATAAATCAGGTTTTAAAGAAAAACCAAAAAAAACCGGGTGGTTCGGCGGCGGTTTTTTTTTACCTACGGTTTTCGGCGGTTCGACATCGGCGGCGGATCTCCGGCGGCGGCGGGGCGAGCGGCGAGGCAAGGCGACGAAGTGCGGCGGCGGCTCGGGCGAGAGGCGACGGCGCGGCGTCGGCGGCTAAGCGGGACGGCGGCGAAGTGCAGCGGCGGTGTTGCTGCGGCGGCTGCTGCTGCTGCTGTTGGGGAGAGAGGGGTCGGGGCCTCGGTATTTAAAGGAGGGAGGCGTGGAGGAGGGGCAAAGGCGAGGCGGAGTCCGGCTCGGGCACGGCGGCGGCCGGCAAGGCGTGTTCGCTCGGGACTTCGTCCCAAGCTCGGGGACGAGCGGCGCGGCGCGCTGGGCTGGCTGGGCTGGGCGCGACCCAGTTCGGTTGGTCCGAAACGGCTTTTTTAAACCTTTTCCAAAAATAAGAAGGATACGAAAACTATAATAAATATATATCCTAAAATAGCAGAAAATTGACATATACTTAGGGCCTTATTATTGACCTTGTGAACATTTTTCTGGGCCTAAATGCCTAAATTAAAAACAAACATTTTAGTACTAATAAAATAAATAAACTTGCAAATAAAATCAAAGAAAAATATATTTTTATTCAAAATTAAATTTCCAATATTTCTTTGCTGTTTTTGAAGAAGTCCTTTTATCTTCTCTCTTTATTTTATTTATTTCAAATAATTGGAAAAAACAATTTTGAATAAAACATCTTGATCCAATTTGCCAATTTTGAAAATTCAAATATGGATTTTTGGGAAAAACCTCCAACTCTCTCAATTGGTCCTTGAGTTGCTTAAGGCCCCTTGGATCCAATTCCAATAAAACAAAATTCAAAAATGCACAAATTATGAATGCATATGAATGATCTAAATAATAACATCCAAATTGAAAATTGGGATGTTACAAACCTACCCCCCTTAAGATGAATCTCGCCCTCGAGATTCGGGTTGGCTAGCAAAAAGGTGTGGGTGGTTCTTCCGGAGGTCTTCTTCTCGTTCCCAGTTGGCTTCCTCCTTGGTATGGTGACTCCACTGAACTTTGCAAAACTTGATGACCTTGCTGCGAGTAACTCGGTTGGTAAACTCGAGAATCTTGACGGGTTTCTCCTCATAAGTCAGGTCACTCTCCAACTGAATTGCCTCCAGGGGCACAGTATCTCTCAGAGTGGCACTGTATCTCTCAGAGGAATATGGCACTTCTTCAACTGGGAAACGTGAAACACATCATGAACTCCTGACAAACCTTCGGGTAGTTCCAACTTGTAGGCAACTTCACCCATACGTTCCAAGACTCTGTATGGCCCCACAAATCATGGCGCTAACTTTCCTTTGACTCCAAATCGTTTAACTCCTCGAAGTGGCGACACACAAAGATATGCTCTGTCTCCGACTTCATAGGTTACCTCCTTGCATTTTGTATCGGCATAACTCTTTTGCCTGGACTGGGCTACCTTGAGTCTATCACGGATCAACTTGACCTTCTCCTCAGAATCTCTGATTAAATCTGGTCCGAACAATTTTCGATCTCCAACTTTATCCCACATCAATGGTGTCCTGCACCTCCTTCCGTACAAAGCTTCGAAAGGGGCCATCTTCAAACTAGCTTGATAGCTGTTGTTATATGAGAACTCTACGTAAGGCAGATTATCATCCCAACTAGATCCATAATCTAGCGCACAAGCTCTCAACATGTCCACCAGAATCTGGTTGACTCTCTCGGTCTGCCCATCTGTCTGCGGATGAAAGGCTGTACTGAACTCTAGCCTGGTACCCAAAGTTTCGTGTAACTGATTCCAAAACTTCAAGGTAAATTGTGTTCCTCTATCTGATACGATGGTCCTCGAAACTCCATGCAGACATACGATCCTGGTCATGTATATCTTGGCCAACTTAGCGCTTGTATAAGTGGTTTTCACAGGGATGAAGTGAGCCACCTTGGTCAAGCGATCAACTACAACCCAGATGGAGTCATAACCTAAACGAGTCCTGGGCAATCCGGTGATGAAATCCATGCCAAGCTTATCCCATTTCCATTCGGGTATCGGCAAAGGCTGAAGTAATCCTGTTGGTTTCTGATGCTCTGCCTTAACTCTCTGACATACGTCGCATACTGCTACATACTCGGCAATATCCTTCTTCATACCTGTCCACCAGAAATTTTCCTTCAAGTCCAGATACATCTTGGTGTTGCCTGGGTGGATCGAGTAAGGCGAATCATGAGCCTCCTGAAGTATTAACTTCCTGATCTCTGGGTCATCGGGCACATATATGCGATCCTCAAACCATAAAGTTCCGTGCTCATCCTCACGAAAACCTTTAGCCTTTCCGTTACTCATCCTTGCTTTTATCTCCGCAATTTCCTTGTCCGTATTCTGGGCTTCTTGGATTTTTTCCAACAAAGTGGACTGAATTTCCAATGCCGCAACAAAACCTCTCGGAACTATTTCCAAGCGAAGTTCTCGGAGTTCAACGGCTAACTCCTGAGGTAATCCTCCGGTTATGAGATTATTAACATAACTCTTGCGGCGAAATGCATCTGCCACCACATTGGCCTTTCCTGGGTGATAATGCAGTCTCATGTCATAATCCTTTATGAGCTCCAACCATCTCCTCTACCTGAGGTTCAACTCCTTCTGTGTGAAGATGTACTTCAAACTCTTATGATCCGTGTAAACATCACAACGATTTCCGATAAGAAAATGCCTCCAGGTCTTGAGCGCATGCACTACGGCTGCTAACTCCAAATCATGCGTGGCATAATTCAACTCATGAGGTCGAAGCTGACGTGAGGTATATGAAACAACCCTTCCTTCTTGCATAAGAACGCATCCAAGTCCCTGACGAGAAGCGTCGCAATATACTTGGAAATCCTTGCGTATGTTGGGAAGAATTAGCACTGGGGCTGTAACCAAACGTTTCTTCAACTCCTGAAAACTGGCCTCATAATCCTCTGTCCAATTAAACTTGGTGTCCTTCTTCAATAACTCCGTCATGGGCTTCGCGATCTTGGAGAAATTCTCAATAAACCTCTGGTAATATCCTGCGAGTCCAAGGAAATTGCGTATCTCTCCAACTGAGGTGGGTGCCATCCATTTGGTGATGGATTCAACCTTGGTAGGGTCTACTGCTATTCCTTCTCCTGATATAACATGTCCAAGAAATCCTACTTCCTTCAACCAAAACTCACATTTTCTAAACTTGGCATATAGCTGATGTTCCCTGAGCTTCTCGAGAACCAAACACAAATGTTCCTTGTGTTCTTCTTCATTCTTTGAATAAATCAATATATCATCAATGAACACCACAACGAACTTGTCCAAGAACTCCATGAATACCTTGTTCATCATACTCATGAAATAGGCAGGGGCATTAGTCAAACCAAACGACATAACTGTATACTCGTAAAGCCCATACCTTGTGGTAAAAGCTGTCTTAGGTATATCCTGCTCTCGGATCTTCAGCTGGTGATATCCTGATCGAAGATCGGTCTTGGAGAAAACTTTAGCTCCCTGCAACTGGTCAAACAGATCAGTGATCATCGGCAGAGGGTATTTGTTCTTGATCGTCACCTCATTCAATGCACGATAATCAACAACCATTCTTAAGGATCCATCCTTCTTCTCAACTAGAAGCACTGGGGCTCCCCAAGGTGATGAACTTGGTCGAATATAACCTTTCTCCAATAATTCCTTAATCTGCTTCTTAATTTCCTCCAGATCATTCGCGGGCATCCGATAAGGTCTCTTGGATATTGGTTCGGTGCCTGGCAACAACTCGATCAAAAACTCTATATCTCGGTCTGGTGGCATGCCTGGTAGTTCCTCCGGGAATACATTGGGATAATCCCTCACAACTGGCACTTCCTCCCGAACAACTCCCGAAAGGGAATTTACTTGAGTCCTCCTTGGTGCATGCCTAGACACATACTTGATCCGTTTTCCCTCTGGGGTGGTGAGAAGAATCGACTTACTAGCACAATCGATGTTTCCCTCGTACTTGGATAGCCAATCCATGCCTAGTATCACATCCAATCCTTGTGATTCCAGGATAATGAGGTCTGTGGAAAAAACATGCCTACCTATGATCAATGGAAACTGAAAACATCCTCGGCTAGCCATATACTCCGCTCCTGGTGAGCTCACTAACATAGGTGACTTAAGGGCTACGGTTGGCAACTTAAACTTGTCCAAAAATCCCCTTGATATGAATAAATGCGATGCACCAGTGTCAAAAAGAACAAGGGCTATAAATGTATTAATCGAAAACTTACCAACCACTGCGTCGGGCTGCTCGTCGATTTCCTCCATGTTGACGTGATTCACCTGACCTCTGGTGAAAGGATTGGGCTTCTTTCCTGAGCTTCCATTGCCATTACCATCCTTTGCCTCAGGACATTCAGTGGCGTAGTGTCCGGTCTTCCCGCACTTGAAACAGGTAATGTGACTCAGATCTTTCTTTGCGGGTGTCGCGGGGTTGGAACGGCTCTGACTGTTGTTACCTCCATTCCCATTACCATTCTTGGGGCCACTATGGTTGTGTGAATTTCCTCCATTGTGAGAATGGCCTCCATGGCTATGTCCTCCATGGTTATGATGAGTGTGTCCTCCCGAGTACGGGGAATAGCGGGGCTTCTACTGAACTCCAGAGTTGTACTTCCCCTGTCCATACTTCCGCTTGCGGCGCTCTATCTGCTGCTGCTTGCCTTCAATAATTATAGCCTTATCTACCAGCTCCTGGTAGTTGTTTAAAGTTGCCACCATCAACTGCATACTCAGCTCATCATTGAGTCCCTCAAGAAATTTCTCCTGCTTCGCGGCAGCTGTGGCCACATCATCTGGGACATAGCGAGCTAATTTGCTGAACTCATCCACGTACTGCCCCACAGTATGATTCCCCTGGCATAAGTTGCGGAACTCACGCTTCTTCAAACTCATGGCTCCAGCTGAGACATGTGCGGTGCAGAAGGCCTGCTGAAACTGATCCCATGTAACTGTAGCAATGGGGTAGGTGGTGGTGAAATTCTCCCACCAAGAGGCTGCGGTTCCATCAAGCTGATGTGCGGCAAAGCGCACTTTCTCCGCATCTGTACATCCAGCAGTTGTTAGCTCCCTTCCGATCTTGCGGAGCCAATCATCAGCAACAATCGGCTCGGTGCTGCTAGAGAACACCGGTGGATTCAACCTTAGGGAATGGGCTAGGTTGTCAACTGGGGTGGTGGCAGTGGGTTGTTGTTGTTGTTGCCTTGGTTCTGGATGAGCATCTGCATCAAGGCATTCTGCTGTTGGATCAACTGGGTGAGCTCTGGCGGGAAAGTGAATCCGGGGTCACGTCTCGGAGGCATCTGATGGGTCAGAGGGGTGAGAAAACAGAATAGAATAAGGTCTAATGAGAGATTTCACTACCCATATGCATATGAGACAAACATACTCAATTCACACCACTCAATTTCAAACAAGACTCACACAATCGATCTAAGCTACTATTACAAAATCTCACGAACGATTTCTAACTACTCGGAAGAATCTCTAATAGTAATATGGTCATCGACTAGAAGTTTTGATCGGTGGAAGACTCCATAATATCAGCACCAGCTTCGTCTTCATATTCATCACTGTCCTCATCATCATCACTGTCTTCATCTTCATCATCAGTGTCAGTGTCTGTGTCATCTAGTATGATGTAGTCTTCCGAATGAATGTCCACTTCAGGTTCTGGTTTCACCACGGGTATTCCTAGCTTCTTCTTCAGGCCTTCATTCTGCTCCAGTAGCACAACAATTTCCTCTTCATATCCATCGCGAGTTGCCTTGAGTTCATCCTCTAGCTCCATATTCCGGGTCATCACCTTCTTGGTCTTCTTCATGATAGCGCACATCTGATTCTCATATCGACGAATGTGTTGATCCATCTCCTGTATGTATGCTGCAATAGATCCATCCTTCCTAGTGCGAATTATCTCCCAGTGCTCATCCCGGTGTCCACATATCTGGTAGATGGTGTCTTCAAGATCCTTGTTGTACACCTCGCAAATGCGTCCAAAACTGATGTGGGCGGCCATGCTCTTTCCTAAGCTCCAAGTTGGTGCATCCAAGGTAAACTCGATGGGCTCGTTAGTTGGTGCAAAAGTCCTTCCAGGAACACAAACTTTGATCCTCCAACGCTCCTCTTCTGGTAAAGTTGCAGTGAAAGTTCCGGTGAAGCTTGGTAGGCCGACGTTCAGGTACTTCGTGACTTCCTTCAAGTGTCGTCCGAAAGGGGTGTCGTCATCAGGCTGAGTGAACTTGTTCCTGGGGTTCGACATCTATAGAAATAGAGGAGGATTAGAAATGAATAGAGAAGAGTATCCTGTGGCTTTTCCTAGTGGTCGCGTCCTACAGTCAGTGTGTGCTCTGATACCATCTTGTAGCGACCCGATCCCAATGGATCGAAGTCTCTATGCTTAAGTGTCATCCCTGGATCGGTATGCTGACACACACAGTACTTGAGGATTTATAACAGAGTTCAATCACATACTTATTACATCGAGATCCTCATAAAGAGTATTTATTACATAAATATGGCTGAAGGCCAACTAAATAAAATAACTGCGGAAGCTTCGAAGGTAAATGAGTCCATCGAACTCCACGGCAAAACTGAGTGCATGACAACGACCTATCGCACCTTAATCCTCGTCTAAAAACTCTGCAACATGAGACGTTGCAGCCGTGTAGGTCAGCACATGGAATATGCTGGCAAAATCACACTATAGAGCAATGATGAACAATATCTATCACTACATGCATATTTGGCTGGTGGAGGCTCTAAGTTAAGTTTTTGCATAAAGCTAGTTTTTCCCTACAACAAAGGAATAAATTTTATTTACTACCAAGTTTATGCCATTATTGAGAAGGTTCCTCCAACTCAATCCCAAAATTACCAAGTAATAATAATAACCCAATTCATTATTTAAATAGAGTGATGAGATCAACCAATAATTCAAATACCAGATACTCAAGATGTCCATAACCGGGACACGACTAATCATGATTAGTTTGTACACTCTGCAGAGGTTTGCGCACTTTTCCCCACAAGACTCGACCGCATCCATGATCGAAAGATCGAGACATAGCCTTTCTGAAGCATTAACTCTTTACTCTGGGTAGACCGGTACACCTACTTTCCCCTACATCTGCTAGTCTACCACTGAAAGAGGTCACACAACTTACTCAACTATGCCAGAGCCCATAATGGCTTGTGGCTGCACACGGAAGTTTCTAGGCATGAACAATTATATGATCCCTTTGAGCCTGGGTGGCGGACCTAGGGTAATCACATGGGTACTCCGGGATTCCCTTGGGCAAGCACTGGTTTCTCCAAGTGCCCCAAACAATCCACCCAGTTGTGTGTTAAAGTTGCCACCTTAAGTTTCCCTTAGTTGTTATTACTCTTGCAACTTTCATGAATCTCACATACTAATCCCCGTCTACGAGCATGGCTAAGCAATTATGAGCATAACGTATATTCCAGGGGTGATCAAAGGTAATAGGTTCCTACCTCATCGACTACATAGCATAACCACATGTTCCCAATCCTACTCATGCAATTTTTTTGAGGATGAAACTAATGCATTGTAAAAACTGGGTATGAGAGAGTATGATCAAAGTGTAACTTGCCTTGCTGATGATCGGTAAACCCTAGAGATTCGTAGTAGCAAGCTTTGCACTCCGGATAATCTAACGAAGCAAACCATAACATACATAAGCACACAAGCAAAGAATCAAAAGATAACCAAAGAAAAGACTTATGAAACTCCAAAAATAACCAAATAAAACTTCTGTACAGCACGCAATTTTAACAGTAGTAAAATTGTGTGGTTTTGGTATTAACAGAAAGTACATGTGATGAGCTTCGATTTGCAAAAATAATCACTCCAATCGGAGTTACGAAACTCAAATTATAGCCAAACGAATTTTAAAACAGATCTGAACAAATTCAAATTTTAAAATTTTCAAAAATATTATTAGATTGGTTATCTGGACAGAAGAGATCATGATGAAGAATTGGGTGTTGGTTTCGTTGGATTTGGATAAACGAGCAAAAAGTTGTGATCGTTTGAAAACTAGGGGCTAATCTATAAAATAAACCTAGCGAATAGCTCCCTGGCAGAAAACTAAAATAAAAAGAAGAAATCTACCGAACGATCGTTCGCTACAGAACCTAATCTAACGAATCTGTTCGCTACAGAACCTAAACGATCGAACCTTCGCTAAACACTAAAATAAATAATAAATCGGGTTTTAAAGAAAAACCGAAAGAAAAACCGGGTGGTTCTGCGGAGGTTTTTTTTTACCGGAGGTTTTTGGCAGTTCGACGTCGGCGGCGGATCTCCGACGGCGGCGGGGCGAGCGGCGAGGCGACGAAGTGCGGCGGCGACTCGGGCGAGAGGCGACGGCGTGGCGTCGACGGCTAAGCGGGGCGGCGACGAAGTGCGGCGGCGGCGGCGGCGGTGTTGCTGCGGCGGCTGCTGCTGCTACTGTTGGGGAGAGAGGGGCCGGGGCCTCGGTATTTAAAGGAGGGAGGCGTGGAGGAGGGGCAAAGGCAAGGCGGAGTCCGGCTCGGGCACGGCGGCGGCCGACGAGGCGTGTTCGCTCGGGACTCCGTCCCGAGCTCGGGGACGAATGGCGCGGCGCGCTGGGCCGGCTGGGCTGGGCGCGGCCCAGTTTGGTCGGTCCGAAACATTTTTTTTAACTTTTTCCAGAAATAAGAAGGATACAAAGCTATAATAAATATATATCCTAAAATAGCAGAAAATTGACATATACTTAGGGCCTTAGTATTGACCTTGTGAACATTTTTCTGGGCCTAAATGCCTAAATTAAAAACAAACATTTTAGTACTAATAAAATAAATAAACTTGCAAATAAAATCAAATAAAAATATATTTTTATTCAAAATTAAATTTCCAATATTTCTTTGCTGTTTTTGAAGAAGTCCTTTTATCTTCTCTCTTTATTTTATTTATTTGAAATAATTGGAAAAAAAACAATTTTGAATAAACATCTTGATCTAATTTGCCAATTTTGAAAATTCAAATATGGATTTTTGGGAAAAACCTCCAACTCTCTCAATTGGTCCTTGAGTTGCTTAAGGCCCCTTGGATCCAATTCCAATAAAACAAAATTCAAAAATGCACAAATTATGAATGCATATGAATGATCTAAATAATAACATCCAAATTGAAAATTGGGATGCTACAATCTAGTTGTTGGGGAGGAGAGATGACTCTAGCTAACTAATGGACAGGGAGAGAGATGAGCTAGCTAGATCTATGGAATGGAGGGAGAGCCAAATAAATGAGGTAGCTAGATAGAGATGAGAAGGCCATTTATGAAGGAGAGTTATGGTGGAGGGGGCATTAATGGGGAGAGAAGAGAGGTAGGAGGAAGAGAGAAGAAGGGCAACAATGGTGGAGAACTAACTTAGAGAGGGGAGAGGGGAAAGGAGGGCAAAGGGGGGGAGGAGGGGGTGAAAAGGTGACACCAGCCGCAACTAGCAGTAGTGCTATTTTCTAGAAAGCACAGCTGCTATGGTACTTAGTAGTAGCGCTTTCCAGGAAAAGCACTACTATTAAGTGGGGCCCATTAGCAGTAGCGGTGCTGTTAAATAAAGCGCTACTGCTACTGCTAATAGTAGTAGCGCTGTTTTTTGGACAGCGCTGCTACTACAGCTAGCGTGGGTGGGCTCGTTGGGCCCCACTTAGTAGTAGTGCTTTTTCCATTTCCAGCGCTACTGATAAAGCATTACTTGTAGCGCTGCCCCGAACCAGTGCTACTGCTAATTAGCAGCAGCGCGTGCTATTTTCCAGCGCTACCACTGATGTCCTATCTATAAGCATTTCCCTAGTAGTGGTGGAGTGTGATGAGAGTAATGGCTTCCATGCGGAGCAATTTGTTTCTAGTGTTGTAGGTGATGAGGCTCCTCCCCAAGCTACAAGTACAATAGGGGTTGATCATATTCTTCCACAAGAAACACCCCATGTCCATGTAGAAGAAGGAGGAGTAAGAGCCCCTCTTGTGGATCCACCACAAGGGAAGTCATCACCCCTAACACAAGAGCAAGATGCTATGTGAGATCATGTACCTATCCAAGAACAAGATCACGTCCATCATGTTCGCGTACTAGATCAAGAGCCCCGTGAACCAATGCTCTCTCGGTAACAAGTACTCACTTCATGCATTTATTTAAATTAGAGTCAACATTGTGTATGTTGCATCATGGCATGTTTAGTACTTGTTGGGTTTGTGTTTCTTGCAAAAGCTTAAGACCTCCTTTTTGCATCTATGAGACATTTGAGAAGAATCATATCAAGGGGATCTATAAAACCATGCTCACGGTTCACTTATCCCAAATATGCCAATTAAGCAATTTATTGCATACCAATTCCTCAAAGTGCTCTTATATGCACTATTGATAAATTTGCAAACACACTCTTTTTGGTTGTGGTATTATCTCTCATGCTTAGTAATTCATTTTTATGCAAATGAGATCAATTTATGCCATGTGCCTTGTGCCATGTGCCATGTGACAAAGCTCTTATGCTAAAGATCAAGTTTGTATAATAATGGATTCATTCCTGGATATCAAGTTCTTATCTTTTGTACCTTTTTGTGTGTTCAAGTTTCTTTGTGGATGCTCATCTTGATGATTATTTGCCACATAAGAAACTTATACACATGAGAAAGTGCATAACTTTCTTTGATATCTATTTGTTTACTACCGGTCCTTGGGATTGTCTCTTTTTGATTCTTTGATGGATTCAGTAAGAGGATGAGTAGTGAGTGCTTGTATGTATTTCTTATATCTTTTCACTCATGAGTTTTTGGATGTATTTTTGACCCATTCTTAGCATGATGATCCTATTGGATACTTCCCGTATATCTTGTCCAAAATATGTGCTTTGGATCTTTTGAATGTGTGACTCTCATGTTTTATCTTCTTGTCGCATTCTATGGATCCCAAATATAGTTTGAGCTCCTCCATTTATACATAAATGGGTATGTGCATTTGATTCCACTCACATTTGAGAAATGCACAAATTAAGGAGGAACTCATACTATATTGGCCTTCTAGATTTCTTCCATTTTGGCATTTGATGCCATTGGGGGAGAAGTTTAGAGGGTTTAGGAGAAGTGTGTTGGTTCTTATCATTCATGCATATCTATATTCGGTGTGTTTGCTTGTTGCATGAATGTGTATATAGAGAAAACTCCACCAAGTTCTTTCATGTGCATATATTATGGGGGAGTTTGCTCTATATAGTATGGTTCTACTGGCATCAAATTCTTGTGTAGTATTTCGATGCTAGTACAACCGGTTTTGATAACATCAACTATATTTGTGATATTTGAGGCTATCAAAACCACCACAAGTATACAATTTATTCTCGGATAGATTGCATACTTGTTTTAAATTCATTATATAAACCCACTTGTTGAGATTGTCATCAATTACCAAAATGGGGGAGATTGAAAGGGCATGTAGCCCATAAGTGTGGTTTTGGTAATTAATGACAATCTCTATGGACTAATGTTTTCATTGAGATATTTGAAGGGATTGTCCATAGATGGTGCATCAAGGATATTAGATGGAATCAAGGATAAATTACATATATATGAAGATAAGTTTGCTTTAAGCGTTGGTATTAATTGACAAATTCCTATGGAGCATCAAGTGCATTGAATCCTATATGAAGAAATGTTCCATAGTGATGCATGAAGCATGTTGGATTTATGTGGGAAGAATGCCATCAAAACATTCGAAGAAGTCCTCATGGTATCCCTCTCTGGATACCCCGTGCGCACGGGCCTCCTGACCCCCGTGCGCATGGGGTCGAGTGTCAACTCTCTGGATACCCCGTGCGCACGGGGTTCCTGACCCCCGTGCACACGGGGCCTAGGTTTTGGCACTCGAGATCTCATATCCAGTGAGGTTTCAAGTTGGTCTTTGGGGATTTATGTTGAAGCCATCAAGATTGATTTTAATGTCTAACCAAATATATTCAAGGTGGAGTTCATTAGAGGATCTCAAAAATTGACATATGTGGGATTTTAAGGATCAAGAGCTTAAGAGAATAATCAAATAGAAGAATTCAAGTTATGGTTTCAAGACAAGATCATGGTAATCTCATGTGTTGGGTTTTCCGTTGATCAAGTCTTGAAGCAAGCAACTAGAGTGAAGAATTCATTATGCCTCTCAAGAGATTACGATTGAGTTTTAGAAGAGAATGTGGTGACCAAGATGATATTCATAGTGGAACTTGATTTGGTCATGAAAGAGTCTTTGGTGATATAGTCTTGGAGAAATGAAGGGAAATAAAGAGTTCATTGTGGCTTTCAAGAAACCAAGATGGGGCATGAAGTAAAGATGTTGGTTGACCAAGATGAAGCTCGAAGATTATCTACATGGTCAACTCACAAAGTGCAATATTTGTATCATGTGGGATCAAGGGATCTAGTGGTATGGTAAGTAATTGTGAATTGTGCTTTGTTACCTAACCCATGCTATGTGCTTTCTATGTCTATGTGGGTTAGGTGTTTCTCATGGGCTTGCATCAAAAGAGAGATTTCAAGTAGCCTATGTGTGGATGACATCAAGTGGTGATGGTCATCGGGTTCGAGGAGTCCAAGTGCAAGATGAGAAGCCAGAGGTTATATGCTTTGAAGCTTACGGTCCACGTCATAACAATGTGCATGTGAAGATGGGCTTAAGTTAAGGCTTTCCTCATTGCAATATGAGGAAGCAATTCGAGTATCTTCACCAAGTGATTGTGGACAAGAAAGGGATTCCAACTTGAGGCAAGCATTAAAGTCATCATCAAACTCAAGTTGTATTTGC
Source organism: Thinopyrum elongatum (assembly GCA_011799875.1). NCBI lineage: Eukaryota > Viridiplantae > Streptophyta > Magnoliopsida > Poales > Poaceae > Thinopyrum > Thinopyrum elongatum. The sequence continues at coordinate 180,672,688 of CM022303.1, forward strand.
AAGGCAAAGGTATAACTTAGCTAGGTTTTCCTAGTTTTGCCGGTCTCATAGTGCTTGGTGGGAGACCGGATTATAGGTTTGATAGCCGTACTATCAAGAGGGACTTTCGGGCGAGTAGCTTGATCACGTCGCATGTAGAGAGCTCAAACCTTTGCATTACTTGCATCATTAGTTCTTGTTGATCTTGGCTAGTTCTCTATGTGAGGACCTTGGGCTTTTCCCTAGCTTCAAAACGAGCCCAAGATCATCGAATTCGGAGTCTGTATGCCAAAGTTATCACTGTTTTAGTGGGCTGCTGCAGGCTATTCTGGGTACCCAGTGGGCACGGGGCCCCGTGCACACGGGCTTGTACCGTGCGCACGGGACCCCGTGGGCATGGGGTCTAAACCCCCGTGGGCACGGGGTGTCCAGGAACTGCCCGTTGAGCCCCAACGGCTAGTTTTGGGTTTTGGCTATTTAAGGGCTCCTTCCTCCCACCGGTTGGCTGGCTGTTCATACACTTTCCTAACACCATTTTGAGCCCCTTACCAACTCTCCCAAATCCCTATCTCCCCTCTATGTGAAGGGGGATTTGTGGATGGATTTGTGAGCCATATGTTGATCCTATCCATTTCATCCCCTCTCTTCAATCTCCTACTTTCGAGAATGCATCTTGTGAGATTGAGAGAGTGAGTTGAGCATTTGTTGGTTGACCTTGCATTGCATTTGTTGCATTGGTTTGAGCTCCCCACATGGATTTGTTCGAGTGAGAGCCCGTGAGTTTAGTACTCTTGGTGGCTTCCACCTCATAGATGGTTTGGTGATACATTGAGAAAATTGTGAATAGTCCTATGTGGCCAAGGTCCCTCGGAAGATTCCTTTTGTGGTGTGCTCCGGGGAAGGGTGTTGAAGTGGCCTAGGTGGTCAAGTTCCTCCAGAAGCTTCCGTGTTTGTGGTGTGCTCCGGAGAAGATTGTAAAGGTGTGGTGGTCGCCTTCAAGACCAACCCCGAGTGAATCGAGGCTCATCCGTTCGGGGTGATTCGAAATGGAGAATACGGTGAGTCACTTGGTGACGCCCCAAAGCTTTTGCTTTGGCACTGCTCTAGCGGAGATTAGCACTCTCACGAGTGTGAACTTCGGGATAAATCCGCGTCCCCGACTCACTTGTGGTTATCTCATACCCACACCCTTTACTTTCCGCAATTCATACTTGCTCATATTGATATATCTTGTGCTAGTTGGATTGCTTAGTTGTTCCTACATTTCCATATCTTGTGATATAGTTTGTGCTTGCTAGTTTGCTTAAGTGCCTATCTTGATTAGCATAGGTTGTTGGTGCACTTAGTCGAGCCTAGCATATTTAGGATTTGTGCTTGAAAAGTATCCGTTAGATTAATTCCGCATTAGGATAAAGCCAAATCCATAAAAGTTTTAAAACGCCTATTCACCCCCCCTCTAGTCGTCATCTAGATCCTTTCAACAACCCACCTGGGCACGCCAGGGAGGGCAGGCGCGCCATGGTGTATCGTGCCCTCCTTGGTTGCCTTCCTGGTTATTTCTTATTTTCCTAATTTTTATAATATTCCAAAACTGACAGAAAATATTTTTGCGGATTTTTTGGAGTCCATTTACTTACCGTATCACGTACCTCCTCTTTTTCAGGATTCTGGAGTGTTCAGGAAGGTTTCTTTTATGTGTTCCTCCGGTGTCATGGTTTGGATACTATTACTTTCAACATTAATAGGTGTACCTGAGATATAGTGTTTAATTCTTTGTCCATTGACCACCTTCGGGTTAGTACCTTCGGCATTATTATTCTTGATAGCTCCAGAACGATAAACCTCCTCGATAATATATGGTCCTTCCCATTTGGAGAGAAGTTTTCCTGCAAAGAATCTAAAACGAGAGTTGTACAAAAGAACATATTCTCCAACTCTGAATTCCCGCTTTTGGATTCTTTTGTCATGCCATCTTTTAACTTTTTTTTGAATAGTTTGGCATTTTCATAGGCTTGGGTTCTCCATTCATCTAGTGAGCTAATATCAAATAACCTATTTTCACCGGCAAGTTTGAAATCATAGTTGAGTTCTTTAATTGCCCAATATGCTTTATGTTCTAACTCAAGAGGCAAATGATAAGCTTTTCCGTAAACCATTTTATATGGTGACATACCCATAGCATTTTTATATGCTGTTCTGTAGGCCCAAAGTGCATCTTCTAATTTCTTAGACCAATTCTTGCGGGACCTATTGACAATTTTTTGTAATATTAACTTTATTTCCCTATTGCTAAGTTCAACTTGGCCACTAGATTGAGGATGATAGGGTGAAGCAATTCTATGGTTAACATCATATTTAGCAAGCATTTTACGAAAAGCACCATCAATAAAGTGTGAACCACCATCAGTCATTAAATATCTAGGGACTCCAAACCTTGGGAAAATAACTTCTTGAAGCATCTTAATGGAAGTGTTATGATCAGCACTACTAGTTGGAATAGCTTCTACCCACTTAGTAACATAATCAACGGCAACCAAAATATGTGTGTACCCATTAGAGGAAGGAAAAGGTCCCATATAATCAAAACCCCAAACATCAAATGATTCAACAGCTAGTGAATAATTCATAGGCATTTCTTGACGCTTACCGATATTACCAATTCTTTGACATTCTTCACAAGATAAAACAAACTTACGGGCATCCTTGAAGAGAGTAGGCCAATAAAAACCAGATTGCAATACCTTGTGAGCAGTTCTATCTCCCGCATGATGTCCTCCATAGGCTTCGGAGTGACATTTCCGTAGGATTTGTTCCTGTTCATGCTCAGGTACACAATGTTTAACAATACCATCTACTCCTTTATAAATATGTGGGTCATCCCAAAAGTAATGTCTTAAATCATAGAAGAATTTTTTTTCTTTTGTTTGTATGTGAAACTAGGTGGTATATATTTAGCAACAATATAATTAGCATAGTCAGCATACCAAGGAGTATTATGAGAAACATTTATTGCAGCTAGTTGTTCATCAGGAAAACTATCATCAATAGGTAGTGGGTCATCAAGAATATTTTCTAACCTAGACAAGTTATCTGCTACAGGGTTCTCGGCTCCTTTCATATCAGTGATATGTAAATCGAATTTTGGTAGCAAGAGAACCCACCTAATGAGTCTATGTTTAGCATCTTTCTTTTCCATAAGATATTTTATGGCCATATGATCAGTGTGAACAATTACTTTGGAATCAACAATGTAAGATCCGAATTTATCACAAGCGAACACAACTGCTAAAAATTCTTTTTCAGTAGTAGCATAATTTCTTTGAGCACTATCTAGAGTTTTACTAGCATAATGGATAACATTATTTTCTTATCAACTCTTTGTCCTAGAACAGCACCAACAGCATAATCACTAGCATCACACATTATTTCAAAAGGCAAGTTCCAATCAGGTGGTTGAACAATAGGTGCAGAAATTATGGCTTTCTTAAGTGTTTCAAAGTCTTCTACACAATCATCATAAAAAACAAATGGAACATCCTTTTGTAAAAGATTAGTAAGAGGCCTAGGGATTTTAGAGAAGTCTTTAATAAACCTCCTATAGAAACCAGCATGACCAAGGAAACTACGAATACCTTTATATCTTTAGGACATGGCATTTTCTCAATTGCATCAACTTTAGCTTTATCCACCTCAATACCTCGTTCAAAAATTTTATGCCCCAAGACAATACCTTCACTAACCATAAAGTGGCACTTCTCCCAATTCAAGACAAGATTAGTTTGCTCACATCTCTGCAAAACTTGATCAAGGTTGCTTAAGCAATCATCAAAAGAAGTTCCGTATACGAAAAAATCATCCATGAAAACCTCAACAATCTTTTCACAAAAATCAGAGAATATAGCAGTCATACATCTTTGAAAGATAGCAGGTGCATTGCATAAACCAAAACGCATACGTCTATAAGCATAGGTTCCAAAAGGACAAGTAAAGGTGGTTTTCTCTTGATCAGGTTGTGAAACAGGTATTTGAGAGAAACCAAAATATCCATCAAGAAAGCAATAGTGTGTGTGCTTAGATAGTCTTTCTAACACTTGATCAATAAAAGGCAAAGGGTAATGATCTTTTCTAGTAGCTTTATTTAATTCTAAAATCAATCATCATTTTATAGCTAGTAATAATTCTTTGTGGAATAAGTTCATTTTTATCATTAGGAACAACAGTAATACCTACCTTCTTAGGGACACAATGAACAGGACTTATCCATCTACTATCAGCTATGGGATAGATTATACCTGCTTCCAGAAGTTTTAGTATTTCAGTTCTTACCACTTTTTTCATCTTAGGATTTAATCATCATTGGTGATCAACAACGGGTTTAGCATCAGGTTCCATATTAATTTTGTGCTGACATAGAGTGGGACTAATGCCTTTAAGATCGTCAAGAGTATATCCAATAGCAGCACGGTGCTTCTTCAGAATTTTCAATAATCTTTCTTCTTCATGTTCTGAAAGGTTAGCACTAATGATAATAGGATATACATTCTTCTCATCAAGATAATAATATTTCAAAGTGTCAGGCAATTCGTTTAATTCAAACAAAGGTTCACCTTTAGGTGGAGGACCTCCAAGAGTTTCAATACGCAAATTGTGTTTTAGGAGAGGTTGTTGTTCAAAGAATATTTTATCTATTTCATTTCTTTCTCACAAGTGCATATCATTTTCATGGTCTAGCAAATTTTGTTCTAGTGGATCAGTAAGAGGCATGGCAATAGAAGCAAGACCAATTATTTCATCCTTACTAGGTAATTCTTTATTACGGGGTTGTCTACTAAACTTGGAGAAATTAAACTCATGAGACTCATCACCAAAGCTAACATTGACAGTTTGTTTATGGTAATCTATAGTAGCATTGACAGTGTTAAAAAAGGTCTAGCAAAGATAATGGGACGAAATTCATCTTGTGGGGAACCAAGAACTAGAAAATCAGTAGGATATTTTATTTTCCCACACAAGACTTCAACATCTCTAACAATTCCAAGTGGTGTGATGGTGTCTCTATTAGCAATATTAATAGTAACATCTATGTCTTCTATTTCAGCGGGTGCTATATCATTCATTATTTCTTGATATAAGGTAAAAGGAATAGCACTCACACTAGCACCTAAATCACATAAACCATGATAATAGTGATCTCCTCTTTTAACTGAGACAACAGGCATGCCAACAACAGGTCTATGTTTATCTTTTTCATCAGGTTTAGCAATTCTAGCAGCTTCATCACAGAAGTAAATAATATGCCCATCAATATTTTCTACCAAGAGATCTTTAGCCATAGCAACACTAGGTTCTGCTTTAATTTGCTCAGAGGCTTTAGGTGCTTTAATATTACTTTTGCGAACCACAATTGATACCTTAACATGTTCCTTTATCCTAACAGGGAAAGGTGGTTTTTCAATATAAGCAGTTGGCACAACTGGATTAACATTGTAAATAATAGTTTCATCTTTAGCTATTACCGGTTATTTGATTTTTTCTTAATAGGGGGATGATATTTAAACCACTTCTCCTTAGGGATATCAACATGAGTAGCAAATGATTCACAAAAAGAGGCTACTATCTCAGAGTCAAGTCCATATTTAGTGTTAAACTTGTGTAAAGCATCGGTATTCATAAAAGATTTAACACAATCAAACTCAAGTTTAATACCTGACTCTTTACCTTCATCGAGTTCCCAATCTTCAGAGTTGCGTTTAATTCTTTATAAAAGATCCCACCTGAATTCAATAAAACTTCATAAAATTTTGAAGAAGACTTCATAAAAGAACCAGTAGAAGAAGTATCGAGCATGGATTGATAATCACGAGAAAGCGGAGCATAAAAATTCTGAATGATAATTTATCTAGGGAGCTCATGATTGGGGCATGAATATAACATTGAATTAAGCCTCCCCCAAGCTAGAGCGATACTTTCTTCTTCACGAGGCCAAAAATTATATATATAATTCCGATCACGATGAACTAGATGCATAGGATAATTTTTTTGGTGAAATTCCAATTTCAATCGATTCCAGTTCCAAGATCCAATATCATCGCATAGCCTATACCATGTCAATGCTTTTCCCTTCAAAGATAAAGGGAAAACCTTCTTCTTAGCTTCATCTCCGGATAAACCTGCAAGCTTAAATAATCCACAAATTTCATTCCCATATATCAAATGCATATCAGTATGTTCGGTTCCGTCCCCTACATAAGGAATAGCTAGCAGTTGTTCTATCATACCCGAAGGAATTTCATAACCAATATTTTCAGTAGGTGTAGTAGGTTGAGGGGCAACTAATTGTGCTTCTGGTCAAGGTGAAGATACCCCGAATAAACCCCTCAAAGGATGGTTTTCCATAGTAACAAGTGACAATAAATTTCAGCACGTAGTAATAATTTTTCCTTACCAAGAGCGCTTCACTCCCCGGCAACGGCGCCAGAAAAGAGCCTTGATGACCCACAAGTATAGGGGATCAATCATAGTCCTTTCGATAAGTAAGAGTGTCAAACCCAACGAGGAGCAGAAGGAAATGACAAGTGGTTTTCAGCAAGGTAATTTCTGCAAGCACTGAAATTGTCGGTAACTAGTGGTTTGATAGCAAGATAATTTTTAACGAGCAAATAATGGTAATGGTAAATAAAGTGCAGCAAGGTAGCCTAATCCTTTTGTGGCAAAGGACAGGCCAAAACGGTCTCTTATAATAAGCAAAGTGTTCTTGAGGGTACACGGGGATTTCATCTAGTAACTTTCATCATGTTGGTTTGATTTGTGTTCGCTACTTTGATAATTTGATATGTGGGTGGACCGGTGCTTGGGTGCTGTTCTTACTTGAACAAACCTACCACTTATAATTAACCCCCTCACAAGCATCCGCAACTACGAGAAAAGTATTAAGATAAAATCTAACCATAGCATTAAACATTTGGATCCAAATCGTTCCCTTACGAAGTAGCGCATAAACTAGGGTTTAAGCTTCTGTCACTCTAGCAATAACTACTCCACAATGCATTCCCTTAGGCCCAAATATGGTGAAGTGCCATGTAGTCGACGTTCACATAACACCACTAAGGGAATCACAACATACATATCATCAAAATATCGAACACATATCAAGTCCACATGATTATTTCCAACATGACTTCTCTCGTGACCTCAAGAACTAAAGTAACTACTCACAAATGATAATCATGCTCAAGATTAGAGGGGTATTAAATATCATAATGGATCTGAACATATAATCTTCCACCAAATAAACTATATAGTAATCAACTACAAGATGTAATCAACACTACTAGTCACCCACAGGTACCAATCTAAGGTTCCGGTACAAAGATTGAACACAAGTGAGGGAGTCCTGGATTAAGGGGTCCTCGGGCGTCCGGGCTACGTAATGTGGGCCGGACTGATGGGCCATGAAGATACAAGACAGTAGACTCTCTCCCGTGTCCGGATGGGACTCTCCTTGGCGTGGACGGCAAGCTTGGCGTTCGGATATGAAGATTCCTTTCTCTGTAACTGACTTTGTACAACCCTAGCCCCCTCCGGTGTCTATATAAACTGGAGGGTTTAGTCCATAGGGACAACCATAATCACAATCATAGTCAGACAGGCTAGACTTCTAGGGTTTTAGCCATTACGATCTCGTGGTAGATCAACTCTTGTAATACTCATATTCATCAAGATCAATCAAGCAGGACGTAGGGTATTACCTCCATAGAGAGGGCCCGAACCTGGGTAAACATCGTGTCCCCCGTCTCCTGTTACCATCGGCCTTAGACGCACAGCTCGGGATCCCCTACCCGAGATCCGCCGGTTTTGACACCAACATTGGTGCTTTCATTGAGAGTTCCGCTGTGTCGTCGCTAGAAGACTCGATGGCTCCATCAATCATCCACAACGATGCTGCCTTGAGGGAGGTCTTTCTCCCCGGCCAGATCTTCGTATTCGGCGGCTTCATGCTGCAGGCCAATTCGCTTGGTCATCTAGAGCAGATCGACAGCTACGCACCTGGCCGTCAGGTCAGGTTTGGAAGCTTGAACTATGTTGCTGATATCCGCGGAGACTTGATCTTCGACGGATTCGAGCCCATGGCAGCCGCTCCCTGCCACCGCGATGAACATGACCTAAATCTGTCATCGGACCATACCCGGGAGATAGCTCCTGTAACTGCCCTGGCCCTAGATCCGGAGCAGATTGCGCCATCCGAGGATGGGAAGCTCAACCCCGCCACGGAAGCCGCAGACTCAGCGGCGTTGAAGCCACACATAGACCCAACTTCGAACAAGATCTGTGTCACCGGAACCTCGGACTCGTCTCCAGCAACAGGTTCCGAACCGCATGTGTCCGCACTCGCCGAGCTCAATCGGGCGCCGATCGTCGAGTTCAGCTCCGCGGACATCTTCCGGCACTCACCTTTGGGTGATGTGCTTAACTCATTAAAAACCCTCTCCTTAGCGGGGGACTCGCAGCCGAACTATGTCCGGTTTGAACTGGGGGCTGAGGACGGAGAATTTTGCTTCCCACCCACCGCCCACTTCATTGCCACTGTCGAAGATTTAACTGACATGCTCGATTATGACTCCGAAGACATCGACGGTATGGACGCCGATGCCGGAGAGGAGCAGGCACAAAACCCGCCGTTTACTGGGCGCTGGACAGCCACCTCCTCGTATGACGTATACATGGTGGATACCCCCAAAGAGAATAACGGCGAAAACAAGAAAGATCCAGTCGAGGATACACCTCCTGAGACATGGCCAAAGTGACGACGTCAGCGGCGCCGCTCTAAATCACGCCGTGGAAAAGACAGCAATACCGGCACGAGAGAGAACAATACTTCGGATGAGGCCGAAGACAAAGAAGATCCCGTCGAGCCGACTTTTGAGCAGGACGACAGGGAAGATGGGCAAGCCAGCCCTGATGAACAGGCCATAAACGAAGACTCAGAGGACAGCAACTATCTTCCACCCTCCGAAGATGAGGTGAGCCTCGGCGACGAAGACTTTATCGTGCCTGAGGAACCCATCGAGCAGGAGCGCTTTAAGCACCGGCTAATAGCCACTGCGAAGAGCCTGAAAAAGAAACAGTAATAGCTTCAAGCTGATCAGGATCTACTCAACGACAGATGGACTGATGTCCTGGCAGCCGAGGAATACGGACTCGAGCGCCCCATTAAAAGTTATCCGAGGCGTAAACTGCTACCCCAATTCAACGATGAGGCACTTAAGCCCATGCCATCAACACATAATGCGGCTGACTGACCACCGCGTGGCCGGGACAAAGCGGCAACTCAAGCCGAACACCAGCCCATACTACCTCACTGCAAAAGCAAAGACATAACAGCCCGGGGTCATACATATGACCTGCGGCAGGACCTAGACAATAGAGCAGGTCAGTCCAAATCAATCTACGGATCGTGGGTGCATGCCCTAGCGCGCGACGACGGCTATCAAGCCAGACATGACAAACATAACCACGCCCGGGCCAAAGACTGCCGACGAACTCAATCTGAGCTACGTCGCGACGTGGCCCGATATAGAGGCGCCGCACACCCCCTCTGCTTCACTGATGAAGTAATGGAGCACGAATTCCTAGAAGGCTTTAAACCCGTAAATATCGAATCATATGATGGAACAACAGATCCCGCTGTATGGATTGAGGATTTTCTTCTCCATATTCATATGGCCCACGGTGATGACCTTCACGCCATCAAATACCTCCCATTAAAACTCAAGGGGCTAGCTCGGCACTGGTTAAACAGTCTGCCTGAAAACTCTATTGGCAGTTGGGAGGACTTGGAAGACGCCTTCCGCGACAACTTCCAAGGCACATATGTACGACCTCCGGATGCCGATGACTTAAGTCACATAGTTCAACAGCCTGGAGAGTCGGCCAGGAAATTCTAGACTAGGTTCCTAACTAAAAAGAACCAGATCATCGACTGCCTGGATGCCGAAGCCCTAGCGGCCTTTAAGCATAGCATCCGCGACGAATGGCTCGCTCGTCACCTCGGCCAAGAAAAACCGAAGTCCATGGCAGCCCTCACGGCACTAATGACCCGCTTTTGTGCGGGCGAGGATAGTTGGCTAGCTCGTAGCAATAACACTGCAAGCGATGCCGGTACCTCTGAAGCCAAGAATGGCAATGGCAAGCCCCGACGCAGCAGGCACAAGCGCCGAAGCAATGGTGGCACTGCCGATGACACGGCAGTCAACGCTGGTTTCAGTGGCTCCAAGTCCGGCTAGCGGAAGAAGCCATACAAAAGAAACAATATGGGCTCATCCAGCTTGGACCGCATACTCGATCGTCCATGCCAGATTCACGGCACCCCTGACAAACCAGCCAATCATACCAACAGAGATTGTTGGGTTTTTAAACAGGCCGGCAAGTTAAATGCCGAACACAAGGAGAAGGGGTCGCAAAGCAAGGACGATGACGAGGAGTCCCATCCGCCGAACACAGGAGGGCAGAAGAAGTTCCCTTCCCAGGTTAAAATGGTGAACATGATATACGCCACTCATATCCCCAAAAGGGAGCGCAAACGAGCGCTCAGGGACGTCTACGCGATGGAGCCAGTCGCCCCAAAGTTCAACCCATGGTCTTCCTGCCCGATCACCTTCGATCGCAGGGACCATCCGACCAGTATTCGTCATGGTGGTTCAGCCGCACTGGTCCTTGATCCAATTGTTGATGGATTCCATCTCACGCGCGTCCTCATGGACGGCGGCAGTAGCCTGAACCTGCTCTATCAGGATACAGTGCGCAAAATGGGCATCGATCCCTCAAGGATCAAACCCACAAAAACTACCTTTAAAGGAGTCATACCAGGTGTAGAGGCCCGCTGTATGGGCTCAATCACACTGGAGGTTGTCTTCGGATCCCCGGACAACTTCAGAAGCGAAGAGTTGATCTTCGATATCGTCCCCTTCCGCAGCGGCTATCATGCACTGCTCGGACGAACCACATTCACTCGATTCAATGCGGTGCCACACTATGCTTATCTCAAGCTCAAGATGCCGGGTCCATGCGGTGTCATAACATTTAATGGAAACACGGAGCGCTCCCTCCGTACTGAGGAGCACACCGCAGCCTTGGCAGCGGAAGTACAGAGCGGCCTTGCCAAGAAGAATCTTAATTCAGCGGCCAAACTCCCGGACACTGTCAAGCAGATCCGGACTACTCCGCAGCATAACAGTCCGGCTCATAAGGAGTTAGACTAGCAATCTAGCCTCCATCTCCGTCCCGGCCAAATGGCGGCATACGTACCACGCGTACATAACTACGCACTTAAAATACCATGGGCATAGACGGAGGCATAACTATATTGTGGTCCATAATATGGCTCGACCTCCCCTGGATACATGTACTCTCACTCTTTCTTTTTCATCCTTTTCAGGTTTCCCATAGGCCCCTCAAGACGGCCTGATCATCGGTCCTTTCGAAGGATAGATACACCAAGATAACAAGAAGCATTGCGGTATGCGGGAATCTCTAGGAAGTCTTTTTGACGGTCACTCTACCTGTTCTCAGGACCCTCACGCAGCTCTCCCTTGGTCATGGCATGTAAAATAGCCATGTTGCTTATCGCACTACTTATACACTTTTACATATCCATAAATTTGTAATGGAAACAGTTCGCGGCCCAACTTCTGCGGCACTAGCTTACTAATTTTTCTTTCTTCTTGATAATCTTATCCATTGCACCCGTACACTTTGGTACGCCCTAAATTTGCCAAGGGCTTTATTGCGCCCCATAATACGGCAACAAAGTCCAAACACTTTTTATAGTATAGTTCGGCACCCCGAATTTAGCATTATATGCATTGACTCCGAATCATGTCTTTGGTCAATAGTTGGGTTGCCCGGCTCCTGTGCTTACTACCTTACGTTCCGCTATATCGGCTAGGGTAGTAAAGGGAGAACTACTGCGATTGTGCCCTGGTTCGTCCGGATGAGCACCTCAGTAGAGAAAGCCGAAAACTGACTGTCATGATGCGGCGTGAGCCGGTCAGCTCTTCAGAGGTTACAAATCTTTTGCGATTTTTTCCGCATTCTGTGACGAATCGGTCTTTACAAGATCCGGTGTTTACAGCACCCTAGTTCGGATTCACGAATACTAGGGGCTGCGCCTAAATTTCTATAAAACTCCTATGGCTAAGTGAGGGTGATAAAGCCACATAGTCCGGTTGCCTGGTTCGTTGCGCTAAACACCTCCTTCAAGGACCAAACTCTGGATAAAGAGTGTTTAGATTTTATCCCGAACACCCCCGTACTACCTACGTGGGGGCTGAAGCCGACGACTGGCCAACTCTCAGATTTAATAAAACGGCCGCACAGGAGGAAAAATCTTGATATAAACAACTAACATTATATTACATATCAGTTTTGTTTTATTGTGCAGGACAGGATAACATATTCATCCGAAGATAATGTCTTTTGCACACTGCTCCACTACAATGCGGGATCCCTCCAGGACATCATCAAAATATCGCTCAGGCGTGCGGTGCTCCTTGCCCGCGGGCGGTCACGAGCTTGACGGCGTTCATCTTCGCCCACTGTATCTTGACACGGGCGAAGGCCATCCGCGCACCTTCGATGCAGACCGACCGCTTGATGGCATCAAGACGAGGGCAGGCAGCAACCAGTCGCTTCACGAGCCTGAAGTAGCTTTGGGGTATGGCTTTGGCAGGACATAAGCGGATTATCAAATCCTTCATGGCCAATTCGGTCGCCCTATGCAGTTCGGTCAGCTGTCTCAGCTGATCGCTAAGGGGCACCGGATGCTCTGGCGCAAGGTATTGCGACCAGAACAGCTTCTCCGTTGAGCTCCCCTCTTCGGCTCGGAAGAAATCCGCAGCATCTGCAATGCTGCGCGGCAGATCCGCAAACGCTCCTGGAGAACTCCAAATCCGGGTCAGTAAGAGGTACCTTTTCTTCACAAATTTGCTTTGCATTATAAAGGCCTTACCAGCCCTATTTTCCTGGCCTCTTGGATTTCCTGGAGGGCGCCCTGGGCTTCAACCCGGGCTTCTTGTGTGCTTTGGTGGGCCTTAGCAAGCTCAGACTCTTGATCCACCATGTTGCGCTCCAAGGACTCGCATTTCTTTACAGCATCCTGGAGCTCTTGTTGGACCTCACTAACCCTGGCCTCGTGCTTTTCGTGGACGGATTGTTCCTCCGCCGCTCTCTTCTGGGCCTCGGCCAGCGCCTTTTTAAGGGCCTCCACCTCAGTCGTCGCTCCTACAAATATCATGGCACTATGGTCAATGCAAATCATCTATCCTTTCTAATATACAGAAGGTCATGGCATACCTTGCTTATCCTCCAGCTGCTTTTTCACATGGCCGAGTTCTTCCTCGGCCCGCTCTAGACTCTGCTTCAGTCCGGAGACTTCGGCAGCACGAGAGGTCGCAGCCAGCAGCAACGCCTACTTTTTCACGTAGACATGTATGGTTAGTCTCCTGCAAAAATTGTTTGATCCTCTGTCCGGCTTTTCTTTTCGACCACCGGACAGTGTCTCAGGGGCTACTGTCTATACTGTGATATTCTTTTTACATAATTACGTTTCATACCTCAAAACCTGTTAGAAGGCTTGTGCAGGCTTCGGTCAGTCCGCTCTTCGCGGACTGAATCTTCTCAATCACCGTACCCATAAGGGCACGGTGTTCCTCTACAATGGAAGCACTTCGCTGCGCTTCCAGTAGGGTGTTCGGTGCCTCTGGTTGGACAGAGGTCACCGGCGAAATTGGCACACCCCCTCCTTTCGAAGGAGGCTTCTTGCCGGATTCTGGAGCCGTATTGGTCTCCGGGATCGTATTCGGCTGGGGGCCGAATTGGACCTGGTCCCCATTGCCAGGCTCCATGGGGATTTGCTCCCCCATGTGTCCGGCAGCCGAGGTTTCACCCTCTGGCGCCGCGCTGACGGCCTCCTACATCTCTCCCTGGCCTGGAATCCTTTGGGACAACACCTCGGTGTCCTCCATGGCCTTGGGAGAGGAGGCCACCGGAAGGGACCCGCTGTCCATCACCTTCGGGTCCAGCGAATTTCCCGAGGAGGAGTATCGTTCGAGGTCGGAACGAATCGGACTGCAAGTACATGATTCAACATGTTAAAACTATGGAGACAAGAGGCTGGATATATGAATGCGTCAGGGTCTTTGAGTACTCATGATCCGGCCAGGGGCTTATCTCGGGGGTGCCGCTCTGGGCTACTGTCGACATCCCACGCGGAGTTATCCGCGAGGGAGACCTTCCCCTTCTTGGACGCCTCTGCCTCCAGATTTATGGAGGCCACCCTTTTCTTCCTTCCCCCCTCAAGGGGAGAGTTGCTTTCCTCCTCCTCCTTGTCATCCTCTATGGCGGAGGAGTGAGTTGCGGCGTCTTCGGACGTCGCGTCCGAAGTTCCCTTGCGACGGAGGCCACTTCTGGTCTCCTTGGCCTTTTTCTTGGCCTTCTTCTCCGGCGCCTGGTAGGGTGCTGGGACCAGCACCTTTGTCAGAAGCGGGATGGCTGGTTCCTCGGGCAGCGGAGCCGGACACTTGATCCACTCTGCCTTCTTCGTCCAGACCTGAAAAAATAAATACGGAGGCTTAGGCATTTTCCCTGAGCAAGCAAGTAAAGGATACACCTTGAAAGCACGAAAAGCTTACCGGACTGGCGGGATGGGCCGGGTCGTACCCGCGGTCCTCGGTCGTCTCCGGCCATTTCTCGCTAGCCTTAAAAAGCCCCTTCCAGATGTCGTCGTGCGTAGTTCCGAAGAACTGTTGCAAGGTCTGGTGCTTGGCCGGATCGAACTCCCACAGATGGCAAGTCCGGCTTTGGCATGGAAGGATCCGGCGAACTAGCATCACCTGGATCACATTGACAAGCTTGATGTTCTTGTCTACCATGCTCTGGATACGCGCCTGCAGCGCTGATCACATTGACAAGCTTGATGTTCTTGTCTACCATGCTCTGGATACGCGCCTGCAGTGCTGTCAGCTCGTCCGACGACGACCAATTCAGGCCCTTCTCTAGCCAGGAGGTGAGCCGCATTGGGGCTCCGGACTTGAATTCAGGAGCCGCGGCCCAGGTAGCGTCACGAGGCTCTGTGATATAGAACCACAGTTGTTGCCACCCTTTGACGGTTTCCACAAAGGTACCTTTGGGCCATGTGACGTTGCGCATCTTGCTCACCATGGCGCCTCCGCAATCTGTGTGTTGACCATCCACCACCTTCGGCTTCACATTGAAGATCTTGAGCCACAGTCTGAAGTGGGGTGGGATGCAGAGGAAAGCCTCGCACACGACAATAAATGCTGAGATGTTGAGGAAAGAATTTGGGGCTAGATCATGAAAATCTAGCCCGTAGTAGAACATGAGTCCGCGGACGAAAGGGTGGAGAGGAAACCCTAGCCCGCGGACGAAGTGGGGGATGAACACCACCCTCTCATGAGGCTCGGGGGTGGGGATGATCTATCCCTTGGCCGAAAGCCGATGGGCGATTTCCTTGGCCAAATACCCCGCCTCCCGGAGCTTCGTGTTGTCCTTCTCCTTGACGGAGGAGGCCATCCACTTGCCTTGTGCTCCGGATCCGGACATGGTCGGAGTGCTTCTTTGAGGCGAAAAAGATGAGAACTTGGGCGCTAGAGCTCGAGAATGGAGCGGCAGAGAAAGAGAAGGCGTGGGTGAAAGGGGTGAATCCTTATCTCCTTATAAAGGCAGTGAATATCAAGCGCCTCCCCACTCGCCTTAAAACTCGCCTATTCCCAAGGGCCATGCAGATGGCATGATTGGATTACCAATGCCCGTATTAATGAGAATCCTGTAATGAAGCAACACGATCTCTGCTGTGACAAGGCGTGCCACTGGAAATCGCATCTTAAAGGAACATGGTATCATGTTATAAAAAGTTGTCAGCGGATTGGATTCGTGTAATATTATACTCTCTGCGGTTGTGTGAGGTACTTGTTTTGCAGAGCCGGACACGTTTTCTGCGCTCGAAGTCTGTTTTGGAGTATTCGGAGGAGGAACCCGCCTTGCAATGCCGAAGACAATCTGCGCGCCGGACACATGGTCATTGAAGCCTGGTTCAGGGGCTACTAAGGGAGTCCTGGATTAAGGGGTCCTCGGGAGTCCGGGCTATGTAATGTGGGCCGGACTGATGGGCCATGAAGATACAAGACAGAAGACTCTCTCTCGTGTCCGGATGAGACTCTCCTTGGCGTGGACGGCAAGCTTGGCGTTCAGATATGAAGATTCCTTTCTCTGTAACCGACTTTGTACAACCCTAGCCCCCTCCAATGTCTATATAAACTGGAGGGTTTAGTCCGTAGGGATAACCATAATCACAATCATAGACAGACAGGCTAGACTTCTAGGGGTTTAGCCATTATGATCTCGTGGTAGATCAACTCTTGTAATACTCATATTCATCAAGATCAATCAAGCAGGACGTAGGGTATTACCTCCATAGAGAGGGCCCGAACCTGGGTAAACATCGTGTCCCCCGTCTCCTGTTACCATCGGCCTTAGACGCACAGCTCGGGACCCCCTACCCGAGATCCGCCGGTTTTGACACCGACAACAAGAGATGAACTAGGGTTTGAGATGAGATGGTGGTGTTGAAGATGTTGATGGAGATTGGCCTCCCAAGGATGAGAGGGTTGTTGGTGATGACGATGGCTTCGATTTCCCCCTCCGGGAGGGAAGTTCCACCGAAGGAATCGCTACGCCGGAGGGCAAAAGTGCTACTGCCCAAGTTCCGCCTCAAGACGGCGGCGCTCCATCCCGAAAGTCCTCCTCTTATTTTTTTTCTAGGTCAAAATGACTTATATACCAGAAGATGGGCACCGGAGGTGGGCCGGGCTGACCACAACCCACCAGGGTGCACCTGGGGGGCCTGGCGCGCCCTGGTGTCTTGTGGTCACTAGGTGGCCCCCCTTCAGTAGTTATTTGCTCCAGTATTTTTCATATATTCCAAAATAATTCTCCGTGAAGTTTCAGCTTATTTGGAGTTGTGCAAAATAGGTATCTCTGATGTAACTTTTTCAGGTCCAGAATTCCAGTTGTCGTTATTCTCCCTCTTTGTGTAAACCTTGCATTTTATGAGAGAAAAGGCATTAGAATTACTCCATAAAGCATTATTATGCATAAAAACATTTAAAATAACAGTAGGAAATCATGATGCAAAATGGATGTATCACTTTGCTCCTGTATTTTTCTTTTATTCCAAAATAAATCTCCAAAAAGTTTCGTCCAAATTCGGGAACCTTTATTTTTGCACAAAAACAACACCATGGTAGTTCTGTTGAAGATAAAATCAGTCTGAGTTAGTTTCATTCAAATCATGCAAATTAGAGTCGAAAACAAGAGCAAAAGTGTTTGAAAAAGTAGATACGACAGAGACATATCACAACTCCATCTTGAACTTGAGCCAATTTCAAATTTTCTGCGAAGTGTACTTGCAAATCGAGATACCAATTCTGCACATCTCCAAATGAGCTGAAATTTCACTGTGATTTATTTTGGAATAAATAAAAATATTGGAGAAAAGAAGTACCAGATGGGCCACCCAGGTGCCCATGAGGCACCAGGGCGCGCCCACCCCCCAGGGCGCGCCCTGGTGTCTTGTGGGGCCCCTGGCTAGTCTCCGGTGCCCATCTTCTAGTATATATGCCCATTTGCCCTAGAAAAAAATAAGGAGATGACTTTAGGGATGGAGCGCCGCCATCTTGAGGCGGAACTTGGGCTGGAGCACTTTTGCTCTCTAGCGGAGCGATTCTGCCGGGGATACTTCCCTCCAGGAGGGGAAAATCAAAGCCATCATCATCACCAACAACCCTATCATCGTGAGAGGACCAATCTTCATCAACATCTTCACTAGCACCATCTCATCTCAAACCCTATTTCATCTCTTGTATTCAGTCTTTGTATCAAAACCTCATATTGGTACCTGTGGGTTGCTAGTAGTGTTGATTACATCTTGTAGTTGATACTAGTTGGTTTATTTGGTGGAAGATAAAATGTTCAGATCCATTATGCTATTCAATACCCCTCTGATCTTGAACATGAACATGATTTGTGAGTAGTTACTTTTGTTCTTGAGTACATGGGAGAAGTCTTGTCATAAGTAATCATGTGAATTTGGTATTCGTTCGATATTTTGATGATATGTACGTTGTTGATTCCCTTAGTGGTGTTATGTGAACGTCGACTACATGAAACTTTACCATCTTTGGGCCTAAGGCAATGCATTATGGAGTAGTAATTAGATGATGAGTTGCTAGAGTGAAAGAAGCTTAAACCCTAGTTTATGCACTATTCCGTAAGGGGCTGATTTGGATCCATATGTTTCTTGCTATGGTTAGATTTATCTTAATCCTTGTTTCATTGTTGTGGATGCTTGCGAGAGGGGTTAATCATAAACGGGAGGCTTGTTCAAGTAAGAACAGCACCCAAGCACCGGTCCACCCACATATCAAATTATCAAAGTAGTGAACACGAATCAAACAAACATGATGAAAGTGACTAGATGAAATTCCCGTGTGTCCTCAAGAACGCTTTACTTATTATAAGAGATTGTTTCGGCTTGTCCTTTGCGACAAAAAGGATTGGGCTACCTTACTGCACTTTAGTTACTATTGCTAGTTGTCACTTGTTACAAATTATCTTGCTATCAAACTATCTTATACCTACAATTTTAGTGCTTACAGAAAATACCTTGCTGAAAACCGCTTGTCATTTCCTTCTGCTGTTCATTGGGTTCGACACTCTTACTTATTGAAAGTACTAAGATTGATCTCCTATACTTGTGGGTCATCAAGGCTCTTTTCTAGAACCGTTGCCGGGGAGTGAAGCGCTTTTGGTGAGTGGAATTTGGTAAGGAAACATTTATATTACGTGTTGAAATTTACTGTTACTTGTTACTAAGGAAAACAATCCTTTGAGGGGTTTGTTTGGGGTATCTTCACCTCGACCAGAAGCACAAAGAGTTGCTCCACAACCTACTACACCTACTAGAAATATTTATTATGAGATTGCTTCGGGTATGATAGAGAAAATGCTAGCTAATCCTTATGCAGGAGATGGAACACTACATCCTGATATGCACATAATCTTTGTGGATGAAGTTTGTGGATTATTTAAGCTTGCAGGTTTACCCAGAGATGAAGTTAAGAATAAAGTTTTCCCATTATCTTTGAAAGGAAAGGCATTGACATGGTATAGGCTATGTAATGATTTTGGAGCTTGGGATTGGAATTGATTGAAATTGGAATTTCATCAAAAGTTTTATCCTATGCATCTAGTTCATCGTGATTGGAATTACATATATAATTTTTAGCCTCGTGAAGGAGAAAGCATCACTCAAGCTTGGGGGAGGCTTAAGTACATTTTGTATACATGCCCCAATCATGAGCTCTCAAAAGAAATTATCTTATAAAAAATTTATGCTCGGCTTTCTCATGATGATCAAACCATGCTCGATTTTTCTTCGACTGGCTCCTTTATGAAGAAAACTATTGACCTCAGATGGGATCTTCTGGAAAGAATTAAATGCAACTCTGAAGACTTGGAATTCGACAAAGGTAATGAGTCAGGTATAATACTTGAGTTTGATTGTGTTAAATCTTTTATGGAAACCAAAGTTTTTCATAAGTTTAGCACTAAATATGGACTTGACTCTGAGATAGTAGCCTGTTTTTGTGAATCATTTGCTACTCATGTTGATCTCCCTAAGGAGAAATGGTTTAAATATCATCCCCCGGTTAAAGAAAATATTGTGGAACCCGTTATAGTTAAAGAGGAAACTATCATTTACAATGTTGATCCAGTTGTGCCTACTGCTTATATTGAAAACCCACCTTTCCCTGTTAGGATAAAGGAGCATGCTAAGGTTTCAATCGTGGTTAACAAAAGTAATATTAGAGCACCTAGACCCTCTGAACAAATTAAAGTTGAACCTAATGTTGCTATCATTAAAGATCTCTTGGTCGATAATATAGATGGGCATGTTATTTATTTCTGTGATGAAGCTACTAGAATTGCCAAACCCGATACTAAAGATAAGAATAAGCATGTTGTTGGCATGCCTTGTAACACCCCATGTCATTAGCCACAGTAATCAGATAATGACAAGTCAGCTACATTAACAGTGCCAAATCATCATTTGCATCATATTGCATTTCAACTCCTAATTCAAACTTCAAATTAAATTAAAGTGAAAATAAAAGTTGTTCAAAACAGAAACTAAAATGTTCGTTAAATAACAAATATTCCAGAGACAATTCTAAAATTGTAACCAACATTTAACAAATAAATTAAGTGACTCTAACAGTGTCAAAACAACAATATTTATTCCCATTTAGTTTTATAAAATTGCAAATGAAATGATATGAACTCAAAACCATTTTATGGCATTAGTAGGTGTTGCACTGGAGTTTTGTGGCTAGTTCACATATTTTACAAAACTAAATATGAGGCCACACATTATTGCAAAAGTAGAAACAAAAGAAAACAGAAAAGAAGAAAAGAAAAAGGCCCTGGGCACTGGACCTAAGTCCACAGTGCCCGGCCCAGCCCCTCTAGCCTCGCCTCCCACCTCGCGCTATTCACACGCGCTCGCTGTCGTCTCCTGCCGCACGCGCGCGCACCGGCCTCCCCTCGTCCCCGGTCGACAGCGGCCACCCGCGGGCCGCGGTGGGCTACAAGTACCCACCCCTGGCCCCGCGGGCGAACCCTAGCACCTCTCCACTTTCTCCCTCGCTCTCTTCCACCTCACCCGACGCCCCCATGGCCGTGCCGCCGTAAAGCTCGTGGCCGCCGTGCCTCCCCGCCGCTCTGACGTGTCCATCGGCTTCCTCGACGTCGCCTCCTTCCCCTCCTCCGTTCAACCGAAGCCGGGAGCCCCTACGTCGAGCTGCACGTCGTCGTCTTCAACCTGCGGCCGCCATCGTTCGCCGCTTCGATTCGACGCCTCGAGCCCTCCCCGAGCCCGCTTTCGCACACCTACAGGGCCCGATGAGCAGTCGCCGCCTTCCCCCTCCCTTTTCTGCTCGATCCCGTCACCGTAGCGATCGCATTGGTGATGCCCGAGCTCACCGCCGCGGACCTCGTCGCCGGCAACCATTTGTTCCCCTGCTGCTGTCCATCCTACTCGCCGTGCCGCGTAGAGCCTCCCCAGCGTCTCGCCTCGTTCATTTGCACACTGTAACCCCGACGAGCTCATGCTGCTCGGCTCTGACCATTCCAGCACCTCGCACCGCCGCCATTTGACGCGCTACGGCGAGCCGCGTCGAACGCGCCCAACCGCAGCCCCGCAGACGCCCTGTGCGCGAAACCCGAGCACCTCCCGAGCTGCGCCGCCGCGTTTGACTCGCCGAAGCCAACTCCGGCGCATCTCCAGCCGGCCCCGACGTGGCGCTGACCTGGCCGCCCTCGTGCCACTAACCGATGGGCCCGGCTGGCCCCGTTGACCAGTCAGTGCTGCTGACTGGGCAACTCGTGTCGCTGACAGGCGGGCCCCACCCCCCTTAAAATGTTTTTAAAATAAATAAAAATGCTAAATAAAATGTTAATTAACCTAATTAGTTAACTGGTTAAATTAACAGACACTGACAGTAGGCCCCACACACTAATTAATCCTATTTAGTTTAAATTAACTCTGTTTAAACTAACCAGAGGCTGACATGTGGGTCCCACTGGACCCACCTATCTGGTTTGACTGGTCAACCGACCAGTTGACCTGCTGATGTCACTCTGATGTCATGCTTGCGTCATCATACACTATTCTGGATAATGTTGGATTAAATGGATTAAATAAATTCAGAAAATGATTAAAACTTTAGAAAATCATACAAAATAATCTGTAACTCCTTTGAAAATAATTTATATATGAAAGTTGCTCAGAATTTCGATACGAATCTGAATACGCCCTCCGTATTCCTGTCAGACGCCCCTAGCTAGATGAACATCGAACTTTTAGACTGATTTTCAATAAATGAATAGTGATTAACTTTAATTAAATAAATCCAAATAAATTCCTAATTTAACTAAATCATTTAGTTAGGCAGTAGAACGCCTCTGCATATCATTTAGGCATGTCATACATATTGTTTGCATTTTTGCCATGAATTTATTGTGTCTCTCCCCCTCCTTCTCTCTCGATAGACGCCGAGACCGACGCCGTTGCAGCTAGGTACGACTACGCTACAGACGAGCAGCCCGTTGACGACCCCTCTTTCTTGCCAGAGCAACCAGGCAAGCCCCCCCCCTTGAGCATCCAGATATCGCCCATTCCATTTCTCCTGCTTGCATTAGATTTTGCTACTATTAAATGTTTGCTCCTATTCTGATGCATAGCCTGCTTTTGTAACCTATTTATTTGTTACCTTACCTGCCTATGTTAAACTGCTTAGTATAGGTTGGTAGTGGACCATCAGTGACCCCCACCACCTTACCCTTGTTGCCCCTGCTTGATAATCGACGACTCGATCAATGTGATCGTCGACCAAAGACCGACACATCACTTCACCCCCTTAGTTGTACGACTCTGCATAGTTACTATCGAGTGCCGAGGGTGATACCTCGTAACGCACTCCTGATGAATACTCTGCAGTGTAGCTGTTCGATCATGGTCATCGAGGGTGATTCCTCCTTCTCCACTTCCGATACGACTCTGTCGTGCAACCCCTCAGTGTGAACCTCGAGGGTGATGCCTCATACATTCACCCTGATGATTTCATCGAGTGGAATCCATCGAGGGTGATTCCTCGGGGTTTCCCCCCTTGATGCTATGACCACATAGTTACTTTGACCTTTGTTACAGGCGGGTCGACCCTGATGGGTACCCGCAGGGGATTTATGATTTCGAGTGTGCCGGAAGGGCACTTGAGTGTGATATTGTGGCGGAGCTTCAGAAACTCTGATCGTCTCTGCGTGTTACTAAATCAGCATATCAGATTTGGGTATTTGATCTGAGTGGGTCGACGTGCCCTATACGCACTACCACCACGCGGGATTATGGTTTATGGGGCCCTCTACGTCATACGTTCCTCCCGAAAGGTCTTCAGACGTCACGGTTCACCGTGCGGGCAGATTGTCGGGAATGGGCTGGATACTTCACTGACGAGTTCAGTGTCACGCCTGCACCCCGGCCAGTTTCGCAACGCGCAGGGTGCCCAGGGTGATGGCCCAAGACCCCTGGGTGCATAGGTTAGTCCGGCGTGCTGACCTCTCTACTGAGCCTAGGTAGGGCGCTGCTTCGTGTTGATCTCCCGAGGCCGGGCATTACCCAGCAAGTGTGTCCGACCAGAGGTGATCGAGCGTGTTGGGTAACAGTAGTGCACCCCTGCAGGGAAGAATAATCTATCGATAGCCGGTCCTATGGTAAAGGATGCTCAGTTTGTATATCCCGATCTACTACTTGAACTGGATACTTGTTACTTAATTGATGCTTCGGGATCACTTTCTCTCCGGGAGTCGAGGAAGGATCTCTAGGCTTGCTTCAACATGTTTGCTTAATAAAATGCTATTCTACTTTCTTCTATTGCTGCAAGATGGTGACTTTGTGAAGATGCTAGTCTTCGATAGGACTAGGCCTTCTCTCTATTCTGGCATTTCTGCAGCCCAGTCCACATATACAGACTTTCCTCTTTGATAATGTTGCATATGTAGTGTAGATCCTTGCTTGCTGAGTACTTCGGATGAGTACTCACGGTTGCTTTGTTACTTCTTTTTCCCCATACCCCACTTTGATGATACATCAGACGATGGAGCCTCGGAGCCAGATGCCACCGCAGGAGCTTACTACCAGGAGGGTCTAGACGGCACGTACTACTGGATCGTGCCAGCCGACCAGGAGTAGGATCGGAGGCTCCCAGGCAGGAGGCCTTCGCCTTTCGATCTAGAGTCATTGTTTGTGCTAGCCTTCTTAAGGCAAACCTTGGCTAACTATGTCTGTACTCAGATATTATTTGTATGACTGACTTATGTATTCGGATCCTCGTGATCCCTGGTCTATAATATTGTGGATCTCCGTTTATTTGTGTTAGAGTTGTGTTGTGATATCTTCCCATGAGTCCCTGTGCTTGATCGTGCATGTTTGCGTGTATGATTAGTGCACGATTGAGTCGGGGGAGTCACATGCCTGTTGTCTCTGTTCAAATTGGAGATCATTGTTATCATGGCTTATGTGATTTGGGTGCTAGTGTGACTGCTATCCCGTTAACCCTATATCAAGAAATTATGAATGATATTGCACTTGCTGAAATGGAAGATATTGATGTTACTATTAAGCTTGCGAATAGATATACTATTTCACCACTTGGGATTGTTAGAGATGTTGAAGTCTTGTGTGGAAAAATAAAATACCCTACTGATTTTATAGTTCTTGGTTCTCCACAAGATGATTTTTGTCCCATTATATTTGGTAGACCCTTCTTGAAGACTTATAATGCTAAGATAGACTGCAATAGAGAAACTGTCAGTGTTAACTTTGGTGATGTGTCTCATGAGTTTAATTTCTCTATGTTTCATAGACAACCACATGATAAAGAATTGTCTAGTAAAGATGAAATTATTGGTCTTGCTTCTATTGCCGTTCCTCCTACTGATCCATTAGAACAATATTTGCTAGACCATGAAAATGATATGCACATGAGTGAAAGAAATGAAATAGATAAGATGTTCTTCAAACAACCACCTATCCTGAAACACAATTTGCCTGTTGAAACTCTTGGAGGTCCTCCTCCACACAAGGGTGATCCTGTTTTTGAATTAAAACAATTGCCTGATACACTGAAATATGCTTAGCTTGATGAAATAAGATATATCCTGTTATTATTAGTGCAAACCTTTCAGAGCATGAAGAAAAGAGATTATTAAAAACTCTGAGGAAGCACCGTGCTGCTATTGGATATACTCTTGATGATCTTAAGGGCATCTGTCCCACTCTGTGTCAGCACAAGATTAATATGGAGCTTGATGCTAAACCAGTTGTCCATCATCAACAACGATTAAACCCTAAGGTGAAGGAGGTGGTAAGAACTGAAATAGTATAGCTCCTGGAAGCAGGTATAATTTATCCCATAGCTGAGAGTAGATGGGTAAGTCATGTTCATTGTGTCCCTAAGAAAGGAGGCGTCACTATTGTTCCTAAAAAAAGAACTCATTCCACAAAGAATAGTAACTAGCTATAGGTTGGTAATTGATTTTAGAAAATTGAACAAAGCTACTAGAAAAGATCATTACCACTTGCCTTTTATTGATCAAATGTTAGAAAGATTGTCTAAGCATACACACTTTTGCTTTCTTGATGCATATTCTGGTTTCTCTCAAATACATGTATCACAATCCGACCAAGAGAAAACCACTTTTACTTGTCCTTTTGGAACCTATGCTTACAGACGTATGCCTTTTGGTTTATGCAATGCACCTACTACTTTTCAAAGATGTATGACTGCTATATTCTCTGACTTTTGTGAAAATATTGTTGAGATTTTCATGGATGATTTTTTCATTTATGAAACTTCTTTTGATGATTGCTTAAGCAACCTTGATCGAGTTTAACAGAGATGTGAACAAACTAATCTTGTCTTGAATTGGGAGAAGTGCCACTTTATGGTGAATGAAGGTATTGTCTTGGGGTATAAAATTTCTGAACGAGGGATTGAAGTAGACAAAGCCAAAGTTGATGCAATTGAGAAAATGCTATGTCCTAAAGATATTAAAGGTATAAGAAGTTTTCTTGGTCATGCTGGTTTCTATAAGAGGTTTATTAAAGACTTCTCTAAAATTTCTAGGCCTCTTACTAATCTCTTGCAAAAATATGTTCCATTTGTTTTTGATGATGATTGTGTAGAAGCCTTTGAAACACTTAATAAAGCCTTAAACTTTGCACCTATTGTTCAACCACCAGATTGGAAACTGCCTTTTGAAAATATGTGTGATGCTAGTGATTATGTTGTTGCTATTGTTCTAGGACAAAGAGTAGATAAGAAATTAAATGTTATCCATTATGCTAGTAAAACTCTAGACAGTACTCAAAGAAATTATGCTACTACTGAGAAAGAATTTTTGGCAGTTGTGTTTGCAAGTGATAAATTCAGATCTTACATAGTTGATTCTAAAGTAATTGTTCACACCGATAATGCTGCTATTAAATACCTTATGGATAAGAAAGATGCTAAACCTAGACTCATTAGGTGGGTATTATTGCTACAAGAGTTTTATATGCATATTACTGATAGGAAGGGAGCTGAGAATCCCGTAGCTGATAACTTGTCTAGGTTGGAAAATATTTTTGATGACCCACTACCTATTGACGATAGTTTTCCTCACGAGCAACTAGCTGTCATAAATGCTTCTCGCAATACTCCTTGGAATGCAAATTATGCTAATTACATTGTTGCTAAATTTATACCACCTAGTTTTCACATACTAACAAAAGAAAAAGTTTTTCTTTGATTTAAGACATTACTTCTGGGATGCCCCACATCTTTATAAAGAAGGGGTAGATGGTATTATTAGATGTTGTATACCTGAGCATGAACAGGAACAAATCCTATGGAAGTGTCACTCCGAGGCTTACGGAGGACACCATGCGGATGACGGAACTGCACACAAGGTATTACAATCTGGTTTTTAGTGGCCTACTCTTTTTAAGGATGCTCGTAAGTTTGTCTTATTTTCTTATTAATGTCAAAGAATTGGTAATATTGGTAGACGTCAGGAAATGCCTATGAATTATTCACTTGTTATTGAACCATTTGATGTTTGGGGATTTGATTATATGGGACCTTTTCCTTCCTCTAATGGGTATACACATATCTTAGTTGCTGCTAATTATGTTACTAAGTGGGTAGAAGCTATTCCTACTATTAGTGTTGATCACAACACTTCTATTAAAATGCTTAAAGAAGTTATTTTCCGAAGGTTTGGAGTCCCTAGATATTTAATGACTGATGGTGGTTCACACTTTATTCACGGTGCATTCCATAAACTGCTTGATAAATATGATGTCAATCATAGAATTGCATCTCCCTATCACCCTCAATCTAGTGGTCAAGTTGAATTGAGCAATAGAGAAATAAAATTGATTTTGCAAAAGACCGTCAATAGATCTTGAAAGAATTGGTCTAAGAAACTTGACGATGCATTATGGGCCTATAGAACTGCTTATAAAAATCCTATGGATATGTCTCCATATAAAATGGTTTATGGAAAGGCATGTCATTTACCTCTTGAGTTAGAACATAGAGCATATTGGGTAATCAAAGAACTCAATTATAATTTTAAACTTGCCCGTGAAAAGAGGTTATTTGATATTAGCTCGCTAGATGAATGGAGAACCCAAGCTTATGAAAATGCCAAAAAATTTAAAGAAAAATTTAAAAGATGGCATGATAAAAGAATTCAAAAACAGGAATTCAAAGTGGGTGAGTATGTTCTATTGTACAATTCTTGGTTTAGATTTTTTGCAAGAAAACTTCTCTCTAAATCGGATGGACCGTATATCATCGAGGAAGTTTATCGTTCTGGAGCTATCAAGATCAACAATGCCGAAGGCACTAATCCGAAGGTGGTCAATGGGCAAAGAATTAAGCATTATATCTCAGGTACACCTATTAATGTTGAAACTAACATTATTCAAACTATGACACCGGAGGAATACATAAGAGAGACCTTCCAGAACACTCCAGAACATTGAAAAGGAAGAGGTACGTGATACGATAAGTAAACCGACTCCAAAAATTCCATAAAAATATTTTCTGTCAGTTTTGGAATATTAGAAAAAATAAAATAATAAGAATCATCGGAGGGGGCCACCCAGGTGCCCACAAGGCACCAGGGTGCACCCACCCCCCTGGGCGTGCCCTAGTGGCTTGTGGGCCCCTCGCGAGCCTTCCGGACTCCGTTTTCTTCCGGAATACTTGTTTTGCAAGATAAAAATTCTTTATATATAGCCCCGGATGTTTTGACCACCGTATCACAGAAATATGCTTTGTTATTGTTTGGTGCTATTTTTCCGAGAGATCTAGTTTGCCATGGCTCCCCAAAGGCTCCTTACCAAGCACCGTATTGTGCAACCATCGCCGGGCAAACGCCCTTATGGCGAGGTCTACTATGAGTGTTCATCGGGAGAGGAGGACAATGGCAAGGAGGAGAAGGTCAAAGAAGTTGCAGGGTACCATGCCCAAGAAGGAGGACATGCTGTGCCCATGGAGGAAACTGCAGAGGAGGGAGATATCCTTCAACCCTTCTATGATCATCTCTCCCCATCTGAAATCGAAGCCCGAAGGGTATTTGAAACAGGTTGTGTTCAGAATACATATCTCACTCGTGAAGTTATTTTGTTGGAGGAGCAAAACATCGCCCTTCAGAGCATCAGCCGTAAATTGGAGTATCTGTTAAGGTTGAAGGACAAGATCACTACTTCATCACCATCATCACCGAAGAAGGAAACTTGAGTACACGGGTATGGGCACTCCCCTTTGCTTTTGCCAAGCTTGCGGGAGGTGCCCCAGTATCGTATCACCATCACTTTTATTATCTTTACCTATCTTTAGTTCGATCCTTAGCTATTTCGTGATTTAGTTGAATAAAAGTTTAGTATGATCTATCTTCGAGTGCTAGTTTCGTGATCTATCTATCTATGTAATTGAGTTGAGAGTTATATAATAAAGAGTAGTTTGAGTTTTTGCTTCTTTACTTTTATGTTTCAATTCTAGCAATGAAAATAATGAAAAAGATCATATGCTAATCTTAACGAAAGTAATGATATTACATAAGTAAAAGTGTAAGTGGTAAAATTTATTGAAAGTTGACAAACATATCATTGGTCAATGATGCAATTCATGAAAAATTAATAAGGGAAGAGAAGATTAACATGCAAATACACTATCTTGGACATCTTTTATTATTATGAGCCCCCATTAAGTATTTTATGCCAAATTGTTGATGTTGGACAAGGAAGACAATGTAATGACTTATGTTTCCTTATATTCACATAGAAGTTATATTTTCATAGATCCTGTAACATGTGGTGCTTGCCTAATATCTATGCTAGCCAAAAATCCGCACCAAGTGGAGATACTACTTGTGCTTCCAAAAACCCTTAAACCCAATTTCATGTCACAAGAGTCCACCATACCTACCTATGGATTGAATAAGATCCCTCAAGTAAGTTGTCATCGGTGCATAAGGCAATAAAAATTGCTTCTAAATATGTATGATCTTTTATTGTAAGGGAAAATAAGCGTTGTACGAACTGGTGATGGTAAAGAAATAAAAGCGACGGACTGCATAATAAAGGTTGCTATCACAAGGGGCAATATAACATGATGTTCCTTTGCATTAAGAGCTTGTGCATCCAAAAATAAAAAGCGCATGACAACCTCTGCTTCCCTCTACGAAGGGCCTATCTTTTAATTTTATGTATTTACTTTTTATGCAAGAGTCAATACTGTTCTCCACTATTCCTTTTTATTTTTCTATTTTGCAAGCATCATTTGGTGGGGAAAGATCTAGGCATATATATCCAGTTGGATATGAGTAATCATGAGTTATTATTGTTGGCAACACCCTTGAGGTGAATAAGTTGGGAGGCGAAATCATAAGCCCCTATCTTTATATATATATATGTTGTGAGTGTTAGCAATCATAGAAGAATAAATGATGGTCGAGTATGTGGACTAGCTAAACAAAAGCTCGGACACGAGACCCTTCCTGAAAAGATGATGAATTGCAATTGCACTATTGACTGAGAACATAGTTTGTTAGTTTTCATGAAAGTTTAAGCCTTATACTTTGATGTTGTGATGAATTGTTACTTGCTTATGAGAAGTTTTATGATAATGTTTATTGCTGCTATAATAATGATCATGATGCTACCATGTCCGTATTTTGTTTTTATCAACACCTCTCTCTCTAAACATGTGGACATGATTATCGATATCGGCTTTCGCTTGAGGGCAAGCGAGGACTAAGCTTGGGGGAGTTGATACGTCCATTTTTCATCATGTTTTCCTACTGTTATTTATAGTGTTTTTAATCAATATGACACTTTGTGGAGCCATTCCAATGCCTTTTTTCTCTCAATATGCAAGATTTACATGAAGGGGGAGATTGCCGGCAGCTGGAATTCTGGACCTGGAAAAGCTATGTCAGAGATACCTATTCTGCACATCTCGAAATGAGGTGAAATTTCACGGAGATTTATTTTGGAATAAATAAAAAATATTGGAGAAAAGAAGTACCAGAGGGGGCCACCCAGGTGCCCACAAGGCACCGGGGTGCGCCCACCCCCCAGGGCCCGCCCTGGTGGCTTGTGGAGCCCCTGGCCAGTCTCCGGTGCCCATCTTCTGGTATATAAGCCCATTTTCCCTAGAAAAAATAAGGAGAGGACTTTCGGGATGGAGCGCCGCTGTCTCAAGGCGGAACTTGGGCAGGAGCACTTTTGCTCTCCGGCGGAGCGATTCTGCCGGTGATACTTCCCTCCGGGAGGGGGGAATCGAAGCCATCGTCATCACCAACAACCCTCTCATCATGGGAGGATCAATCTTCATCAACATCATCACCAGCACCATCTCATCTCAAACCCTAGTTCATCTCTTGTATTCAATCTTTATCAAAACCTCAGATTTGTACGTGTGGGTTGCTAGTAGTGTTGATTACATCTTGTAGTTGAAGCTAGTTGGTTTATTTGGTGGAAGATTAAATATTCAGATCCATTATGCTATTCAATACTTGAACATGAACATGATTTGTGATTAGTTACTTTTGTTCTTGAGGACATGTGAGAAGTCTTGTCATAAGTAATCATGTGAATTTGGTATTCGTTCGATATTTGATGATATTTATGTTGTTGATTCCCTTAGAGGTGTTATGTGGACGTCGACTACATGACACTTCACCATCTTTGGGCCTAAGGGAATGCATTGTGGATTAGTAATTAGATGATGGGTTGCTACAGTGACAGAAGCTTAAACCCTAGTTTATGCGCTATTCCGTAAGGGGCTGATTTGGATCCATATGTTCCATGCTATGGTTAGATTTATCTTAATTCTTATTTTGTAGTTTAGGATGCTTGCGAGAGGGGTTAATCATAAGTGGGAGGCTTGTTCAAGTAAGAACAACACCCAAGCACCGTTCCACCCAGATATCAAATTATCAAAGTAGTGAACGCGAGTCAAACAAACATGATGAAAGTAACTAGATTAAATTCCCGTGTGTCCTCAAGAACGCTTTGCTTATTATAAGAGACTGTTCCGGCCTGTCCTTTGCAAAAAAAAGGATTGGGCTACCTTGCTGCACTTTAGTTACTATTGCTACTTGTCACTTGGTACAATTTGTCTTGCTATCAAACTACCAGTTACCGACAATTTTAGTGCTCGCAGAAAATACCTTGCTGAAAACCGCTTGTCATTTCATTCTGCTCCTTGTTGCGTTCGACACTCTTACTTATTGAAAGGACTACGATTGATCCCCTATACTTGTGGGTTGTCAGCTATTGACTTGTCTCTATTACTTGTCTCCATGACTTGTCACTATGACTTGTCTCCATGACTCGTCTCTATCACTTGTCTGTCTTCAAACTCGTCCTTCTGATGACCCAGGGACTCGCTTTATATAATAGCTGAGTCCATGGGGTTACAAGAGATTCCGGTTATACCCGCAGTCGTAGTCCTACTCTAAGTCCTCTAAACCCTCTGTGTCTTCCAAGTTGGGGTCTCCATCTTGTATTTGGACTCCTTGGTGGAATTTCGTCTATGTCCAGGTCATGTAACAGGTCGGGTCAAGGTTGTAGTCGGCTCATGGTTGTTAGCCGGCTCAAGATTGTAGCCAGCTCATGGCTATAGCCGGCTCAAAATTGTAGCCAGGTCATGGCTGTAGCCGGCTCATGCTTGTTAGCCGGCTCAAGATTGTAACCGGTTGACTTAACTCTAGAGATGAATTGACCCCAGAGATGACTTAACTCCAGAGATGACTTAACTACAGAGATGACTTAACCTCAAAGCCGGCTCTAGCCACGGGTAATTCCCCTGACATTAGCCCCCATGTTAGATTGCATACAGGCTTGGCATGCATTCATGCTAAGCATCTGAAATAAGAATAATTAGTACATTTAAGTGACCGGCTTGCTCAAATGGCCGCTTATTCAATGAACTGGCTCCTGGGACGTCTGGGTCTCTTTTTTCATATCAACAGGCCGGTTTCACAATCAACTTGCAGACGCTGGTCCCTCGCAGAAAAATATTGAGAATAATAACCATCTGCCGTTCAGCTAGCTTCCACTTCTTTCTATGAATAACTTAAGAGGAGATAAACTTTGCAAGCTTCAACCAAGAAAATGAGACCCAACTTGCTCAAAATGGGAGTTTAAAGGTGTTCTTATGTTAATAACTTAGAGGAGATAAACTTTGCAAGCTTCAACCAAGAAAATGAGACCCAGCTTGCACAAAATAGAGAGTTTGAAGGTGTTCTTCCGTTTTTTATCTCCATATTACCTGTAGCCCCCAAGCTCCGAGTTTATCAGTTCATGATGACTTGGTGCTTTGCATAAAATAATATCTTGACTGTGTAGCCCCAAGTGCCAGGTTGTCTTGCTTGCAGCAACCTGGGAGTTCTATATGTCTTATACTTATAAAACTTCAGCCTGTGTAGCCCCCAAGTTATTAAGAGTAGAATGGAGTGATAGCTTAAGACTTTCTAAAATAAAAATGTTGCAAATTTTGGAGAAAACCAGGTTGTTCATCTGAGTCTCCAGTCATAAACTGAATATTTTGCATTTCACATGTGTAGCCCCCAAGGGCCGGCTCATCAGTATGTGATGGTCGAGTCTTCAATTTGGATCTTATGATCTGTTTAAACTACTGAACACTGTAGCCCCCAAGTGTCGGGTCGTATGCCTACAGCGACTTGGGACTTACATGTACTTTTCCTTTGAAAAGAATAACATCATATGATGTAGCCCCCAAGTGCAGGGTCGCATGTCTACAGCGACTTGGGACTGTATGAGAATAATATAACCCATTTGTAAATATACAAGCAATGCTGAATCAGGACGGCTCAGAAATTTCTAAGTTGAAGGAGCGGGACTTGTTGCTTTATCTAGTAGTGCCATCATGCACTTCAGAAATTATCTTGAATTGATATTAATCTTGATTGAATGAATCCTTGACCGTGGTTGCAGTACAACCCAGCAATTTATTGGTTTGTATGAATATCCTGGAATAATGCCTTTGTGCTTGAAATGAATCCTAGGTCATGATTGCAGTGCAACCCGGCAAATATGTGTGGAGAAATCCATAAGTGTTGTAGTTTACTACATAGCACATGTTGAATAACCCGGTCAATTAAATGACCCGGCATTATATGTGACCCGGCGGATTTGTAACCTGGGAATTTAGAAAAATTGATACCTGCAAAGAAAAATGCATCGATAAACAGATATATATAGAGAGAAATAGCATATGACATATAAAAAATAAATAACAAGCCGGCTTTCAGGGCACGACATAA
Source organism: Thinopyrum elongatum (assembly GCA_011799875.1). NCBI lineage: Eukaryota > Viridiplantae > Streptophyta > Magnoliopsida > Poales > Poaceae > Thinopyrum > Thinopyrum elongatum. The sequence continues at coordinate 180,706,204 of CM022303.1, forward strand.
AGACCGGCTTTCGAGGCTCGAGTCTGATTTGCTTCTGCGAAGCAGACCTTGTAGCCTCTTAATTTTTATCCTAGCTCTCTGAAAGCGGGCTCTCACGTGACTTTGATTGCTTGTATATATGTTGGTATTTCCCCGAAGAGGAGAGGATGATGCAGCACAACAACGGTAAGTATTTCCCTCAATTATGAAACCAAGGTTATCAATCCAGTAGGAGGATCCACACATACTATGTAAACAACACCTGCACACAAATAACAAATAGTTGCAACCCAACGCATTAGAGGGGTTGTCAATCCCTCCTTGGTATTGAGATAGATTAAATTGTATGAGATTGGATAAATAGATCTAACAAAAACACAAAATAAAACAAATAAAGAAAAATTGCTGCAAGGTATTTTTGGTTTATATGATAGGAAAATAGACCCGGGGGCCGTAGATTTCACTAGAGGCTTCTCTCGAGAAAATAGCATACGCTGGGTAAACAAATTACTGTTGAGCAATTGATAGAAAAGCAAAAAATTATGACGATATCCAAGGCAATGATCATGTATATAGGCATCACGTCCAAGATTAGTAGACCAACTCCTTCTTGCATCTACTACTATTACTCCACACATCGACCGCTATCCAGCATGCATCTAGTGTATTAAGTTCATGAAGAAACGGAGTAATGCAATAAGAACGATGCCATGATGTAGACAAGATCTATTCATGTAGGAATATACCCCATCTTTTTATCCTTAATGACTATGATACATGCGTGTCATGTCTCCTTCTGTCACTGAGATTGAGCACCGCAAGATTGAACCCATCACAAAGCACCTCTTCCGATGGCAAGAAAAATCAATCTAGTTGGCCAAACCAAACCAAAGTTTCGGAGAAGAAATACGAGGTTATAAAGATCATATAAATAAAGGAGTTCAGAGAAGACTCAAATAATATTCATAGATAGAACTGATCATAAACTCACAATTCATCGGATCCCAACAAACACACCGCAAAAAGTCATTACATCAAATATATCTCCAAGAACATCGAGGAGAACATTGTATTGAAGATCAAAAAGAGAGAAGAAGCCATCTAGCTACTACCTACGGACCCGTAGGTCTATAGTAAACTACTCACACATCATCGGAGGGGCAAGCGTGTTGATGAAGAACCCCTCCGTGATCGTTGACCCCTCCGGCAGAGTGCTGGAGAAGGCCTCTAGATTGGATCTCGTTGTTCTGGAACTTGCGGCGGCAGAAACTGTTTTCATTCGACTCCCCTACGGTTTTTGGGATTTTAGAGTATTTATAGAGCTGATAGTCGGTGGAGAAGCCTCCCGTGGGCCCCGCTACCCACCAGGGCGCACCTGGGACCTCTGGCATGCCCTGGTGCCTAGTGGGCTCCACGGTCCTCCTATGGTGCACTTCCTTGGCCTCCTTGTTGTCTTTTGAGCAGAAAAAAATTCTCCAAAAAGTTTCGTGGCATTTGGACTCCGTTTGGTATTGATTTTCTGTGAAGTAAAAAACAAGCAAAAACAGCAACTGACACTGGGCACTATGTCAATAGGTTAGTCCCAAAAAATGATATAAAGTTGCTAGTAAATGAATATAAAACATCCAAGATTGATAATATAACAACATGAAACAATCAAAAATTAAAGATACGTTGGAGACGTACTAGCATCCCCAAGCTTAATTGATGCTCGTCCTCGAGTAGGTAAATGATAAAAACAGAATTTTTGATGTGGAATGCTGCCTAACATATTTATCACATATTCTTTTTGTAACACCCCTGTGTAATAAGCACTGTGTTCTTCTGTTAAACATGCCAGGTCATCAACATTTGCCATGCTTGATCACAGTGGTAAAACAAATCAATTCAAATTTCTCTCTGAAAACAATTCAATTTCTAAGTGCAAAATAAAGTTGCCCAAAAGTTGTGGGAAAAATGTTCATCATCAAGCAAATATTCCAAAACAAATGTTTCTAAGGAAAACAACATCACCATCAACTCATATTTGGGTTAGTGCATTTTAAACAGTGTAAAAATAGCACTTTAAATGCCTTTTCATTTTTGAAAAATCCAAATGAATTCCAAAATTGTCCAAACTTTATGTGGCAGAGCAAAATATTCTAAAGTATTTGTTTTGGCCAGGCCCACCTTTTTACTAATTCATTTGGTGGCTTAAAATTGAATGGAAAAGGCTACAGTTAAATGAAAACAGAAAAGAATTAAAGAAAAGAAAAAGCCCGCAGCTATTGGGCCTGAGTAACCCGGCCCAACACCCCCTTCCCCTTCCTACTGCACACGCGCGCGCGCTGTCATCTCCACCGCAGCCGTCGCGCCTGGCCCCCCTAGTCCCCGCTCGACAGCGGCCACCCGCGCTCGTCGTGGAGGGGATAAGGTCGAGGCCTCCTCTTTTCCACCTGGCCACTTCTCCTTTCTCTCCCTTGCTCTCCAGCGCTCGCGCTCGCCCCCTCCTCTCCAGTCTCGAGCGCATCGCCGCCGCACCTCCAACAGCTTGCGGCCACCAGCGCCGTCCCGTCCTCCTTAGCTGCCCACGGGCTTCGCCACGGACGTCCACCTTTCCTGGTGCCCTAGGACGGGGCCGGGAACCCCCACAGACGCCGCACACCATCGCCCCCTTCCTCCTCGGCCGCCGTCGATCCCCGTCGACACCGGCCTCCCTCCGCGCTCCCGTTGCTCGCCGGACCTCCTTGTGTCCCCACGGAGAGCCTCTGCCTCCTCCCCTTCTCTCCCAACACCGTGCCGATGCCTAGCTAGCTCGTCCGCGAAGCCGTGCTCCGGTCGCCACCATTACCGTCGTCCCCGTGACCCCGAGCCGTTTTGGCCTCGCCCAACCGCACTAGCTCACTCATGGAGCCCCGTAGGTCACCCCTGACCGCCTAGATCGCTCGCGCACGCGCCGCAGCTCTGAATCCGTGCACACCCAAACTCTGGCACCACCCAGCTCGACGCCGGCGATGATTCCGTCCATCCCAGCCCGCGCCACCGGTGCCATCCGACGCGGCGCTCAGAGCCCGTTCGAACGCACCCGCACACGCGCTAAACCGAGCCCTGTAGCGTTTTTCCGAGCAGCTCCGGCAAAGTAGCCGCCGCAGGAGGCTCGCCGGAGCTCTTTCCGACGTCGCCGCTGATGTGGCCCTCCGGGCCCCACCCATGTGCCACTGACCGCGGGCCCCACAGGCCTGAGTTGACCCCGCTGACCGGGTTAACTGCTGACTGGGCACCGTGGCCCACTGACATGCGGGCCCCACTAGTTTAATACGTTTTTAGAATAAATAAAATGTTAATTAATCTTTTAGTTAATTAGTTAGCTAATCAGTCACTGACAGCGGGTCCCAGTAACTAATTAGGTTAATTAGTTAATTTAATCTACTGCTAATTTAGTCTAGTCTATGACAGAGGGGCCCCACCTGTCAGGTTTGACTCTGGTCAGTCGATTGTTGACCACTGACGTCACCTTTACCTCATGCTAATGTCATCAGACACTATTCTGTATAATGTTGATTTAAATTAATTAAATAAATCCAGAAAATGTTTAAAACTTTAGAAAATCATAGAAATTAAACCGTAACTCGGATCGAAAAACTTTGTACATGAAAGTTGATCAGAACGACGAGACAAATCCAACCGTTCCATTTGTTTCCTTGCCGAGACCCTCTACAGAGGTGAAGCCACAACTTTTGGCCTGTTTCTGGTAGATGAATAGTGCATATACACCAGTTAATAATTCCAACTTAAACCCTAAAATAACTAATATGACTTAGACATGTTTTTAGGCAACCATGCACTGTACATTAGCATAGCATGCGCTGTGGTGCTCATGTTTGTATTGTATTTATTTGTTTCCTCCCCCTCTTCTATCTTGGTAGACCTCGGTACCGACGCAGTTCTCGAGACCGACGCAACTCAGGAGCCCAACGACACCGTTGACGACCTTGCCTTTGCCGCAGAGCAACCAGGCAAGCAACACCCCCCCCCCCCTTGAGCATGCCTATATCGCCTATTATTTGTCTCTTATGCTTGCATTAGAATTGCTGCTGCTACTGTTTATCCAATTCTGATGCATAGCCTGTTTTTGTAACTGCTATTGATATCTACCTGCTTATCCTAAACTGCTTAGTATAGGCTGGATAGAGACCCCAGTGACCCCAATTGTCCCAGTTGCTACGCTGGATCATCGGAAGACTCGACGACCAGGCCCCAGCACCGCACATCACTCCCTTAATTGTACGACACTGCAGCGTTACTATCGAGTGCCGAGGATGATACCTCGTTTAGCACTTCTGATGTTAACTCTGTAGAGTAGCTATTCGGTCATGGTCATCGAGGGTGATTCCTGCTTCACCACTTCCGATAACGACGCCGTCATGCAACACATTAAGTGTGAACCTCGAGGGTGATTCCTCCTACATTCACCTTGACAGATACATCGAGTAGGAATCCAATGAGAGTGATACCTCGGATTCCCTGATGTTATGGACACACGGATACTTCGAATTTACAACTGTTACTTGGAAAGGCGGGTCGACCATGAGGGGTACCCGTGAGTGATGTGGAGACGGGTTGACCTGGAGGGTGCCTGAGAAATAAATACGAGGTGTGGCCGGGCATTCTTAGCCCTTGCTGCAAGTCCTCGAGACGGGGCGACGGGGTCACATCGATCGTGAGTCTCTGCTCGTTACCGCACCACCAATACACTAATGATTTGGATATGTGATCTGAGTGGGCCTCTGGCCCGATAGCACTAACCATCACGCGGGAATAAATATGGGTACTCTACATCGTAGCATCAGCCGAAAGCTCTGTCAGACGTCCAGTTCAGCATCGCGGCTGGGACGGACCGGTGCCCTCCTGGTGCCTGGCTTTCCCCTGCATGCAACAACCCGGAGTGCACAGGGCGATTGCCCAAGACCCCTGAGCGCTTAGGATGTAGACTGACGGGGACCTCTCTGCTGAGCTTTAGGTAGGGCTGCGGTGTGTCATTTGGCCGAGGCCGGGCATGACCCGGAAAAGGGTGTCTGGCCGGAGTTAAGCGAGCGTGGTGGGTAAGTTGTTGCACCCCTGCAGGGAAGAACTAATCTATGCATAGCCGGATCCTCGGTAACGGACGCTCGGAGTTGTATCCCGATCGATACAACTAGAACTGGATACTTGTGATGAGAAATGGATAGTATGGCTCTGGGATCGCTTTCTCGCAGGGAGTCGAGGAAGGATCTCTGGGCGAGGTTGATACTTAATACTGCTACTACTTTATGATGTACTAATCTACTATCTTCTAATGTTGTAAGACCGCTGAAGATGCTAGTCTTCGATAGGACTAGGCCTTCTCTCTATTCTGGCATTTCTGCAGCCCAGCCCATGTATATAGCCTTTCGTTGATAATGTTGCATATGTAATGTAGATCCTTGCTTGCTGAGTACTTCGGATGACTACTCACGGTTGCTTTGCTTCCTGTTTTTTCCCATACCCGTTTGATGCAACCAGATGACGGAGCCCCGGAGCCAGCTGCCCCCTGTCTACGACTACTACTACTACCCCGAGGATGGCTACTACTACGAGTTTGCCGATGACCAGGAGTAGGATCGGAGGGTCCCAGGCAGGAGGCCTGTGCCTTTTCGATCGTAGTGTTTTCTTTTGCCCCGCCTTCTTAAAGGCCTATCTATGTTTTCTTTTATATCTATACTCAGATATCTGATGCTTCCGCTGATGCTTGTATGCGAGCTTATGTATTCGAGCCCTCGAGGCCCCTGGCTTGTAATATAAAGCTTGTATGACTTTATTTATGTTTTAGAGTTGTGTTGTGATTCCTTCAAGTGAGTCCTTAGGCTAGATCATGTGCATTTGCGTGCATGATTAGTGCACGATTAAGCCGGGGGTGTCACAAGTTGGTATCAGAGCCGACTACCTGTAGGAACCCCCCTTTCCAACTCCTTGGCCAAAGTTGAGTCTAGTCATCCAAAACTGTTTTACTAACATGGTTGTGTGGCTTACGGGCCAACGTCGCCAATTGGGTGGTATTAGGATCTTTTATTCCTCTTCCTTACTCTGGGACTCTGATCTCTCTTCCTTTTGGGTTAAAATTTTACTAACTCCAACATTAGGTTCACGTGATCACATCCACCCGGAGTTCTGAAATTACCCCCTTTCTTCAAGTTTGTGGGCCAAGTTCTACTTGCAGGATCCTTTTATCGAGGGCACCCTGTGCTGTCTCTTGCAGATTCCTCGCTTCAGCAGTTTTTCTTTGACGTTGATGTAGCCTTTGCTATGTCTCGTTGTGTACTTCCTTACCGCGTGCCTACGCGCCGCCTAGTTTGTCTAGGTGTGAGCGTTCCCGAGCTTGACTATCCGTTGGAATCTAATTCTGTGCATGGATTCGTATGTCTTTAACGACTACTATGATATATCTAATGCCCTTCTTCTTCATTACTCATGTTACATCGTGAATGACCTCTTACACATGCAGTTTTTCTTGCTAAACTGCCCCTGTTGATTTGGCAGGATGGCTGACGATCCTCCACCTCCACCTTATATTGCCGCAATGATGCAGCAGTTTGAATTGAGCCGTCAGCTCAACGAGAATTTGGTGAACCATTTGGAACGCAACAATGCTCATCAGGAGCCTGGTCCGATATCGCTTCTAGATTTCGTGCGCCTCAACCCGTCTGTTTTCCGCAACTCCACCAAACCTATGGATGCTGATGACTGGCTCTGAGACATCCTGTTTGAGATGAAATCAGCTAATGTTGCTCCTAACAATTACGTCACCTTGGCGACATTCCACTTGAAGGGCCCAGCTGCTCAATGGTGGGAAAGCCACAAGGTTATGCTACCTACTAGAACTGAAACCACTTGGCAGGAATTTCAGTCAGCCTTTCATGCACAGTACATTCCTCAAGGTCTGATGGACCAGAAGAAGCAGGAGTTCCACAAACTCTCTCAGGGAAAAATGACTGCGGATGAATACCAGAGGAAATTCCTTGAATTATCCCGCTATGCAGAGGATGACGTCTGCACTGACGCACGCAAGCAGGAGAAATTCCGTGAAGGACTGCGTACTGATATAAACCTCGCACTTGCTGTTCATGATTGCACAGACTTCGCGATGCTTGTCAGCCAATCTTTTCGAGTTGAAACTGCTCTGACTAAATACCAGGAGTCGCTCAAGCGCACTCGTGATGTTGGCTCATCCTCGGGTCAGCCTGCTCGGAAACGTCAATTCTGGATCCCGCACAATGTTTTTCACCACCCAGCTCCAGTACCGAGGCCGTCTTATGTTGCACCTCGTTTGCCTCCACCGCCGAGACAAATAACGGTTCAATCTGGACAGCCCAATGCTATGGCTCCTCCCCATAATGATGATTTATGCTGCAAGTGTGGACAGCCAGGACACCTTACTATCAATTGTCGCCGGGATCCGTCTCAGAATGTATCGCGCCCTCCTGATGGTCGTACGAAGGGCCATTGAACCCATCGTTGTAGAAATCGTAAGGCCAGGATGTCTGCTATGGTCCGAGGACAGGTCACTCACGTCAAAATGGGAGAAGCTCGTGAGTCCCCTAAAATCGTGATGGGAACTCTGCCAGTTAATTCAGTTGTAGCTTCTGTTCTCTTTGATTCCGGGGCATCACATTCCTTTATGTCTCAACAATTTGCTCAACGGCATGAGCTACCTCTAGAGTTGTTGCCCACCCCATTAGAGATTATCACTCCCCGTTCCAGGTGGCAAACCAAGATGGTAAGTCACAACAATCAGATCAGAATTGAAGGGTTGATGTTCTCTGCTTCCCTTATTGCTCTTGGACCTTCCGACATAGACATCATTCTCGGTATGGACTGGTTGACCGCCCACAATGCTTTGATTGACTGTGCCGCTAAGAAAGTCCAACTTACCCATCCGTCTGGCCAGACAGTCAAATACTCAGCTCAAACAGTTCAGAATGCCGAGAATCAGATATATGCTCTGAATGCATTGAATGCTTCACCTCTTGAAGCATCGAGAATGTTCCAGTTGTTCATGATTTTCAAGACGTCTTCCCAGAGGACATTCCAGGAATACCCCCTGTTAGAGCTGTCGAGTTTGTCATCGACTTGAAACCAGGCACAACTCCTATTGCGAAGCGTCCTTATAAGATGCCTCCGCACCACCTTCTCGAGCTTAAGGAAGAAATCGACAAGTCACTTAAGAAGGGTTTCATCCGCCCCAGTTCATCTGCTTGGGGGGCACCTTCCCTCTTTGTCAAGAAGAAGGATGGTACGAATCGGTTGGTTCAAGATTACCATCCTATCAACCAGGCAACCATACAGAATAAGTATCCACTTCCTCGGATCAATGATCTGTATGATCAACTTGCTGGATCATCAGTGTTCTCTAAACTTCACTTGATTCTAAATTTATGTAATAGTCAATACGGACCTTATAATGTCCACCAAATGGAGGATAACGAGGCTAACATATGCAGTGATGCTACATAATCAACCAGCTATGAAAGTAAGTATGGCCATACAGGGCAAGAGGTACTCACAAGAGCAATGCAGTGTGCAGTATAGTTGCGAGATTCTGTGGTCCCTTGAGAATGAATGTTCTTCTGGAAACAGTTTTTGTACAAGTGAGACGGTAAGGCACATGCAGAAATGTAGTTCAAATTGTGATGTGATATCATAGACAGTACCTTATGCTGCAGACGAGACCAATGTGTAACAAGATTATTCCAGTCACAGTCTGATAAATGTAGCACCGAAGACTTTACAGAAATTTCATTTATAGGCTTGCCATCGAAGTGCGCTTGCCTCAGGTAGGAACGATACTTCATCAACAAGTGCTTGAAAAGCGCAACCAACCCTTGCTCATCTTGATTATCCAGTTTGGTCATCGCCTATTTAAAAGAATGAAATCTTGTGTCTTATGTCAGCAGAAACATATGCACTAATTACCATGAATAACATTAGTACATTACTTACACGTAAGTTGCGGAGGAAGATTGGAAATTGTTCTGTGTCTGTGGTATAATCTTTCCATGAAGGAAAGATGCACACAAAGTTCCTGACAACAATATAAGCTTCGTCTTCTAAACTGGGAAGAAGTGAAACAGGGGTCCTATTTGCTGCAATTGGGGCTCTCTCTTGTTCGAAAAGGGATTTGGCAACTGGATTTGGTGTACTCTTTGCTGGAATGGGGGTTTTGCATCGTAGAGCTGGTGCTATGTCAACTGGCATCATCATACTGTTTGCTGCAGTTGGGGTCTGCTGAGTTGGGGCATCAGAGATGATCAGTGTAGTAGGGCTAGAGTCTGCTTGAGTTGGGGCCGTGTTTTGTGGGTCTGGTGATATTGCAACTACACCTAATGGGCTATTTGATTTATCAGGTGTCACTACCTTTTCCAAATACTTTGCTCGTGCTCCTCCGCGATCAGCAATCACCCTCTTACTTTTGAACGTGTGATACACAAGAACAGCATTTGAATGGATAAATATGGTATGATGACAGATGGAATATGTACTGAAAATGGATAGGCTGGGCGTATTCACATACACAATGTGTAAACTAAGCTAATGGCAGTGCAACAAAGTAGAAGCAATGCAAAGCATCAGTTGTAAGATTTGTGCGACCAATATAACCTTGGAAAGTTAGAGCAAGCACCTTGATGGGTTAATAAGATAGGGCATCTGCCTCTGACTCCTGCACTAGGGAGCTACATTGACTTAGGTCTCCCTCTAGCTCAGAATCATTGTTAGGATCATATTCTGAGCACGAATCTGTAGGTGGAGAGCATTTGCATTGCATTGCATCCAGACTTGATTTCAGTCCCTTAATGCCAAGTTTGATAGCCATGCCATTGTTCTGCTTTATTCTTTTCATGTGCACAAGGTCATAATCATTATGATGCTGTTCAGTATCTGAGATTCATGAAAACATAAAAAGTTGCCATATTATCTATGGAATGCATTGCGGATTCAACTCGGAGAGTGTCTTCCTACAAACCCCTGCATATACAAAGTTCATCCCCCAGCCGTGCTGACCAGACCACACACAGAAATACAAACCCCTTATGTCTCTATAACAGGCGGACACACATTTCAAAACTGAAGTAGGAACATTAGAATCGTATCAAATTCATATTTGAACAAATAAACTAAGGAATTATGAGTGGCATAATGTTTAGCTTCAAGGGTGGAGTGCTGGTAGTGCGACACAAAGCAAGTAGGCAGATTGTATTCCATGTAAAAGATCATAGTCTATGTAAAAGGTGGATATGACACTTTCTTTCTATACAATGCAGTGTTCCTTGCCCACACATGATGGAAGAGATCACACAGAGAAATACTATTCACTCATGTCTGCGGTTCCAGTATTTTGAAACAAGGTGGTCCACCCTAAAAGAATATTGACAACAAATATGACAAGGCCAACACAGAGGTAGTGAATCAATCATTACTTGTGAGCTTACTAGGACAAGTATGCAGAATTGTAACTGCAGTAAGAGACCGTCCAAAATCTGAATCAAGAAGTTGGTCTAGCACTTACTGTTTGCAACTAATCGACGTGAATAATTGGATATCATATTGAATGAGTAAGAAAGACAAGTAAAATTGTCAACAAACCTGGCCTGCAGTAGTATTCTGGGTCAATGTCACTATGACCAACAATCCAACATGACTAGTGTCTATTCCTAGGGCCGGAATTTTGAAACCCTATGAACTTTACAGGTACTAAAGATTACTAAAATATCTGAACCATTAAGTGTAGGTAGCACTCAGTACACAACAAACCCTAATGACAGTCCTGCCTAATGAGTAATGAATCAATTAGAAAATGGGTGATGAGGAGTGGCTGCTGAGTGTTGAGGACGTATCTCAAGATAAATCGGGTTGGCTTAGTGGGTGCTGCACGCCTGAGCCCTGAACGGACTGTGAAGGTAGGCACGGCGGCGCGCCCGGGCAGCGGTGACGCTATTAGGCGAGCGGCTCCTGACCTCCTATTAGTCCGGCCTCTCCTCCAAGAGTCCTGCCGTCCGGGGACGGCAAGTCACCGGCAAGGCAGGCGGCTGGGGGTGAGTAGAGATCGGAAGCGCAGCAGAACAGAGGGGAATCGGGGTCTGGGCCGACCCAAAATCCCAGGGTGGGCCACGGCCCACCGTGGGCACCCTGTAGATCCACACCCCAGTGGTGTACATGCATTTTCGAAACTAAATTAGGAACATTTAGCTGACCAATTAAACGACTCTGTTTTAATAATATCATATTCGTATTTGAACAACTAAGCTTGTTTAGTTTGATGGGTGGAGCAGCGCTATTATGACACAAAGCACGTAGGCTGATCATATAGTGATCATAAAAGGGGAGAAACCCTAAACATGATTAATTAAACCCAATTATGACTGTGCCATGGCATATTTGAAGCTGCAAACTGCAGAAATGCTTTTTAGCAACCATTGTTTGCTTCGAACTAAGAACTAATTTTTAAGAGCTGAAAGAAAGTACAGTAACCAAGTTACGATCTATTTTCTGGTTGAGATCAAAAAGTTGAGCAGATATGAAGTACTACCACCTCTCTTGCGGTGCCGTGTAGGCATCAGGGGTGCGATGGCTGTCGGTGGCATTGAAGTAGATCTGCGATGGTAGATGGGTGCATCGGGGGATAACTCCCGTTGCGGTGGACGAGAAGGTCGTGGGAGCGGCCCCGGCATGGAGGACGACGGCGCCGATGAAGCGAGAGGACGCGATGCAAGGCTCCTGGTGCGTTGCCGTGGATGAGAAACGTCCATCTCTAGCAGTGGACGGTGCGGTCTTGGTAGACGCTCCGGCATGGTGGAGGACGGCGGCGATGGATGGCGTGGAGGACGGTGGCGATGTATGGGGTGGCGGACGAAGGAGGATGGTGTGGGGATGGTGTTCTATCGCGGACAGTGTATGAATGGGAAAATGGAGGGAGAGGTATGGGGAACCATGTTTTTGGGATGCACCTGTCTGAAATATGGGAAAGTTACGAACTTAGCCTCCGTTTAAAATTTGGACGTCTCGTCGGTTGGGGATAGGATGGTAATCTCGCATCTCCCCCATATTTCCCCAGAGCGATTTCGGGCAAGGAGAGGGTGTTTTGGCGCCCACGGTGTATGAACGGGGCTGACAGGTAGGGCGGTTGTGTCACGTCTGAGTGAAGTTACAAACCTGCCCCTATTAAAAATATTTGCCTACATCGATTTCGGCCGAGTCGAGTTTGTTTTGCTGCCCACCGTGTATGAATGGGGAAATGGAGGGAGAGACAGAGATCTTTCAGACGAGCTTTAATCAAATGTGTTTTGCCGCCCATGTTTGGCGCCCACCGTGTCTGAATGGGCTCAGAGGCGGTCGTGTCATGTCTAATTGAAGTTACTAACCTACCCCTATTGAGAGCAGTGGAAATCGGGCCGATGGATTGTCCGTGTAAGGGGTAGACAGTAATTTCCATCTCGCAAACACTGGCTTCGGGCAGCCGACGTGGGAGTGGATATTTTGCTGCTTCTTTCAAATTTTGGGACAATAAGCATTCATGTTTACCCTGGCAACTAAATTCGAATCCATTTTATATTCTTATACGAATCTTTATAAATCATTCTATATTTTTTTATATATCTTCAAAAGCACAAAAAAGATGTATTCCACTATCATATATGAATATGATTTACAAATGCCGATACTCGAATTCAGAAGGTAGAATCCATTTTAAGGTGAATTCGTATATTTGAAACCACTTTACGTCCAACTCAAATGTAACATGTATGACACACGCAGCATATAGTGTACTCCCATTTAGATATGTACACAAGCGATGTTTCAAGATTCAAAATACTAAGTCAATCAACCAATAATGTACAAAAGTAATATACATAAACACTTATAGAGTATATGGATCAATAATATCAACTAACATACATAAGCCAGACCGCTGTACTTTTTTGCTAGAAGAGCATCATTTTTTTTAGCAAAGCTAGTACAGCATCTTGGCCCTTTCAGATGCATGCCACTTAAGGACTGTGACGCCCCCGGCTCAATCATGCACTAATCATACACGCAAATGCACACGATCAAGCCTAAGGACTCACGGGAAGATATCACAACACAACTCTAAAACATAAATAAAGTCATACAAGCTTTATATTACAAGCCAGGGGGCCTCGAGGGCTCGAATACATAAGCTTGCGTACAAGCATCAGCGGAAGGATCAGATATCTGAGTACAGATATTAAAGAAAACACAGATAGGCCCTTAGAAGGCAGGGCAAAAGAAAACACTAGGATCGAAAGGCGCAGGCCACCTGCCTGGGACAATTCGAACCTACTCCTGGTCGTCGGCCAGCTCGTAGTAGTAACCACCCTCGGGGAGTAGTAGCGATCATCGGCGTGGGCAGCTATCTCAGGGGCTCCGTCATCTGGTTGCATCGAATGAAATATAGGGGGAAAAGAAAGTAAAGCAACCGTGAGTACTCATCCGAAGTATTCAGCAAGCAAGGATCTACACTACATATGCAACATTATCAAAGGAAGGTTGTATATGTGGACTGGGCTGCAGAAATGCCAGAATAGAGAGGAAAGCCTAGTCCTATCGAAGACTAGCATATTCAGCGGTCTTGCAGCAATAGAAGAGAGTAGAACAGTACAATATGATGTAGCAGTAATGATATCAACCTCACCCAGAGATCCTTTCTCGACTCCCTGCGAGAAAGTAATCCCAGGGCCACATATCCAGGTATCATCACAAGTATCCAATTCTAGTTGTATCTATCGGGATACAACTCCGAGTGTCCTTTACCGTAGGACCGGCTATCGATAGATGTTTTCTTCCCTGCAGGGGTGCACCAACTTACCCACCATGCTTGATTAACTCCGGCCGGACACACTTTCCTGGGTCATGCCCGGCCTCGGCCAAACGATACACCGGAACCCTACCTAGAGCTCAGCAGAGAGATCCCCGCCGGTCTACATCCTAAGCGCTCAGGGGTCTTGGGCCATCGCCCTGTGCACTCCCGATCGTTGTGAGCAGGGTGAAGCCAGGCACCACGAGGGCGCCGGTCCATCCCGGCCGCAATGCTGAACTAGATGTCTGACAGAGCTTTCGGCTGATGCTATGATGCAGAGTGCCCATAACTATTCCCACATGATGGTTAGTGCTATCAGGCCGAAGGCCTGCTCGGATCAAATATCCAAATCGTTAGTGGACTAGGGGCTTGCGGTAACGAGCAGAGACTCATGATCGATGTGACCCCGTTGCCCCATCTCGAGGACTTGCGGCAAGGGCTAAGAATGCCTGGCCACACCTCGTATTCTCACTCGGGCACCATCCAGGTCAACCCGTCTTCACAACACTCGCCACTTAGGCTCACGCGGGTACCCCTCAGGGTTGACCCGCCTTTCCAAGTAACAGGGTAAAGTCCAAGTATCCATGTGTCCATAACATAAGGGGAATCCAAGGTATCACCCTCGTTAGATTCCTACTCGATGTATCCGTCAAGGTGAACTCGGAGGAATCACCCTCGATGGGTTCACACTTGATGCGTTGCACGACAGTGTCGTTTATCGGAAGTGGGGAAGGAGGAATCACCCTCGATGACCACGACCGAATAGCTACTCTACAGAGTTAACATCAGAAGTGCTACACGAGGTATCACCCTCGGCACTCGATAGTAACGCTGCAGTGTCGTTGCTACTAAGGGGATGATGTGCGGTGCTGGGGCCTGGTCGTCGAATCTTCTGATGATCCAGCGGGGCAATCGGGACAAGTGGGGTCACTGATAGGTCTCTACCCAGCCTATACTAGACAATTTAGGATAAGCAGGTAAGGTATCAATAGCAGGTTACAATAAACAGGCTATGCATCAGATTAGGTAAAGCAGTAGCAGCAGCAATTCTAATGCAAGCATGAGAGAAAGAATAGGAGATATCGGTATGCTCAAGGGGGGGTGCTTGCCTATTTGCTCGGCGGCAAGGGCAAGGTCATCAATGGTGTCGTCAACCTCCGGAGCTGTGTCAGCCTCGGGGAGGACGTCGGTGTCAGGGTCTACCGAGAGAGAAGAGGGGGAAGAAACAGTAAATATAAAGCAAACAAGAGCATGACATGACAATACACAGTGCCGGGTGTGTCCTAACGTATGGTCGCATGTCACCTAGGAAGGGGGAAACCATCCGGGAATGTTTTCCTGGTTCCGGACATTTGTCAGATGGGCGGGGCCGCCGGGGTCGGGCTCGGTCCAGATCGAGCGAGAGGGAGAGAGCGAGGGGGGGAGTGGGGATCGGCTAGGGTTTCGGTGGGTGGGGAGGGAGGTTATAGCGGCGGGGTGGGCCGGCCTGGGGGGCTGAGGCCAGCTGGGCTAGGCCCAGTTGGCCAGGGGGTTTTATTTTTTTATTATTTTTCTGTTTTGTTTTATTTTCAATTTATTTCCTTTTTATTTTAGTTTATAAAACATATAAGTGACACCTAAAAATAGTGTTACAACTTATGTCACTGTCACAAATGATTTGGCACTTTAAATAATTTAATTTGTATTTTGTTTATTATTTTAAGAGCATTTAAATAATAGTTTTGCCACTGTTTTAGTCACTATATTGTATTTAAATATTTTATAAAAGTATGGTTTCTATATGACAAATATCCAGGGATTATTTGCCACACCTCGAACATTTTAGTTTTCAAACTTGAACAACTTTTATTTGCACTTTCAGTTTGAATTTCCATTTGAATTTGAATTTGAAAAGAGATAGGATCCAGATGATGTTTAAGCACTATTGATCATGATGACATGGCATTATCAAAAGGGGATTACTGTAGTCAACCACTCGGGGTGTTACAAGTCTTCTCCACTAACAAGAATTCTCGTCCCGAGAATTAAGAGGTAGAAGGGAAAAGTTCGGGGTATTTAGCACGGAGGCTATCCTCGCGTTCCCAAGTGGCTTCATCTTCAGTATGATTTGACCACTGCACTTTCAGGAACTTGGTTGTCTTCTGATGGGTTTGACATTCAGCTTCATCGAGGATGCGGATCAGATGCTCCTTATAAGAAAGATCATCTTGCACTTCGAGCATTCATGATCTACTACTCGGTGCGGAGATTCCCTGAAGCAACGGTGAAGTTCCGACACATGGAAGACGTCGTGGATATGAGAGAATTGCGGCGGCAACTCCAATTTATAGGCCACCTGACCATGTCTTGCAACAATGCGGAAAGGACCAATGTAGCGTGGAGCTAACTTGCCCTTGATTCTGAAGCGGTGAGTGCCCTTCATAGGAGTGACACGAAGATAAGCTTGATCACCAGGTTGATAAGTCAAACCCCATCGTTTGCGATCATAGTTGCTCTTTTGGCGGTCCTGAGCCGCCTTGAGATTTTCTCGGACAATACGGACTTGCTCTTCGGCGTGTTGAACAATATCCGGACCCACGAGCGGTCGTTCCCCAGTTTCTGACCAATTCAGAGGGGTCTGACACTTACGTCCATATAGAACTTTAAAGGGAGCCATTTTCAAGCTGGCTTGATAGCTGTTGTTATAAGAGAACTCGGCATACGGGAGAGATTCTTCCCATTTCTTACCGAAAAATATAACACAAGCTCGAAGCATGTCTTCAAGCACTTGATTAACTCGCTCGACTTGGCCTTGGGATTGGGGATAATAGGCTGAACTCCAGGTAATATGAGTTCCCATAGCTTCTTGGAAACTTTCCCAGAACTTTGAGGTGAAAAGGCCGCCACGGTCCGAACTGATCTCCTTCGGAATACCGTGTAGTGAAACAATTCTGGAGATATACAATTCTTCTAACTGACTAGCAGTGATCGTCTCCTTGACAGGCAGAAAGTGTGCAACTTTAGAAAGTTGGTCGACGACTACAAGAATAGCATCGTGACCCTTCTGTGACTTGAGAAGGCCAGTAATGAAATCCATCTGAACCTTATCCCATTTCCATAGAGGAATAGGAAGTGGTTGCAAAATTCCAGCAGGCTTCTGATGTTCTGCTTTAACGCGATGACACACATCACATTCAGCAACATATCGAGCAATATCCTGCTTCATTTTAGATCACCAGTACCTTGGACGGAGATCACGATACATCTTGGTGCTACCCGGATGAATAGACAGCGGTGTATCATGTGCCTCCTTCATGACCTTATCAGTCATAAGCTCGAAGCGAGGTACCACAATGCGGTCTCTGAAATACAAGGTTCCATCTTCATACAGCGAGAAATCCCTGTACTTTTCAAGGTGAAGATCTTTCTTCATCAGATCAATTTCAGCATCTTTAGCTTGCGCATTCTTAACAGCTTTCTCAAGATCTGGCTGTATCACAAGGTTATTAAGAGATCCCTGTGGAACAATACGCAGATTCAGCTTGCGCAGTTCTTCAAAAAGATGAGGTTGAGCTCGCTTAACCATGAGGTTGTCGCAATAGGACTTGCGGCTTAAGGCATCAGCCATCACATTAGCCTTGCCAGGGGTATAAGAAATACCCAAATCATAGTCCGTAATGGTCTCCATCCATCTTTGCTGACGGAGGTTTAGAGATGGTTGAGTGAACAAGTACTTCAGACTTTTATGATCCATGTAGATCTCACAACAATTACCGAGAAGGTAATGTCGCCACAACTGCAATGCATAGATGACAGCAGCTAGTTCTAGATCATGTACTAGATAGTTCTCTTCATGCGGACACAACTGTCAAGAGCCGTAAGCAATCACCTTACGCTCTTGCATTAGGACAAAGCCCAATCCTTCACGGGATGCATCACAATAAATCACAAAGTCTTTGCGAGAATCTGGAGGAGCAAGCACTGGGGCAGAAGTTAGCTTGTCTTTGAGTGTTTGAAAACTTTCCTGGCATTTTTCTGTCCATGCAAACTTCACGCCGTTGTGAAGCAGATCAGTCAGGGGCTTAGCAATCTTGGAAAAGTTCTCAACAAACCGACAGCAATAGCTTGCAAGGCCAAGAAAACTTCTCACTTGCATGATGTTCTTCAGAGGATTCCAGTCAAGAATAGCCTGAACCCGCTCCGGGTTAATAGCAATTCCGTCCTTGGAAATCACATGACCAAGGTAGGTTACTTCAGAAAGCCAAAATTCACATTTGGAGTATTTGGCATACAACTGGTGTTCTCGGAGCCTTTCCAGTACAAGACGGAGGTGGTCAGTATGTTCTTCTTCATTCTTCGAATAAACCAGAATATCATCCAGATATACCACGACGAATTTGTCGAGATAATCCATGAAGATGTAATTCATTAACCGGGAGAAGGTAGCTGGAGCATTAGTCAAGCTGAAAGACATGACAGTGTACTCATAAGAACCATAGCGAGTAACAAATGCAGTCTTGGGAATATCCTCTTCACGAACACGGATCTGATGATAACCCAACCTCAAGTCAAGTTTAGAAAACACCAATGACCCAGCAAGTTGATCATACAAATCATTGATCCGAGGAAGCGGATATTTGTTCTGGATGGTGGCTTGGTTAATGGGCCGATAGTCCTGAACCAATCGGTTAGTCCCATCCTTCTTCTTAACAAAGAGTGAAGGTGCTCCCCAAGCAGAGGAACTGGGGCGGATGAAACCCTTCTTAACTAATTTGTCAATTTCTTCCTTAAGCACGACAAGGTGGTGTGGAGGCATCTTATAAGGACGCTTCGCAATAGGGGTAGTGCCAGGCTTCAAGTCGATGACGAACTCAACAGCACTAGCAGGGGGTATTCCTGGAAGTTCCTCTAGGAAGATGTCTTGAAAATCACGAACAACGGGAACGTTCTCAATGCCTTCAAGAGGTGAAGTATTCAACGCATTCAGAGCATAAATCTGGCTCTCGGCATTCTGTATTATCTTGGCTGAGTAGTTGATCATCTGACCAGAAGGGTGTGTGAGCTGGACTGTCTTAGTAGCACAGTCAATCAAAGCATTATGGGCTGTCAACCAGTCCATACCGAGAATGATGTCTATGTCAGAAGGTCCAAGAGCAATAAGGGAAGCAGAGAACATCAACCCTTCAATTCTGATCTGATTGTTGTGACTTACCATCTTGGTTTGCCACCTGGAACGGGGAGTGATAATCTCTAATGGAGTGGGTAATGAGCTCATAGCTAACCCATGTATTTGTGAAAATTGCTAGGACACAAAGGAATGTGATGGCCCGGAATCAAAGAGAACAGAAGATGCAACTGAATTAACTAGCAGAGTTCCCATCACGATTTTAGGGGACTCACGAGCTTCTCCCATTTTGACATGAGTGACCTGGCCACGACCCATAGCAAGCGGCCTGACCTTACGACTTCTGGAATGATGGGTTCGATGGCCCTTCATATGACCATCAGGAGGACGTGGTGCAGCCTGAGGAGAAGCCATGGCATTGGACTGTCCACCCTGAATCGTTAGCTGTCTCGGCGGCGGAGGCAGACGAGGTGCAACATAAGACGGCCTTGGTGTTGGAGCAGGACGATGATGAACATTGTGCGGGATCCAGACTCGACGTTTCTGAACAAGCTGACCCGAGGATGAGCTAGCTTCATGAGTGCGCTTGAGCGACTCCTGGTGTTTAGTCAGAGCAGTCTCAACTCAGAAAGTTTGGCTGACAAGCGTTGCGAAGTCTGTACAATCATGGATAGCAAGTGCGAGATTTATATCCGTACGCAGTCCTTCACGGAATTTCTCCTGCTTGCAGGCATCAGTGTCGACGTCATCTTTAGCATAGCAGGATAATTCGAGAAATTTCCTCTGATATTCATCCATAGTCATTGTGCCCTGTGTGAGTTTGCGGAACTCCTGCTTCTTCTGGTCGATCAGACCTGGAGGAATGTACTGTGCACGAAAAGCTGACTGAAATTCCTGCCAAGTGGTTACAGATTCAGCAGGCAACATACTCTTGTGGCTTTCCCACCATTGAGCAGCTGGACCCTTTAAATGGAATGTCGCAAAGATGACGTAATTGTCAGGGGAAACATTAGCTGACTCCATCTCAAACAGGATGTCACAAAGCCAATCATCAGCATCCATAGGATTGGTGGAGTTGCGGAAAACAGACGGGTTGAGGCGCACGAATTATGGCAGAGTTATTGGAGCAGACTGTTGCTGAGCACTCTGGTTTGGGAACTGAGTCAATATCCCGGTCATAACCTGACGGTTTAGTTCAAACTGCTGCATCATTGCGATAATATAAGGCGGAGGTGGGGGATCGTCAGCCATCATGCCAAATCAACAGGGGCAGTTAGCAAAAAAAACTACAGGTGTATGGAGTTTTTCATGATGTAACACGGGAAATGAACAGGAAAGGCATTAGATATACGATAGTAGTCGCTAAATACATACCTATCCATGCACAGAGTTAGATTCAAACGGATAGTACGCACCCGGGAACGCTCGCAGCTAGACAAACTAGGCGGCGCGCAGGCACGCGGTAAGGAAGCACACAATGAGACATAGCAAAGGCTACATCCACGTCGGAGAAAACTGCTGGGGCGAGGA
Source organism: Thinopyrum elongatum (assembly GCA_011799875.1). Classification (NCBI taxonomy): domain Eukaryota; kingdom Viridiplantae; phylum Streptophyta; class Magnoliopsida; order Poales; family Poaceae; genus Thinopyrum; species Thinopyrum elongatum. The sequence goes on from CM022303.1 coordinate 180,726,684, forward strand.
ATCTGCAAGTGACAACATAGGGTGCCCTCGATAAAAGGATCCTGTAAGCAGAACTTGGCCCGCAATCTTGAAGGAAGGGGGGAAATTTCAGAACACCGGGTGGATGTGATCACGACAACCTATTGTTGGAGTTAGTAAAATTTTAACCCGAAAGGAAGAGAGATCAGAGTCCCAGAGTAAAGGTCGAGGAATAAAAGATCCTAATACCACCCAGTTGGCGACGTGGGCCCGTAAGCCACACAGCCAAGTTAGTAAAACAGTTTTCGGTTACTAGACTCAACTTCGGCCAAGGAGTTGGAAAGGGGATTCCTAGAGGCAGTCGGCTCTGATACCAACTTGTGACGCCCCCGGCTCAATCATGCACTAATCATACACGCAAATGCACACGATCAAGCCTAAGGACTCACGGGAAGATATCACAACACAACTCTAAAACATAAATAAAGTCATACAAGCTTTATATTACAAGCCAGAGCCTCGAGGGCTTGAATACATAGCTCGATGGCATACAAGCATCAGCGGAAGCATCAGATATCTGAGTACAGATATTAAAAGGGAAACAGAAAGGCCTTTAGAAAGACGGGAGAAAATAAAACACTATGATCGAAAGGCGCAGGCCTCCTGCCTGGGACCCTCCGAACCTACTCCTGGTCGTCGGCCAGCTCATAGTGGTAGCCACCCTCGGGGTAGAAGTGGTAGCTAAAGTCATCAACCGGGGCAGCGGTCTCAGGGGCTCCGTCATCTGGTTGCATCGAATGAAATATGGGGGAAAAAGAAAGTAAAGCAACCGTGAGTACTCATCCGAAGTACTCAGCAAGCAAGGATCTACACTACATATGCAACATTATCAAAGGAAGGTTGTATATGTGGATTGGACTGCAGAAATGCCAGAATAGAGAGGAAAGCCTAGTCCTATCGAAGACTAGCATCTTCAACAGTCTTGCAGCATTAGAAGAGTGTAGATTAGTACAATATAAAGTAGTAGTATCTATAAGTCTCAACCTCACCCAGAGATCCTTTCTCGACTCCCTACGAGAAAGCAATCCCAGAGCCATACAGTCATCAACCTCGTCCAGAGATCCCTTCTCGACTCCCTGCGAGAAGCAATCCCAGAGCCATAATATCCAATTCTAGTTGTATCGATCGGGATACAACTCTGAGTGTCCATTACCGAGGATCCGACTATGCATAGATTAGTTCTTCCCTGCAGGGGTGCACCAACTTACCCACCACGCTTGCTTAACTCCGGCCGGACACACTTTCCTGGGTCATGCCCAGCCTCGGCCAAACGACACACCGCAACCCTACCTAGAGCTCAGCAGAGAGGTCCCCATCGGTCTACATCCTAAGCACTCAGAGGTCTTGGGCCATCGCCTTATGCACTCCGAGTCGTTGCGTGCAGGGGGAAGCCCGGCACCAGGGGGCGCCGGTCCGTCCCGGCCGCAATGCTGAACTGGACGTCTGACAAAGCTTTCGGCTGATGCATACGATGCAGAGTACCCATATTTATTCTCGTGTGATGTTTAGTGCTATCGGGCCAGAGGCCCACTCGAATCAAATATCCAAATCGTAGTGTGTTGGTAGTGCGGTAACGAGCAGAGACTCACGATCGATGTGACCCCATCGCCCCGTCTCGAGGACTTGCGGCAAGGGCCAAGAATGCCCGGCCACGCCTCGTATTCATCACTCGGGCACCATCCAGGTCAACCCATCTCCATATCACTCGCGGGTACCCCTCAGGGTCGACCCGCCTTTCCAAGTAACAGGGTAAAGTCCAAGTATCCGTGTGTCCATAACATCAGGGGAATCCGAGGTATCACCCTTGTTGGATTCCTACTCGATGCATCCGTCAAGGTGAACTCGGAGGAATCACCCTCGATGGGTTCACACTTGATGTGTTGCACGACAGCGTCGTTTATCGGAAGTGGGGAAGGAGGAATCACCCTCGATGACCACGACCGAATAGCTACTCTACAGAGTTAACATCAGAAGTGCTACATGAGGTATCACCCTCGGCACTCGATAGTAATGCTGCAGTGTCGTTACAACTAAGGGGGTGATGTGCGGTGCTGGGGCCTGGTCGTCGAGTCTTCTGATGATCCAGCGGGGCAATCGAGACAAGTGGGGTCACTGATAGGTCTCTACCCAACCTATACTAGACAGTTTAGGATAAGCAGGTAAGGTATCAATAGCAGGTTACAATAAACAGGCTATGCATCAGATTAGGTAAAGCAGTGGTAGCAGCAATTCTAATGCAAGCATGAGAGAGAAAGAATAGGCGATATCGGTATGCTCAAGGGGGGGTGCTTGCCTGGTTGCTCGGCGGCAAGGGCAAGGTCGTCAATGGTGTCATCAACCTCCGGAGCTGCGTCGGCCTCGGGGACGACGTCGGTGTCGGGGTCTACCGAGAGAGAAGAGGGGGAAGAAACAGTAAATATAAAGCAAACAAGAGCATGACATGACAATACGCAGTGCCGGGTGTGTCCTAACGTATGGTCGCACGTCACCTAGGAAGGGGGAAACCATCCGGGAATGTTTTCCCGGTTTCGGACATTTGTCAAACAGATGACCGGAGGGAAACGGTTCCATATTCGGATAGTTAGGGACGTGTGGCGGACGAACGGACCGCGTATTCGGATTCGTCTCGTCGTTCTGAGCAACTTTCATGTACAAAGTTTTTCCATCGGAGTTACGAATTATTTTCTATGATTTTCTAAAGTTTAAACTAAATTCTGGAATTATTTAAATTATTAAATCCAATATTATCCGAAACAGTGCTTGCCGAGGTCAGCATGACATCAGCATGATGTCACAGGTTAATTAGACAGAACGGATTAGTCCTAATTAGGTGATTAGTTTAATTAAACCAAATTAATTAAGTTAATTAATTCACTAATTAATTAACTAATTAATTTTTTTATTTTTTTAATAGGGGCGTGGGCCCCGTTGTCATAGGGCCAGGGGGTACTGGCCCAGTGGTCAGTGGCCCATAGGCCACATCGAGCACGGGCGTGCACGGGGCCGAGCGGGCGCGGCGAGGTGGCTCGCCGGAGCGCGGCCACGACGAGCGGGCGGCACCAGCGGTGGTAGCCGAGCTGCAGCAGCAGCAGCAAAAGCAGCCGAAGCAGCGGCTAGCGAGCAGCGTGCGCGAGCGCGGGGCGGCGGGCAGCGTGCGCGAGCGTGGCGCGGTGGCAGGGCGAGGCGCCAGCGGGCCGGGGTGAGCGCGTGCGAGGCCAGAGCGCGGCGCGGCGAGGCCGGCTGGGCGGGCCACGCCGGGCAGCGGCGTGCGAGGGCTCGGGCGGAGCGCGGGCGTGGGCGAGCGAGCGGACAGAGGCTCGGCGAGACATGGCGCGAGCAGCGGCGGTGTGAGCGGGTCAGGCGGCGGCGACCGAGAGGGAGACAGAGGCGGGCGAGCTCACAGCCGGTGCAGGGGATCGGCCGGCGAGGCTCGGGGAAGCTATCGGAGAGGGGGACGAGGACGGGGCGGCGTCGGGGACGGCGTGGTAGCCGGAGCGGCGTGGCCGGCCGGCGGGGACGGGCTGGGGGGAGTGGGGATCGGCTAGGGTTTCGGTGGGTGGGGAGGGAGGTTATAGCGGCGGGGTGGGCCGGCCTAGGGGGCTAAGGCCAGCTGGGCTAGGCCCAGTTGCCAGGGGTATTTTTTTCTGTTTTGTTTTATTTTCAATTTATTTCCTTTTTATTTTAATTTATAAAACATATAAGTGACACCTAAAAATAGTGTTACAACTTATGTCACTGTCAGAAATGATTTGGCACTTTAAATAATTTAATTTGTATTTTGTTTATTATTTTAAGAGCATTTAAATAATAGTTTTGCCACTGTTTTAGTCACTATATTGTATTTAAATATTTTATAAAAGTGTGGTTTCTATATGACAAATATCCAGGGATTATTTGCCACACCTCGAATATTTTAGTTTTCAAACTTGAGCAACTTTTATTTGCAATTTTATATTGAATTTCCATTTGAATTTGAATTTGAAAAGAGATAGGATCCAAATGATGTTTAAGCACTATTGATCATGATGACATGGCATTATCAAAAGGGGATTACTGTAGTCAACCACTGGGGGTGTTACAAGGACCATCTATACTACTATTATTGCTGAATGCACATTCAGCCCGATTGGCATATTTGTAGGTCTGGCATAGCAATCAAAATGAAATGTCTCAGAGTCCTATCAATTAATCCAGATTCGTGCTAAAAAAATTACAAACCAAAAAACAAAAAACAATTATTACATGATCTCTAAAACAAATGGTTTGATCAATTACATGAACAAACAACACAAAGGTTATTCAATGATGGAAAAAACATTTCACCTATGATTTACCAATTGGGAATTTAATTTCCTTTTTTTCCTTCAGGACCTTAATAATGCGGTCAATCTCAGCTTGCTTCGTTTTGAAATCCACCAAATATTTAATGGTTGTCTTGTGTACTGCTTGTGATTGTGTTGTTTACTTCCTCAACATGTCAACTTCATCTCTAAGTGCAGAAGCAGAATCTCTTTCTACCAATAGTTTAGCCTCTAGAGCATCAGCAGTTGGCAATTCATGATGTACGATTGGGCCGGTGCCACTGCTATGGGATGATACAACGTCCGTGGGGCTAACCTGTTTTGCCATTAAAGTTCTGATTGGATTCCGACAAGCTGAAATTAGCAAAACATCTCAACTGGGAGTTAGAACAGCAAACCAGTTAAACAAACAAGGAATTAAAGAGTTTCGATTGGATGCTGAAAAGTAGTTATTAACATCATTGTAACTGGTTGCAACAGCAAAGCATTTAAACAAACAAGTTTTACAAAAGGTACCTGTTGTGGCATTGGAGTTTCTCTTGGATCCTAAAAAGTTGAGTAGCGAGTAACATGATTAGAGCAACTGGTTGCAGCAGCAAAGCAGTTAAAAAAACAAGTTTTGCAAAAGCAACATATTGTGGCATTGGAGTTTCTCTTGGCTCCTGAAAAGTTGAGCAGTCAGTAACTTGATTAGAGCAACTAGTTACAGCAGCAAACCTGTTACACAAATATATTTTTGAAAATGTACCTGCTGTGCAATTGGACTTCCAATTGGATCCTGAGAACTTGAAGTTGGTAAGATGATTGTCGCAATAAGTTACAGCAGCAAACCAGGTAAAGAAGGAAGTTATTGAAAACATACTTGTTGTGCCAACGGAGTTTCAGTTGGATCCTGCAAACTTGAATGTTAGCAATCATAAATAAAGTGTTGCAAGAGTCGTAAGAAACTAACATCAAACTAGTCAAACTAACCAGTTTTGGCAACATATTTAATTACACATGAACTAGTAAAACTAACAAGTTCTTGGCAATGTATTAAAGTAACAAGTCGGTACCGTTTACCAGCAACACAGACATCTGTAAATATCTTTGATGTAAGCAAAATGATTCCGACACACACACACACACACACACACACACACACACACACATATATATATATATATATATATATATATATATATATAAGTTAAAAAGACGTTGTCCCTCATATAAACCTGACAGTTGTCTGTCTATGAACATGCAAACATTACTAGTGCTACAAGTGATAACAGCAAACCATTTAAACAAATAGGGTATCAAAACGTAAATTACACATGAATTTTGCTGCACCCTAGAAGTACATATGACCAGCTATCTACGTGCTTAACTAGCTATTTAAGTTTAGGCAAACAGGTAATTCTTAACAGTAAGCATCAAACACACAGATAGGCGTAGTCTATAATAGGATTAATAGGCTATGGCATTATGTAATCAGTAGCAAACTAAATTAAGCCAAGCAACGTAATTGAACAATTTTGCAATCAGTGGCTAACTAAAATTCTGAGAAGCAGGTAACTGAACCTACGCTAGCTCTTTGTACAGGCACACTACAACTTATTTTTCGCTTACAAGGTTCTACGAAGGAGTCCATGACATCAATTTCTTGGACACGCAGTCCCAATACTTCTTTCTTCCCACACTGCATTAGTAAGTCGAATGGTTAATCTGATAACATGGTGTGTCCTTGATATGTTATATGAGGACGGGTTGTCAAACTAGTTGTAGAAATACATATCACACTGGCTTTTACTGTATATTTCATGCGATTACATTTGGCATATCGAGATCTAAGCAATCTACAATAGGATGAAAAGACTGGCATCCTTCACATTATTGGCGAACTTAGTTCATAGAAACAAGCAATTCAACCATTCTGTGGGTAAATCAAAAGCGCCACTGGAATATTTTTCACTACCCCAATCATACACGTAAAAAGGGGCGATGCCACCGTAGGGGCTGGTATGGGCGGCCACCTCGGGTGGCTGGAAAGTGCGCAGCTAGTTTGAGTCGTCCAGGTTGGCCTAGGCTAGTTTTGTTCATCCCAGCGCACAAGCAGGCAATGTAAAAAATGAAGGAAAATGTTTCAATTTGGATGGGCCAATAACGTAAGTGCAAGGCAGGCCATATATTAGGCTCGCGGCCCAAACGAGCGCCTCCCATATTGATCGATGGCAGGAAAAATCCCCAATTCGTTTGCTCCAGCCTCCAGTCTGGTTCGCTCCTAACCTAGCCGCCGCTGGACAGACCGACACAACACTTCCTCGCGCCCTCATTGGATGCCGGTCGCCAGGCTTCAAGCGAATGGAAGCACAAGAAGATGAAGATCCAACCCTGGGTGTAGGCTGCGTGGGAGGCAATGGCGGAAGCACGGGCATGGCATCGAGCTTGCACAAATGGACAGTCGCAGCTTGCAAGAGTAGCATGTGCAACGAACAGGCACATCACATCCCTGATTATATCTAATTCAACTGTTCAATTTCTGGCCAATAGTTAAACCTGACGGTGTTGTAAAACTGCTTGTATGTAGGGAATCTAAAAGAAAATGAAACCAATTTCTGCTTATTTTATAACTCCCTCAATCAATACTGAACTGACTGAACCTGAAGTGTCTAATCAAGTTTCCGATGCAAACATACAAGCTCATGTTGTTCTTGAGCCTGAAGTGTCTAATGAACAGATTGCTAATGAAGGATTTCATGCAAACATTTTACATGCTCCTAGTGATGAACATATAGTGTCTAATGAGGGATCTAATGCAAGCATTTTGCAAGCTCCCATTGAGGATTTAGTGTCTAATGATGATCTACTATGTTGAGAGAGAGATAGAGATTTGCAGGAATTGATGACAAGCAAATTATAGTACATTCTCATGGCTTGAGGAAACATCGAGGCCATCTACCAGAAAGTCCCCGTATCATGACAACCTAGTATAAATACTTTTCTAATTTGTTGTTTGAAACTATTGGCATACCTGTGCAGGATAGATATATTGATATGCAGTTTGCGCACTGGTTATAGGTGCAATTACACTTGGATATTTTCGGCCAGAGAACAAATAATTCAAGTAGGTACAGTCCATGTTAGTAGTCCTTGTACACCATGTTGCATTTTGTGTTTTTTGGTGCTTACATCATTTAGTGTTTTATAATCTGGAACTACTTTGGATAATTAGCTGGTTTTCAAAGTGCATGTAGCTTCACATTTCTCAAGTTATGTTGATTTCTGGAGTGCAAGTGCCTTCGTATTTTTTAATTTAAATTTTTGCCCCTGGTAACTTGAATTCATGGATCCGCCACTGCACACAAATCATACACGCAGGCCACTACGAATTAAATGAAATGGAGGGACTTACGCTAGCTCGTTGTACATACTCAGTGCAGCTCTGCTTGCGCTTGGGATGTTCCATGTACAAGTCCATGTTACCACTTGCTTGGATGTGCAGGCCTTGTGCTCCTTGCATCCCCCTCTGCATTTTTGACACGGCGAATGGTTGATCAAATGAGAGGAATCGACCTTGCTGTTGTACCGGAGGACATGTACTTACAAGGTTATACCGGCATGCAGGATGTGTACCAGATCCCGTAGCACCGTCATGCTTTGCTAAAAAATGGTTTTGCTTGTTTCAAATGATATCTCCAGAAGAAATAAGAGTTAAAGTCAGAGTTGCATAGGCGTGTAAGCTAAGAGAGCAGTAAAATGATATCCAAACATCATCGGAATAGTGCACAAGGGAGTGATATGTGGATACCTAGTTCGGGCCGGCGTTTGGGCATGCTCGCCTAGCTAGAGTGCGGGTCACTTCAAAGCCATTGAGGGTGATGCGCTGGCGTTGGCTGGCCGCGTACGGATGTAGATCTCGAGCGGCAGTGGAGCGCTATGATGTGGTGGACGAGGCTGTTCGTGAAGCACCAACGGCATCGGGGGGGGTGGAAGTGCGATGATGTTCCCAGTGAAGTAGCCCCGGTGAGGTGGGAGACGGCGTCAGTGAAGCGCACCTGATGCGGTGGAAGTCGGTGTCTGTGAGGCACATCGACTGCGGTGGTCGACGTTGTGGGTGGACCACCCGGTGTGGTGGACGAGGGGGTAGATGAGGTAGCTCCGGTGCAGTGGTGAAGCGCGACCGTCTTCTTCATCGTTGTCGTCCGGCACAGAGGTGGGGAAAGATACGAGATGAAGGGAGATTAGAATTTTGCTTGGGTTGGCGGTGAATTAGGGATTTGAGAGCTCTGGGCGCGGAAGGGGGCGGGGGAGAAGGGAGATTTTGCAAGGCTGGAATTGGGGCTGCCAGATATTTCAATCCGAAATGTGGAAGCACGAACTTTTTTTGTCGTTGTTCTTTTTTTTTGGGGGGGGTGGAAGGGGTGGGTGCTAGCGTCCGTACGACACACGCGACCACCACGACACGACCCTAGTCTGCCTGGTGCGCCTACATTTGAGAATGCAAATGAATCTTCTTTCATTGGCAAACGAATCTTGTACTATGTATTACCTTGCCTGTGTTTTCCTTGCAAATAATTAGTCCTTCGAAACGAGATACTATGAATTAATTAATGAGGAGTTCTTTGAATTAGAGTGTGTTTGACACATAGCGATCTCCAATTGTAACGTGGATTTCGCATTTCAGGGTATCCACGCTACTTTTTAATACAAAATCATATATGTATAAGATGAACACCATGGTAGTGAGAAAACTTTGGATGGATTCAAGCATATGACCACACACATACAAAATACCACAACAATCAAGTCAATATCAACCTTTCCAAACCTAGTATGGCATGAATTCGAAATAAATACGGAAGCCATATGCATGGTCCTCAATTCAAATCTTACAATGTACACTAAATTAAAACGACAATATTAAGTCTAGTACTATCTACATTCAAATGTTGTTTTTAGGCCCCCCCCCTCGGCACACACGCTACATACTTCCTCGATTGATCAATCTTCCTCTCCTAACCACCTTACAAAGCTATTGGTTTCCGCATGTTCATTCTTTCTCTCCATGTTTCGATCTCTAACTCTCACACACCCGCCATTGCACTCCATGCCGAGCTCTCTCTCTCTCCCCCTCCCACCCTCTCTCGATAGATACATTCATTGCCTATCTAGACCCCCCTCCGTCTCGTGCGCACGGATGCACATTGTCTATCTAGGTCACTCTCGAGAGACCGTTTCACTCTTTCTTCCGCACAGCGGCCCACACTTGCTTAATCTCTCTCTCTCTCTATTTATCTAAGTCTTGATTAACCTCACTTTCTCTCACACAAAAATGATATATCTCCCTATTCGGGCCTTGATCAACAAACTCTATACTCTCTCACGCAGATTGTCTATCTAGATCAGTTTCTCCAAGCCGTTCCACTCATTCGACCTCATGGCGGCCCACGCTCGCTCCATCTCTCTCTCTCTCTCTCTATGCATGTCTCGATTGACCTCGCTCTTTCTCACACACAAACGATATATCTCCATGTTTGGGCCTAATTCGACATATTCATAGTGTATACTCTCACACGCGCATTGTCTATCTAGGTCACTCTCTCCAACCAGTCTGACTCTTTCGATCGCATGACGACCCACACTCCCTAAATCTCTCTCTCTTTATCTATGTATCGATTGACCTTGCTTCCTCCCACGCACAAACGATATGTGTACCTGTCTGTGACTGGATCATCTCTCAAGCTCTCTCTTCCAGCCCTCACCCTTCCCAAAAGCTCAATCGGAAAATATCTATCCACAACATATATATCTTTTCAACGAATGTCGGGGCACACTCACTTTGTCTCTCTATCTATGTCTCGATTGAACTTGCTTTCTCACGCCGTCTCTTCCACACATTGAAGCTACCTCTCCATCCCTCGCAGAGCCGGAGCTATTTACATTGCGAGGGGGACTCCAACCTTCGATTAATTTGTGAAGGCATTTGTTCCGGTGGGTTTAGATTATATTTTTGTAGCATTCGCCCCACAACTACTCCAAACACCATTGCAACCCCCGCCCCTCCCCCAATTGTTTTCCCTCTGGATCGGTCACCGCTCTCTCGCACGCCCTTTCTAACCTTCCACGTCACACCATGGTATTTTTGCAAAAAAAACACTGGTGTTCTCTTTAATTATTACAAATAAACTACAAACCACACACCCGGAGTCCACCTGTAATGGAACAAATTTCGACCCAGAAATTAAAGTGCTACAAACTACACACCGGGGGGGGGGGGGGGCAACTATGATGGAGCAAATTTGGACCCATATCTACACCCCTATATAGTGTGCGAATAACTTTGAAAGATGGTCGTTGGATGAAGCCAATCCGACAGTGCAGAGATGGCAAATCCGAGAACCACTGGCCATTGGATATCTTCTACATTCCACCACATTCTGCCACATGTACAATCTAGAAGACTGGATGGTTGAACTTAAGCATAATGCACAAACCTCAAAACACAAGCACTTCTCTTTTGTTCTAGAATCTTCTGTATCATAATTTCCCAACTTTCTTTTTTCTAAATGAATTGCCATTAATTGTTTTTACTTTATGCTCTACAATGCACAATTCCATTAATCTTAAAATAGATTAACTTTTTAATAAAACTTATTGATTTTGAATGAGATGAACTATAAGAATTAAACGAACATCTACATCATGCATATATGAATCAAATCTTACATGCTATGGTGTGGTATTTATTCATAATTTGGTTGCCAAATCTCATTCGTGCAATGCACGTGTACCTTACTAGTATAAATTAAAAATGAAAAAGGACGAGGATCGAACATGCGACCACGGCCTTCAAGCCGCACGTCAATAGGCAACATAGTAGCAATGTTTGTTGTACTCCCCTTTGTTGATATAATGTTTTTATATTACCACAGCCTATTTAATGGACAACATGTTTTTATATTAACTTTAGTACATTAGTGGGACCGGCTCGTGAGCTCGTACTATTCCACTTCACTTACTGGTGGGTTCCATGTCTGCTCTCTCTCTCTCTCTCTCTCTCTCCTCCCCTTCTACGTTTAGACGCACGGGCAAACACGAAGAACGCGCAGGCGGTGTGGCCATTGACCGAATCTGGATGCGTTCACAAGTTACGGCACCAGTTTCAACGTAATACTAGTACTAGTATTGGAGCATGTAACAAGTTTAGGAACAAAAGTGACCCTGACGGACAAGTTAGGCTAGTAGTATCTACTAACAATTAAATCCGTGGATAAATAGATGTATCGCCTATAGTGCTCGAACATGGGGACTGCTCACGCCCTACAAGTATTTGGAACTGGCTTCCCTAAAAAAATATTTGGAATTGACGTGGTATTTAATATGAAATGTTTGCGATGAGAAGGAATACATGTCGCTTGATGACATTTTATATTTAATTTGATACGGCTCTAGCAGAGCATTCAATCGATCAAACCATAGATTTCATTCAGTCCGAACTAAAATAAACGCAAATGATAAATCCCAAACATTCGGATTTTAAGCATGGCAATCCGAACGTTTTTCATGGCATATTTAGATCACGCGGTGGCAGCGGAGGCGTCTTGCAGCGGGAAGCGGCTCCTTTGTCGTGCTCTATGTGTCGTCGGGCCACTGACCGCCGGCGACGGCGGCGTCTTGCGCTGTTGTTGGCGTACTCCTGGACGTTGGCCCTAGCTTCAAGGAAAGCTAGAATGTTCTGGACTTCGGTCTCCAGGAGCTAGTCAACTGGCGGGAGGAGGCAACTGGCATTGGTGCAAGGAAGCGGTCGACGGCGGCGATCCATGCCGCTGAGGGGGGCACTAGCACCGGCGCGGGGACAGGCTCTGGCAACAGCGCGGTGAAGACATTCATGTGCACGGGCACCGGCACGGGCGCGCGCGTCAGTGCACGCGCAAGCGCATGCGCCGGTGGGTGCATGGGCGCGTGAAAGTCAGCGGGGACCTCATGGAACCCCATGGCTTCAAGCTCGGTGACAATGTGCAGCTTCCAGGCCATCAATGCCACGGGGATGGGCGCTGGCGCAGTCGGTGCGACGGGAGCTAGAACGGGAGCGGGGACAGGCGCAGCGTCTTCCCGCAAGGCCAGTTCAAGCTCGTCCCAAAGCGCCTTATGTTCTTGAGACTCCGGCTGGGTGTCTTCCTCAGGAAACTAGAAGACTAAGGCAGACCATCGTGATGCGGCATGGCATACGGTGAGGTCAGGCTGGTTGGAGGTAGACAACAGGAAAATCCGAGAGGAAGAGAGAAGATTGTAGCGAGACCGGGGAGTGCAGGGGTGATTTAAACTGCGGCACCAGTGCCATTAAAAGTGGGGGCAGTTGGGAGGAAGGTGGGCGGCGGAGCCAGGTCAAAGGGCTCGCCTCCCAGTGAGCCTGCACAGCGGCCTGCTCCGATGCGTCCGGTCAGCCGACGCAGCGGTCTGCTCACACGCCTCCCGTCAACTCACACGCTTGCTCGGACGGCACCTGCCGATGAGAAGCGAGACTCGTGGCGGCACGTAGGTCTAGCGCCCATGGTTTGAATAGTGAAACCGTTCGCGTTAACGTGGCATGTCTTTGTTCCAAAATACCTTGGCTCTTCATTTGTGCAACTTTTCATAAGCAGCTTGTCTCAAATTGAACAAAATAATATGACAACCTATTTGTTCCAGATCACATGACCATGCTCAGTTTCATGCATTTCAGGTCAGTTTTTGATTTTCTGGAATTTAAAATCCAAGATTCGAAACAATATCATAACCTGCATCATGAAATAAATTTTCAAGCCATACATCTTTACTGTTGTAGATGTTAATATTTCTTAAGAAAGGATTTGGTCAAACATTTTGCTTAGTTAGACTTCAGACAAGTTATATATGCAGAGTAAAAAGATAATCCCTCCGTACCAGTGCATTGCCTGATATAGTAACTCTTGTAGGCACGAACAACGCACGAACAAAATCAACAAACGAAGCTCCATTCTGTGCTCATCCTGGTGTAGTACTATTAGTACTAGGCAATGGAGTTGACGGGTGACCTTGGGTAGTAGCGACTAAGGGAATTGAACCGTGCTCGGCACGGTAGGTAACGTGGGCTAGTTACTAAAGCATCCCTCCATTGTTCATCGGTTGTCATTATGGACCGGGAACATGAGGGGAATTTCCTAGGGCTGGAATTCTAGCCGCCAGATATTTCGACTAGAAATGCGGAGGCTGGAGTGGAGGCACGAAGTTTAATATCGCGGTTCTTTTGGTTGGGGTTGGCTAATGTGCGTACCACGCATGCCACCACCAGGACACGAGCCCGGGTCTGGCTGGTACGCCGTCGGGTGCTACCATTCGAGAATGCGAAAAGAATTTTTTTTAAATTGCCGAACGAATCTATATGTATTACAATGCCCGTATTTTCCTTGCAAATAACTGGTCATTCCAAAAGGCACGGTATAGTTCAAAACTAAAATTATTTATGATGAGTTCTTGAATTAGAATGAGTTTGTGATATAGTGATCTCAACGTGGATGTATGACCATGCATTTATGACACGAATTCAAAACTAAAATGTAAGCCATGCATAGTCCTCAATTAAATATTTAAAATGCACAATAAATTGGAACATGAATATTAAGTCTAGTACTATGTACATGCAAATGTTGTGTTTAGGTCTCTCCATCGACACCCCCCAACCACCACAGATACTTCATGTATCGATCGATCTTCATTTCTTTGTTAATAGAGCTATTGGTATCCGATACACGTGCCCTCATTATTTCTCTTCATGTTTTGATCTCCATTTATGTCACACCCGCCCACACACTCTAAACAAATGTATTTCTCACACACAACCTCGTCGTGCCCTCCATGACAAACCCTCCCTCTCTCTCTCAAGACACGTATGTTGCTTTTGTAAAACACCTTCACCGTACGCGCACACACAAAGTCTATCTAGGCCACTCTCATTAAGTATCTCCCTCCAGTCCTCACTGCAGCTTCGCCGCACGATATCTCGGTGTATCATCTTTAACATTCGAGTGTACGCTAGGCCACACTCACTCAATCTCTCCCTCTATAAATAACTCGATTGACCTCGCTTTCTCGCGTCGTCTCTCTCAAACCTAGACGCTCCCACTACACCTCTTGCATAGGCGGAGCTATGTAGATTGTCGGGGGGTAACCCCTCGACCTTAGATAAAATTGTGAAGCTCTATTTAGGATTGTTTAGATTATATTTTTTGAACATTATATTTGTCCTCACCCTCCCAAACACCGATGGGTTGTGCACCCCCCCCCCCCCGAGAGAATATCATGTGCCCCCTCACCTTAGATGCTATATGGAGTGTGTAGATCTGAGATATAGCGGCTCACGAGATGTCTTAATATTATTACAAGAAACCTTAATGAGTTTGGGAATTGAACACAATTAGTACCAAAATTACTCAGATGCCCTTGGATCCCATATCCAACGGCCTCGAAGCTCGTATCATCGTAGCATCTAAGATGAGGGAAGACCTCATATTGTCTTGTGTTTAAGAATATCACGTGCTACCACACCTTAGATGCTGTGGTGCTACAAGCTCCTCAGAGCCATTGGATCTGAGATCCAACGATTCCTTGGTCGTTCAAATGTTTTTGCAGAAAAGCCCCCAAAGAGTTTGGGCGCAGCCCACAAGCACAAAGACTACTCAGATGCCATTGGATCTCAGATCGAACGACCTCAAAGCTTGTATCACCGTAGCATCCAAGCTGCGAGAGCACCTGATGTTTTCTCGCACGGGGGGATATGAGGTGCTCCCACACCATAGATTCTATGGTGATACGAGTTCCCGGGAGATCTAACAGCTCGCAGTAGGAGGTTTGAATGTTTTTGCAATATAGGCCTCAAAGAGTTTGGGAATTGCGCAGAAAGTACAAATACTATGCACATGGCATTGGATCTCATATCCAACAACCTAGATGCTCGTATCACCGCAGCAATTAATTAAGCTGCGGGGAGCACCTAATATGAGCTACTGGGAGCCGTTGGATCCAAGATCCAGTGGCTCACACGAGGCCTGAATGGTTTTTTTTGCAAAAAAACCTTAGAGAGTTTAGAAATTACGCATAATTACAGAGACTACTCCCAAGCCATTGTATCTCAGATCCAACGACGTAAAATCTCGTATCACCATAGCATCTAAGCTGTGGGGAGCATGTGATATTCTATGCCGCTGTCATTTTTGTTCCTAAACTTGCAAAATACGTGTAACTGGTGCCGTAACTTGTCTAACCGCGCAAAGTGTTTGTGCAAAAAAACCATCCTACACTGAAATATCGGAACAACACACGGGAGGCCCACTTGTCATTGATCAAATTTGGACCTAAAACTAACAAATCTGAAGGACGAGATTTGAACCGGCAACCTGGAGTACAAAGCGTACGTCGATAGCCTAAAACCGCAACAGTTGTTGGCTTTGTCGCATAACTTGATTTTATACAGTATTACGTTGAGTAGAGTAGAGGGAGTGGCTCGTCAACAGGTGCATTAACGTTGACTGACTTACTGGTGGGTCCCATGTCTGCCATCTCTCTCTCTCCTCTCCATCTAGTAGTACAACCTTTAGACGCACGGGCATGCATGAAGAGCGGCGCGAGCTTGCCGTGGTGTTATTATAACAAAAAAATGCTTGGAAAATAGATGAATCGCCTAGAACAAGAGATGTTGTGGCTTGTCAAAATGGAGCTAACCACACCTATCCTCCGTGCCACGTTGGCATGATGAAGTTATGTGGCTAATGGGCTGTTTTCGACCGACTGGCTGGGTCCCGAGGTCGAACCATAGGTAGTTTGATACAGTTTATTTTTACACGCACATTTTTCCTCCATGCCGAGACGTGGCACACCCTACCACACGGTTTCTGGGTCCTCCCGGGTGGTGCACGGATATTTCTTCCTTGCCAAGACGTGGGATGCCCTACCACCTGTTTTCTGGGTCCTCCTCGGTTGTAGCACCGAAGCAAGTAATTGAGTCGTCAAATCACAAAAGCCCACCTTTCCCGCCGAGTACATCAGTGAAGCGCAGTGGCTAGCTAGTTGGGCTAGTGCGACCGAATAGTTAGGCCGCCGCCACATTTGTTTTTTTACCCCTTTTTTCTCTCCTTTTCGGTAGGTAATTTAAATATCCACCGCTTCATTGCACTGGTCGTTGGGTGTGGGAGGGGCGGCAGGATTTTTATTTTTTTGAATGACGGGAGAAGGTGCGGCAGCAATTAGTCCTGATGACTCCGCCTATAAAACCCACTACTCCCTGAAGTGAAAAGTCGTCGACTGGTGTTTTCCCATGGTGAAAACCAAAAGATTCACCCCGCTCCTCGGCTGGATCCCTCCGCCATCCCGTAGATTATATTGCCTTTTAGCCGTTTCACCCCTTTTGCTTCCTCTCCCCATTGCTCCTACCTGGTTCCATGGAGGCGCACCAGATGATGGACTATGAGGTGAGGCACCTGACACAGGAGCTCCATGCCAAGGATGCAGAGCTCAGGGCCAATGATGTGGAGCTCCGTGAGCTCAAAGAGGAGAGGAGTGCCATGCTCCTCCTTTATGTGCAGGAGTTCACGGAGCTTCAAAAGCGGTAGGCGTCCACCACAAAGATGCTCGAGGCGTCAGCGGCGTTGCTGCAGAAAGCGGGAGATACGATAGGCGGTCAGGCGAGCCGGCTGGAGCTCGAATGGGCCGATCGTGACGAGGTCCAGGATCGCCTCAATGACTTGCGGGACCATGTTGGCACGCACCTGTTGCGGCTGCGCGATGCCTACCATCGTGCCAGCGCAACCATGCCGGCCATCAGGCTAAACCAGTTTGACCACCCCATCGACTTCAACGAGCTGTGGCCTCCTGACCTGGTCTCCTTCTTCACCTATATTTTTGAGGAGCTGAGCCATCTCCGTACGATGGTGGGGGCAGAGCTGGACAGGGAGAGGTTGCGGGCGACCGTCGCCTTTGCCGGGCGAATCCTCTCAGGGCTTCGTCACCGGAATCCATTCGTGCCATTGGACGTCGTCTTTGACGAGCTAGCTCCCGTCGACCGGGAGCAGGCTCTACGGGCAGTGGCACCCTGCATCACCAACGACGTGTGCCTCGAGAAGCAGAGGGACTTCGGGGGTGTTTAGGCGTCCTCTGCATGGGCATGTCTCGGCACAACATGACCGTTAGATCAAACTCAGATGGTGCAGATGAGTCACTGTAGCACAAAGCGTGCGGGTGTGTTTGGTTGCATTCTCATCTCAATATAGTTATTCCCTCTTCGTTCATGCTCATCTCAGCACCCCTCTTCACGCATGTTCTGCATGCTCCTAGTGTATTTGTGTTAACCTAGTGTGGACTCATGCACCCTTCATTCACTCTACCAAACACCCAAAAGTGGGTCGAGAAGGGAACTTTTGCTCCCATGCACCCTTCATACACCCTACCTAACACTCATTCGTGCTTCATCTGGTTCATGTTTCGTGGAGTACTGTAGCACCGTACTCTCCGTGCGCTGTAGATTGCTACTTCTTGAGCATGCGTTGGTTTTTCCCTTGAAGAGGAAAGGGTGATGCAGCACAGTAGAGGTAAGTATTTCCCTCAGTTAAGAACCAAGGTATCAATCCAGTAGGAGAAGAACACACAAATCACCAACACCTACACAAACAATCAAACACTTGCACCCAACACGATAAAGGGGTTGTCAATCCCTTCATGGTCAATTGCAAAGGTGAGATCTGATAGAGATAGATAAACAAAAGATAAAATATTTTTGGGTTTTTGATATATAGATCTAAAAATAAAAGATTGCAAAATAGTAGATCGGAAAGTAATATGATGGAAAATAGACCCGGGGGCCATAGGTCTCACTAGAGGCTTCTGTCATGAAGGCAAATAATACGGTGGGTGAACAAATTACTGTGGAGCAATTGATAGAAAAGCGCAAAGTTATGACGATATCCAAGGCAATGATTATGCATATAGGCATCACGTCCGTGTCAAGTAGACCGACTCCTGCCTGCATCTACTACTATTACTCCACACATCGACTGCTATCCAGCATGCATCTAGAGTATTAAGTTCATAAAGAACGGAGTAACGCCTTAAGTAAGATGACATGATGTAGAGGAATTAACTCAAGCAATATGATGAAAACCCCATCTTTTTATCCTCGATGGCAACAATACAATACGTGCCTCGCTACCCCTACTTTGTCACTGGGTGAGGACACCGCAAGATTGAACCCAAAGCTAAGCACCTCTCCCATTGCAAGAAAAACCAATCTAGTTGGCCAAACCAAGCCAATAATTCGAAGAGATATACAAAGATATTAAATCATGCATAAAAGAATTCAGAGAAGATTCAAATAATATTCATAGATAAGCTAATCATAAATCCACAATTCATCGGATCTCGACAAACACACCGCAAAAGAAGATTACATCGGATAGATCTCCAAGAACATCAAGGAGAACGTTGTATTGAGAATCAAAGAGAGAGAAGAAGCCATCTAGCTACTAGCTATGGACCCGTAGGTCTGAGGTAAACTACTCACGCTTCATTGGAAGGGCAATGGTTTTGATGTAGAAGCCCTCCGTGATCGATTCCCCCTCCGGCCGGATGCGGAAAAGGCCCCAAGATGGGATCTCACGGGAGCAGAAGGTTGCGGCGGTGGAAAAGTGTTTTCGTGGATGCCTCTGGTGGTTCTGGAATATATGTGAATATATAGGAGGAAGAGCTAGGTCAGGGGAATCACGAGGGGCCGACAAGGTAGGGGCACCCCCCCTAGGGCGTGCCCTCCACACTTGTCACCACCTCGTGGCTCGTCTGACATGGACTCCAAGTCCCCTGGGTGTCTTCTGGTCCAAGAAAAATCATCGTGAAGTTTTATTCTGTTTGGACTCCGTTTGGTATTCCTTTTCTGCGAGGCTCAAAAACAAGGAAAAAACATAAACTGGCACTGGGCTCTAGGTTAATAGGTTAGTCCCAAAAATAATATAAAATAGCATATAAAACATCCAAAACAGATAATATAATAGCATGGAACAGTCAAAAATTATAGATACGTTGGAGACGTATCAAGCATCCCCAAGCTTAATTCCTGCTCGTCCTCGAGTAGGTAAATGATAAAAATAGAATTTTTGATGTGGAATGCTACCTAACATACTTATCCATGTAATTTTCTTTATTGTGGCATGAATGTTCAGATCCATAAGATTCAAAACAAAAGTTTAATATTGACATAAAAACAATAATACTTCAAGCATACTAATAAAGCATTCATGTCTTCTCAAAATAACATGGCCAAAGAAAGTTATCCCTACAAAATCATATAGTCTGGCTATGCTCCATCTTCGTCACACAAAGTACTCAAATCATGCACAACCCCGATGACAAGCCAAGCAGTTGTTTCATACTTTTGATGTTCTCAAACCTTTTCAACTTTCACGCGATAGATGAGCGTGAGCCATGGACATAGCACTATAGGTGGAATAGAGTATGGTGGTTGTGGAGAAGACAAAAAAGAAGGAGATAGTCTCACATCAACTAGGCGTATCAACGGGCTATGGAGATGCCCATCAATAGATATCAATGTGAGTGAGTAGGGATTGCCATGCAACGGATGCACTAGAGCTATAAGTTTATGAAAGCTCAAAAAGAAACTAAGTGGGTGTGCATCCAACTTGCTTGCTCATGAAGACCTAGGGCAATTTGAGGAAGCCCATCATTGGAATATACAAGACAAGTTATATAATGAAAAATTCCCACTAGTATATGAAAGTGACAACATAGGAGACTCTCTATCATGAAGATCATGGTGCTACTTTGAAGCACAAGTGTGGAAAAAGGATAGTAACATTGCCCCTTCTCTCTTTTCCCTCATTTTTTTGGTGGGCTTCTTTGGCCTCTTTTTTTTGTGGGCTTCGTTGGCCTCTTTTATTTTTTCCTCACATGGGACAATGCTCTAATAATGAAGATCATCACACTTTTATTTACTTACAACACAAGAATTACAACTCGATACTTAGAACAAAATATGACTCTATATGAATGCCTCCGGCAGTGTACCGGGATGTGCAATGACTCAAGAGTGACATGTATAAAAATTATGAACGGTGGCTTTGCCACAAATACTATGTCAACTACATGATCATGCAAAGCAATATGACAATGATGGAACGTGTCATAATAAAACAGAACGGTGGAAAGTTGCATGGCAATATATCTCGGAATGGCTATGGAAATGCCATAATAGGTAGGTATGGTGCCTCTTTTGAGGAAGGTAAAAGGTAGGTGTATGGCACCGGTGAAAGTTGCGCGGTACTAGAGAGGCTAGCAAAGGTAGAAGGGTGAGAGTGCGTATAATCCATGGACTCAACATTAGTCATAAAGAACTCACAAACTTATTGCAAAAATCTATTAGTCATCGAAACGAAGTACTACGCGCATGCTCCTAGGGGTATAGATTGGTAGGAAAAGACCATCGCTCGTCCCCGACCGCCACTCATAAGGAAGACAATCAATAAATACCTCATGCTCCAACTTCGTTACATAACGGTTCACCATACGTGCATGCTACGGGAATCACAAACTTTAACACAAGTATTTCTACAATCCACAATTACTCACTAGCATGACTCTAATATCACCATCTTTATATCTCAAAACAATCATAAGGAATCAAACTTCACATAGTATTCAATGCACTTTGTATGAAAGTTTTTATTATATCCCTCTTGGATGCCTATCATATTAGGACTAAATTTATAACCAAAGCAAATTACCATGCTGTTTAGAAAGACACTCAAAATAATATAAGTGAAGCATGAGAGTTCAACAATTTCTATAAAATAAAACCACTTCCGTGCTCTAAAAAGATATAAGTGAAGCACTAGAGCAAAATTGCCTAGCTCAAAAGATATAAGTGAAGCACATAGAGTATTCTAATAAATCACGATTCATGAGTGTCCCTCTCAAAAGGTGTGTACAGCAAGGATGATTGTGGCAAACTTAAAAGAAAAGACTCATATCATACAAGACGCTCCAAGCAAAACACATATCATGTGGTGAATAAAAATATAGCCTCAAGTAAATTTACCGATAGACGAAGACGAAAGTGGCGATGCCTTCCGGGGCATCCCCAAGCTTAGGCTCTTGGTTGTCCTTGAAAATTACCTTGGGGTGCCTTGGGCATCCCCAAGATTAGGCTCTTGCCACTCCTTATTCCATAGTCCATCAAATCTTTACCCAAAACTTGAAAACTTCACAACACAAAACTCAACAGAAAACTCGTGAGATCCGTTAGTACAAGAAAATAAAATCACCACTTTTGGTACTGTTGTTAACTCATTCTTTATTTAAATTGGTGTAATATCTACTTTCTTCCAATTTCTCCATGGTTCATATCCCCCGATACTACCCATAGATTCATCAAAATAAGCAAACAACACAAAGAAAACAGAATCTGTCAAAAACAGAATAGTCTGCGAAGATCTGAATAGTTCTAATACTTCTGTAACTCCAAAACATCTGAAAAACAAGGACAACAGAGGCAATTCGTATATCAATCCTGTGTAAAAAATTCAGGGTTTTTCAATGCCCAGTAAATTATTAAAATTCTGTGACTGGACGCAAAAGTTTCTGTTTTTCAGCAAGATCAAATCAACTATCACCGTAAGCCATCCCAAAGGTCTTACTTGGCACAAACCCTCATTAAAACACCAAAACACATCTAACCAGAGGCTAGATGAAAATTTTATTGAAAAACAGCAGGGAAAAGTATTGGGTTGTCTCCCAACAAGCGCTTTTCTTTAAAGCCTTTTAGCTAGGCATTGATAATTTTGATGATGCTCATCAAAAAGACAAGAATTGAAGCACAAAGAGAGCATCATAAAACATGTGAAAAACACATCTAAGTCTAACATACTTCCTATGCATAGGCATTTTATAGGCAAACAAATTATCAAGGCAAGCAAAAACTAGCATATGCAAGGAAGAAAAAGGAAACGATAGAAATCTCAACATGAAGAGGGGTAGTTTAATAACATGAAGATTTCTACAACCATATTTTCCTCTCTCATAATAATTACATGTAGGATCATAATCATATTCAACAATATAGCTATCACATAAAATATTCTGTTCATGATCCTCATGCATGCAAAGTTGACACTCTTCCAAGATAGTGGGATTAACATAAAATAAAGTCATTACTTCTCCAATCCCACTTTTATCAAAAATTTCATAAGATTTATCAATCTCCAAAGTAGTGGGATCATTATTACCTAGAGTTGACACTCTTCCAAACCCACTTTCAATATTATAGCAAACATATTCATCATGAGGCTTAAATAAAATTTCAAGATCATAAGAAGCATTATCACCCCAATCATGATCATTGCAATAAGTAGCGGACATAGCAAAACTAGCATCCCCAAGCTTGGGGTTTTGCATATTATTAGCACAATTGACATTAATAGAATTTATAATAACATCATTGCAATCATGCTTTTGATTCAAGGAACTATCAAGTATGGGTGCAATAGCAACAATCTCATGTTTAACATAAGGGACTATAGCAAATTCATCTCCATAAATATTGGCATCATGGCCATAAGAATAGAAAGCATCATGTTCATCAAGGGATATTTCAATCAAATCATCGGAATCATAATTATCTATAGATTCATGCATATCATTATTTTCTTCCAAAGCGCGGTCATTCTCTCAATAAATTCCTTAACATAGGCATTATGAGCATAGTTTTCATAACAATATTTAAGTATGTCAAAATTTTCAGATTTGTAGAGAGTAATATCATACTTTTCAATCAAAGAAGCAACTTCATAAGCACCCTTAAAAGCAACAAATTCTTCAATCTGTTCGATATCATAGTAACTATAAACACCCTTTTCATAAGAAGATAAGATTTCATTATCATTAAACTCATATAGGTAGGGAAGGTGTTTTTTAGGGTTCTTAGAGCAACAAGTAAAATCACAAAGTTCACAAAGATTCCAAGCATAACATAGCAAACAATTTATTTGATTCCATAAGAGTCTCCCTTTTTCAGACAAACGATGAGGCACAAAATGAGCATGCTCATCTAAAGATTTTCCCTCAACTAAACTAGTTGGGGTTTCAGCACGAGCAAATATGGATCGAAGATGATCCAAGTAAAAAACTTTAAGTGGATCCATAAACTTTGTTTCTGATTTTCAATAAACACACAACGATACCAAGCGAACAAGCAAATGAGCCAAGTAAGACATAAAGGCAAACGAAAGAAAGGCGAACGAAAGAAGGGCGAATAAAAAGGCTAATTTTTTCGAAAATTGTTTTAGAAGTGGGGGAGAGGAAAATGAGAGGCAAATGGTGAATAATGTAATGCAAGAGATGAGAGTTTATGATGGGTACTTGGTATGTCTTGACTTGGCATAGATCTCCCCGGCAACGGCGCCAGAAATTCTTCCTGCTACTTCTTGAGCTTGCGTTGGTTTTTCCCTTAAAGAGGAAAGGATGATGCAGCACATTAGAGGTAAGTATTTCCCTCAGTTAAGAACCAAGGTATCAATCCAGGAGGAGAAGAACACACAAATCACCAACTCCTGCACAAAGAATCAAACACTTGCACCCAACGCGATAAAGGGGTTGTCAATCCCTTCATGGTCAATTACAAAGGTGAGATCTGATAGAGATAGATAAACAAAAGATAAAATATTTTTGGGTTTTTGATATATAGATCTGAAAATAAAAGATTGCAAAATAGTAGATCAGAAAGTAATATGATGGAAAATAGACCTGAGGGCCATAGGTTTCACTAGAGGCTTCTCTCATGAAGGCAAATAATACAGTGGATGAACAAATTACTGTCGAGCAATTGATAGAAAAGCGCAAAGTTATGATGATATCCAAGGCAATGATTATGCATATAGGCATCACGTCCGTGTCAAGTAGACCGACTCCTGCCTGCATCAACTACTATTACTCCACACATCGACCGCTATCCAGCATGCATCTAGAGTATTAAGTTCATGAAGAACGGAGTAACGCCTTAAGTAAGATGACATGATGTAGAGGAATTGACTCAAGCAATATGATGAAAACCCCATCTTTTTATCCTCGATGGCAACAATACAATATGTGCCTCGCTACCCCTACTTTGTCACTGGGTGAGGACACCGCAAGATTGAACCCAAAGCTAAGCACCTCTCCCATTGCAAGAAAAACCAATCTAGTTGGCCAAACCAAACCAATAATTCGAAGAGATATACAAAGATATTAAATCATGCATAAAAGAATTCAGAGAAGATTCAAATAATATTCATAGATAAGCTGATCATAAATCCACAATTCATCGGATCTCGACAAACACACCGCAAAAGAAGATTACATCGGATAGATCTCCAAGAACATCAAGGAGAACGTTGTATTGAGAATCAAAGAGAGAGAAGAAGCAATCTAGCTATGGACCCGTAGGTCTGAGGTAAACTACTCACGCTTCATCGGAAGGGCAATGGTGTTGATGTAGAAGCCCTCCGTGATCGATTCCCCCTCCGGCCGGATGCGGAAAAGGCCCCAAGATGGGATCTCACAGGAGCAGAAGGTTGCGGCGGTGGAAAAGTGTTTTCGTGAATGCCTCTAGTGGTTCTGGAATATATGTGAATATATAGGAGGAAGAGCTAGGTCAGGGGAATCACGAGGGGCCCACAAGGTAGGGGGCACCCCCCTAGGGCGTGCCCTCCACCCTTGTCACCACCTCGTGGCTCGTCTGACTTGGACTCCAAGTCCCCTGGGTGTCTTCTGGTCCAAGAAAAATCATCGTGAAGTTTTATTCCGTTTGGACTCTGTTTGGTATTCCTTTTCTGCAAGGCTCAAAAACAAGGAAAAAACAGAAACTGGCACTGGGCTCTAGTTTAATAGGTTAGTCCCAAAAATAATATAAAATAGCATATTAATACATAGAAAACATCCAAAACAGATAATATAATAGCATGGAACAATTAAAAATTATAGATATGTTGGAGACGTATCATCGACCTAGTTCTGTTAACATTGATCTCACCATTCATTCTCGACCGGACAGTCAAAAAAGGGGCATGTTACATTACTGTTCATAGTTGACATGCGCACAACATCATTTTTTATCGTCATATCTTACTACACTAGCAACAATATTATGGTACTGACGTATGAACCACTGCACATGCCTAGTAGTAGGAGTACTGTGTGTTCAAGTGGCTGCTGTGTTTCGCACTCCTCCGTCGTAAGAGTGGAAATGCTCGCTGTAATCATTTTTGTTTGTTAGGAATAGTGGACACGCTCTACCGCGCGGATCCTCCTTGACGGTCGTCAGGAACCTTGCTACTCACTTTCGCCGACGTGTGGGACAGCCAGCATCGGGGTCCACTTGCCATGCACTAAATTACTCCGTACTAGAGTGCACAACTACACGGTAGACTACCCCGGTCGAAGCACCGCAGTAATGCCCAATGAGCCATCAAATCACAAAACCCCCACCTTTCTAGCAGTAAGTTGGACGGACGAAGCAACCATCATTTCACTCTTCTCCCTTAACTTCCTCTCTTGAAGAAAACCCCAACTCGCTTCTCCCTCATCTTGTTTCTCACTTCTTTAAGAAAACCTCGACGCAGTTCTGCCATTGTTCATCTCTCCCAAAGAAGGAAAGGTGAGCACATCAATGGTGTTGCTTCTAGCCAAGGCCCGGTCTTGCAACCCTGCGACTGATCCTATAACTCCCTCTCTGTTCTTCTTTTGGGTTTGTGATTATGATTTCTTTTCTTTTCTTTCTATTTGACAGTTTCTTGATGGACCCTGGAGCACCGGCCGAAGTGATGTCTATGGCTCTGGTCAAAACTGTCGAGGCTCAGGGTACGAAGAAGTGCAAGCACCCTGCCGAGACTACCGCAGACAAGCTCAAGGCCATCGCCCTGTCCAAGCCCGCCTATCCGGGATCCCTCGTTAAGCGATTCCAGGTAATATCTCTTCTTGACGATCTTTTTGGCGATCTTGATCGTGTTTTTTCATCTAACACGCAGTACTAGTACTAGTAGTACAACTTTCTGGGTGATCTTGCATGTTATTTTTGTGTGCCAAATGATGGTTCTAAATTGCTCTTTTGACCAAAACATGCGAGAGGTTGACATACATATGATTTTTGCACATAACACTGATTTCTTA
Source organism: Thinopyrum elongatum (assembly GCA_011799875.1). Lineage (NCBI taxonomy): Eukaryota > Viridiplantae > Streptophyta > Magnoliopsida > Poales > Poaceae > Thinopyrum > Thinopyrum elongatum. The sequence continues at coordinate 180,753,197 of CM022303.1, forward strand.
TAGATTACTTTCAACTACTTTATGAACATCAATACTAGATGTAGGAAATGCAATATTTTAGCTCTCATGCCTTTGAAGAGAGTATAGTAGCCTCAGTAACTTGTGTTATGGATATTGCAAGTAATCCCTCTGCTCTCATGCCTTTGAAGACATGTTCTAGTGTCTTTGTTCACTCATTTCTGTGCGTATATGTAGTCTTATATGGAGTAAAATATCGAAAATCATCTTATATTTCTGAACGGAGGTAGTAATAAAATATTTGGTTTCTGTTTGAATTAGAACCAGGTCCGCGGTGGAGATGAAGTTCTCAAAGTCATGCCGTGTGAAGTGGAAGACCAGAGGATGAGTTCTACTAGTAAACTATCCAGCTGATGTGTCCTTGTCACCACGTGTCGTGAACAAGTGTTTTCCTGTAGCATTGTTGTCAGGCTTGTTCTCGAGGGTGTACTTCACCACAACAATTTCCTAGCTGTGCCTTCGATTACGAAGGGTGTGGTTCTTGTAAAGCTTCCCGACAAATCTGATGTGGACTGTCTTCATCGTCATGTTTATGAGTGGAAAGACCACTCTGTTAGGTTTTCCAAGGTTGACGAGATGGCGATGGTGCTGGTAGACATCTCTCACGAAATCCATGGCCTAGTCAGTTATGTGGGGTACTTCCCGTAGGTCGGTGGCAAGAAATAGTCTGCAGAGTTTAATTAGTGCAACTTTGCTTGTCTGTAGTAAGTACTATTGTTCAGTACTTGATTTGTGTGTGTGAAACCTGTATTGTTTAGTACTGCTGCTTTTGTTGTGTGCTGAGTCCTGAGAACAGTCTATGTTAATGTATGTCCACTCAATTCAGTCTGTTTATTTTGAAGTATCCAGTTCATCTTTTTGTGAGGACGGTTTATCAATTATGGTTACACACTAGTACAGCGAAGTGCTATACAAATGGTTTTTAACCCCTTTCCGCGACGGCGTTTTGAACCGTCGCCAAGTGAGTGACTGCGATAGGGGGGTCCTTCCCACATGACCCAGAAACTGTCGGGGATAGGCCCTCCGGTCACACACGCTCGGCAAAATGAGGTCGTGTGCGATGGGCGAGCGATCAAATACGGTTATACAGGCCCAATCGGTTCCGGTCGTAAGTACATCCCACACAGTCAGTCCCAAACAAATGTTTCTGTTTGTTATGTACACTCCACACAGTCAATCCAAGGAATACGTTTCCATTCTTATGTACATCCCACACAGTAAATCCAGGGAAAACGTCTCCGTTCGTATGTACATACCACACAGTCAATCCAGGGAAAATGTTTCCGTTCATATAGACATCCCAAACAGTTTTATGTATAGCCTCATGTGTGATAGGTGTAACTATCATACACGCTCTGCCTCGGTTAACCGTTTGCTTTTATTCAACTACATCACACATGATTTGATGAAGAAAACTGCATGGCATTGGGCTATCCATCACAAGTGCTTTTACTGCTAGAACCGTTTGCATAGTTCCATGACCCATTTAGCCGGTTTATTAGTTTACAATTAATAATTCTAGTATTACGCAAATTCACATTTCATATCGAACAGCTGTTTACCAATTTCATATCAGGCACATAAATATATTTTAACATCACAGTACGATAGCTACCAGAAAATAGCACAGTACAGCATATAGCTAGTTCACCTTCATAAGAACAATATTAGAACAATATATTCATTTCCCTAATCGAGATCATCCAGGCTCGTCTTATCCACCTCTGCTTTCAGTTCAGTAAGAACCTGTTTTGCACTGGCCAACTGGGAAAGTGCCTCCTCCTTCGCCAACACCATCTTAGCAAAGTCTAATTTAAAAAATCTGAGCTCATTCTCCATCTTCCTCTTTTTATCCCACATCTTCAAATATTCTTCAGCGTTGACAACACTTTCTCTAAGCCTACCTCTATTCTCTTCCTCATACATGCTCCAGAGCTTTGCTAGGCACATCTTTAAAGACTGTGGCCATTCTTGATCAACCAACTCCAGGTAAGAACACTTCCATTCATCCTATAATATTTAAAACTATATCAGTAACAATTGTAGGGGAAATGGGTTTCTAGCAACATAGAAAATCACCAAATACATATTTTGAAAAACTGAAGAAACAGGTTAATTATGACATATCTTCTCAAAAAGATCAATGTGCAAATGAATTAATTGCTACTGAGACAACAACCAAATTCTGAAACATCGGAAGCTATAATTAACTACAACAACGCTACAAGTTCTTAGTCATGTACTATAAATAACAAATTGAACATTTTATGAGGAAGCTAAATATAACTGCAACAGCATAGCGACAGTGTTTGGATGATAGCAAATTGATACTAATAGGTGTGTACATGCACAAATTTAGTAACATAGAACTAATAGCACTAAGGCCGTCCACTATGTATGCCAAAACCGATGTAAAGTACACTGTTGCTACATTTGGCACCGGTGCCCTGCACTGGCGAGCCGATGCAGCGGGAAAAAATCAGGGACCCGGACTCCGGAGCACCTCCGATGCCCAATTCCTTCGTGCCATAAAGATTTAGTATTTCACTGCTTGGCTGCTCGGATGTGTGGACCAAAGTTGGCTACACAAACTGCTAAAGCGGTGCCAAATAATTTTCTAATGGCCCCGCTGATGAGATGGCAACATTTTTAGATACTAGGTACAAACTGTGACACTGTCTTAACATCCAGAATAACATAGCACAGTGACAGTGTCTGAATCACATCTAACAAATGATTTGTAACAACGAAAGTGGGGCTAACCTTCTCTGCACATGCCAGAAACTTCCTCCCATTGTCCACAGATTCAAACAGAACTAGCTTCATGCATGGATATTGATGGTGACAACGAGTAGGCAGATCTTCAGCCACCCCGCTCCATTCGTTGCAACTGATGGTCCTAGGGAGCTACAAGAGGAAGAAATGACTCAAATCGACTGTCGGGCTAAAATCCTTCATTCCAAGTCATAACCCGAGAGAGAGAAGAGAGGCATACCCGGGTGCTGAAAAATTCGTCATCGGAGGAGGAACCGCTGGAGAGGTCATTGAAGAAGACCATGGCGACCCCGGCAGTAGGATGCGAGACGGCGAGAGCGAGGAAGCAAGCGAGGGAGCGGCTATAGCTTCGAAAGGAAGGAAGGAGGAAATAGGGCAAATGTGACTTATGGTCGGGGAGAAAAGGGGGTGGGGTAGGGTGGGGGGGCGGGGGTAGATATTTCGGCGGTAGGCCAAAAATTTCAAAATGTGGAGGGAAACTTTGCGCGCGTTGCCGCTGGACACCATTCACTTTGAACGATTGTTTGCATCACAAATGATTCTTCTGCTTTACGCGCATGGGATGAGTTTGATAATTCAAATTTTGGTGGAAATTTCCCTGGGTACTGTCCTCATCCACGTCATTGCATAATTTAACATCGCTTGCTAATTTGGGCACACAAAAGAGCGTACAGCACACAGACCACACTTACTGAATCGAGCAATTTTAGTAATTAAATAGAGCCAGTTGACCTAAACATTGCTCTAACAAAAGACCAGCATTAAAAACAAAGCCTAAGTACGCATAATTTTAACAAAGCCGCTGCCGCGGCGGCCTATGCATCGCCGTTGTGAGATGAGACGTCGATGACTTGTCCTGGCGACATGCCGCCGTTGGTGGACTCCGCGTCCCCCCTGCTGAACTCAACCGCGTCCTCGTCCTCGGCGCCGCCCTCAAGGTTGTAGTACTCGTAGTAGTGGCTACGCCAGAGCTCGCGTTGGTACTCCACCGCTGATTCCTTGATGAACAGACTCTTCTCTACCTCGACCTCGGCCACGCGCAACTCCTCCTCCCGGCGCTCCTCGATCTCCGCCGCCTTCTGCATCTCCAGCTCCCGCTCGGCGATCTCATGAGGAAGCAGGTGCTCCATGACCGCCACCGCCTTTTCGGACGTGGGTTGCATGCTGGCTTCCGAGGTGGCCTGGAATATCTTGGCGTGTGCATCCTCGATCTTGGAATGGATGGCCTCGACCCGGGCCAGGGTGACATCGGCGGCACGGACGACAGCTTGAGCGCTCTCGGCGTTTGCAACCATCATTGCAGCAGCTGCTGCAGCCGTCTTGGTTGCTGCTGCTGCCCTGTCGGCTACCGTAGACGCCCTCTCGGCAGATGCGGCAGCGCTCAATGTGGATGTGGCGGCACTCTCGGCGTAGGCGGCCGCGCTCTCGGCGTAGGCGGCCGTGCTCTCGGCACAGGCGGCGGCGCTCGGGGAGGACGCGGCCACCGTACGGGCCCTCACAAAGCATTTCCACGGTGTCATCTTTACAAGAAGGGGTTGCGGGAATGGGGATCGGGATTCGTGGATTCAGGGGTTGCCGACACTGGAGCAGACGAGCCATCGAAGCTTAAGGAGGAAGACATAAATAGACCCACAAATTTTCACCACAAACGTTTCCTACAAAAAAATTGTGTGTGATGTTGTTGATATTTTTTATTAGCTGTGAAAGACGAATTTGGAGTAAAGTGGCAACGGATGGTGTTTTAAATGTACGAGAAAATTTGTAGCACTAATACAACTGTCATGTCAAAATTTGGAAAATTTCAGGGGTCATTTGAGCTTGTAAGACATTTAAGTGATTTTCTAGCCATTTAATGACCGTAATTCAAATATGAACTACATGTACATGCAATAGCTAACCACAACGGTTTGAAGTCATATTTGTGTACTTTTGTGCGAGTTAATTCCATGTGCAGTAAATTGGAAGGAATTTTCTAACATATTGGTGTCACGGCCTGGACACAAAGCATGGAGTGCCATGTCATTTAAATTCCAAAAAATTAAAAAAAGATCAGAAACACATGAAACCTTGCTTGATGTAATGTCATGCCACCAAGATGATGTAGTAAAAAATTTGGCATGTTTGACGAAAATTTTGTCACACACCCCTCACAAACCGGAGCAACTCAGTAGAAGGCTCGTGGTTCCCAGAGGGAACAATGCATGTTTGATGACGAACGGGCGATAGCTTCCTCTTACGGCCTTCAAAAAATTTCTACAGTTAACATGCACTAATACAATTGTCATTTCAAAATTTGGAAATTTCTAGGGGTCATTCGACCTTTTAAAGACATTTAAGTGATTTTCTAGCTATTTAATGACCGTAATTCAAATTTGAACTACATCTACATGCAACGGCTAACCATAATGGTTTGAAAAGTCATATTTGTGTACTTTTGTGCGAGTTAATTCCATGTGCAGTAAATTGGAAGGAATTTTCAAACATATTGGTGTCACGGCCTGGACACATGCATGGAGTGCCATGTCATTTAAATTCCAAAAAATTAAAAAAAGATCAGAAACACATGAAACCTTGCTTGATGTAATGTCATCACCAAGATGATGTGGTAAAAAATTTGGCATGTTTGACGAAAGTTTGGACACACACCCCTCACAAACCGTAGCAACTCACTAGAAGAGGCTCGTGGTTCTGAGAGGGAACAATGCATGTTTGATGACGAACGGGAGATAGCTTCCTCTTACGGCCTTCAAATTTTTTCTACATTTAACGTGCACTAATACAACTGTCATTTGAAAATTTGGAAATTCTAGGGGTCATTTGACCTTTTAAAGACATTTAAGTGATTTTCTAGCCATTTAATGACCGTAATTCAAATTTGAACTACATCTATATGCAACGGCTAACCATAACGGTTTGAAAAATCATATTTGTGTACTTTTGTGCGAGTTAATTCCATGTGTAGTAAGTTGGAAGGAATTTTCAAACATATTGGTGTCACGGCCTGGACACATGCATGGAGTGCCATGTCATTTAAATTCCAAAAAATTAAAAAAAGATCAGAAACACATGAAACTTTGCTTGTTGTAATGTCATGCCACCAAGATGATGTAATTTTTTTTGCATGTTTGACGAAAGTTTGGCCATACACCCCTCACAAACCGGAGCAACTCACTAAAAGGCTCGTGGTTCCGAGAGGGAACAATGTATGTTTGATGATGAACGGGAGATAGCTTCCTCTTACGACCTTCAAATTTTTTCTACATTTAACGTGCACTAATACAACTGTCATTTGAAAATTTGGAAAATTCTAGGGGTCATTTTACCTTTAAAGGACATTTAAGTGATTTTCTAACCATTTAATGACCGTAACTCAAATTTGAACTACATCTACATGCAACGGCTAACCATAACGGTTTGAAAAAAAATCATATTTGTGTATTTGTGTGCGAGTTAATTCCATGTGCAGTAAATTAGAAGGAATTTTCAAACATATTGGTGTCACGGCCTGGACACATGCATGGACTGCCATGGCATTTAAATTCCAAAAAATTAAAAAATGATCAGACAAACTTGAAACCTCGCTTGATGTAATGTCATGCCACCAAGATGATGTGGTAAAAAAATTGGCCTGTTTGACGAAAGTTTGGACACACACCCGTCACAAACCGGAGCAACTCGGTAGAAGGCTCGTTGTTTGGAGAGGGAACAATGCATGTTTGATGACGAATCGATGATAGCTTCCTCTTATGAGCTTCAAAATTTTTGTACAGTTAAGTGATTTTCTAGCCATCTGTCATGTTAAAATTTGGAAAATTTAAGGGGTCATTTGACCTTTTTAAGACATTTAAGTTATTTTCTAGCCATTTAATGACCGTACACCAAATTTGAACTACATCTACATGCAGTGGCTAACCATAATGATTTGAAGAAAAAAAAATAGTTGTGTACTTGTGTGCGAGTTAATTCCATGTGCAGTAAATTGGAACGAATTTTCAAACATATTGGTGTCACGTCTTGGACACATGCATTGAGTGCCATGGCATTTAAATTCCAAAAAAATAAAAAATGATCATAAGATGTAAATATCTGGTGTTCAAAAAAGAAAATGTAAAGATCTGGCAAAATAACTGGGCCCCACACGATTGGCACTCTATTTCGCGCCTCGAGGTTTGGAAGGTGAGTGGCGCGTGTTATTAATCAGACACGGTTCTGTATTGGAAACCATCAGCTATTAAGTTCACACACAGCTTTTGCTGCGGGAATCGTGTGTAATTCAAACTACAGTACTCGTAAATTCTGGCGACCAGCGTGTGTACTGTTCCCGTTGATCTAGATTCCGGCCGCCAATAAATACTACCTTCCTCACGTCGTCCCGCTTGCATTCTGATCTACATCCTCCCCTCGCTCGCCCTCTCTCTCTCTCTCTCTCAAATCTCTGCCATGGCACCGCCGATCTGCCCACGCGCCGACGAGGGGGCGCCGCCCCCCCTGAGGACGCTCAGTCGAAGAGCAGCGATGAGGAGGACCCCTACGCACCGCCGAACGAGGTTGCACCGGACCCCCCAACTTTGGAGTGGTTTTGGGGCCAGTACAATCTTTGTCTGTGGAAGTCGCTGCCGCCGGCTGAGAAAGCCAGCCAAGTGGCATTCAAGAAGGAGTTGGCGGAGGAGGAATCCAGGTACCAGGCGGCCTGTGAAGCCCGTGATGCCGCCTGGAAAAAGGAGGCAGTGGAGCTTTGGGGGCGGGCTTGTTGTCGTGCGGAGGAGGTGTACGAAGACGGGTACTTCGCGAGGAAGGTCAAAGGCACTAGGCGCCTTATCGCTACGTGGAGGTGGGCCGATAAGCTCCAGCGTGCCACCGACGAGGAGCTCCGGTGGGCGCCCAATGAAATGGCAAGATTGTTCGCGCTCGTCCGCCAGCAAGAGGTAGATCTGTACGTCAAGCACTGTGAGGCGGAGGAGGTGGAGTACTGCCTCCACGCTAGGAAGACGCCGCGCACCAGGGAGCTGCTGGCGAGGGGCTGCCGGAATACTGCCCCTAGGAGGGATTATTAGTTTTAGTATTGTTCGTTTTCAATTTTATGCATTGTACCTAGTAGTTAAGTATCATCACGTATATGTGATGATATTATATATATTCTATGATGAACTAATGAACAATTAATATATATTATGAATTCCACTTTCTATCTGTTTTCGTATACTAATTTGTATCTAGCAGTTATCGTCCACATATATAGAATAGAAAGCATATACACACACATTGAAACAGAACATATAAGAACGGAAAACAGAGTACACACATTGAAACAGAGCAATAAACAGAGCAATATTATGATTGCTGTGGATACATAGCGATCCACGTCGAAATGACTTAACAAAATAAAATGTGTCCATGAGACCATGACCAGCAGCCCTTGCCTACGGTAGCTCTTGGCTCTACCTGAACTCGTGCAAGCGTTCATCCAAGCGGTCGACACACTCGCGGTACATCTGCAGCGCGATCTCGAGCTCCAAGTTGGCTATTTCATCGAACATCACTAGCTCGAGGATGCAACGGTCATGTTCCTCTACTGCGCCCAGGTGGACACCTGGGCCAAGGAGGCGGTCGAGCCTAGCGACCAAAGCGTTGGCATCGAGCGGTCCGCGGACAAGGAAAACGTCGCGACCCATGTGAACGGTGTGGCGAGCATCTGGTACAAGTACGGCGTGGCCAGCCTCTGGTGCAAGTACGGCGCAGACGGCCTCTGCCCACTCCTGGCGAGGAATGGGGGTACTGTAGGGATGTGTACCCAGCTGCGACGCCCTGTCAATAGCAGGCAAGCGCCGATGGATCCGCTCTTGCTGTGTGGCGCGCCGCGCCTCTCGCTCTGCGGCGCTCCAACGGTCTCGATGTGCGGCGAGCCGCAGCCTATCGACGCGGACGCGCCTAGCTTGCTCTGCGGCGCGCCATCGATCATGTTGTGCGGCGAGCTGCAGCCTCTCGGCGCTGACATGCCTATCTTGATCCGCGGTGCTGAAGCGCCATGTGCCAAGGGTCTGCTCAGCCTTGGCGATGACGCGCATCACGGGTCATCCATCGCGTTACCGGGGAGCGCCTCGGCCTCGACGGGCCGTGGCGCCTTCTACTTTTCCTCATCGAGGAGATTGATGGCAGAGGCGGCACTTTGGTGGGTTGGCATGCTTGGAAAAGGTGGATGTGCTACAGGCTGCGCTTGTTACCTCCGTGCGTCACGCGCCACGCGCAATATCGTTGGGTGGCGGTGGGAAACCGATGAGGAAATGGCGGGAAACGGTGGCGTGTTCATAAAAGGCCATCAATTAATGGAAACTTAGCATAGAAGGAACATCGAGCTAGCACGACGCGTGCTTGCCCAAGGATATGATCCATATACTTGTGTGCCCAACAGAGCACAACAGTAAAGAATACGCGTCACAAGAAGTCGATGATGATCAGATGATCATTTATCCCAGTTAATTATGTATGTAATAGTTTACTTTGGTGTGTGGAAATGTCATGTGTGTAGCCACCTATGTAATTGGATGTTTGCCATGTATCACACACATCTTGTTTATGTGAAACGTTTATGTTCTCTTGGCTCACCACAAACGGTTTATCGGAATGAAGTGTATGCCCTCCATTGCACACACCTTGATCTGGCTGAACCATTTCTGTTGCATTGCCTAATCGAAAACAGTTCATTCGAGTGAACCATATGCCGTATATCACACACACCTTGATCTGGCTGACCGTTTCTTTTGTGTTGCCTAATCACAAATAGTTCATCCGAGTGACCTGTATGCCGTATATCGCACACACCTTCATCTGGCTGCCCGTTTATGTTGTTCCGCCTCATCACAAACAGTTTATCCGAGTGAACTGTATGCCGTATATCGCACACGCCTCCATCTGGTTGCCCATTTCTTTTGTTCTGCCTCATCACAAATAGTTCTTTGAACTGAACCGTATGCCCCGCATCGCACACGCAACTAAAATCGAAACCGTGTTTGATGTATCCTTCATCGCAAACGTTTTGCATCTTTTTTGATGGGTTTTTTACATCACCATTTGCGATTAATGCATCGCACACAGTTTCGTCAAAAGGGTCTCTGATCGTAGTGTCGCGTTAGCAGCATCCTGCAGTAGTGACACTCCAATATCTGTATGCATTGCAGGGTTTATCGCACCCACCAGGATTTCCAGTCCCATGGATGTTCGCTCCATACGAGTTGTTACCACCTTTGGACTGTCCTGCTTGTGGGAGTAAGTGCGGGCCCTGCATGCCACCCGTAATTAGATGATCAACCTTCAGTTTACAACTTGAACATAGTGATATCCTGATAAGGATTCAGTCGTGTCACATCAAGTAAATCTTATTGATTTACTGTCATGTTTTCTTACTTTTGCTGCAATTTTACGATGCAGGTTTTGCCATGTGGCATTCGTTACAGAATATACCGTTTGGTTTGCTCTATGATGGTTATTTTTGCAGGTTTCACTTCTTATGTCGTGTCAGTACGAAGGCACTATCCATCACTTATATTACTAGACACAATTGGATCAGTCTGTTGTCTAAGTACAATCTGAAGCCCTATGATGAACTTCAGTTTGTTTTAACAAACACGCCACAATTAGTCCTTCTCGCATTTAAAAGAAGGGAAGAAAAAGACTGGATCAAGGTCACGGAGCCTAGTGAAGTTAGAAAGCTGAAGTATGAAATCATAGCAGACCAAAGACGATCGCTGCTGTCTCGCACGTCGGTACCACCTTCAGCATCAGATCAAGCACCGGCACCTGCTCCGACGGCACTGGCTCTAGCACTGACAGCGGCAGCAGCTCAATCTGATCCACCAGAGGATTGGGCACTGACCGCGTCAGCGGATCAGGCTGATCTACTAGAGGATCGGGCACCAACACGGGCACCTGCTCCGACATCGGCACCAGCTCCACAAGGAGCACCATCTCTGGTAGCAGCAGCGGCACTACCATACGCACCGGCACGGGCACCAGCAATGGCTCCGGCACCTGCACCAACACTTGAAGTTGCACTTGCATCTGCTCCGGCCCGTGCAGCGGCAACGGAACCAGCACTTGCACCGGCAACAGACTGGGCTGCAGTTCGCACTGCATATACCAAAGTCCTTACAAAAACCGACATCTCCACCTTCTTGGTAAGCATTGGCAACCCAAGTGCTTCGTTCTTTTTTCTTTCCATGTTGTTTCACATGATTCACTGCATTGATCTAACTATTTGTGTATGTCTTCTTGTTTCCAAACAGAGAATTCCTAGAGCAACGAGGGACTCGTTCAATAATCCGGGCGACCGTGGCCAAGTTTCTCTTACCATGCGCAACCTTGGTGTGAATGAACGTGCTCAATATACCGTAAGTACAAAGGATGGTCGCATGATGATTGATGCTAAAGGATGGTCAAGGTTCAAAACTCTATCAAATCTTGCGGTAGGGGATGATGTCAAAATCGAACTTTCTCAACAAGGAGAGCTGGTCCTAATCAACTTTGAAATTCTTCAGTAGCAGCACGCAACTGCCGAACTGATCTATCCTCCGAAAGCTTTTAATTTAATAATATGTCATGGTGAAACAAGTGTACAGTGTGTATAAGTAGTACGACAGTATTATTTATCACATAGGATATCATGAAAGAATTGCAACTCTGATTGCTGGTTAGGAACTGTCGTTCGATTTCATTCTAACAGCTGCCGTGCTTTATTTAATTTTCTGTATTTGCCTTGCGATAGCATCTAAAACCAGCGCCGTACCGATCGCTTGCAATATGAAATGTGCTCAGTTAGAACACATGGGCCCCCAAACATGCAAGCCCACCGGCCTGTGGCCCAAAGTCCAGAACCGTCAGCCTATTTGAGTATTATATTCTCATCTGAACCCCCATATTATGTTATATATATTCCGCTTGATTTTTCTTATGTATAAAGTTGTGATATAAAAGATTTTTATATTTCTTTACAAAGGGAGTATCTCTCTATCAAAAATATATTTATGTGTAACTAGTTACTCCTGCCTTTCTACTTCCTTTCGCTGATATGCGGAGCATCCGGCAACGGGGTCCATGTGGCATGCACCAAATTAGAGTGTACAACTGCAGGGTAGACTCACCCCGGTCGTAGTGCCGCAGTAATGCCCAATGAGCCGTCAAATCACAAAAAACCCCACCTTTCCATCTTTAGCAGTAAGCTGGACGGACGAAGCAGCAATATTTCACTGGGCCTGAATCCCCTTATCCCTCGTCTGCTTGTTTAGAGAAAACCACCTCTCGGCGATTGCGTAGGGTTTTCTCATGGAGAACCAGGTACGAATTCTTCATCCATCCCCGATAAATCCTAGTCCCTTGGTCGCGGGTAATCCTAGGATGGCAGCCCCCGCCATTGATGCATTTTTCTTCCTACTGAATCTAGTGTGTTTCATTTGCAGTGCCCAAAGTGCGAGGATCCTACAGGTTTCTACGCCCTCGACGAGACGCCACACTTGTTCCTTCTCATCCTAACATATGATTTTAAAACGCGCACAATATGTTCCTAGAATCCTCTTTTCTATCCGGGAGGGTTGGGGTTTTTTGAACATGCTGTCGACTAATTTGGAAATTTGGATTGCTATATTTGGATAAAGGGTACTAGTACCATGGTCAACACTGACGTGAAAGAGGAAATTATTTCTAGATTTAGATAGCAAATACATTGTGTTCTCATATTATTTTTCCTGCAGTGCATTCCTTGCTCTGCCAGAACACATGTACTCAAGATGGTCGGCCTTGCCATAACTGAATACACCAGTTTAATGGTCACATTGAAGACAATCCATGGATATAAGTTCCCAGTTGGGTTCATGAACCAAGAAGATCGCTGCTTTTTTTATGGCCGAACTTGGATAAACTTTCTCAAGTGTTACGGACTGAAAGTTGGCGCACGAATGTTGATGGAAATAGCAGAACCTGGTCTCATCTTCACTGTTATCTTCCACCCCGACGTCGTTCCAGTAGTTCATCCATGTTAGTTTTGTATCTGGTTCTTGCATGTTGCGTCGATTACTTCTTAATCCACCTATTCTGTCTAACTAATCACAATTTGACTTTAGAAGAAGCAACAATTTGTGATTCCCTTCTCTCATGAAGATGCTACTTCTAACTAATATTTCTTATAATTGGTGGCACGTGTAGGTTATTTCAAAGTTCAGCACACTACTCGTTTGTTATTCTATAAGAACTTGACTGTTACTGATGGCACTAAACTTGACTGGGACAACATCCACCAGTTCCTACACTTTATTGATCGTCTTGAGGTCCTTGTGGGGCATTTCAATGGTGGAAGGCCACGTGGGATATATGTGCCACTGGTGCACACGTTGAATAGGTCCAACTGTGTCAAGAAACTTATGGTACGAGCTGTTTTCTTTTATATATGTTGTTCATAAACTCTTGCTTATACACAGTTTTACAGCTGTGATCTTCTTGAAACAGAAACTACCCAGTTCTATTGTTCCTATACAGATGCCTAACCATGGTCGGGTCAGACTTGCGCTTGGTCACAACATGATGTTTATGTCGACCTACTCCATTTCCCTTGGAGGTGAAAAGATACTTATTCACGGGTGGTCTCAAATAATGAAGGCCCGTCCATCTTGGAGAATAGGACAGAAGGTTATGCTCGTGCTTTTCCATGGCTCTAAAGCGAATATCCTATTTATTGACCACATTGCGAGATGAAGCCGCTTTCAGAAGGTTGTGGATGCGCGGGGTGGCGCCTAGGGCTTGGTGGCCTCACCCTTGGCTGACTGTAGGCAAAGTAGCACTGTTCGAGGCGTGCTTTGTACGGTTGAACCTGTATAACTAATCATACTGCTTTCAGCTATGGTTGTTAAGTGCCCCTGCTGGTTTCAGTTAAGGTTGTTAAGTACTCCTGCTACTTTTATAGTCTGTCATGTTTCTTCAGTCTCGTCTTCCTCCAGCCACCAAAACCAAACCAGCGCCGGTGGGGCTGCCTGCTTCCACCTCCCATGGCTGGTTGCGCCTCAGCACACACATCACCGCCCCACCGTCTCCTAAATCATTAATGCCGGCGTCCGAGGCCTCGCTGTCGTCCTTCACGCGCTTTGGTGCACTCGACGCAGTGCCGCCCTCTCGCGTTGTCAACATGGTCAACAAACAAGAGGAATCAGGACAGGACTGTACGTGGAGAGGATGACAGTAGGGACCCACCATGTCCATGGCCGTACGCAAGCAAGTTCCTCATTTTTTTTATATACTCCATTGTAAGCATATAGAAAAAGAAAATGCTTCCTCCTAGTGGTTTGCTGACATCTGGGACCCACAACATTGTCAGCCTATAGTCAATAGACAAGAGAACAGCACAAGATCGGCTGACACCTGGGACGTAGCTGCTCGAACAGTATTTTTTTTGTTATTGTTGAGACGGAGCAGGGTTTCAACTGGGTTGTGGCCCATCTAGCCCAGGCTTCTATTTTACGTTCACCACATGACCAACCCAGCTATTTTTTCTTTGTGAAAATGGCTAGCCTAGTTTTTTTTTCTGAAGAATACCCAATCCAGGCATACCCAACCCAGGCCTACTTATTTTTCTCCGCCCTACTGGGCTGCAACTCTTTCAAGACGGCTGCAAATCTTAAAAGTAATATGAAATGGGTTGTAAATATAAAAAACACACGACAAATTGGCAATTACTATCAAATTTCTGAATTTTTCCACATTTTCAAATTCCAATTTCACTGGGCTTTAACCTAATTTAAATATATCTTCAAAGTACTTTAAATTTGGCTCGACATTTCGGTATTAAAAATAGTTACCCCACCAAAATATGCGAAATTTTGTTGAAATTTTTAACCCTGGCCCTGGCCAACAAAAAGAAAATGGACTGCAATAAATTGCATAAGAAGTTGCAAATGAGCTGTAAATTATTAAAAAAAAGTAGGGAATGGGCTGACTTGTGGGCCTATTAAGTTGATGTGTATGCAAGATTTTTTAACTTATTATATATGTCAACAAACGATTCTAGCGGAAGTGACCGTTGGATGTCAATCCAACGGCCCTCGTGCTTCTTCAATCTCTGATCTTGTTGCTCCAGCCGCCAAATCCAGTGCCAGTGGGACCGCCTGCTCCGCCTCCCGTGGCCAGTTGTGCTGCCGCGCAGGCCTCACCGCCCCTACTACTCCCACCGCTGGCCAGGCCATCTCTCTACTCACCCACATCCCTCCACTGCTGTGGTTTCGCCTCCTCCGGGTCATTCCCTTCCTGGGTCTCGCCATCGTATATCGCGTTGGTGTTCTCGACACGGCATTGTCAACATTGTCAACAAACGACAACATCAAAAGAGGGATGTACATGGAGAGGCTGACAGTTGGGACCCACATGGTCCATGGCCGCACGCAAGCAAGTACTCCTTATTACGCCAAAAAACGAATCCTCCCCATGACAGCTGGGACCCACCAGCTATATCTTGGCATGGAAGGAAGTGCCTCCTTATTAAGCGAAAAATAACGATTGCTCCCCATGATAGCTAGGGCCCACCAGATTTGGAGGCTGACTTGTGGCCCTACTAAGTTGACGCGTACGCAGGGCTTTGTCAACTTAGTCAACAAACGATTCTATCACGAGTGACCGTTGGATTGTTAACATCCAACGGTCGTCCTGCTTCTTCAACCTCTGATTTTCTTGCTCCAACCGTCCAAACCATTGTGTGATCCTGCCTCCTGTGGATGACTATGCTGCCGTGCAGGCTTCATCGCCCCCTACTACTCCCACCGCTGGCCAGGCCATCCCTCTACTCACCCACACCCCCTGTTATTCTGCAGCGACGGCAGCCTCACACCGCAGCCGAACCAGTCAACCCTCATACTACCATCTGCGTGTTCCCAGGCTCTGCATTGTTCCCTGCCTCACCGTCGTCCACCGCCTGGGTGCTGTCCGCACGGCGTGGTCAATGTGGTCAACGAACGACAACCATCGGAAAAGGACTGTACGCGGTGAGGCTGACAGATTGACCCACCAGCTACATCTTCGCATGCAAGGAAGTGCCTCCTTATTACACGCGAAAAAAAGAATCCTCCCCCTGTCAGCTCGGACCCACCATCAATATCTTCGCACACAAGGAAGTGCCTCCTTATCCTCCCTGACAGCCGAGACCCACCCGATCGAAGCGTACATAGCGTTGTCCTTCTGGTCGCAAACATGTACGTACATACTGGACCATCGGTCTTTCTGCCATGATGAACCGTGGCCCAACAAGGAGCGGTAGCTATTCAGGCAGTCCCGTCTATATCATGTACACGTACCTACAGCCACGCTGCAAGAAAGTAAATACGGCTACGTACATACATACAGGCGGGGTCTGGAATGCGTACAGCGATCGTGTCCTGTACATCGGCAGCCAACCGGCTGGGTCGGAATGGAGAAACTGCGTCGTGTTCATCGGGAGGCAATGGAATGCGTCGTGTTCATCGGGAGCCAACTGGCTTGGACGGAACAACTGAAATGAGGCCTGGCGTACCGCAAAACAGAGGAAACAGACTTGTGTTCGAGCTCCTACGGTCGAAATGGGATGCTGTTGATCGGGAGGGGTGTGGCGTATCGCAAAAAGGAGGAAACGGACTTGTGTTGGAGTGCCTACGGTCAAAACGGGGTCTTGTTCATCGGGAGGGATGTGGCGTACCGCAAAACGGGACTCCACGGGCTACTGTTCATCCACCATCTACTGCCTCGCTCTAGCCTCCACGGGCTACTGTTCATCCACCGTCAACTTCCTCTAGCCTCCACATGTTACTGTTCATCCACCGCGTCTTTCTCCTGCCTCCACCTGGTACTGTTCATCCATTGTCTACTGTTCATCCGGCCTCCACCGGCTACTATTCAACCAGCCCTCCACGGGGTTCTGTGAATCCACCCCCAACCGGCTCGGGTGTGGCGGCCTCCTCGATCGGGGTCCTGTCCATCCAGCGGCAACGGCCTCTACTACCACAGGGTCCTGTTCATCCAACCCCAACAACGGTCACTTTTCATCAAGAGGCAGCAGCAGCTGGTTCGATTGGCTTCAGTTAGCAATAGTCGCGAAGGAATCGCTCGGGTTCAGTTAACAGCCAAGGGATCCATCGCTCGGGTTCAGTAACGTAGCTAGTGCAATCGCTCTGGTTCAATAAGCGAACGCCTCGCTCGGGTTTAGTTAGAGCCCAACGCCTCGCACACACGCGCGTACGTGTATGAGAGAAACGCGCAAACCTCCGTGCATCGCTCGGCCCCGACCACCCACCGTAACTGGGAACTCCCTGATATTTTCCACGCCCTCGATTCTACCATGATTTTTTCCGTCATGGACGGCCCAAAGAATGTCATGCAGGTGCGTCCCCGACCTGCCCAGGACGAAAAGCCGATTTTCTGTCATGATTTTTTGTCATAGAAGTAGGAGCCCACCACATCTATGATGATACGTGCTTTTGTCACAATTATCGTCATAGAAGTGTCATAAGCATGACAGAAAAAATTTCATTCATCCCAAAATGTCACGGATGTGTCTTTTTTTTGTAGTGTGTTGAAGATGTTGATGGAGATTGCCCTCCCAAAGATGAGAGGATTGTTGGTGATGATGATGGCTTCGATTTCCCCCTCCAGGAGGGAAGTTCCCCCAGCGGAATCGCTCTGCCGGAAGGCAAAAGTTCTCCTGCCCAAGTTCCGCCTCCAAACGGCGGCGCTTCATCCCGAAAGTCCTCTCCTGATTTGTTCTAGGTCAAAATGACCTATAGACCAGAATATGGGCACCGAAGGTGGGCTGGCTGAGGACAACCCACCAGGGCGCGCCTGGGGGGCCTGGCGCGCCCTGGTGTCTTATGCTCACCAGGTGGCCCCCCTCCGGTACTTATTTGCTCCAGTATTTTTTATATATTCCTAAATAATTCTCCGTAAATTTTCAGCTCATTTGGAGTTGTTCTGAATAGGTAGCTCTGACGTAGCTTTTTCAGGTCCAGAATTCCAGCTGCCGGCATTCTCCCTCTTTGTGTAAACCTTGCATATTATGAGAGAAAAGGCATTAGAATTACTCCATAAAGCATTATTATGCATAAAAACATTATAAATAATAGTAGGAAATCATGATGCAAATTGGACGTATCAACTCCCCCAAGCTTAGACCTCGCTTGTCCTCAAGTGAAAAACCGAAATCGAAAAACATGTCCACATGCTTAGAGAGAGAGGTGTCGATAAAAACAAAATATGGACATAGAAGCATCATGCTTATTATTATAACAGCAAAGAACTTTAACATAAAACTTTATCACACAAATTTTATCATATAACTTCTCATGAACAAATGACAATTCATCACAACATTTAAGTATAAAGCATAAACTCTATTGAAAAACAACAAACTATGTTCTCAGTCAACTTTGCAACTACAATTCATCATATTTTCAGGAAGGGTCACGTATCGGATCCTTTTGGCAAGTCCACATACTCAACAATCATTTAACCTTCTATGATTGCTAACACTCACAGCATACCCATGAGCAAAAAGTTTCAACCGGACACATAGAAAGATAGGGGCTTATAGTTTCGCCTCCCAACATATTCACCACAGGGGAGATGTCAACAATAATAACTCATGCTCACTCATATCCAACTGGATATATGTGCCTAGATCTTTCCTCACCACATGATGCTTGCAAAAAGAGAAAATAAAAAGGAATAGGGAAGAATACTTTGACTCTTGCATAAAAGTAAAAGATAGGCCCTTCGCAGAGGGAAGAGGAGGTTTCCATGCACTTTTTGTTTGTATGCCAAATCCCTTTAATGCAAAAGAATGTCACGTTATATTGCCCCTTGTGATAGCAACCTTTATTACGCAGTTCATCGCTTTTATTACTTTGCCATCACAAGTTCGTACAACGCTCAATTTTCTCTTACACTAAATGATCCAACACATTTAGAAGCAATTTTTATTGCCTTATCGCATCGATGACAACTTACTTGAAGGATCTTACTCAATCCATAGGTAGGTATGGTGGACTCTCAAAACAAGATTTCGGGTTTAAGTGTTTTTGGATGCACAAGTAGTATCTCTACTTGGTGCGGAGTTTTTGGCTAGCAAAGATATTGAGCAAGCACCACATGTTGAAGGATCTATGACAATATAACTTCTATGTGAATATGAAAAAACATAAATCATTATGTTGTCTTCCTTGTACAACATCAACAATTTTGACATATAATATTTAATGGGGGCTCACAATCATAAAAGATGTCCAAGATAGTGTATTTGCATGTGAATCTTCTCTTCCCTTATTAATTCTTTCATGAATTGCATCATTGACCAATGCTATGTTTGGCAATCTCCAATAAATTTTACAACTTATACTTTTCCTTATGTGATGTCATTACTTACCATAAGATTAGCATATGATCTTTTTCATTTATTTTCCTTTCTTTTTATTGAAAAATAAGAGTAAAGAAACAAAACTCAAACTACTCTTTATTGTATATCTCGCACATGATTACATAGATAGATAGATCACTAAGCAAGCACTCAAAAATAGATCGAACTAAACTTTTATTCAACTAAATCATAGGATAACTAAAGATCGAACTAAAATAGATAAAGGCAAAGATACTGGTGGTGATACGATACCGGGGCACCTCCCCCAAGCTTGGCACAAGCCAAGGTGAGTGCCCATACCCGTACTCAAGTCTCCTTTGTTGGGGAAGATGATGATGGTGGTGGTGATGAATTAGTAACATCTTTTCTCCTTAGCTTACGCTTGAGGATGGAATTTTCCTCCCTCAAGTCATCAATCTCCTGCTCCAGCGTTAATATATTTTTGCATAATTCTTGTTTGTTTTCCTGCAGAAGACGAAAAGGGATAAATTGGATATTTTGTTTCTTTGCTTTATTTTGGAGACTTGACTTCTTGAATTCCACGTGCATGTCCCCAGGTTGGGGCAGTGGGACTACATCCTCATCTGAGCTTGTCTCTTCTTTTTCTTTAAGATCATAATCTTCTTCTTCCTCTGTGGTCCATCCATAATGCTTCGCATCTCCGTAAACCTTTGGGTTTGCAATATAATCAGTAACATAGCTCTCACCCTCCGAGTCTTGAGACGACATATTTTCAGATCTGTCAGAAAAATAGCACGAAACAAGAACAGAAGATTTCTCCGCGATGTGGGGGTCAATACGTTCGAGGGTATATAAAGATTTTTTTTATCTTGGGAAACAAGCAAACGAGAGGAAAACGGAGTCGAGAAGGTTCCCGAGGTGGGCACAACCCACCTGGGCGCGCCAGGCAAGGCAGGCGCGCCCTGGTGTCTTGTGCCCTTCTCGGTTGCCTTCCTGGTTTTTTCTTATTTTCCTAATTTTTGTAATATTCCAAAACTGACAAAAAATATTTTTGCAGATTTTTTGGAGTCCGTTTACTTACCGTATCATGTACCTCCTCTTTTTTAGGATTCTGGATTGTTCCAGAAGGTTTCTTTTATGTGTTCCTCCGGTGTCATGGTTTGGATAATATTGCTTTCAACATTAATAGGTGTACCTGAGATATAGTGCTTAATTCCTTGCCCATTAACCACCTTCCGGTTAGTACCTTCGGCATTATTGATCTTGATAGCTCCAGAGCGATAAACCTCCTCGATAATATATGGTCCTTCCCATTTAGGGAGAAGTTTTCCTGCAAAGAATTTAAAACGAGAGTTGTACAAAAGAACATACTCTCCAACTTTGAATTCCCACTTTTGGATTCTTTTGTCATGCCATCTTTTAACTTTTTGTTTAAATAATTTGGCATTTTCATAAGCTTGTGTTCTCCATTCATCTAATGAGCTAATATCAAATAACCTCTTTTCACCGGAAGTTTGAAATCATAGTTGAGTTCTTTAATTTCCCAATATGCTTTATGTTCTAACTCAAGAGGCAAATGACAAGCTTTTCCATTAACCATTTTATAGGGAGACATACCCATAGGATTTTTATATGTTGTTCTGTAGGCCCAAAGTGCATCATCCAATGTCTTAGACCAATTCTTTCGGGACCTATTAATAGTTTTTTGTAATATTAGTTTTATTTCTCTATTGCTAAGTTCAACTTGACCACTAGATTGAGGATGATAGGGTGATGCAATTCTATGGTTAACATCATATTTAGCAAGGATTTTATGGAAAGCACCATGAATAAAATGTGAACCACCATCAGTCATTAAATATCTAGGGACCCAAAACCTTGGGAAAAATAACTTCTTTAAGCATTTTACTGGAAGTGTTATGATCAGCACTACTAGTTGGAATAGCTTCTACCCACTTAGTAACATAATCAACAGCAACCAAAATATGTGTATACCCATTAGAGGAAGGAAATGGTCCTATATAATCAAAACCCCAAACATCATATGGTTCAACAGCAAGTGAATAATTCATAGGAATTTCTTGACGCTTACCGATATTACCAATTCTTTGACATTCATCACAAGATAAAACAAACTTACGGGCATCCTTGAAGAGAGTAGGCCAATAAAAACCCAATTGCAATACTTGTGAGCAGTTCTATCTCCCGCATGATGCCCTCCATAAGCTTCGGAGTGACATTTCCGTAGGATTTGTTCCTGTTCATGCTCAGGTACACAACGTCTAATAATACCATCTACTCCTTCTTTATAAAGATGTGGGTCATCCCAAAAGTAATGCCTTAAATCATAGAAGAATTTTTTCTTCTGTTGATATGTAAAACTAGGTGGTATGTGTTTAGCAACAATATAATTAGCATAGTCAGCATACCAAAGGGTATTTTGAGAAACATTTATTGTAGGTAGTTGTTCATCAGGAAAGCTACATCAATAGGTAGTGGGTCATCAAGAATATTCTCTAACCTAGACAAGTTATCAGCTACGAGGTTCTCAGCTCCTTTTCTATCAGTAACATGTAAATCTGATTCTTGTAGGAAGAGTACCCACCTAATGAGTCTAGGTTTAGCATCCTTCTTTTTCATAAGTTATTTTATAGCAGCATGATCAGTGTGAACAATTACTTTGGAATCAACAATATAAGGTCTGAATTTGTCTCAAGCAAACACAACTGCTAAAAATTCTTTTTCAGTAGTAGCATAATTTCTTTGGGCACTGTCTAGAGTTTTGCTAGCATAATGAATAGCATTCAATTTCTTATCAACTCTTTGTCCTAGAACAGCACCAACAGCATAATCACTAGCATCACACATAATTTCAAAAGGCAAGTTCCAATCAGGTGGTTGAACAATAGGTGCAGAAGTTAAGGCTTTCTTAAGTGTTTCAAAGTCTTCTACACAATAATCATCAAAAACAAATGAAACATCCTTTTGTAAAAGATTTGTAAGAGGCCTAGAAATTTTTTAGAAGTCTTTAATAAATCTCCTATAGAAACCAGCATGACCTAGGAAACTACGAATACCTTTAATATCTTTAGGACAGGGCATTTTCTCAATTGCATCAGTTTTAGCTTTATCCACCTCAATATACCTCGTTCAGAAATTTTATGCCCCAAGACAATACCTTCATTAACCATAAAGTGGCACTTCTCCCAATTCAAGACAAGATTAGTTTGCTCACATCTCTGCAAAACTCAATCAAGGTTGCTCAAGCAATCATCAAAAGAAGTTCCATAAACAGAAAAATCATCCATGAAAAACTCAACAATCTTTTCACAAAAATCAGAGAATATAGCAGTCATACATCTTTGAAAGGTAGCAGGTGTATTGCGTAAACCAAAAGGCATACATCTATAGGCATAAGTTCCAAAAGGGCAAGTAAAGGTGGTTTTCTCTTGATCAGGTTGCGAAATAGGTATTTGAGAAAAACAAGAATATCCATCAAGAAAACAAAAGTGTGTGTGCTTAGATAATCTGTCCAACATTTGATCAATAAAAGGTAGAAGGTAATGATCTTTTCTATTTGCTTTATTTAATTTCTAAAATCAATTACCAATCTATAACCAGTAACAATTCTTTGTGGAATAAGTTCATTTTTATCATTAGGAACAACAGTAACACCTCCCTTCTTAGGGACACAATGAACAGGACTTACCCATCTACTATCAGCTATGGGATAGATTATACCTGCTTCCAGAAGCTTTAATATTTCGGTTCTTAGCACATCTTTCATCTTAGAATTCAAACATCGTTGATGATCAACAACAGGTTTAGCATAAGGTTCCATATTAATCTTGTGCTAACAAAGAGTGGGACTAATGCCCTTAAGATCATCAAGAGTATATCCAATGGCAGCACGGTGCTTCTTCAGAATTTTCAATAATCTTTTTCTTCTTCATGTTCTGAAAGGTTAGCACTAATAATAACAGGATATATCTTTTTCTCATCGAGATAAGCATATTTCAAAGTGTCAGGCAATTGTTTTAATTCAAACACAGGATCACCTTTAGGTGGAGGAGGACCTCCTAGAGTTTCAATAGGCAAATTGTGTTTGAACAGAGGTCATTGTTCAAAGAAATTTTTATCTATTTCATTTCTTTCATGCATATGCATATCATTTTCATGGTCTAGCAAATATTGTTCTAGTGGATCAGTAGGAGGGACGACAATAGAAGCAAGACCAATTATTTCATCCTTACTTGGTAATTCTTTCTTATGAGGTTGTCTATTAAACTTGGAGAAATTAAACTCATGAGATTCATCACCAGAGCTAACACCGACAGTTTGTTTTTCACAATTTATATTAGCATTAACGGTGTTCAAGAAAGGTCTAACAAAGATAATGGGACAAAAATCGTCTTGTCGGGAACCAAGAACTAGAAAATCCGTAGGGTATTTTATTTTCCCACACAAGACTTTAACATCTCTAACAATCCCAAGTGGTGTGATGGTGTCTCTATTAGCAAGTTTAATAGTAACATCTATGTCTTCTATTTCAGCGGGTGCTATGTCATTCATAATTTATTGATATAAGGTAAAAGGAATAGCACTCACGCTAGCAGTCACATAAACCATGATAAAAATGATCTCCTATTTTAACTGAGACAACAGGCATGCCAGCAACAGGTCTATGTTTATCTTTTTCATCTGGTTTGGCAATTCTAGCAGCTTCATCACAGAAGTAAATAACATGCCCATCAATATTTTCTACCAGGAGGTCTTTAACAATAGCAACACTAGGTTCTACTTTAATTTACTCAGCAGGTTTAGGTGCTTTAATATTACTTTTGTGAACAACAGTTGAAACCTTAGCATGTTCCTTTAGCCTTACAGGGAAAGGTGATTTTTCAATATAAGCAGTAGACACAACTGGATCAACATTGTAAATAATAGTTTCATCTTTAACCTTGACCGATTCTTTAATTTCTTATTTAATAGGGGGATGATATTTAAACCACTTCTCCTTAGGAAGATTAACATGAGTAGCAAAAGATTCACAAAAAGAGCCTACTATCTCAGAGTCAAGTCCATATTTAGTGCTAAACTTGTGAAAAGCATCGGTATTCATAAAAGATTTAACACAATCAAATTCAAGCTTAATACCTGACTCTTTACCTTCGTCGAGTTCCCAATCTTCAGAGTTGCATTTAATTCTTTCTAAAAGATCCCACCTGAATTCAATAGTCTTCTTCATAAAAGAACCAGCACAAGAAGTATCGAGCATGGATCGATCATCATGAGAAAGCTGAGCATAAAAATTCAGAATAATAATTTCTCTAGAGAGCTCATGATTGGGGCATGAATATAACATTAACTTAAGCCTCCCCCAAGCTAGAGCGATACTTTCTCCTTCACGAGGCCAAAAATTGTATATATAATTCCGATCATGATGAACTAGACGCATAGGATAATTTTTTTGGTAAAATTCCAATTTCAATCGATTCCAGTTCCAAGATCCAATATCATCGCATAGCCTATACCATGTCAATGCTTTTCCCTTCAAAGATAAAGGGAAAACCTTCTTCTTAGCTTCATCTCTGGGCAAACCTGCAAGCTTAAATAATCCACAAATTTCATCCACATAGATCAAGTGCATATCAGGATGTTCGGTTCCATCTCCTGCATAAGGATTAGTTAGCAGTTGTTCTATCATACCCAAAGAAATTTCATAACAAATATTTTCAGTAGGTCTAGTAGGTTGAGGGGCAACTAATTGTGCTTCCGGTTGAGGTGAATATACCCCGAACAAATCCCTCAAAGGATGGTTCTCCATAGTAACTAGTGACAATAAATTTCAGCATGTAGTAATAATTTTTCCTTACCAAGAGCGCTTCACTCCCCGGAAACGGCGCCAGAAAAGAGTCTTGATGACCCACAAGTAGAGGATATCAATCGTAGTCCTTTTGATAAGGAAGAGTGTCGAACCCAACGAGGAGCAGAAGGAAATGACAAGTGGTTTTCAGCAAGGTATTTTTGCAAGCACTGAAATAGTCGGTAACAGGTAGTTTGATAGCAAGATAATTTGTAAAGGACAAGTAACGGTAACGGTAAATAAAGTGCAGCAAGATGGCCCAATCCTTTTGTGGCAAAGGATAGGCCAAAACGATCTCTTATGATAAGCAAAGCGTTCTTGAGGGTACACGGGAATTTCACCATGTCACTTTCATCATGTAGGTTTGATTCGTGTTCGCTACTTTGATACTTTGATATGTGGGTGGACCGGTGCTTAGGTGTTGTTCCTACTTGAACAAACCTCCTACTTATGATCAACCCCCTCGCAAGCATTCTCAACTACGAGAAAAGTATTAAGATAAAATCTAACCATAGAATTAAACTTTTCGATCCAAATCGGTCCCTTACGAAGTAGCGCATAAACTAGGGTTTAAGCTTCTGTCACTCTAGCAACCCATCATCTAATAACTACTCCACAATGCATTCCCTTAGGCCCAAATATGGTGAAGTGCCATGTAGTCGACGTTCACATGACACCACTAAAGGAATAACAACATACATATCATCAAAATATCGAACACATATCAAGTTCACATGATTACTTGCAACATCACTTCTCCCGTGACCTCAAGAACAAAAATAACAACTCACAAATGATAATCATGCTCAAGATTAGAGGGATATTAAATAGCATAATGGATCTGAACATATAATTTTCCACCAAATAGACCATATGGTAGTCAACTACAAGATGTAATCAACACTACTAGTCACCCACAGGTACCAATCTGAGGTTCTGGTACAAAGATTGAACACAGGAGATGAACTAGGGTTTGAGAGGAGATGGTGCTATTGAAGATGTTGATGGAGATTGCCCTCCCAAAGATGAGAGGGTTGTTGGTGATGACGATGGCTTTGATTTCCCCCTCCGGGAGGGAAGTTCCCCCTGCGGAATCACTCCGCCGGAGGGCAAAAGTGCTCCTGCCCAAGTGCCACCTCGAGATGGCGGCGCTTCATCCCGAAAGTCCTCTCCTGATACTATATACCAGATGATGGGCACCGTAGGTGGGCTGGGCTGAGCACAACCCACCAGGGCGCGCCTGGGGGGCCTGGCGCGCCCTGGTGTCTTGTGCTCACCAGGTGACCCCCCTCCGGTAGTTATTTGCTCCAGTATTTTTTATATATTCCAAAATAATTTTCCGTAAATTTTCAGATCATTTGGAGATGTGCAGAATAGGTAACTCTGACGTAGCTTTTTCAGGTCCAGAATTCCAGCTGCCGGCATTCTCCCTCTTTGTGTAAACCTTGCATATTATGAGAGAAAAGGTATCAGAATTACTCCATAAAGCATTATTATGCATAAAAACATTATAAATAATAGTAGGAAATCATGATGCAAAATGGACGTATCAGACAACATCAAAAAAAAAATTCTTTTTCATTTCGGGACTGGACATCCCTATTACCTTGCCACACTCTCGTGCAATGACAAATGAATAAACACTCATCTTGAGAATAAAATATCTGGCATGAAAAATATTGGCCACCCGCTACCGCTTCATGAGCGGTACGGGCACACAAAAAGGAAATTCATTTTCGAAATTAGAGTTGGCACATACAAATTTAGTTGGAATGGCACAGAAATACAACATATAGGTAGGTATGGTGGACTCATTTGGCACAACTTGGTTTAAGGAGTTTGGATGCACAAGTAGTATTCCCACTTAGTACAAGGAAAGGCTAGCAAATAGATTAAGAAGCAACCAACCAAAAAACAAAAACGATCATAAACGGACATTAAACATAACTAACACCGAATAATGCACCACAAGTAGGATGTAATTTCATTGCACAACTATTGACTTTCGTGGTTGCATAGGGAATCACAAACCTTAACCCCAATATTCTTACTAAAGCATAATTACTCACCAACATGACTCACATATTACTATCTCCATATCTCAAAACTATTTCAAGGAATCAAGTTTATAA
This sequence comes from Thinopyrum elongatum, assembly GCA_011799875.1. Taxonomy (NCBI): domain Eukaryota; kingdom Viridiplantae; phylum Streptophyta; class Magnoliopsida; order Poales; family Poaceae; genus Thinopyrum; species Thinopyrum elongatum. The sequence continues at coordinate 180,780,354 of CM022303.1, forward strand.
TATCCAATGATCTTCATGAATGTTTTTATTATATCCCTCTTGAATATCTATCACTTTGGGAATAATTTCATATTTTACCATTGCTACTAACAAAGCTCTCAAATAAATTTAAGTGAAGCATGAGAGCACATATTTCTTCAAAACAATTTTCATCTCTCAAAATAATATAAGTGAAGCATTGAGAGGATATTTCTTTAAATTTTTACTAACTCTGAAAATAATCTAAGTGAAGCATGAGAGCATATTTCTTCAAAATTAAAGCGCCACCGTGCTCAAAAAGATATAAGTGAAGCACTAGAGCAATTCCATAGCTCAAAAAAATTTAAGTGAAGCACATAGAGCAATTCTAACAAATCATGGAATAATTATGGCTCTCTCAAATAGGTGTGTCCAGCAAGGATAATTGTGACAAACTAAAAAGCAAAACAAGCAAATACTCATATAATACAAGATGCTCCAAGCAAAACTCATTATATGTGACGAATGAAAATATAGCTCCAAGTAAAATAACCGATGGTCATTAGAAGAAAGAGCGGATGCCTTCCGGGGCATCCCCAAGCTTAGTTGCTGTGTTCTCCTTGAATGTGACCTTGGGGTGCCATGGGCATCCCCAAGCTTAGGCTCTTTTCACTCCTTATTCCTTCATCCATCGTGATCTCACCCAAAACTTGAAAACTTCAATCACACAAAACTTAAAAAAAACCTTTGTGAGATCCGTTAGTATAAGAAAACCAATCTTTACTTTAAGTACTGTTACAAACCCATTCATATCTTGTTATTGTATTATAACTACTGTATTCTAACTTTACCATGGCTAATACCCCCCCGATATAGTCCATAGATTCATCAAAATAAGCACACAATGCAACGAAAATAGAATCTGTAAAACAGAACAGTCTGTAAAGACTCAAATTTTACTCATACTTATGTAACTCCAAAAATTCTGAAACATTAGGACAATAGAGGCAATTATTTTATCAATCTTTTGTAAAACATTCAAAGTTTTTCATCGCTCTAGTGATTTTTAACAATTTTGCTACTGGACGAAAAAGTTTCTGTTTTCCAACAAGATCAAATCAACTATCACCCAAGCCATACTAATGGCATTACTTGGCAAAAACGCTAATTAAAACATAAAAAACACAATCATAACAGAGGCATAATTGTGTAAACACACAAAACAGAAACAAAAAGAAAAAATTATCAATCCGAGCGGGGCTATCTTCTACCCTTTCGTTAACTACGGGATTTTTCTCTTTTAGTAATTTAAGGGTATCTCCTACCTTTGACCCAATTTTATTAGTAAGATCATGAATCCTTTTATCCAAATTTTCAATATGTTCTTCGGTGAGCATTTTCTTTTCAATAGCATCTAGCCTTTGCATAACATGCTCAAGAGTTAAAACCGTTTCATTGACAATGATAGGAGGTGATCAGAATAAATTTCCCATAGCATTAAAAGCATCCAAAGGGGGTCACATCAAAAAATTCCCTCCGGTGATAGTATTAAGAACAAATATATACCAAGTAGTAATGCCCACATAAAAATTGCGAAGAAGAACAGTAGTGGATTGTTTTCGAATAGATCTATTATGAGCATCACAAATTCTATACCAAGCATCTCTTAAATTCTCTCCTCCCCTTTGTTTAAAGTAGAGAACTTCATTCTCAGGGGTACACATAGTAGGGGAGGAAATAGCCATAGCGATAGAGTAGGCAAGTAAGATCACGAGCAAAAAAAAGATCGAACGAGAAAAAGGCAAACGAAAAAGAAGGAAAAATAAAAAGGAAAATATTTTTGTGTTTTTATGAAAATGTTTTAGAAGTGGGGGAGATGAAAACGAGAGGCAAATGCCAAATAAAGTAAATTGCAAGGAGATGAGATTTCTGATTGTGTACTTGATAGATGTTGATGGCATCTCCCTTGTGCTAGAGATTGACACGTGAACAGAAGACTTGATCCTCCCCGGCAACGATGCCAGAAATTCTTCCTGATTGCTTGTATCTGCGTTGGTATTTCCCCGAAGAGGAGAGGATGATGCAGCACAGCAACAGTAAGTATTTCCCTCAGTTATGAAACCAAAGTTATCAATCCAGTAGGAGGATCCACCCACACTATGCAAACAGCACCTGCACACAAATAACAAATACTTGCAACCCAACGCGTTAGAGGGGTTGTCAATCCCTCCTCAGTATTGAGATAGATTAAATTGTATGAGATTGGATAAATCGATCTAACAAAAACACAAAATAAAAAAACATTGCAGCAAGGTATTTTTGGTTTTATATGATAGGAAAATAGACCCGAGGGCCCTAGATTTCACAAGAGGCTTCTCTCGAGAAAATAGCATACACTGGGTAAACAAATTACTGTTGGGCAATTGATAGAAAAGCAAATAATTGTGACAATATCCAAGGCAATGATCTTGTATATAGGCATCATGTCCAAGATTAGTAGACCGACTCCTGCCTGCATCTACTACTATTACTCCACACATCGACCGCTATCAAGCATGCATCTAGTGTATTAAGTTCATGAAGAAACGGAGTAATGCAATAAGAATGATGACATGATATAGACAAGATCTATTCATGTAGGAATAGACCCCATCTTTTTATCCTTCATGGCAACGATACATGTGTGTCATGTATCCTTCTGTCACTGAGATTGAGCACCGCAAGATCGAACCCATCACAAAGCACCTCTTCCCATGGCAAGAAAAAATAATCTAGTTGGCCAAACCAAACCAAAGTTTTAGAGAATAAATACGAGGCTATAAAGATCATGCTTAAAAGAGTTCAGAGAAGACTCAAATAATATTCATAGATAGAACTGATCATAAACTCACAATTCATCGGATCCCAACAAACACACCGCAAAAAGTCATTATATCAAATAGATCTCCAAGAACATCGAGGAGAACATTGTATTGAAGATCAAAAAGAGAGAAGAAGCCATCTAGCTACTACCTACGGACCCGTAGGTCGGTAGTAAACTACTCACGCATCATCGGAGGGGCAAGGGTGTTGATGAAGAACCCATCCTGGATCGTTGAACCCTCCGGCAGAGTGCCGGAGAAGGCCTCTAGATTGGATCTTGTGGTTCTAGAACTTGCGGCGGCGGAAACTATTTTCTCTCGACTCCCCTAGAGTTTTTGGGATTTTAGAGTATTTATAGAGCTAATAGTCGGTGGAGAAGCCTCCCGTGGGCCCCACTACCCACCAGGGCGCGCCTTGGGCCTCTGGCGCGCCCTGGTGCCGAGTGGTCACCATGGGCCTCCTCTGGTGCACTTCCTTGGATTCCTTGGTGTCTCTGGGAAGAAAAAAATTCTCCAAAAAGTTTCGTGGCATTTGGACTCCATTTGGTATTGATTTTCTATGAAGTGAAAAACAAGCAAAAAAACAGCAACTGGCACTCGGCACTATCTCAATAGGTTAGTCCCAAAAAATGATATAAAATTGCTAGTAAATGAATATGAAACATCCAAGATTGATAATATAACAGCATAAAACAATAAAAAATTATAGATACGTTGGAGACGTATCAGACTTAAGACGGTGTTTTTACTTTGATAAGTTCAAGGTCAACAAAGTCCGTGATAGGCATCAGTGTGATTGACTTATCAAAAGTACAACCGGGTCACCTTTTCGGAGTAGCATCAAGCTAATAGGCAGGTTTAACCAAGTATTATGGTGGCATACGTCGGTTCAAGAGGGATGTTATTAGCTAAACTCGATGAGTTGGAAGCCCCCAAGTGACCATATGATCATGGAAAAACTCAGCATAGGATATACAGGAGACAATGCTACTACTGCAAAACATCTGGGGTCCAGATAAGCCGGCTTTATTCCATTGATCATAATATGATGAGCCAATAAGGCAGGATACCCATGTTTGAACCGTGCATCGTGGCAACTAGTTCTGTTTGGCAACCTTTACTTTTTCGCCAATAAGGTCGGGTACTTATGTTTGAACTGCTCATCATGGCAGCTAGTCCTCTTTGGCAACCTTTACTTTTTCGCCAATAAGACAGGATACCCATGTTTGAACTGCATTATGGCGCTAGTCCTCTTTGGCAACCTCGGCATTTGATGACACAGTATAAACCAATGAAGATTTGAGGATTGGAGACTTCGAGGTGGTAAACGACCCTGTAGGAGTCACAACTCAGTAACCCAGTTGGTGTCGAGACGGCAACGGAAGCCGGCATTTTTTAGAGAAACAGATTTTTCTGAGAGCCGGAATTTTCTCAGAGCTCGAATTTTTCTGAGAGGTTGAACATCTGAGAGCCGAATTTTGGTGACAAGTCGGACAAGCCAGATTTTGGTCACAAACCGGATTTTGGTCATAAGCCAGATTTTGGCGACAAGCTGGAATTTGGGCACAAGCCGGATTTCTCTTGAGTCGTACTTTCTTGAGCCGGATTTCTCTTGCGCCGGACTTTTCTTGAGCTAGATTTTTCTTGAGCCGGATTTCTCTTGAGCTGGACTTTCCTTGAGCCGGATTTTTCTTGAGCCAGATTTCTCTTGAGTCGGACTTTCCTTGAGCCAGATTTTCCTGAGAACATAATTTTCTTGAGCTGGATTTTCCTTGAGCCGGATTTTTCTAAGCCAAATTTTCCTTATCCGGCCGACCTCAAATTTTCTCGATCTCTGGGAGAGCTCCCTCCAAGAACACAACACCTTTGTGCGCAAGCCCCACGGTGGGCGCCAACTGCCGCGGTTTTGTCACGGCAGATGTCCTTCAAAAAGGACTTAGTCGTGAGGCCATCGCAACTAGGTAGCAGCTTGAACGTGGTTGATCGGAATCAAGAGACACGGGTTTACCCAGGTTCGGCCCCTCACAGTGGAGGTAATAACCGACTTCCTGCTTGTTTGATTATTACTTGAGATCTCGATTACAAGGGTGCAACTTGGCTAACCTACTACTCGAGAGCTTGTAACTTAGTCCTTTCTGCCTCTGGGGCTCCCCTTTATATACAGGTTGAGGCCCCGAGGTCACAACAGAGTCTGGGTCGAATTACAATTCGTGCCCTATTCTACTTATCCTCCAAGTAATCCTTTGTTACTAGGCCCTGTTGAGCCGGCCCATCCGTTAAGCCGGCTCTTATCTTTATTCTTCTGGGCCTTCAATATCAACCCGACTGGACGAAGTGACCCATGAACCAATAGGTTCTGGGCCAGGTTAATTCTCCTGCCGGGTTAAGATGTCAGGGAATATCCCCAACAAAACCTATATTTCCAGGAACGTGATTAAAAATTGGAAGAATAGGTGCAATCTTTTTTTGATGTAATTGATGAATGGATTGTCCCAATTTAACTTGGAGGATGAAACTTTCCAAGTTTGGATGGCCCAGAATAGTATAAAAACTAAATCAATAAAATTGGTCGAGCTAAAATATGTCACCTTTGAGAACTACCTACATTCAAGGCAGCCTAGGATTGTGTTTGAATTCGAGCAGGTGATGGGCGACAGCCGCGTTTGGAGCTCATGGTTTCTCACCTCCATGCAATACTCAGTAGATGTCATGTAACAAGATAATGTTGTGTCATTATAGAACTTGGTAGAAGTTTAGTAATACTCGGATGGAAAAAAACAATGCTCTGCTCAATATAATATGTTGCTGGTAAGTTGTAACAGTAATACAGTAGCCAAAAGTCAACTCAATCAAGATAATGTGTGTGCTCCCCTTAGAAATACAACCTTAACACCTAAAGAGAAAGAAGAAACAACAGTCAGTTTCATGCAAGAAATTCCTAAGAAAAAGGTGAGACAAATTTCTCACCCTTTGGAAACAAAGATGCAGAAAAAGGAGAATAAAGGAAATACAGTGTTTATACCTATGGAAGTGCCATCACACAGCTAGCTGGATCCACTCCTTGTTAGACCCAGTGCAGTGGAATATGTCATTTGGAGAGGATATCCGATGCTTAATCAAAAGCTGACACTGAGCTTAAATTAGTTGAGCAAGAGTGTTTGCACTGCAACCTTGTTCTCAATCACTGCTCATACTACCATTCCCCCTTCCCAAACTAACCATCCTATGAACAATAGTGCCAATGTTGTAGTGCTTCCTATCCAGGCAGCCGCTGTTGAATCTTGGGCAGAGTCATCTGCGTGCCCCCTAACTAAGCATCAAAGCTGAGCCACCTCTCGCCACCTTTGTCATCACATGGCCGTCACTGAATACAGCAGCTCTAATGGGAGGTTTGACACACGGGGAGGATTCTACCAACCGCATGATCCAATCTTCTCGGCTCCTTTCCCTCCGCTCATCAAATTCAATGGACGTACGCAATTCGACGACCATGGCGTCCTCTAGTGTAGGTACTCCCAGGTCTGACCGCACCATCTTCCTCAAAGCCTTCGACAAGTCCCGCATCAGTGTACGTGTCCTCATTGTGTCCGTCGTCGCCACCATCCCTAACCTCTAACACCCAGCGCCCATCGCTTTTGTTGCAATAACGGCAGCCACTCGTGACTGGGGCTTCTTCCACCTCGTCTTGAGGATGTGGAGCTCCAGTGGCGGCTGTTGAGCCTGCCAGGTCAACGACGGTGGTTACCTCCAGTAGCACCCGATCTATGTCATCCCGGGATGGCAGCGCCTTGAGGAGAGAGAGGATTGACGTGGCACCATGGCGCTTGCAGCCGCCGCTTATGTAGCACCCATCGATTGGGGAGGAGGGTGCTGATACGTCTCCAACGCATCTATAATTTATGAAGTATTCATGCCATGTTTACAACAATTTTATATGGTTTTGGTATGATTTGAATGGAACTGACCCGGACTGACGCTGTTTTCAGCAGAACTACCGTGGTGTTGTTTTTTGCGTAGAAATGAAAGTTCTCCAAATGAGCTAAAACTTTTTGAAGATTTTTTTTGAAACAAAAGAGGCACTAGAAGCTTCGTGGGGGGACCAGAAGTTCAAGGAGGTGTCCACCACCCACCAGGGCGCGTCAGGGGCCTTTCCCGTGTGCTTGTGGGTGGTGGGCCCCTCGAAGCTCATCTTCGCGTGAAACCGACGCCAAAAAATCCTATAAATACAGAAACCCCCAGAAATAACCATGGATCTAAAGTTCCGCCGACACAAGCATCTGTAGCCACAAAAAACCAATCTAGACCCTGTTCCGGCACCCTGCCGGAGGGGGAAATCATCACCGGTGGCCATCTTCATCATCCCGGCTGCCACCATGATGAGGAGGGAGTAATCCACCCTCGGGGCTGAGGGTTTGTACCAGTAGATATGTGTTTAATCTCTCTCTCTCGTGTTCTTGATTTGGCACGATTTTGATGTATCGCGAGCATTGTTAATATAGTTGGATCATATGGTGTTTCTCCCTCTCTATCTTGTTGTGATGAATTGAGTTTTCCCTTTGAGATTTCGTTTTTATCGGATTGAATACTTTTATAGATTTGAGAGCACTTGATGTATATTTTGCTATGAATACCCGTGGTGACAATGGGGTATCATATTGATTCACTTGATATGTGTTTTGGCACTCAACTCGTGGATTCCCGAGGTGACATTGGGGTAATCTATGCATAGGGGTTGATGCACGTTCTCATCTTTGTTTCTTCGGTAGAAATCTTGGGGCACTCTTTCAGGTTCTTTGTGTTGGATTGAGAATTATGAATCTGAAATTCTTTGATGCATATCATATAATCAACTCACGGATACTCGTGGTGACATTGGAGTACCGAGGTGACATTAGAGTTGGTTGATGTGTATCATATGGTGTTATTTTAGTACGAACTCTTAGATAGATCGATCGAAAAGGATAACTTGGTGTTATTTTAGTATGAACTCTTGGATAGATCGATCGAAAAGGATAACTTTGAGGTGGTTTTGTACCCTACATACAATTTCTTCTTATGTTCTCCGCTAGATAAGAACTTTGGAGTGATTCTTCATCGCACGTTGAGGGATGGTTATATGATCCAATTATATTTGCATTGTTGAGAGATTGCACTAGCGAAAGTACGGACCCTATGCCTCATTTTCAAGCATTGCAATATCGTTTGTGCTCACTTTTGTTACTTGCTACCTTGCTCTTTTTTTATTATTCCTATTACAAAAATCAATATATACTATCATTACTACACTTGTATCACCATCTCTTCGCCGAACTAGTGCACATATACAATTTACCATTGTATTTGGTGTATTGGGGACAAAAGAGACTCTTTGTTATTTGGTTGCAGGGTTGTTTGAGAGAGACCATCTTCATCCTACGCCTCCCACGGATTGATAAACCTTAGGTCATCCACTTGAGGTAAAATTGCTATTGTCCTACAAAACTCTGCGCTTTGAGGCCCAACAAGAGTCTATAAGAATGAAGTTGCGTAGTAGACATCAAGCTCTTTTCTGGCGCCATTGCCGGAGAGGTGAGTGCTTGAAGGTATATCTTTAGATCTTGCAATTGAATCTTTTAGTTTCTTGTTTTATCACTAGTTTGGTTTTATAGAAAACTAAAAATGGAATTGAGGTTGCCTCATATTATTCGTCTTTATCATGTCTTTCTTGAAAATTATGGAAAGGAAAATTGTGCTCAATTGATAGAAGAAGAATTCAATAAAATGTTTGGCATAAAATCCTTGAATGATGAGCATGATTGCAATGTTCTTAATATAAATTCTATGAATATCCATGATGCTAATGATATGCAAAGCCATAAGCTTGGGGATGCTATATTGGATGAAGAAGATATTTTTTGTCCCCCATGTTTTGATGAGAAAAATTGTTATGATGATAGCATGCCTCCTATTTATGATGATTATATTGATGAAAGTGGGTTTGGAAGAGTGTCAACTCTAGATAGTAATAATCCCACTATTTTGGAGTTTGTTTAATCTTATTACAATAATTATGAAGTGGATTTAGAGAGGTCATAACTTTATTTAATGATGAATCCACTATTTCAGAAGAGGTTTCAATTGATTATGAGAACAAAGTTGCTATCTATGATGATTATGATGATGACATGTATGCTATAAAGAATAATGATAACCATGAAACTTATCATCATGATTTTAATGTTCAATTTGATTATGTGAACCAAGTATCTCATGATATTTATTTTGTTATGTGGAGTGTAATAAAATTTCCATGCTTGTAGATCATGAAAAGAATGCTTTATGTGATAGTTATATTGTTGAATTCATTCATGATGCTACTGAAAATTATTATGAGAGAGGAACATATGCTTCTACGTACCTCAATAATACCAAGTTTCCTCTCTTTATGTTGAAAGTTTTGAAGTATTGCTTGTTTTGCCTTCCTATGCTAGATGATTCTTGTTCCCATGAATTGTTTGATCACAAAATCCCTATGCATAGGAAGTGGATTAGGTTTAAATGTGCTTGCCATGTGTTTCATGATGCTTTTGTTATGTTTAAATTCTTATCTTTTATGTGAGCATCATTGAAATCTTCATGCCTAGCTAAAAGGCATTAAAGAAAATCGCTTGTTGGGAAACAACCCAACATTTACCCCTACTATTTTTGTGTGATCACATGATTAGTATACTGTAGTAATAATGTTTTATAGCTTTTGTTTCAATAAAGTACCATGTAAGGCCTTTGGGATAGTGTGGATGATAGTTGACTTGATTCTGTGCAAAAACAGAAACTTTTGTGCCCAGTAACAGAATTGTTAAAAATCACTAGAGCATCGAAAAATTCTTAATTATTTACAGTTGATTGGTATACAAATTTTCTACGTTATCCTAATTTTTCAGAATTTTTGTATTTACATAAGTATGACCATAATTCAGATCTTTACAGACTGTTCTGTTTTTGACAGATTCTGTTTGCAATACATAGTATGCTTGTTTTATCGTATCTATGGCTTATGTTGCTTAATATAAATTATGGAAATTATAGAGTACAGTAGGCATTATGTTTAAAAAATTATGAATCTTATCTTGACAGTACCAAAGTGAATGATTTGTCTTTATCATACTAACCCATCTCACGAAGTTCCGTTAAGTTTTGTGTGATTGAAGTTTTCAAGTTTTGGGTGAGATATCAATATGAGGAGAATAAAGAGTGACAAGACCCTAATCTTGGGGATGCCCAAGGCACCCTAAGGTAATAATCAAGGAAGATCCAAGCAACTAAGCTTGGGGATGTCCCGGAAGGCATCCCCTCTTTCGTCTCCAACATTATCGGTACCCTTACTTGGGGCTATATTTTTATTCGTCACATGATATGTGTTTTTCTTAGAGCATCATTTTATTTTATTAGGATTTTCTTGCTGTTATTTAGAATAATTTTTTGTATCTTTTACTTCAATAAAAATGTCAAGTATAGCCTTTGCTATGCTTATTTTGCAAGTCTATATGTGGCTGTTTGAAAACAGCAAGTTGCACGCTAGTGCGTGCATTCTTGAGAAAAGTCGGAATGTGATAAAATGTTGATTTTTTTGCACAATAAGCTATGATAAATTTTCTACAGTTTGGTGAATGTTCTGAATTTTTGGAGTTAAGGAAGTGTGAGTATAATTGCACTCTTTATGGACTGTCCTGTTTAGACAGATTGCTGTTATGTTTGCGTTGTTTGCATATGTTTGCTTGTTTAATGATTCTATTCGAAGATAGGACTATTAAATATGCAGAGGCTTTTAGTATGCAATGTTAAATAATAATTTTAGTGATTTTCTACAGTAGATAATGATAAGGTTATTGCATTGATTTATACTTACTTATCTGACGAGTTCTTATTGAGTTTTGTGTGGATGAAGTTTTTAAGATTTAGGGAAACCGTGATATAAAAGGAATTAAGGAGACACAAAAGCTCAAGCTTGGGGATGCCGAAGGCATCCCAAGATAATATTCCAAGAAGTCTCAAGCACCTAAGCTTGGGGATGCCCCGGTAGGCATCCCACCTTTCTTCATCAACAATTATCGGTTAGTCTCGGTTGAGCCTAAGTTTTTGCTTCTTCACATGAGTTGTGCTATTCTTGGAATGTCATTTAATTTTAATTTTGCTTGCTTTTTTAATAAAATACTTAGATCTTAAAGTTTTTAAATAAAAGAGAGTCCTCAAATAGGTACCCGTTTACTTAACTACTCGCTTGAACTTCACTTATATCTTTTTGGAGTAGTTTTATCATTTACTCCCGTGCTTCACTTATATCCTAAGAGTAAATTGTTGAATGAACTGAATATCATAAAGTTGAAATTATATGTGCTTGTATCATACCTAGTAGTAGCTTCACATCGGGTTTAGAAAGTGAAATCTTTTGAAGCTTGACAATCACAATATTGGTCATACAAGCAATTCATCAATGATTAGTATAAGGAAGAGAACTTTCACATACAAATATATTATCTTGGACATATTCTATGATTGTGAATACCCATTAATTATTTTCAAACTTGAGCAAATTAGTTGAAGTGGGACAAGAAAGACAACATAATGAATTATGGTTGTGTATATTTGCATAGAAGTTATATTGTTATGGATCCTCCAACATGTGGTGTTTGCTTAGGATCTTTTGCTAGCCAAAAATTCATACTAAGTAGAGATACTACTTGTGCATCCAATAACCCTTAAACCCAATTCTTGCCATGAGTGTCGACCGTACCTACATATGGATTGAATAAGATCCTTCAAGTAAGTTGTCATCGGTGCATAAAGCAATAAAAATTGCTCCTAAATATGTTTGATATTTTATTGTAAGGGAAAATAAGCGTTGTACAAACTTGTGATGGCAAAGTAATAAAAGCGACAAACTGCATAATAAAGGTTGCTATCATAAGGGGCGATATAACGTGACGTTCCTTTGCATTAATAGATTGTGCATCCAATAAAAAGCGCATGACAACCTCTGCTTCCCTTTGCGAAGGGCCTATCTTTTACTTTTCAGTATTTACTTTTACGCAAGAGTCAATAGTATGTTTTCTCATTTCAACCTCAATTATTCTCTAGTTGGAAAGCATCATGTAGTGGGGAAAGATCTAGGCACATATGACAAGTCAAATATATTTGATCATGATTTATTATTATTGACAATTATCTCTATGATAAATGAGTTGGGAGGTGAAACATTAAGCCCCTATCTTTCTCTGTGTTTGATGGATGCCATTTGTTCTAAAAATATGATTTGAGTACTAGCAATCATAGAAGACTATATGATGATTGAGTATGTGGAGCTCTTACTTAGACTTTGTTGAGAATAAGTTGAATTGCAGTTGTTTGGTGACTAAGAACATAGGTTGTTAAGTGTCATGAGAATTCATTGTTTGAACCGTAATATGTGAATTGATTGATACTTTATCATGATGATTTTTATGAGAAAGAGTTGCTTTTATGATGCAAGGAAAAGTGATTGAAATTATCATTGATCAAACTTATGCACTATGCTAGCATTCACACTTCATAAATTATTTCTTTATCATTTACCTAGTCAAGGAGGGGTAGAAATTAAGCTTGGGGATGCTGATACGTCTCCAACGTATCTATAATTTATGAAGTATTCATGCCATGTTTACAACAATTTTATATGGTTTTGGTATGATTTGAATGGAACTAACCCGGACTAACATTGTTTTCAACAGAACTACCGTGGTGTTTTTTTTGTGTAGAAATGAAAGTTCTCCAAATGAGCTGAAACCTTTTGATGATTTTTTTGGAACAAAAGAGGCACTAGAAGCTTCGTGGGGGGACCAGAAGGTGAAGGAGGTGGCCACCACCCACAAGGGCGCGCCAGGGGCCTTGCTCATGTGCTGGTGGGTGGTGGGCCCCTCGAAGCCCATCTTCGCGTGAAACCGACGCCAAAAAATCCTATAAATACATAAACCCCCAGAAATAACCCTAGATCAGAAGTTCCGCCGCCGCAAGCCTCTGTAGCCACGAAAAACAAATCTAGACCCAGTTCTGGCACCCTGCCAGAGGGGAAAATCATCACCGGTGGCCATCTTCATCATCCCAGCGGCCACCATGATGAGGAGGGAGTAGTCCACCCTCGGGGCTGAGGGTTTGTACCAGTAGCTATGTGTTTAATGTCTCTCTCTCTCATGTTCTTGATTTGGCACGATCTTGATGTATCGCGAGCTTTGTTAATATAGTTGGATCATATGGTGTTTCTCCCTCTCTATCTTGTTGTGATGAATTGAGTTTTCCCTTTGAGATTTCATTTTTATCGGGTTGAATACTTTTATAGATTTGAGAGCACTTGATGTATGTCTTGCTATGAATACCCGTGGTGACAATGGGGTATCATATTGATTCACTTGATATGTGTTTTGGCACTCAACTCACGGATTCCCGAGGTGACATTGGGGTAATCTATGCATAGGGGTTGATACACGTTCTCGTCTTTGTTTCTGCGGTGGAAATCTTGGGGCACTCTTTAAAGTTCTTTGTGTTGGATTGAGTATTATGAATCTGAAATTGTTTGATGCATATCGTATAATCAACTCACGGATACTCGTGGTGACATTGGAGTTTCTAGGTGACATTAGAGTTGGTTGATGTGTATCATATGGTGTTATTTTAGTACGAACTCTTAGATAGATCGATCGGATAGGATAACTTGGTGTTATTTTAGTACGAACTCTTGGATAGATCGATCGGAAAGGATAACTTTGAGGTGGTTTCGTACCCTACAAACAATTTCTTCTTATGTTCTTCGCTAGATAAGAACTTTGGAGTGATTCTTCATCGCACGTTGAGGGATGGTTATATGATTCAATTATAATATCATTGTTGAGAGATTGCACTAGCGAAAGTACGGACCCTAGGCCTCATTTTCAAGCATTGCAATACCGTTTATGCTCACTTTTGTTACTTGCTACCTTGCTGTTTTTTATTTTTCCTATTACAAAAATCAATATCTACTATCATTACTACACTTGTATCACCATCTCTTCGCCGAACTAGTGCACCTATACAATTTACCATTGTGGTGTGTTGGGGACACAAGAGACTCTTTGTTATTTGGTTGAAGGGTTGTTTGAGAGAGACCATCTTCATCCTACGCCTCCCACGGATTGATAAACCTTAGGTCATCCAATTGAGGGAAAATTGCTACTGTCCTACAAAACTCTGCGCTTGAAGGCCCAACAAGAGTCTACAAGAATAAATTTGCGTAGTAGACATGAGGTGCATAGAGCAAATTAGGGCGGACAATAATTTAGGTGGGCCGTGGGGGAGAAGTGGTCGAGAGCAGAGGGGGATGGGGAGGATAAAAGGGTTGACCGGAGTGCCGGTGCGCTGTCGTCGGGTAGGCCGGAGAGGTGGTGGCTCAAACCCTAGCTCGTGTTCTCAGTTTTTTTTTCTTTTTGAAAAGAAACACTCATAGGACAGACATGTCGTGGCTCCAGCACGGGTGGAAGAGAAAAGAGACGAAGGGGGTGACGTATGGTGGAGGGTTTGTATGGCCCAATAGCATTGACGTTGCTCAGGCCTAGGTGGGACGACGCATGTGACCTTTCTATGTAAAAAAATGTTTCTTTTGACTTATGGGTGGCATTGGTGGGTAATTTTTGACAACTTTAGAGGTAATTTGGATAACATACCGCCAGAAGCAATAACCCTTTTATTATTAGGTAGAGATTTTTATAAAGGTTTTTTTCTTTTACGGATTTTTATTTCCTTTTTCTTTTTTCTGTTTCTTTATGCTGATTTCTTTTTTTCTTAAATTCAAATTTTCACAAAATGTTTAGAATTCCAAATTTTGTTTAAATTTTCAAAAAATGTTCAAAATTTCTTCATCATTTCAAAAAATTCTTACATTTGTCAAACTTTGTTCATAATTTCAAAAGTAGTTCACATGTTTGCAAAAAAATCATGTTTCCAAAATTGTTCATGTTTTTCAAATTTTGTTTACTTTATATAACTTTGTTCACAATTCAGAAAAAAATTTGGTCAAAATTTGATCACAATTTCAACACAAAATTGCATTTATGAAAAAAATGTTCAAGTTTTGAAATTTTGTTCACTTTGTAAAAAAAGTCACAGTTAAAAAATTTGGTCGAAACTTGAAATACTTTATCAATTTTCAAAAAAATCACCTTTTTTAAACCTTGTTCACTTTTTAAAATTTTGCCAAGAACAATTTTTGGTGTTGAAAGATTGTTTTAATTTCAAATTTTGTTTCCTTTCTCAAAAAATATTCATAATTTTGAAAATTTGTTCATGTTTTTCACCAATTGTTCAAGATTTTCAATTTTTTGTTCGGAATTTTCATGAATTGTTTGAAAATTTTCAAAAGAAGTTCGGTTTTGCCGCGACAATTGGTTCTTAAAGTCTGGTACTGCGAATCAAGCACTTGAAGTACTCTGGTTGATTGGTTAGTAAGAGCATCTCTAGCAAATCCCATAAAAGGCTGCTAGCCCGAATTTTTTTGGCCGATATATAGGTTTAGGCATTTTTGTGACCCGAACAGCTCCTGCATATCGGCCTGGCCCATAAAAACATTAGGGTGACCTGGAAATTCGACCCCTCTGCCCGTATACACACGGCACCGGGGGGCTTTCAGGGTTAGCCCGCCGGATCCCCACCACCGCAATTCGTCCCCTCTGTCCCGAGCCCTAGCCATCTCCTGCGAGAAATTCCCTTCGCCTTCTCCTCTATTTTTTTCCTCCTCGATGGCCGACGGTGCTAGTGAAAACCATGGCAGCCGCATCGGGTCGGCTCCTACCAAGCACGCACGACATGTCGCGAAGTTCGGGAGCTCCAGTCGTGTCGTGGAGGCATAGTGATCGAGGCAGGCGCAGACTATGACTGGCTCTCCTGGAGCGACGGAGGGGGCATGCTCAACAATCACATCTTTCCGCACATCCAGATGTTCTCGGAGGTTGATGAGGATCTTGTTTTCGTGGAGAAAATAGTGGCGGCTGGAGAAGAAGGTGTTGTCAACCGCCTCGCCACCGCCAAGGAGGAGCATGGCCTCGCCCATGCGCTCCGCAAGTCGGCGGCCAAGTTCTACCTCGACATCGACGAGTAAGGACGCCGTCAAACTAGGCTTTAATTTTCTAGTGTGAATTACGCATTCGTATGTATGCGCTATGGTAATGAATATGTTCTAGCGCGGAGTTTTTATTTTAAATTTGCACTACAGTTTATGGGATCTATTCTCCCCGAGTGACCACGCTCCAATTTTGCGGTATACCACAAATGATTTCATGGCAGGCCATTTTGCGGGATCTGCTAGAGATGCTTTAATGCATGTTGACTTGTGGGACATCTCGAGTTCATTAGCTTCAAATGGGCCGCCCATTCACACCGACCTCCAGTGAAGGCTCAATTATTTGCCGCCCACAGGCCTACTGGCGCCAGCCAAAGATTGGCCTGGTCTGAGCCCATTAATACTTCTGTCGCTCACCCTACGCCTCGGTCTAGCTGTTGTCTTTTTGTTTTTTTAATCAGCTGGCGGGCACGCCTTGACCCGTTGACCACATTCCTCTGACTATTGAGAGATGACGACAGTTGTTACCCACAGACCTCTGATAGGTGACCATTTACTTTTAGAAGTGCGCAAGTTGAGAAAATGTTCACCAATTTTAAAAAGTTATGAATTTCAGAACATTCAAATTTGAAAAAAGTTGTGGATTTGAAAAATGAACGTGAGTTTCAAAAAAGTTCATGACTTTTAAAAAAAAGTTCTCTAATTTGTAAAAAAATCATAGATTTGAAAAAAGTTTACAAGTTGAAAAAATGCCCACGAATTTAAGAAAAAATAATGATTTTTTAAAAACATGAATTTAAAAAAAGAAAAAAAGGAAAAAATGAATCACCCAAACAAAACTCATCTTTGAAAAAAGAGGGAAAACCCGCCTCTAAAAGCCGGTGGAACCTTCTAGAAGGTTCCCAAAACCGGAGAGGAAAAAACTACATGCACCAATCAAACTAGCTTACATGACAAGGCGCCTACAGTGCGAATAGAAAAATCAAAGGAGCTAAATGGGTCGAGCCCAACGACGTACTATGGGTGGGTGTCAGTTTGCCAAATGAATTGTAACCGACGCTTAAGGCGCCAAATAGGGTTTGAGGTTTCCGTGTCCGATGGAAAGCCAGTCCGAACAGTTTGATGAATTTAGATTCGAACTAGAACTGGTTGGGGTAATATTTTATTTTCCTCTTTAGATGGGGTAATGTTTTTTCACATTATAAGTAGAATCCCGAGGAAAAGATAAAATTTCCTAAAAGACTTTTTGGATCGTAGAGCTTTGAGAGAAAAAAATTAGGATGTCTTTTTGCCAAATGGAAGCCCTTTGAATCCAGTATTAGGGCTATTAAATTCGTATGAAATTCAACCATATCCTCTATTCCACATGAGTCTTTCAAATTTAAAATATTAAAACATGAAACCAACACAATGTAGTTAATAGCAGTTAATATTGAATGAATTAAACAAATAATTTTCACAAAGAATGGATAAATACGACAACCTAAATAAGCAAGACAATTCATATTTAGACTATAACAATTCTCCTTTATACATTAAATACATTGCTACTTCATAGAATGTAATCAATGAAAAGTACTCTTGATTTAATTCTTGTTGAGCGTTAAAAAAGACTTTCTGCTCTATTGATCTAGCAGTACAAACTATCTTATACAAAACAGAGCAAAATTCCATCAGAAACTTAATATACCAATTACAATGAGTATAGTTTGGAAGATAATTAATTACCTTATTTAGATTGCAATTTTCAACAGTACCATCAAGGTATGTTCCTATCATCAAAGAGGCAATCACAGAATCTGCCCTGGATATAAAATTTAGATACATTATAACTGAGCACTTTTCCAGCCCTCTCAGGCCATCAGCATTTCTATCCGTTGGATCGTCTTTTTTAGGCTTTTCTGGCCGTCCGATTTGCACTTAATCCCACCTAAATCGCACCTACAGGCTAAATCGTGCGTACAGGCTGCGCTAGCCTTATCGGGCCGCTGCTCCGGTGGCTTTTTTGGGCACCCGACATTCAATTGGGCCTACTGGCTTAATGGGCCTATGCTGATTCCTGTCGATCGCTAAAAGGCTAAAACAAGGGCGGTCGTGACCCTGGTCTGTTTCGCATTCTCTCACTCGCCAATGGCGATCCTCGACATGCCGCCGCCACGGATCCCGCTCCTCTCCCCGAGCTCTCTCCCGACCCTGACGGACCAGATCTTGCTGAGATCCGCCACCACCGAGGTGCAAATCCGCAGCTCCTGGAGTCCTTCGGCGCCATCCGGGAGCTCTCATCCCAATCCACGCCGGATTTCAGCGGTAGGAGTATCAACGATGGCGCAACAAAGGAGAGCAGAGGAGATCGAGGAGGGATGGGCCGTTATGACGAGATGGTTGGAGGTCAAGTAGCGGCGCTGGAGACAAGGACCTGCGGCACGCAGATCTATCATCTTCGTCACCCGCACCATGTGTTTCGCACAGCTCGGCACAGCTGTGGACCTGTGGTGTTGGGGCTGCAAGCTCATCCATCCTCCTCGCCAGCCCCTCACCAATCCTCTTGGCACCACATATTCCACTGGGAAAGGTTGAACTGGCAGAAGCCAGCGGACTGAGCTCGTCATCGTGGCATCAAACCATAAACAGTTTTGCTAAGTCTTAGTCGACTGAGACTTCGTGATGTTTCAGTCGATGCTATAGACCTTTGATTTTGCATGGAGATTCATACAATTTTTTTCTTTCAGTTTTTTCTTTTTCCTTATACACTATATCACTTGACTGAGACTTGGTTAAGTCTCAGTCGACTGAGATCTAGCCACACCCAACCATAAAATAAAGTCAGAGTCCGGCCAAATCGTTTGCAAGGTGTGCATCCCCAAATCCATCTCCTTGTTTACTACCATTGATTCAATTTCCAGCAAGAGTTTTTGGGCCAACTAGCAGTGAGTTATCCGTCCAAGTCAACATGTCTGTATTGTTTGATTTTTTTCCATGCACCGTGGCTTTACATGATATTGGCAAATACAGTGGAGATCATGGGCACAATACAATAGAGATCATGTCGAGGCTGAATTTTTTTGCTTTTTATAAAAGCAGGACAGTTAAAAAAAGTTGTTTACATTGTATCCTTCATTTATATATAAGTGAAGATTTTTATTAGCTTTTAGTATTGAAAACTATATACATTGATTCCTAATTTGATGCAAATAAACAAACTGATTGGACATTATTTAGCATCCAAGAAGCGGCGCATGGCGTACCAGATCCGAGGCGACACCACCGCCACCTGCAGCTTGTCCTCCTTGGTCTGATTCGCCACCCTGTATCCCCCAAAACCTCACAAGTTTGCAGGTACTGTCCTCTCTGATCAATAATCTTGTTCTTCCTCTCTGCTCCCAGGTTATTTTCTCTTATTATCTGGCAATCTCTGATGTTACTTTTGATTTTTGTAGTATCATTAGTTTCATTGTACCGATGAACATGGCAATATGCAGGGAGTGTGCATCTAGGAAGAATGACGTGAAAATAAAAGATGCATTTATTTGATGATAAGATCAGTACAATGATAATCCCAAATGTATTTAGAAACAAATTGAAGAGGAACAATGTACTGCTCCCGTAATGTTCATGCAAATTTCTAAAAAAAAAACAGTTCAATCCTAAACTATGTATTTGGTGAAGTGATTAATATAGACTTGAAATTACAAGTTTAGAATTCGCTTTAGACTTTCTAATTCAGAAGTATTTAAGTTTAAATTCAATAAGAATTCTGAACTGCACACACTATGAAATGTTGTTCAAGGAAGGATTGTTCACATTTAAGCAGATCACTTTTATGCCACATGGGTTGTAAATAGCCTGTCAGCAACATTATTTGTTATTTACCTTGAAGCTAAACAACATGGTGCCTTTGGTTCTTCATGTGTGCCAACTGATTTCTTATCTTCTACCTCTGCTTATTTGCATCTATCCTTAATGTTGCTTCGTTTTCATTGAGAGGCTAGACTTCATTTTGGTGCCACTACAACAATGTTTTTTTTTCTTCTATGAAGTGGAAAAAGGGGTCGGAAACTGAATATTGTTATGCCAACACACTTCTTGCTGGCGTGTGCTTTTATCAATAAGATGCATGCTTCTGAAGAGAATGTGAACAACAACCTTTGCTTCTACTAGGTACTTCCATTTATTGACATTCACCAGTTTGTGTTATAACATTTAGTTCCGTCTAAGGCCCATCAATTAGTTATAAGTTTTTGTATATTTGAATTAAGCTTCGGGGAAGAGTAGCAAATCATAATTTTGAAACATGGATCCTCGCATCGGTGACTTTCTTATAGTGCATGGATAAATAGTTACTACTCCCTCCGTCCCATATTAGTTGTCGCTCAAATGGATGTATCTAGCACTGAAATATGTCTAGGTAGATCCATTTAAGCGACAACTAATATAAGACGGAGGGAGTATTTCGTTGGCATAGCATGATTTTCCGAAATCCCTTTGGCCCAATATTTGCCATGTCTTTGTTTCCTCCTTCCCTTATATTAAATTTCAGCTTGAACTTATGTTTTTTTTACTAACCCTATCAGATCATTATTTATTCTAATTTTTGTGCAATTTTCTATATCGTCTTTTCTGATTACACTAAAACTATCTTGTGGTAATATGATTTCTTTTGTAAGTTTTGAGGTTTATCTGTTCGTGTTTTGCAGGTGAAAAAATGCTTTGAACGGGTACATGCATGGTTTGGAAAGCTAATTAGTTGGGAAAGGTACATGCATAGTTTGGAAAGCCAATAATCTTCAGCAAGGATACACAGACTCATTTCTTTTTTTGTTTTGTAGACATTGCTTGATCTGAATTAGAATAAAAGATCAATTGCCGAGGCTGTACTAAACCACATATTTATTACTGGGCAGTAGTAGTATAGTCTCTTAATTATCCTTTTTAAATTAAATTTATGTTTACCTATTATTAGAGAATTAGAAAAGCATAGGCTCTTCAGAAGCTTTCTTGAAGAAAAAAAGAAGGCCCTTCAAAAGCTAATACATGTATATATATGATCACATTATATGCATGTTTTTCTTCTTTAATTTTCAAATGCTTATAAATCATCCGCAAAAGTAGTGTAGCTTGTAACTCTATAGGTGTTGAAGTGTAAGGAAAATAATATAGGTTTTGATCTGCCGAGAGGTCATGCAATGCTTCTCTATTTCCATTTCAGGTCGGATTTACCTCCAATACATTGCATGGATTCTTGCACATATTATCTACTTTATTTTTGTAACTTTTAATTACTTGCAAGTTTTGTTCTCTATTAAATAAGTTATTTGTCTTCTGGATTGTATGAATGATTTTCGCTAATACGCTGCACACATCTTCACCATTGACAGTTATATACGTTTGATTTCCTGAAGCATAAGATGAATCATTTATATATACATTTGATTTCCTGAAGCATAAGAATAACCATGTATGGTTTTCTTTCCATGTGGAAATTATTATGATATCATTGATCAGAGGTGCACACATGCATGATTTTCTTCTACAGAAATTCAGATTTAGAACTTAGATTCGGCAATTATTTGACATGCCATGTAGTGTGTACTACGCCACTCACAAAAAGCGTAGGCTCCATCGAGCGGCTTTGGCAGAGTTAATCCGTACGTGGATGTTTAGCTGAATCCTGAAGTATAACTTTTACGGTTTCCTGCATATTATTGTTCAGGTTACTGCAATTCATCCACTGATTGAAGGCTAGATGTTGCTTCTTGATCAACCCTATTAGCTTTTAGATGTTGTTTAAGTTATAGGGAGAGCTATTATGTCAATTTATTTTTCGACATTTTCATTTGAAAGTAGCCAAAGCTACAACTGGACATGTAGATTGTATACTTAACTTTTATGAAACAACTTTTGTCAGACTATTGTATCCTTTTCAATATTTTGTGATTCAATTATGTTTACCTTTTGTCTCCTTGCATTTATAGAAATTCCTATCATTTTATTGCCAAAATAGACGGGCGCAGCAACGCGCGCCAATCATGATCTAGTAAGTACATAAAACATTCCTTACTATGTTTCAACTAAATTACTTGCCTCTGTGGTGGAAGGTGTGTTGCATCCACAAATTTTATAAACAATCCAATAGTCCAATCAAAATCCAGATACTGAAAAACATTGCAATAGTCCAAAACTACACATTGCTCGGTGTATTATGTTTGCACATACTTCATGTTCCTCTTTCATAAATGATGCAGTACCATTTGAACATTGTGGATCTATAATGTTAATAACCTTATGCTTTGTATCCCACACCTAAGATGACTAACCATGCTTCATGGGTATGCGAATGATGAACTGAACTTGTTTGCATGAAATAAATACAATCAAACTAAGGTAAAATATTGGGAGAAAGAATCTATAACAATCAATAAATTACCATTCTAGTAGAACCAACATCATACTTCACATTGCTGCCAATGAAAACATTCTCAATGATGGACATCACCTTTGTTACATCAATTTCCGCAAGAGAAAATGTTTGCATTTCACTATCATTATATTAAAAACTATTTAACATATTCTCCTCTTTAGATAATGTAACACTGCAAAAAATACAATTATAACAAACTCTGGCTCAAGAAACATCTGATTCGGTCGTAAATCACCGAATATTGGATTCTCATTATCCAACTGATTAAGCCTTCGAACACATAAAGTATAAATCCCGTGATCCATCACTTTTCTGCTAATTAGTTGTTCTACTACAATGCATCCATTGATGTTGATATAACATGGGTAAAGATATTTTATCCATGAAATAAGACAAATTAAATATTCCAGATTACTGTCCAAACATTTGAGCTAAATAGTAGAGGTTAATTTTAGACAAGCATACCACTCAAGTTATTTTTTTACTTGTCATTAACATTTGTTCCTCAAGAAATTCACACTGTTGTTCTGTTGGCAGATCCATCCATGAAGATACACTTAAGATAGTTGGCTCAAACTCAAAAGAATTCAGTTGTTTCCGTGTAACTTCACCATCCATGAAATCTGCAAAATCGCACTCATTTCGTCTACTAATTTCAATGTCTTTACAATGACATTTTCACTTTTCTCTAGAATCTGTAAAGCAAATTTCTGCACATATTGTTCAATATTTGATATGATGGATGTCTAAAATATTTATTTATCAATTGGTTGATCCACAACAACAGAAGTATTGGTTAAGTTATAAGTAGTGTGGTTATGAACATTGTCTATGAAAACTATAAAAATTTAAAACCAATGTAAAAAAGAAAAATAGTCAATCATTTATAATTGGAATGCCACTTAAGAAAATTAATTGATTTACCTTTTGTTTTGTTGAACATATAATGATTTTGCATTAGCACAATATTGAACTTTTCTTCACATACATTGGCATGCATTATCTTTTGACTTTCCACATGGTTGCATATAGATAATTCATCTGCTAACCAAGAAGTTGTGAATAACATCATTGGTGAAGACATTACATTAACTAATCTGGAAAAATAATTGTTACACATGCAATTCTGTTCATGTTCCATACCTCTTGGTCTATTTGATTTTTCCAAGTAGCTGGTGTGAGTCCTCTTCCAGTGCAACACATGCAACTCTAGTTTAACAACGAGAAGCTTTTATCGATAAATTCAATATCTTCCATAACAATATCATCATTCTTAGTACTCCAGTGACGGATTCTTTTCGCATGCCATAGTTTAAATGATTGGGTTACCATATGGCATGTCTTCAAAGAAATGCCAAAATAGTTAATGTGGTATTTTATTCAATTATATAGTAACTCACAACAAAGCAAACCTACCATATTCAGATACACATCTCTTATATGATCACTGAATTTTTCATTTGAAATAACTTCTGCCTTTGTAGAACGGGAAAATAATTGCATTTTTTTATTAACAATAGAATTCCCAATATTTTCCACATCTTTTGATGTATCCTTCGACAAATAATTTGTTAAAACATGAACTTTCTCAATTTGCTCACCTATTCTGGCTCTATTAAATTTCACATTCTCACCTTTATCTTTATTTGAAACATATTTACTTCTGTAGTAACAAGCAATCTTCGCCCTTTCAATCTACATACATAGGCATTTGATAAAGATATATGCAATTGTTATTTTCAAACCTAATTAAACATTTACTGCAAGTAAAGATTATACCTTGCCTAAATCATATGTCGTTACACCATTAACTGTCGTTTTCAAACTGAAAATTATATCTTTTATCCTCTTATTACCATAATCGCTGATACGTCTCCAACGTATCTATATTTTTTTGTTGTTCCATGCTATTATAGCATCAATCTTGGATGTTTTATATGCAATTATATGCATTTTTATATCATATTTTGGGACTAACCTATTAACTTAGTGCCAAGTGTCACTTGCTGTTTTTTTGCCTGTTTTTGGTTTTCCAGAATATCAGTACCAAATGAAGTCCAAATGCCACGAAACTTTTTGACGATTTTTTTCTGGACAAAAGAGACCCTGGAAGCTTCGGTAGAGGGCCAGAAGATGAAGGAGTAGCCCACAAGGCACCAGGGTGCGCCCAGGGGTTAGGCGCGCTGTGGTGGCTTGTGGGACCCATGTTCAGCTATTTGACCTAATTCCTCCTGCGCCACAATGATTACGATCACGCCCTAATGCCTCCACCGCGAGATGGTGCGTACATGCGCCAGCCCTACGACGACAGACGGACACCCGAGACCCGCAGTTCAACGTGAGATCCGTTCTTGCTCAGAACCTGGTCGACAGGGGCCGGGCCTTGCGAGAAGGCCAAGATGCCGATGTTCCGAGTGGTTCTGTACCCTCGGGTCTCTAATGTTTTTCAGCCGGTACATACAGGCAGCGGAGATCCCCAGCAACTTCAGGTTGGCCACGGGGATCAGCAAATTCACTGGCGAGTCCAAGCTAGAGATCTGGTTAGAAGATTACCGGGTGGCAGTCCAAATCGGCGGTGGCAATGACAATGTGGCCATGAAACACCTGCCGCTGATGCTCGAAGGCTCCGCTCGGGCATGGCTCACACAACTCCCGCCCGGTAGCATATACTGCTGGGATGATTTAGCGAGAGTGTTCGTCAAGACCTTCGAAGGCACTTACAAGTGACCGGGTGGTTTGGCCGAGTTGTAGCACTACGTGCAGAGACAAAACGAGACTCTCTGTGAGTACATTCAGCGATGGACCACCCTACACAACACAATGGAGAACGTCACCGAGCACCAGGTGATCTGAGCTGAGCATGAACATGAAGTTCGGCCGAACTGAGACCCCGACTCTTAGTCGGGCTATGGAGATAGCCAATCGGTACGCCAACGGTGAAGAAGAAGACCGACTGAGAAGCGACAAAAGCCGAGCAGGTGACGCTTAAGGGCAAGAAGCACAAGTAGAAAACTAAGGCTGGAGGGAGTGCTGAGGCTGCGGCCCTGGCCGGCCAAGGCAAAGGCAAAGGCTCCCAAAAGCAGAAGAAAGACTGGTCCTACTTCTTGAGCTTGCGTTGATTTTTTCCTTGAAGAGGAAAGGGTGATGCAGCAAAGTAGAGATAAGTATTTCCCTCAGTTAAGAACCAAGGCATCAATCCAGTAGGAGGCACAAGCAAGTCCCCAATATATGCACCTGCACAAACTAACAAACACTTGCACACAACGCAAAAAGGGGTTGTCAATCCCTTCACGGTCACGAACAAGAGTGAGATCTAATAGAGATAGGAATAAAAGATAAATAAAAGAGCAAACTAAAGTAAATATAAATAAATTGCAGCAAGGTATTTTTGGGTTTTTTGGTTTATAGATCTGAAAATATATGACGAAAATAGACCCGGGGGCCATAGGTTTCACTAGAGGCTTCTCTCTTGAAGAAAACATACGGTGGATAAACAAATTACTATTGAGCAATTGATAGAAAAGCGCATAATTATGAAGACATCTAAGGCAATGATCATGAATATAGGCATCACATCCATGACAAGTAGACCAAAACGATTCTGCATCTACTAGTATTACTGCACACATCGACCGCTATCCAGCATGCATCAAGTGAATTAAGTTAACAAGAACGGAGTAACGCCTTAAGTAAGATGACATGATGTAGAGAGATAAACTCAAGCAATATGATATAAACCCCATCTTTTTATCCTTAATGGCAACAATACAATATGTGCCTCGCTACCCCTTCTGTCACTGGGTGAGGACATTGCAAGATTGAACCCATCACAAAGCACCTCTCCCATTGCAAGAAAAACCAATCTAGTTGGCCAAACCAAATCGATAGATCGGAGAGAAATACAAAGCTATCTCAATCATGCATAAAAGAGTTCATAGAAGACTCAAATAATATTCATAGATAATCTGATCATAAATCCACAATTCATCGGATCTCAACAAATGCACCGCAAAAGAAGATTACATCGAATAGATCTCCAAGAACATCGAGGAGAGCATTGTATAGAAGATCAAAGAGAAATAAGAAGCCATCTAGCTACTAGCTATGGACCCGTAGGTCTGTGGTAAACTACTCACACATCATCGGAAGGGCAGCAAGGTTGGTGTAGAGGTCCTCCATGATCGAATCCCCCTCCGACGGAGTGCCGGACAAGGCCCCAAGACGGGATCTCACGGGAACAGAGGCTTGCGGCGGCGGAAAAGTATTTTTGGTGTGCCCTCTGGTATAGGGGGAATATTTGAGAATATATAGTGGAAGAATTAGGGTTGGAAGTTCTCCGGGGGGCCCACAAGCCCTGGGGGCGTGCCCCCCTGGGGCGCGCCCCTACGGCTTGTGGCCTCCCCGTAGGGCTTCTGGCCTCCTCTCCAAGTCTCGTGGGTTTCTTCTGGTCCAAGAAAAACCATCGTAAAGTTTTATTCCGTTTGGTATTCCTTTTCTTTAAAAGTCAAAAAAGAAAAGAAAAAATAGAAACTGGCACTGGGCACTAGGTTAATAAGTTAGTCCCAAAAATAATATAAAATAGCATATTAATGCATATAAAACATCCAAAACAGATAATATAATAGCATGGAACAATCAAAAATTATAGATACGTTGGAGATGTGTAACACCCCAAAATATTTATTTTGGATTGTCAAAATCTTTTCCATAAAATAAAATACTATGAATTATTTTTGGCCTTATTCCCTTTCTAGTTCTTCTGTTCTGAAAATTATTTTTAATTTTCAACTGGGTTTCAAAATTTTTGAATGGTTCTGCTTTGGGTGACTTATTTATTGGGTAATTATTTTTTAGAGATCAAAAATATTTTTCTTTTAGAAAAGTTTTGGATAATTAAAATTATTTCAAGAATATGGCCTTTTCATTCCTTCTAGCACTTCCAAAATTCCATTCAATAATTTGTCTACCACCCCTAAATAATTCCACAAGTCATACTCACATTCTAGGACAGTATCCAACTCTCTCCCACCCCACAAAAATATTTTTCATATTTTAAATAAATTCCAAAACTGGAATTTGTTATATTCATGGTTTCTTTTAGTTACAAAGGAACTATATTTTCTACAACTCTTCTGCCCCCACCAAAATTATCCTAGCAACTAGATGGTACCCAAAACCCATTTCACCAAAAACTTTGGTTGCCATAGTTCAAAATTTTCAAATTCCATTCAATTCAAATTTGGACCAGATTCAATTTTGTTGCTCAAAACCTATTTTTGATTACTCCAAAAATTCTGAAACTTTGCAAACCCCTCTTATTTGCATCAACACTTCACCACAAAAATCCACAAAAAATCCTAAAATCCTTAGCACCATCTGTCAGTGCATCATACACATAAGGTTAAACTGTTCATAGTTGACTGAAATTCAGTTAACTGAATTTCTTCAGTCAGCGGAGGAGATCGACGCCGTGCTCCTCACTCCATCCATTCCCTTCTCCCCCACGTCTCCTCTGGCCTTCAATGCACCACTGCTAATCCTCCCTTGTCAGTACCTCGCCGTCAACGGGCCGGTGGCTAGCCGGTGCAGCTGCCACCGAGCTCATCCGCGGCAAGCGATCGGATCGCCACGGCGCCCGCCTTCATTCACTGCGCCGCGCTCAGCCCACCTACTCTCCCTCCACGCGGCACCCTCTCCGCCTCCTCTCCGCGCTGACCACGCCGCCTAGGACCCTCCTGGCAATTGCCGGAGACGGACGTCGCCACTGCACCCGTACGGGAGACACCCCGTGGATTGATGACTCGAGCTCGAATTCGTTCACGTTAAGGTTTCTGGAGTCCTCCCTCTGTCTCACTTATCTCCGCACCAACCTGACCACCGCCCCTAACCTACCAGGCCGGCCGGAGTAACTCCGGCGTCAGCCGCAAGCCACGGCCATCGCCGCCCGGCCTATATAAAGGCACCCCGAGCCCGTGCTCTCCACTCACCACCCACACCACCTCCCAATCGCCCTCCCGTGCTCTTCCCTGACCTCGGGGAGGCCTTCTTCCCCGACTCCGACCACCGCTCCGCCGCCATTGTCCCCGACCAGCTCGACGCCGACAGGCCACCATCACCTCTAAAATCTTGCCAGTCGCCCTCCACCACTCCACCACGTTCATTCTGCCCGTCAATTTGACGTTCGAAGCCCTCTTCGACTAGATCCACCACCACCCGAATCGCCGTCCGCCGCCGTCGACCTCATCGTCGTTTCGCTGCTCTCCAGCGACCACCACCTCCACCCACCGACACGGAACACCTCCCCGAGCACGCTCATATCCTCGTCGCCCTCTAAAACGCCGGCGATCGCCGGCGGTGACCACCGCACCCTCTCTGTGCACGCATGCGAGGCGCGTTCGAATTTCAAACCTGACGGGTGGGTCCCGCCCATCAGTGTTTTATTCTTTTCTGTTATTTTCGAAAGCATCTTCTGCCTCAGTATGTTTTCTAAGCTGGAAAACGTATTCCGTTCCGAGGCGTTTTCTCTTATTACAGTAGGGACCCGGTAGTAGTTATTTTATTTAAAGAGAGGTCCCTGGTTTTAAAACCTTAATAACTTTTTAACCACAAGTCCAAAAGACTTGATTCTTTTTTTGAAATTCTTATTTTTCTCTCTAGTTTTTTTTAGTATTTAGTTGAAATTATTTTCAGACAAGTTTTTGTACT
Organism: Thinopyrum elongatum; assembly: GCA_011799875.1. Classification (NCBI taxonomy): domain Eukaryota; kingdom Viridiplantae; phylum Streptophyta; class Magnoliopsida; order Poales; family Poaceae; genus Thinopyrum; species Thinopyrum elongatum. The sequence goes on from CM022303.1 coordinate 180,809,392, forward strand.
GTGATGAAATTTTTTATTTGAGTTTGAATTTGAATATTTCAGAAAAAGAAGAGGGGAACTTTGCCGGGAATTTCGAAGGGTTTTCTCCTGAACACTTTGGACAAGGCAAGCATTTTGAACTTGGGATATGGTGATTGCATTTGCATTGCATGGTTGCATCGGTTTGGAGCTGCACCATATTTGTAGTATATCACAAGTTCATGCATGCATGGTCACATCATCTATTCACTTGCTTGCATTTCACTCAAGTGTCTGACATGCAGAAAGATTGTGAGAAACTAGGAGTGTACTCCTGCGTTGGACGTGTCGGTGGGCACGGGCCTTGTTTCGACATGGTGATGTCATGTATACATATGCCGGTGATAATAAGTAACACCTCCTGAGTCGGCCTAGATCGAGTCTTGTTCCGTTACACCTAGCTGGATATCGTGCTGCCACTTGTCCCTACCACAGGTGGGGTATGGTTTAGTAAGTTGTTAACCCCTTTCCATGCACACACCACCTAGAGGGCTATGATGAGGGTTTCCACGATGGTGGGCTAAATCCTGTCATCGGGTCAGGGGGCATGGGTGTTTCTGGTTGTAGCCTAGAGGGGGGCACCCCTTGTAATCCGCGTGTATGAATAGTGATCCCATGCTACTCGAGATTGTTGTCTCCCCGACTTAGAGTTTTTCTGGAACGATGCTTTGGGTGATTCCTGGCATCCGGACAGTTAATCTGGTGTGGGCTGGTCAGGCGTGTTTTCAACCCAAAGACCGTAATGGGAATTAGTCAGTGTCACGGTACTGACTAAAGAAACCCCATACACGTGGGTAAAGAGCACACCCTCTGCAGAGTTATATCTATTCAAATAGCCGTGTCCACGATCAAGGGCGTTAGCTGGGTGGGTCAAGTGTAGGTCCCGGTGTCGGTCTTTGGAGGAAATAATTAAAAATCAAGCATGATTATTTGCAGGATGATTATTGTCACTACTGATATTATTATCATGAATATTATCGATGATATGGATATTATTGTGGACTAACCCATTTCTCTTATTTTATTTTCTGAGTGTCTCAGGGGTTGGCTAGACTACCCCGGGCATTCAGTTTTATTTTCAAGCACTTACGAGGCGTCCCTCGAGTCTCGGGCGGTCCTATCACGCCCGACTCTCTTGTGGATACCCGTTTGGCATTTCTTTTCAAGACCGACCATGGCGTCACTTTGACACCCAACTGGCATTTCTTTTCAAGACCTCTTGAGGCGTCGCTTGGATTTTCGAGTGGTCCTGTCTCGCCCGATTCTCCTTTTAGACACCCGTTTGGCATTTCTTTTCAAGACCTCTCGTGGCGTCGCTTGGATTCTCGGGCGGTCCTGTCTCGCCCGATTCTCCTTTTAGACACCCGTTTGGCATTTCTTTTCAATACCTTTCGTGGCGTCGCTTGAGTTTTCGGGTGGTCATGTCTCGCCCGACTCTCTTTTAGACACCCGGTTGGCATTTTCTCTTATTTTCTGAATGTCACCTGGGCTGGCTAGACTACCCGTGACATTCGTTAGCTTCTATTTTTATTAAGCTTGATTATGACTGACATGCTGTATTTACTTCCGTATCATTTTGATATTATCATGCCATGTCTAAGATTTTAGTCAGCATGAGCATTTAGTAGGATCCAAGATGAGCATATGCATTCGTTATATCTTTTGTTCATTACGTTTGCGAGTACATTCAAACGTACTCACAGGCTTGTCCCTGGCTATTATTTTGGCCAGATCATGTATCAGAGAGGAGCACCACGAAGCCCCCGCAACCTAGGAATTGGAGATAGCAAGCCACGCGAGATAGGATTTATCCAGGTCAGCTGTTCCTGTGGGACTGGAGTCCCATCAGCGTTGGAGTCCACGAGTCGCTTCCGTCATCCACCACTAGAGATCCCTGTTATATTCATTGGACCTTTATGGTCTTGTACTCAATTTCTTGTAATTGCCTGGAATTCTGTATCAAGAAGGTGTCCACCAGCAGCAGTAATCCTGGGGCTGGTGATGACACGAGGGGTTAATTTCTGGGATTTTTTGTGTCCCCGAAATCCGGCCCCGACAGACTTGGTATCAGAGCCAGGCTGACCATTGGCTAATCCTATCTTAGCCTGGTCGCTATCTCTAGGTTTCCACACCATTCACATCCTTTATTGTCCACAGTCAAGCCCATCCTATCCGATAACCGCGCAGTGGCCAACCGACATCTTTTTGACTGTCGGTGCCCAACCTATCAACCTAGCCCATAGGATATGTGCCTGTGGCTGACACCTAAGTTGTCCCATCCACAAGCGTGCGATGGAAGACTCCGCTGGCTTATAAGACAAGCCTTGCCTCGACTCAGCATATCACAGCCTTCACTCACAGCCTGATATCCAACCATCAAGATGCCTGGCCCCATCGTCCACAACGAGACCATCGCAGCCGAGCTTGAAGGCTTTGTAGCCATCCTCGCCAATCTCACTCGGCGAGCTTTTGGCACGGAAGAGCCCCTGGAATATATTGTGTACCAAGAGCACACGAGTGATGCCATCCATCACTTCTGGGCCACGGTGCACATCTACGGGACGAGCATCACATCGGAGCACCCTTACCGGTTCATCGAGAGGACGACCTCCGACGAGCCCCAAGCCATCCAACGTGCAGCCCGAGAGGCTGTAGTTCATCTTCGACATATGTCACCGAGGGTTAACTGCCACTCTTTCTACTACTACCCTAGTCATGAAAGCTATAGTAGCCCGACCCAAGTTGCCAACGGAGACGGATCGTTCCCTAGTGCATCTAGTGCGCTACTTGAGAGCGCAAGAGGCACTCTTCGATCAGGTCACCCTTGATCTGATTGCCACCCGCAGGACGCTTGCTCTCCTGACCCCAGTGAGAAGTGAAGCTGCACCCGCCACCGACACCCCGATAGTGCTGTCTGGGAGACCAATCAAGCCTTCAAGGTCTGCCCCTGTTGCCCACCCGGGCAATGCATTCGTTTCCCCAGATGAACTCCGTCGTCTCTTGGGGATTTTCTCCAACGGGACTATGGCCTCGACATCCCGCGAAGGGCACCACCACTACCCCAGCCCTGTAGCTCCCCATCCGACCCCGGCCAGCTCCGACACCGAAGCCCACAGAGAGGCCTCGACATCCACAAGACGCACCCGGCTAGATGTCAACGAAGTGGACTGCGTCCACTAGAGTGGTCATCGAGTCCCCTGTAATCCTGTTGCCCTTTATATTCCCCCCTCGCGTCATAGACAACCGCTAGTATGTTTGTTATAGTATCTGGCGCTAGTTTGCGTGATGCAACCTTTGTATGGTATTTTAGGGCGTATGACATAAGTGCATTGCTATGTTTGCATTCTGCATATGATTCCTTGTTGTGATATGCATTCAGTTCCTTCGCCCTGAACAAATCTCGAAGACGAGATTTTCTTAAGGGGGGTAGGTGTTGTAACACCCCAAAAAATTTCTTTTGGATTTTCAAAATCTTTTCCATAAAATAAAATACTTTGAATTATTTTTGGCGTTATTCTCTTTCTAGTTCTTCTGTTCTGAAAATTATTTTTAATTTTCAACTGGGTTTCAAAAATTTTGAATGGTTCTGCTTTGGGTGACTTATTTATTGGGTAATTATTTTTGAGAGATCAAAAATATTTTTCTTTTAGAAAAGTTTTGGATAATTAAAATTATTTCAAGAATATGGCCTTTTCATTCCTTCTAGCACTTCCAAAAATCCATTCAATAATTTGTCTACCACCCCTAAATAATTCCACAAGTCATACTCACATTCTAGGACAGTATCCAACTCTCCCCACCCCACAAAAATATTTTTCATATATTAAATAAATTCCAAAATTGGAATTTGTTATATTCATGGTCTCTTTGAGTTACAAAGGAGCTATATTTTCTACAACTCTTCTGCCCCCACCAAAATTATCCTAGCAACTAGATGGTACCCAAAACCCATTTCACCAAAAACTTTGGTTGCCACAGTTCAAAATTTTCAAATTCTATTCAATTCAAATTTGGACCATATTTAGTTTTGTTGATCAAAACCTATTTTTGATTACTCCAAAAATTCTGAAACTTTGCAAACCCCTCTTATTTGCATCAACACTTCACCACAAAAATACACAAAAAATCCTAAAATCCCTAGCATCATCTGTCAGTGCATCATACACATAAGGTTGCACTGTTCATAGTTGACTGAAATTCAGTTAACTGAATTTCTTCAGTCAGCGGAGGAGATCGACGCCGTGCTCCTTACTCCATCCATTCCCTTCTCCACCACGTCTCCTCTGGCCTTCAATGCAACACTGCTAATCGTCCCTCGTCAGTACCTCACCGTCAACGGGCTGGTGGCTAGCCGGTGCACCTGCCACCGAGCTCATCCGCGATAACCGAGCAGATCGCCACGGCGCCCACCTTCATTCACTGCACCGCTGCTTAGCCCACCTACTCTCCCTCCACTCGGCACCCTCTCCGCCTCCTCTCTGTGCTGACCACGCCGCCCAGGACCCTCCTGGCAGTTGCCGGAGACGGACGTCGCCGCTGCACCCGTACGGGAGACACCCCGTGGATTGATGACTCGAGCTCGAATTCGTTCATGTTAAGGTTTCTGGAGTCCTCCCTCTGTCTCACTTATCTCCGCACCGACCTGACCACCGCCCCTAACCTACCACGCCGGCCGGAGTAACTCCGGCGTCAGCTGCAAGCCACGGCCATCGCCGCCCGGCCTATATAAAGGCACCCCGAGCCCATGCTCTCCACTCACCACCCACACCACCTCCCAATCGCCCTCCCGTGCTCTTCCCCGACCTCGGGGAGGCCTTCTTCCCCGACTCCGACCACCGCTCCGCCGCCACTGTCCCCGACCAGCTTGACGCCGACAGGCCACCATCACCTCTAAAATTTTGCCAGTCGCCCTCCACCACTCCACCACGTTCATTCCACGCGTCAATTTGACGATTGGAGCCCTCTCCGACGAGATCCACCACCACCACCCGAATCACCGTCCGCCGCCGTCGACCTCGCCGTCGTTTCACTGCTCTCTAGCAACCACCACCTCCACCCACCGACGCGGAACACCTCCCCGAGCACGCTCATATCCTCGTCGCCCTCTAAAACGCCGGCGATCGCTGCCGGTGACCACCGCACCCTCTCTGTGCACGTGCGCGAGGCGCGTTCGAATTTCAAACCTAACGAGTGGGGCCCGCCCGTCAGTGTTTTATCCTTTTCTGTTATTTTCGAAAGTGTCTTCTGCCTCAGTACGTTTTCTAAGCTGGAAAACGTATTCCGTTCCGAGGCGTTTTCTCTTATTACAGTAGGGACCCGGTAGTAGTTATTTTATTTAAAGAGAGGTCCCTGGTTTTAAAACCTTAATAACTTTTTAACCACAAGTCCAAAAGACTTGATTCTTTTTTTGAAATTCTTATTTTTCTCTCTAGTTTTTTTTAGTATTTATTTCAAATTATTTGAGACAAGTTTTTGTAATGTGATGAGTTTTTTATTTGAGTTTGAATTTGAATTTTTCAGAAAAAGAAGAGGGGAACTTTGCCGGGAATTTTGAATGGTTTTCTCCTGAACACTTTGGACAAGGCAAGCATTTTGAACTTGGGATATGGTGATTGCATTTGCATTGCATGGTTGCATCGGTTTGGAGTTGCACCATATTTGTAGTATATCACGAGTTCATGCATGCATGGTCACATCATCTATTCACTTGCTTGCATTTCACTCAAGTGTCTGACATGCAGAAAGATTGTGTGAAACCAGGAGTGTACTCCTACCTTGGACATGCCGGTGGGCACGGGCCTTGTTTCCACACAGTCGTGTCATGTATACATATGCCGGTGATAATAAGTAACACCTCCTAAGTCGGCCTAGATCGAGTCTTGTTCCGTTACACCTAGCTGGATATCGTGCTGCCACTTGTCCCTGCCATAGGTGGGGTATGGTTTAGTAAGTTGTTAACCCCTTTCCTTGCACACACCACCTAGAGGCTACGATGAGGGTTTCCACGATGGTGGACTAAGCCCTGTCATCGGGTCAGGGGGCATGGGTGTTTCCGATTGTAGCCTAGAGGGGGGCACCCCTTGTAATCCGCGCGTATGAATAGTGATCCCATGCTACTCGAGATTGTTGTCTCCTCGACTTAGAGTTTTTCTGGAACGATGCTTTGGGTGATTCCTGGCATCTAGCCAGTTAATCTGGTGTGTGCTGGTCAGGCGTATTTTCAACCCAAAGACCGTAATGGGAATTAGTCAGTGTCACGGTACTGACTAAAGAAACCCCATACACGTGGGTAAAGAGTACACCCTCTGCAGAGTTATATCTATTCGAATAGTCGTGCCCATGGTCAAGGGCGTTAGCTGGGTGGGTCAAGTGTCGGTCCCGGCGCCGGTCTTTGGAGGAAATATTTAAAAATCAGGCTTGATTATTTGCAGGATGATTATTGTCACTACTGATATTATTATCATGAATATTATCGATGATATGGATATTATTGTGGACTAACCCATTTCTCTTATTTTATTTTCTGAGTGTCTCAGGGGCTAGCTAGATTACCCCGGGCATTCGGTTTTATTTTCAAGCCCTTACGAGGCGTCCCTTGAGTCTCGGGCAGTCCTGTCACGCCCGACTCTCTTGTGGATACCCATTTGGCATTTCTTTTCAAGACCGACCGTGGCGTCACTTTGACACCCGACTGGCATTTCTTTTCAAGACCTCTCGAGGCGTCGCTTGGATTTTCAGGTGGTCCTATCTCACCCAATTCTCCTTTTAGACACCCGTTTGGCATTTCTTTTCAAGACCTCTCATGGCATCGCTTGGATTCTCGGGCGGTCCTGTCTCGCCCGATTCTCCTTTTAGACACCCGTTTGGCATTTCTTTTCAAGACCTTTCATGGCGTCGCTTGAGTTTTCGGGCGGCCATGTCTCGCCCGACTCTCTTTTAGACACTCAGTTGGCATTTTCTCTTATTTTCTGAATGTTACCTGGGCTGGCTAGACTACCCGTGACATTCGTTAGCTTCTATTTTTATTAAGCTTGATTATGACTGACATGCTGTATTTACTTCTGTATCATTTTGATATTATCATGCCATGTCTAAGATTTTAGTCAGCATGAGCATTTAGTAGGATCCAACATGAGCATATGCATTCGTTATATCTTTTGTTCATTATGTTTGCGAGTACATTCAAACGTACTCACGGGCTTGTCCCTGGCTATTGTCTTGGCCAGATCATGTTTCAGAGAGGAGCACCACGAATCCCCCGCAACCTAGGAATTGGAGATAACAGCCACGCAAGATAGGAGTTATTCAGGTCAGCTGTTCCTGTGGGAATGGTGTCCCATCAGTGTTGGAGATCCACGAGTCGCTTCCGTCATCCACCACTAGAGATCCCTGTTATATTCATTGGACCTTTATGGTCTTGTACTCAATTTCTTGTTATTGCCTGGAATTCTGTATCAAGAAGGTGTCCACCAGCAACAGTAATCCTAGGGCTGGTGATGACATGAGGGGTTAATTTCTGGGATTTTTTGTGTCCCCGAAATCCGGCCCCGACAAGATGTATCAAGCATCCCCAAGGTTAATTCCTGCTCATCGTCGAGTTGGTAAATGATAAAAATAGAATTTCTGATGTGAAATGCTACCTAACATATTTATCAATGCAATTTTCTTTATTGTGGCATAAATATTCAGATCCATAAGATTCAAAACAAAATTTTAATATCGACATAAAAACAATAATACTTCAAGCATACTAATAAAGGAATCATGTCTTCTCAAAATAACATGGCCAAAGAAAGTTATCCCTACAAAATCATAAAGTCTGGCTATGCTCTATCTTCATCACACAACATATTTCATCATGCACAACCCAGATGACAAGCCAAGCAATTGTTTCATACTTTTAATGTTCTCAAGCTTTTTCAACTTTCACGCAATACATGAGCGTGAGCCATGGATAAAGCACTATAGGTGGAATAGAATATGGTGGAGGTTTTGAGGAGAAGACAAAAAGGAGAAAGTCTCACATCAACTAGGCAAATTAATGGGCTATGGAGATACCCATCAATTGATATCGATGCAAGTGACTAGGGATTTCCATGCAACGGATGCACTAGAGCTATAAGTGTATGAAAGCTCAAAAAGAAACTAAGTGGGTGTGCATCCAACTTGCTTGCTCACGAAGACCTAGGGTAATTTGAGGAAGCCTATCATTGGAATATACAAGCCAAGTTATATAATGGAAAATTCCCACTAGTATATGAAAGTGATACAATAGGAGACTCTCTATCATGAAGATCATGGTGCTACTTTGAAGCACAAGTGTGAAAAAAGGATAGTAACATTGTCCCTTCTCTCTTTTTCTCTCATTTTTTTTGTTTGGGCTCTTTGGCCTTTTTGTTTTATTTTGGGCTCTTTGGCCTCTTTTTATTTTATTTAAGTCCAGAGTCTCATCTAACTTGTGAGAGAATCATAGCCACCATCATCCTTTCCTCACATGGGACAATGCTCTAATAATGATGATCATCACACTTTTATTTACTTACAACTCAAGAATTACAACTCGATACTAGAACAAAATATGACTCTATATGAATGCCTCCAGCGGTGTGCCGGGATGCGCAATGATCAAGAGTGACATGTATAAAAAATATGAACGGCGGCCAAGCCACAAATACTATGCCAACTACATGATCATGCAAAGCAATATGACAATGATGGTATATCTCATAATAAACGGAACGGTGGAAGTTGCATGGCAATATATCTCAGAATTGCTATGGAAATGCCATAATAAGTAGGTATGGTGGCTGTTTTGAGGAAGGGCATATGGTGGGTTTAATGCATCGGCGAAAGTTGCGCGGTACTAGAGAGGCTAGCAATGGTGGAAGGGTGAGAGTGCGTATAATCCATGGACTCAACATTAGTCATAAAGAACTCACATACTTATTGCAAAAATTTATTAGCCATCAAAACAAAGTACTAATAATCATACTCCTAGGGGGATAGATTGGTAGGAAAAGACCATCACTCATCCCCGACCGCCACTCATAAGGAAGGCAATCAAAAAATAAATCATGCTCCGACTTCATCACATAACGGTTCACCATACGTGCATGCTTCGGGAATCACAAACTTTAACACAAGTATTTCTACCAATACACAATTACTCACTAGCATGACTCTAATATCACCATCTTTATATCTCAAAACAAGTCCAAGGAATCAATCTTCTCATATTATTCAATGCTCTTTATATGAAAGTTTTTATTATATCCCTCTTGGATGCCCATCATATTAGGACTAAATTCATAACCTAAGAAAATTACCATGCTGTCTTAAGGCTCTCAAAATAATATAAGTGAAGCATGAGAGTTCATCAATTTCTATAAAATAAAACCACCGTCGTGCTCTAAAAAGATATAAGTGAAGCACTATAGCAACTACCTAGCTCAAAAGATATAAGTGAAGCACATAGAGTATTCTAATAAATTCACGATTAATGTGTGTCCATCTCAAAAGGTGTGTACAGCAAGGATGATTGTGGAAAACTAAAAAGCAAAGACTCATATCATACAAGACGCTACAAGCAAAACACATATCATGTGGTGAATAAAAATATAGCCTCAAGTAAATTTACCGATGGATTGAAGACGAAAGAGGGGATGCCATCCAGGGCATCCCCAAGCATAGATTCTTGGTTGTACTTGAATATTACCTTGGGGTGCCTTGGTCATCCCCAAGCTTAGGTTCTTGCCACTCCTTATTCCGTGGTCCATCAAACATTTACCCAAAACTTGAAAACTTCACAACAGAAAACTCATAAGATCTGTTAGTATAATAAAATAAATCACAACTTTAGGTACTGTTGTGAACTCATTATAAATTTATATTGGTGTTATATCTACTATATTCAAACTTCTCTATGGTTCATACCCCCCGATACTACCCATATATTCATCAGAATAAGCAAACAACACATAGAACACAGAATCTGTCAAAAACAGAACAGTCTGTAGTAACCAGAATATTAGTCATACTTCTGTAACTCCAAACTGTCTGAAAAATTAGGACAACATAGGAAATTAATATATCAATCTTGTGTGAAATAATTCAGAATTTTTCCACGCTCCAGTGAATTTAAACAATTCTGTTACTGGATGCAAAAGTTTCTGTTTTTCAGCAAAACCAAATCAACGATATACCAAAGCATCCCAAAGGTTTTGCTTGGCTCAAACACTAATTTAAATACTAAAACACAATTAATACAGAGGTAATAATTTGTATTTATTGGAAAACAGGAACAAAAACAAAAAAGACAAAATAAAAAAATTGGGTTGCCTCCCAACAAGCGCTATTGTTTAACGCCCCTAGCTAGTCATAAAACATAGATCTAAGTATGGTAACAAAAGTGAGGGAGATCATCCATGCTCATATCATACTCCTTCCTTTAAGCAGCAAGTTTCCTTTGTGGTAAGCAAAAATAATCAAAGGGACTAAATTTAATAGGGTATGGATCTATAAGATCAAGTTTGGGAGGAATAGGTTCCTCCTTCGGCCCTTTGTATTTGATAATTATCTCCTCATTATAAACATTCCTTTGATTGAATTCTCTAAGTTTATCCCTTAACACAAATCCTAATCTGTTATTTTGTATAGCAAAATTATCATTAAGTTCAGAAATCTTCTCAATCAAAACATCGGTAGGAACCTTTTTTCTTAAGTTTTCATTGTAAGCAGCATAATCCGGAGATTGTAATCTCATTATTTCTTCTTGATTGAAAATGATCTCCTCTATGGGAGGGCAACCACTATTGATATTATAATGTGCAAAAATTTCACTAGCTTCTTTTATGATGTATCTAAATTCATGAGCTAGGAATATGGTGGTAACATGTTTAACAGAAGGATGATGAGTATTAGAGAATTCTAGGAAAATCCTTTGTATGCATGGATGCATGTGAACAAATTGACTTTCAAGTTCAACTATAAGCAAAGATATTGCATCCGCAAGGCTATTAGTTTTATTAAGGATAGACCCTCCTAGCATAGGCATCGTAACCACACAAGTAAAGAAATCTTGAATAACACCTTTTCCAATAATATTACCGCTACCCACACGGAGTTTTTTAGTGTGCGTGATAAGAGGTTCTTCTTTATGAGGTTCATTATTAGCAAAATCATCAAAGTTTTCCTCCAGATTATTACTACTTTTTTCAATGATAACCTCCCTAGATTCGGACATGATGGCAAAGCAAGCAATCTAGCTCACAAGCAAACAAAAAGCAAACGAAAATACGAACAAAAGAAGGGCGAATAAAAAGGCAAATATTTTTGTGTTTTTCTGAAAATGTTTTAGAAGTGGGGGAGAGGAAAATGAGAGGCAAATGGCAAATACTGTAAGTGCAAGAGATGAGAGCTTATGATGGGTACTTGGTAGGCTTGATGTAGAACCTCCCCGGCAACAGCGCCAGAAATTCTTCCTGCTACTTCTTCAGCTTGCGTTGATTTTTCCTTTGAAGAGGAAAGGGTGATTCAGCAAAGTAGAGATAAGTATTTCCCTCAGTTAAGAATCAAGTCATCAATCCAGTAGGAGGCACAAGCAAGTCCCCAATATATGCACCTACACAAACTAACAAACACTTGCACACAATGCGAAAAAGGGGTTATCAATCCCTTCACGGTCACGAACAAGAGTGAGATCTAATAGAGATAGGTATAAAAGATAAATAAAAGAGCAAACTACAGTGAATATAAATAAATTTCAGCAAGGTAATTTTGGGTTTTTTGGTTTATAGATCTGAAAATATATGATGGAAAATAGACCCGAGGGCCATAGGTTTCACTAGAGGCTTCTCTCTTGAAGAAAACAGATGGTGGGTAAACAAATTACTGTTAAGCAATTGATAGAAAAGCCTATAATTATGAAGACATGTAAGGCAATGATCATGAATATAGGCATCACATCCGTGACAAGTAGACCGAAACGATTTTGCATCTACTACTATTACTCCACACATCGACCGCTATCTAGCATGCATCTAGTGAATTAAGTTAACAAGAACGGAGTAACGCCTTAAGCAAGATGACATGATGTAGAGGGATAAACTCAAGCAATATGATATAAACCCCATCTTTTTATCCTTAATGGCAACAATACAATACGTGCCTTGCTACCCCTTCTGCCACTGGGTGAGGACTCCGCAAGATTGAACCCATCACAAAGCACCTCTCCCATTACAAGAAAAACCAATCTAGTTGGCCAAACCAAATCGATAGATCAGAGAGAAATACAAAGCTATCTCAATCATGCATAAAAGAGTTCAGAGTAGACTCAAATAATATTCATAGATAATCTGATCATAAATCCACAATTCATGGATCTCAACAAACACACCGCAAAAGAAGATTACATCTTATAGATCTCCAAGAACATCGAGGAGAACATTGTATTGAAGATCAAAGAGAGAGAAGAAGCCATCTAGCTACTAGCTATGGACCCATAGGTCTGTGGTAAACTACTCACACATCATCGGAAGGGCAGCAAGGTTGGTGTAGAGGTCCTCTGTATTTGAACCCCCCACCGGCGGAGTGCTGGAAAAGGCCCCAAGATGGGATCTCACGGGAACAGAGGCTTGCGGCGGCAAAAAAATATTTTTGGTGTGCCCTCTGGTATAGGGGGAATATTTGAAAATATATAGTGGAAGAATTAGGGTTGGAAGATCTCCGGGGGCCCACAAGCCCTGGGGGCGCGCGCCCCTATGGCTTGTGGCCTCCCCGAAGGGCTTCTGGTCTCCTCTCCAAGTCTCGTGGGTTTCTTCTGGTGCAAGAAAAATCACCATAAACTTTTATTCCGTTTGGACTCCGTTTGATATTCCTTTTCTATAAAAGTCAAAAACAAGCAAAAACAGAAACTGGCACTGGGCACTAGGTTAATAAGTTAGTCCCAAAAATAATATAAAATAGCATATTAGTGCATGTAAAACATCCAAAACATATAATATAATAGCATGGAACAATAAAAATTTATAGATACGTTGGAGACGTATCAACTAGAAAAGTGACATCCTCGATCAACCATGCCAGATCCTACGAACAAAGACGAGGAGGGCAATTTGATTTTGCTCAAGCACACAACTCGGGAGTGCCAACTCGTAAAGCAAAAGATGCGGCAGGATTCCTCTCGGGACAAGGACGAAGACGATGACGACGATGGAGGCAAGGGTGCTTTCGGGTACCCCAACGTCGAAAAATTCTTGATGATCCTCGCCGACGTCGAAATCAAGAGTCGCCTCAAGGTTATAAACCGAGAGGTCAACATGGCGGTTTCGACTGCCACCAAATACCTTGACCGGGCCAAGACGCCCATGACCTTTGATCAGTCAGATCACCCAGCCCACATACCGACCCCCGGCGCGGCAGGCTTTGGTGGTCGACCCGGCCATTGGAGGGGTCGGTAGTCTCAACATTATTTACACCGACTCTCTGGAGGCAATGGGCATTCTGATGTCCCGGCTCAGCAAGAGCAACATGCAGTTCCACGGGGTAATCCCCAGGAAGAAGGCCAAGTCACTCGGGAAAATTGCCCTTGACATCATATTCGACGAAAAGAAGAACTTCAGAAAGGACGGGCTAACTTTTGAAGTGGTCGACTTCCAGAGTGCTTACCACGCCATCCTGGGTAGGCCAGCCTACGCATGTTTCATGGCCCGTCCATGTTACGTGTATCTTAAACTTAAGATGCCAGGCCGAGTGGTGTGATCACTATCACAGGCAACCGAAAGCTGGCCGAAGAGTGCCTCCAGAAGGGTTCCCAGATCGCTGATGAGCAGATGGCGATGGCCGAGTTGGACGAGTACAAGAAAGCGGTGGATTCGAGTGATCTGTTGAAGTCCAAGAAGCCGACTGTGGAATCCACTTTCCAGTCAGCCGGAGAGACGATGCCAGTGCACGTTCATCCCGAATGTCGGTGTTCTAGGATCGGGGATATCGAGATCTACCTGCCCGTGGCCCAGCTCATGGGCCCATTGACGGCCCTATACGGCCCAGCTACAACAACTCCAAGACGAGACCCTCGCGAGGACCCAAGCCTCGCGAGGCGAATGACAGCAAGACCTCCAGAGGAGTAGGCTCCCCAGGCTGCCTCCCGAGGGGCGGAGACTTCTATGCAGGTACCCAGCCTCACAAGGCTGCTATGACGCAAGCTATGACGACCGAGGCCAGGCAGGCGCCAGCGGGCGAAGAGGAGACAGTTTCCCCTTTCGTGCAAGGGGAGCGAGGACAGACGCGGGTTCCCAAGGAATCCCCCAAAGCTTTCCATTTTGGTGCAACACGACCAATACCACGAGATCGGCAGGGCAGATGTCATCACTGAGCTCACCTCTGCATCATGACCGGAAGCTTTGCAGGCGAAGACTACCTTTTGTCAGGATTAGATGTACTTCTTGTCCCCTTTCGAATTGGCCGTTATGGGATCCCTTCCCGCCTAAGTTTTGAGGGAAGAGGACCAAGGCCACTATAAGTATAGGCTAGCCACCACCGAAGAGAGGATCCCCGGATCGGACCCTTGACCACTCCATCCACATCACTTGAGCCCTCGCGGGGCTGCTCATCCACTATACTAGTTCATCCTCAGCCTCCTCGTGAGGCCAATCCACCACAAAGCAGGAGTAGGGTTTTACACCGCAAGGTGGCCCGAACTTGGGTAAACTGCCGTGTTCATCTTCTTCTTCCCCGCTCGCGCGAACTCGAAGAGGCTAGGCTGTGGGTTGGTGAACTTGAGACTTGGGTTGGTTGAGATCTTCGCACACGCCCCAGAGTCTGAACCTTCTTGGGTCTGCGGAGCCCTGAATCCAACATTTGGCACGCCAGGTAGGGGCGTGTCAAAACTCCGCCTCCTCAGCGACCACGCTCTGGCCCGCCCCATCGCATTCATGGCGAAAGCTCACCGGGCTCGCGCCGAGCGTTGGGCCGCTCGCCTCACCATGGCGGTGCCCTTCAGCCGTGGTGCCGCTAGCCGCACCGTTCCTGCCTCGGCTAATACGGTTACCGGCGCTGGCCCTCATCTGCGGCGGAATCCGTCAACTCCACTCTTCGCATGGCGCAGCGACCGCACCGCCACGCCCTCTTTTAGCCCCGATGCGGCGTTGCTTCCCCGCACTCATCGTGGGCTGACAGACCCGCAGGCCGCGCTCCTTGTGGAGCGAGAGTTGTTGCGTTATCGTCCCGCCGGTGATGGCTGTGACACTTGGATCAACAGGATCGCTGAGCTGCTAAACGCCGCTTGTGGGGGCGTCGAACCTTTTCGCCCCCAACCATGTCGTGGCCCCGCGCCTGCGCTTGCCCTTGCTGCGTCTGCTCGTCCTTCCGTGGAGAACCGGGGGATGCCCACAGTGGTGAGGTCATCGGCAGGATGCCCCCAGAGGCCCGAGAGATGCCTCCATAGATTTCTGTCAGGGCAAGTAGCCCTCCGCAGGAGGCGCCACGGCGGTCCGCCTCCTGGCCGGGGTGATCCGGTGGTAGCGGCGGCGAACAACAGGGTGAGGGGGCCCAGAGGCTGATTCCAGGCACAGACGCACGGACAAAAAGCAGGCGACATCACGAGCGGGCTTGGCGCCGCCACTGCACGTGTGCCACCAACGAACGAATCCGCCGGAGCAGGCAGAAGTAAGGCCCGCGTGCGCCATCGCCGCCTGGCCTCGGTCATCATATTGATGGCAGACCCGCCAGCCTCGGCCATCAAGACTATCAAGGCCTCGCGAGACTGGGGTCCCTCGTGAGCCAATGCAGCACCCCCATCTGCGTCATTGCAGCGACAACCCCCGGTTACAACCCCTCTCTTTAGAGCATATTGTGTTAACCTTGGAATGCAGGTGGATCACGTTTTGATAAAGCACCCACGGAGCATCGGCCGGGCCCAGCGTGCTGACGCGGAGGTCCCGGGAGAACTCAAGCTGAGAAGCCTCAAGAAGGCTCCGGAGGCCCACGGTGGGGGTCAGCGCGGTGAGTTTTAGTCCTTGCTGTGGTTCGTCTGCACCACGATGACTCAGGCTCACCGGCAAGACCCCATTCTCCCTCGCCAGCGGGGCTAAGGTGGCCCTCCCGCGTGAGGCCAAATCCCGCCCCCCGCGAGGATTGCCGTTCGACGAGGCGTGTCGGAATGCCCTGCGGGAGGCAGGTCCTATGCTCCTCAAGGAGGGCCATCGACAAGCCTCGCCCCCCGCCGAGGGGTGCCGGCAGGCGCTGCGGCGCCGCCGCCACCGCAGCATACGCCTCCGGACCCTCGAAGTCAGAGACCCCGTCCTGAGGCGGGCCCTCCTAGGGAGGGCCTCCATAGGCTCCAGCCCAGGAGGGAGGGCCTGTCCGGGCCCGTCGTCCCACGCCGGAGGCGGAGGACGGGGTCCCCGCCCTAAAGACATGGTGCACCAGGCTCTACCCGTGACACTCTCAGGTAATAATGAGTGGGGCTATACACGCCCTGGAGTCCCCCAGCGGGCCGCTCCACGGCCCCGCGGGGGCTCCCGCCCACGCCCAAGTGGAAGCCCCATGCTCCGTGCTGGCGGACGACACGGTCTTACAGCGACTATGCCCACGCATAGTCGAATCCCCATGCTCCGCGCTGGCGGATGACACGGTCTTACAACGACTATGCCCACGCCTAGTGGAGGCCCCTTTCTCCGCGCTGGTGGGAAGACTAGTGTAGGTGCCAGACGTGGCTATTTTTTGCCCTCTTTTGTAACCGAATTTGCCATTTTTCAAAATGAAGTTTGAAGTTCTCGCGTGTTTGTTTGAAAAGGGGTGGGACTTTCTTTCCAGTGTTTTTCTCTCCTTGAAATTTTGTTTTCGTTGGAAGAGGTGCCTGCCCATTCCTCCCCCCCCCCCCCCGCATGTCCCGCGAGCGGGGGCTGGGCACGGTGTTACGCTCGGGCTAACCCAGGCCGCAACGGCCATGTGTCCGCCTGCACGCACACCTCGCCAAGGCCTTGGTGTCCGAATCCTCGCGCAATGCTCTCGAGCGAGCCAACGGGCACGTACCGCTTTCGGCCCTTGGCCTCAGGAGCGCTTATCTCCTGGCCTTGCTGGGCATCGCGACCTGGCATACCAGCGATGATTGCTCCTCGCTCGGGGGCTCGGGACGCAGGATGGTCGCCAAGGAAGGGTGGCTGGAGAAAAAGCGGCCACGGTCTGGCCTATTATCGAGGAATCATACGTCGAATGCTCAAAGGCCGCGGGCGCACAATAAGCAAAAGCGAGGCGGCATAAGGGAGTACAACCTTACTCGATACATCATAAAGGAGTCTTTTCAAAGTGCTTTCACATCCCCGCGGGGTCATATTCAATATCTTATCAGATAAGTAGGGAAGGACAACCTAGGGGGACGCGCTGTCGTCATCATCACTGTCGCCATCACTGTCGTTACCGCCGCAGACGTCAGACCCGCGCCCCTCGACCGTAGGCTAACCTTCGCCTCCGGTAGGGGCAAACTCCGTGATCAGGTCATCCAGTGATCCTCCACCCAATCCTCCAAGGCACCTTGAATCACCTCGGGCACGGGGGCTGTCATGGCCTCGAAGTCAAAGTCTGGATCGAAGCGAAGGAGGTGGCTAAAGACGCGTGAAGATGCTCGCGCGAGGAGGTCACGACTCTTCTCCTCAACAAGCTGGCGGACCTTCTCGATGCCCCCTTCAAGGCGTTCCACAATCCTGGTGAAGAAGCCGAGGTAGCCAGCGTCGTCAGGAACGAGCGGGTTGGAGACACTCTCGTTGCAGATATCACTCAGGGCCTGGCGGGCTCTCCCCTCAAGGGTTTGGAACATCTGGGAGTGCGTGTGCTGCAGCCCCCGAGCTCGGTCTGCCTCATCCGAGGCCTTCTCCACGAGGGAAGTCACATCCTCCACTTGCTTATAGAGGAAAGACAACTCGACCATGGCCTGGGCGTTTACCACAGCTTTCTCGCATCGCTCCGCCGCAGCTAGCTTCTTCTTGAGACCGTCAGCTTCGCCCTTCATCTCGTCGTGCCGCTTGCAGAAGCGGGACTCCTGAAACTTCAGCTTTTGGTGGTAATCCTTGGCGAGGGCCCTGCGAACCTCCGCTACCCTCTCGTCGACCTCTCCTGGGATCATCGCCTCCCGGGAGGTGAGGGCGTCTTCGGCGGCAGCTACTTGGCGTTCCATCACCTCCAGCCGCTCGCGCTCCAGGCTTTGCTACAATGCCTCCAGCTCCAGCGTGTCCTCGAGTGTGCGGAGCCTCGCTTCACCTGTGGACGGCCCGCCCACCGAGGCGGCGAGCGCGGCCTTACGCGCCTGGACTTGCCACTCGAGGGAGGCGTTCGAAGCTTGGAGGTCCTTCTCGCGCTTCTCCGCAGCCTCATGCTGGTGGTCTGTGACGCGGGCTTCCTCAACGGCACGGTCGTGGGCCTCCCTCACTATGGCGAGGGATTCCCTGGCTTTCGTGCAAGCATGCTTGCATTGCAGGTGACTGTAGTTGACAGCGACCTCGAGCCGGCGCCATTCTCACACCAGGAACAAGCGCTGCGCCTCGAGGTGTGTGTCGATGTTGTTGTGTTCTGCCCCGAGGCGACCTAGCGCGCTCATCGCGCCCTGGAGAAGGCCGTGCCGGACGGTGCTGCGGCCGCAAGCGAGCTACAGCGCTCGACCGGGGTCCCCCCCCCCCCCCGATCGGTAGGGGAGGCTCGCGAAGGCCTGCCCGTCTCCGGCGAGGTCCTAGGGGCTAGGGTTCCACCGTCCAGCCCCCCGGCTCGGGGCTGGGCTCTCTGCGAACTCTCTCCCCCGCTCGAAGAAGGCGCCGGCGCCCGAAGCACCCAGTCGCCAGGGATGATCGCCGAGGGAGGGCTCGACACTGCCTCTACGGGCTGAGGGCCGCGCCTGAGAAAGGACGCCAAGAACGTGGGCCTAGAGCCCCCCCGGAGGAAGCCTTGGCCCGTATGCGGGTGTCTCCTCGGGCGACGCCGCGCAGCTCACGAGGCACGAGGTCGCTGGAGGGCCAGCACCCTCAGGAGGTGGAGGCGTGCTCGTTCCTTCGCCAGGGGAGGACCTGAGGAGCAAGAGTTCAGAGAAGCACACCATACAGAAATCGTGGGAGGCCGGGCGCTTACTCATCCGCAACGATCCATTTCCTCCTCTTCAGGGTCCTCGGGGCAAGGCCCTGGCAGCCTCCGGGCTCCTTCCCCCTCCGGAATGTGCGGGGACCGGAAGGCAACATGCCGGAGTCCGGCACGCGGCCTCCCGCAGGAGGGTCGGCAGTCGTGCCTCCGGGAAAGGCGTCTCCCCCGCTTCTCGGAGGGGCGAAGGTGGGCACTTGGGCAGCGCATGGCTCTGAGCACTCCCCAACAGTTGCTCCGGAGGCACAGCCCTCAGGACCCCCGAGTCCAGGGACCACCAGGAAGGAGTTGTCCCAAGGTCCCGCGTGGCCCTCGGGGAGCAGCCCCCACTCATCGAAGTGCGGCATCTTCTTGGTGAAGGCTTCCCCGTTTGGATAATTTTACAAGGGGAGCCCTCCGGAAGGAAGCGCGGCGGGTTCCCCGTCGTTCAGGAGGCCGAGCACCTCGTGTAGAGTGCTGGAAGGAAGGGAAGGCTCCTGAAGCCTCATGGGGTCCGCGGGGCCGGTGAAGGCCCACATGGGGCGAGAATGGCGCTGGAGTGGAGCGATGAGCCGCCGGACGAACTTCCTCACCACCATCGCCATCATCACGCCCGCCTTCCTCAGAACAGCCAGCCTGGCCATTAAGCGCGTGAGCCGCGGGTCGACAAGCTCCGAGTGCTCCCAACCGGAGCTCGGCTCTGCGGGGGCCGCCGAGATACGCAGCAGGGGGTTGTACACGGCGGCATCGACATACACCCATTGTTTCTGGAATCCCTCCGTGTCCGGGTGGAGCGCAGCGTCAATGCCCGTGCCCGCAGTCGCGTCCACCGCTCGAAGCGATACACACCACAAGCACCGCCCGCCGGCGACCATCTGAAGGGAGAAGAAGTGGTGGAGCAGAGCCACGGATGGGGCGACGTCTGATACGTCTCCAACGTATCTATAATTTTTGATTGTTCCATGCTATTATATTATCTGTTTTGGATGTTTTATATGCATTAATATGCTATTTTATATTATTTTTGGGACTAACCTATTAACCTAGAGCCCAGTGCCAGTTTCTGTTTTTTCCTTGTTTTTGAGTTTCGCAGAAAAGGAATACCAAACGGAATAAAACTTTCGCGATGATTTTTCTTAGACCAGAAGGAAACTAGGAGACTTGGAGATGAATTCGGAGGAGCCACGAGGCGGCCACAAGGACGGAGGGCGTGCCCAGGGGGTAGGGCGCTCCCCCACCCTTGTGGGCCCCTTGTGCACCTCCTGACTTAATTCTTTCACCTATATATACCCATATATCCCCAAATCATCAGAGGCATCCATGAAAAGACTTTTCCACTGCCGCAACCTTCTGTACCCGTGAGATCCCATCTAGGGACCTTTTTCGGCACCCTGCCGGAGGGGGATTCGATCACGGAGGGCTTCTACATCAACACCATTGCTCTTCCGATGAAGCGTGAGTAGTTTACCACAGACCTACGGGTCCATAGCTAGTAGCTAGATGGCTTCTTCTCTCTCTCTTTGATTCTCAATACCATGTTCTCCCCGATGTTCTTGCACATCTATTCGATGTAATACTTTTTTGCGGTGTGTTTGCCGAGATCCGATGAATTGTGGATTTATGATCAGCTTATCTATGAATATTATTTGAATCTTCTCTAAATTCGTATATGCATGATTTGATATCTTTGTAATTCTCTTCGAACTATCGGTTTGGTTTGGCCAACTAGATTGGTTTTTCTTGCAATGGGAGAAGTGCTTAGCTTTGGGTTCAATCTTGCGGTGTCCTTTCCCAGTGACAGTAGTGGCAGCAAGGCACGTATTGTATTGTTGCCATCGAGGATAAAAAGATGGGGTTTTCATCATATTGCTTGAGTTAATTCCTCTACATCATGTCATCTTACTTAATGCATTACTCCGTTCTTTATGAACTTAATACTCTAGATGCATGCTGGATAGCGGTCGATGTGTGGAGTAATAGTAGTAGATGCAGAATCATTTCAGTCTACTTGACACGGACGTGATGCCTATATTCATGATCATTGCCTTAGATATCATCATAACTTTGCGCTTTTCTATCAATTGCTCGCCAGTAATTTGTTCACCCACCGTATTATTTTCTATCTTGAGAGAAGCCTCTAGTGAAACCTATGGCCCCCGGGTCTATTTTCCATCATATAATCCTCTACTTTTCATCATACAAGTTTCTGATCTACTATTTTGCAATCTTTTACTTTCCGATCTATAAAACAAAAATACCAAAAATATTTACTTTATCGTTTACCTATCTCTATCAGATCTCACTTTTGTAAATAACCGTGAAGGGATTGACAACCCCTTTATTGCGTTGGGTGCAGGTTGTTTGATTGTTTGTGCAGGTATTCGGTGATTTGTGCGTTGTCTCCTACTGGATTGATACCTTGGTTCTCAAACTGAGGGAAATACTTATCTCTACTTGGCTGCATCACCCTTTCCTCTTCAAGGGAAAAACCAACGCAAGCTCAAGAAGTAGCAGGAAGAATTTCTGGCGCCGTTGCTGGGGAGATCTACACCAAGTCAAGACATACCAAGTACCCATCATAAAACTCTCATCTCTTGCATTACATTATTCGCCATTTGCCTCGTTTTTCTGTCCCCCACTTCTAAAATGATTTACAAAAATATTTGCCTTTTTATTCGCCCTTCTTTCCGTTCGATCTTTTGTTTGCTTGTGTTACCATGTGCCTTCTTTTTGCTCCCATCTTCGCTTGCTAAAAGTTTATGGATCCTCATCCACATGCTAATCTTTTTAAGAGATCCAATTATGATGAACCAATTTCTAGTGATTTGAGTGCACTAGATTATCTTTATGAAGTTTTGCTTGAAATTCGTGAATCTAAAAAGTGTGATGAAGTGTTAAAAGAAGAAATCTATGAAGTGATTCACGATAGCTCCTTGGATGAAAAGCATGATTGCAATGGTTCTACTATAAATTCTATTAATGTTAGTTGTGCTAATGATATGCAAAACCCTAAGCTTGGGGATGCTAGTTTTGCTAGGTCCACTACTTGTTGCAATGATCATGATTTGGGTGATTTTTCTTATGATCTTGAAAATTTATTTAAGCCTCATGATGAATATGTTTGCAATAATATTGAAAGTGGGTTTGGAAGAGTGTCAACTCTAGGATATATTGATCCCACTACTTTGGAGTATTATCAATCTTATGAAATTTTTGATAAAAGTGGGTTTGGAGAGGTCATGACTTTATTTGATGTTAATCCCACTATTTTGGAAGAGTGTCAACTTCGCATGCATGTGGATCGTGTTGAGAATATGTTATGTGATAGCTATATTGTTGAATTTTCTTATGATCCTACATGTAATTATTATGAGAGAGGAAAATATGGTTGTAGAAATTTTCATGTTACTAAATTACCTCTCGTCATGTTGAGATTGCTATTGTTTCTTTCTTCTTCCATGCCTATGCTAGTTATTTCTTGTCTTGATAATTTATTTGCTTATAAAATGCCTATGCATAGGAAGTATGTTAGACTTAGGTGTGTTTGTCATGTGTTTTATGATGCTCTCTTTGCGCTTCGATTCTTGTCTTTCGTGTGAGCATCATTGAAATCTCAATGCCTAGCTAAAAGGCTTTAAAGAAAAGCGCTTGTTGGGAGACAACCCAATATTTTTCTTTTCTGTTTTTATCAATAAATAATTCATCTAGCCTCTGGTTAGATGTGTTTTTGTGTTTTAATTAGTGTTTGTGCCAAGTAAGACCATGTGGCACCACAGCTCAAGGAACCGGTTTACCAGTGTTTCCAACCCAGAGATCATGTCTTCTGGAAACACACAACAACTTGGGACAGAACATAGCTGAACTTTTATTGATGATAGTCGAGTACAAGCTCATATATTACATAATCAACAAGGCCAAAGGCACATCTAGTGCTATGACAGTATCTACATTATTTATCTAACATATCAGGGCCTCGGTACTACAGCAGAATACTACAGCAGAAGACTACTGCGTAGCGGAACATAAAAGTAACTCCATCCACAGGGACACTGCTGAGGACACATCCTAGGCATCGCAACATGGACATCGAGACCTCCGTCTCAGTCTTCTCCTGCATCTGGCATGATATGCCAAGTGAGTACTTTAAATGTACTCGCAAGCACATGACAACCAAATATGCAGCAAATAATAGCATGGCAATGAACAGGTCAAATTCTAAGTGATTCACTTACTGTCACCAACTTACTCATATCCGGGTTGTCTCACAACCCTCAGAATACTCGACCTCGACGAGTATTTATGCTTACAAGAAAAGTTCTTCCTTCATTACTACGGTTATTACGGTTGATCACCTAGAGAGGTCTGGATGGGCTGTCCAATTCCGTGGACGCGGCTATTCGAATAGATTTTACACTCTGCAGAGGTTGCGCACTTTACCCACACTATGGAGCACTGACCTCGAGATCCCATTCGGGTGGACCAGCATTGCTCCAACGAAACCTGCCTGACCCGTGACTCTTCCATCGTACCACTGGCAATCACACTCCCCCGGAGTCAAGCCTTGGGTGGCCCCGTGTCACCTCATGACACCTGCCACCGTCGTGGCCAAACTAAACTGTCCCAAACGAGGACGCCGGCAAACAACTCAACTGGGCTCACAGGGTTATCTCCGTCTACTTGATCAGGGCAGCACGCACACATAACCCTCCCTCTTTGGAGGTACCGGTGAAAGAGCACCGAGCCAGACCAAGTCAAGGCCGTCCCATACCGGCAAATGTGGGTGCACGGGTAAGCCCGGACAGGTGACTCTTGATCAACCAACTAAGTTTCACTTAGCAAGCAAGGTTAATCATCATATCAATTTGAGTTATCAACATAAAGCATTCGAATAATTTACTTTGAATTATCAATGATAATTTAAATGCAAGAAATGAATATGAATTATGCAATGCTATGAAATCCTTCATAATATGGATGTCCTGGCTTGCCTTGATCAGTTGGGTTGTTCAGAAACTCCTGGTCTTCAAATCCACAAGTATCTCCATCTGAAAATATTTTTAAATGGCAAAGGAAAATGTCACATAAAGCCTTTTTATTCACCAACCATTCTGTGAGTATTGGAAAAATACCAAACTTGGTGGAAAAATAAAGGACTTTGATATAGACACAATGCAAAAAGAATCAGGTCAATTGGACTTTCCTGTAAAAAGTTATTATTGGTCAAAGTTTCTGGTCAATTCTGTTAAATAAATCAAAGATGAAAAAAAAACCAGATCGGCCACGTCGAAGGCGTATTTGCTCCGGGCGCCTCCACTTACCGCTTCGTCCAGTCACTCGAAAGTGGGGCCTAGCCCATTTGAAACAGAGAGAGGGAGAGAGCAGAGAAGAGGGGCGGCTCACTGGCGATGATTGCCGGCGATAGCGACGGCGGTGAGGCTCGTGGATGGTT
The DNA here is from genome assembly GCA_011799875.1 of Thinopyrum elongatum. Classification (NCBI taxonomy): domain Eukaryota; kingdom Viridiplantae; phylum Streptophyta; class Magnoliopsida; order Poales; family Poaceae; genus Thinopyrum; species Thinopyrum elongatum. The sequence continues at coordinate 180,833,954 of CM022303.1, forward strand.
GGGATGGATCGGGCATTCGACGACGGTTCACCCTGTACCCGTAGCTCCTCTGGAGATGGCCGGACGATGTCGCGCCCTTCTTCTCCAGCGGACGGGTGCTACGGTGATCGTCGGCGATCGGGATTCCGGTGGCGGTTTGATTCGAGGAGGGGTCTGGAAGCACCAATGGAACACCACAAACTCAACGGTGGCCTCAGGCGGAGCTGGGATGGGGTGGAGAGGGCTAGTGGTGGAGCTCAGCTGATGGCGGAGCTCCGACAAAGCTCAAGGCCAGAGGGCCTCTCGGCCTTGGCTCTTGCTCTGTGGGGGCGATTGAGGAGGAGGGAGAGGGGTGAGGAACTCAGCGAGGCTGGACGGGGCTATTTATAGGCGGAGGGGGCGCACGGCGAGCTCTCTGGATGCGGCGAGATGCGGGCCATGGTGCCGGCGAGACGTACGCCGCGCTGGCTGGATGCTTGCGGTGAAGGGGCGGGAGAGAGCAGCAGCATTCAATACGGGAGGCGATGGCTCGAGAGGAAACGACGAGCAACGCCGCAACTATGACCGCACGGGTCTCACAGTGCGGCGATGGCGTGGCGGCCGGTGAGGGCGTCTCTGGAGAGGGCGAGGGTTCTGGAGGGGCTGCGTGTCGACCAGAGGCGATGTCGGCATGCCCAGACAAGCTGCTGCGGCGTCATGGTCTCGCTCGGATGAGACCCGAGCCTGGCTCAGCACAGAGCGCGGCGATAGGCATGCCAGCGCCGTGCTCACCATGGTGCTTGGCATCAGGAGGCCACGCAAGTCTGGTAAAACATGTCCAGCATGTCGACCTTCGATCCCTCAGATCACCTACAGCCTTGGTTTGGCTTGGTTCATGCAGAGATGAGAGGTAAGATCATCAACAGTCTCTGACAGCAAACTTGGGGAGATTCCAGAGAAGAAATGAGGTGGAGATTGAGCCAAAGATGGTATCTGGGGTGATCCTCATTGGAAAGACTCCAAACTGACCAAGTTTGAGATGGTTTCGATAAGTTTTGAGGGTAGTTCATGTGTAACCTGCAAAACTGGTCCAGAATCAAAATGTTGAAGTACTGCTCACTTGGAAGATCTTCAGATGCTGAAACTTGGTGTAGGGAAGTCATTTGTAGGTGTCCTCATGCCACAAAAATTTGAGAGCAATTGGATAAACCTAGCATGTACTTCCCTCACAAAGGTCCGGTCTGACCAGAAGCAAAACTGAATTATTTTGCAAAGTAATAGAGCTAGGTCATGGAATATTTTTGGATATTGGAGCAAGATATAGTCCAAAGTATTTTTGGGAATTATTTGGGAATTTTCTGAGCATCATAGCTATAGGTTGCTTCACAACCCATAGTAATGCCCTAAATTCTCAAATAAAAGAAAAGAGTTATTGAAAATGATTTAAATTGGGATTTGGGTTCTTGAAGTACATGGCAGGGTTTTGGTAAGGTGATGAGGCTTTGGATCACTTGGAAAGGGTTCAGAAATGTCCAAGATCAATGAAAGGGTTCAAAAACCATTTAAATTTCAAATAAAGCCAAGAAAAGTTTGAAAAGAAAAAGTTGCCAAAATCAGGGTGTCACAAACCTACCCCCCTTAGGATGAATCTCGTCCTCGAGATTCGGTTGCTCAGGGAACAAATATGGGTAAGCGGATCTCAGAAAATCTTCTCTTTCCCAAGTGGCCTCTTCCTCGGTGTGGTGCTCCCACAGCACCTTGTAAAATCTTATCACCTTACTCCTTGTGGTTCTTTTCATCTCATCCAAGATCCTGATAGGTTTTTCCTCATAAGTCAAATCCTTAGCCAATTCTAATTCACTCATATCCGCTTGCTTGGCTGGGGGTGCAATGCATTTCCTCAATTGTGAGATGTGAAAGACATGATGAACATCAGACAGTACTGGTGGTAATTCCAACTGATATGCGACTCTGCCCTTCCTAGCAATCACTGGAAAGGGACCGATGTATCTTGGGGCTAGTTTTCCTCGGGTGCCAAACCTCTTTACTCCCTTCATAGGAGTTACTCGTAGATAAGCATAGTCTCTGGGCTCGAAAGTTACTTCCCGATGTTTTGGGTCATAATAACTCTTTCGTCGAGATTTGGCTGCTTGCAGACGCTCTTGAATATCCTTGACTTGCCTTTCAGCCTCGAGCATCAAGTCCGTACCAAAGATGCGACTATCTCCTGTTTGGGACCAGTTCAGCGGTGTGCGGCACTTCCGTCCGTACAATGCCTCAAAAGGCGACATCTTGAGACTTGCCCAATAGCTATTATTGTAGGAGAATTCCGCGTATGGTAGACTATCCTCCCATTTGGGTCCATGGGAGAGAGCACATGACCGAAGCATATCCTCTAATATTTGGTTCACTCGCTCGGTCTGTCCATCTGTCTGCGGATGGTATGTTGTGCTATGTTTCAGCATGGTTCCCAAGGCTTGATGTAGCCGTAGCCAGAATGCTGAGGTAAATAGGGAACCCCTATTTGAAGTGATGGACTTGGGTACTCCGTGCAGACTGACTATCCGAGACATGTAGAGTTGTGCCAACTGATTTGCGCTGAAAGTAGTCTTTACTGGGATAAAATGAGCCACTTTCGTGAGTATGTCTACAATGACCCAAATTGCATCATTGCCTCTCGTGGACTTGGGCAGTCCCACAATAAAATCCATACATATGTCGTCCCACTTCCACTGGGGCACTGGTAAAGGTTGCAGTAGCCCAGCGGGTTTCTGATGCTCTGCTTTGACCTTGTTGCAAATGCCACAGCAGGCGACATAGTATGCTATATCTTTTCGCATTCCAGACCACCAAAAGGTTTCTCTCAAGTCCTGATACATCTTGGTACCTCCCGGGTGGATCGAATATGCGGACTCATGTGCTTCCTTGAGTATTTGTTGCCTCAAGTTGTTCTGATTCGGCACACAAATTCGTTTCTTGAACCACACGGTACCTTGTTCATCTACACGGAAGGAATTGGCCTTCCCTTGCTGAATTAACTCCTTGATCTTCTGAATTTCTTCATCTGACTTCTGTGCTTCCTTGATTTCCTCCATGAGGGTTGGAGTAATTTCCAGCGTATCTGGGGTCATAGGGCCGCATAACACCATATTGAGCTTGACAAACTCTTCTTGTAAGTTCGGATGCATATGCTCAAATAGTGCATTCACTGCAGCTTGTTTCCTGCTTAGGGCATCAGCGACCACATTCGCTTTCCCTGGATGATAGTTTATTCCAACATCATAGTCCTTGACTAGCTCAAGCCATCTTCGCTGCCTGAGGTTCAGGTCGGGTTGAGTGAAAATATACTTGAGACTCTTGTGGTCTGTGTATATCTCACATCGTTGTCCTATAAGGTAATGCCTCCAGATCTTCAGGGCATGAACCACAGTAGCTAGCTCCAAATCATGTGTGGGATAGTTTTCCTCATGAGGTCGTAGCTGTCATGATGCATAAGCTACAACCTTCCCTTCTTGCATCAGCACGCATCCGATCCCACGCCTGGATGCATCGCAGTATATGTCAAAACTCTTATGAATGTCGGGGAGGAATAAGACAGGGGCTGTGGTTAGCCTCGTCTTTAGCTCCTGGAAACTGCTATCACACTCGGCTGTCCAGATAAACCTTTGGTTCTTTTTCAACAATTCCGTCAGTGGCTTGGCTATCTTAGAAAAGCCCTCAATGAAGCGACGGTAGTAGCCTGCCAAGCCCAGGAAACTACGGACTTCAGTCACCGTAACTGGTGTCTTCCAATTTAAGACCGCAGTAATCTTACTGGGATCAACAGCTATCCCTTTTTCTGACAGAATATGTCCAAGGAATCCCACCTCTTTTAGCCAAAATTCGCACTTACTGAACTTGGCATATAAGCGATGGGTTCTCAACCTTTCCAAAATAGCTCTGAGATGTTGTTTATGCTCCTCTTCATCCTTAGAGTATATCAGGATGTCATCAATGAACACCACTACAAACTTGTCCAGAAAGTCCATGAAGACTTTGTTCATCATACTCATGAAGTAGGCTGGAGCGTTGGTCAATCCAAACGCCATAACTATAAATTCATATAGTCCATAACGAGTGGTGAACGCTGTCTTGGGGATATCTTCCTTTCGGATTTTCAATTGATGATATCCTGTTCTGACGTTGACCTTAGAGAATACCCGTGCTCCATTCAACTGGTCGAATAAGTCATCAATTTGAGGGAGTGGGTACTTGTTCTTGATAGTGACCTCATTAAGCTGGCGGTAGTCTACGCACATTCGTAGACTTCCATCCTTCTTCTTGACAAATAATACTGGTGACCCCCATGGCGAGATGCTTGGACGAATATATCATTTTTGTAGCAATTCGTCTAACTGCTTCTTTAGTTCTGCCAGCTCTGGGCCTGGCATACGATAATATTTCTTGTATATTGGAGTTGTACCAGGAATTACTTCAATGGCGAACTCCAATTCTCGGTCGGGCGGCATTCCTGGTAATTCCTCGGGAAACACGTCCGGAAATTCATCCACTACCGGAATTAGATTCATATCTGTAACAGTGATTTGGTATGCCGAGCCCTTTCTTGTTATCATTTTGCTGGCGAGAAATTGGACGGTCTATCCGGCGGGGTTCACCAATGTCACCGTTCTGGTGGCGCAGTTGATACACACTTGGTGTGGTGCCAACCAGTCCATTCCCAGTATTATATCCAGTCCTGGGGAGTCAATAGCAACAAGGGTGGCCAGGAATTTGACTCCATGAATTGAAATTTCCAGCCCCTTGTATATTATATTTGTTCTGAGCATAGAGCCAGGGGATTGTACCACCATGATTTTGTCCAAAAGCGAAGGAGAAAATTTGTGCAAGGTGGCAAAACTTCACGAAATAAACGAATGGGAAGCCACAGAATCAAATAAAATTACGGCAGGTATGTTATTGATAGAAAACATACCAAGGACAATGTCTAGAGCTTCGCAGACTTCTTCGGCAGAGATGTGGTGGACACATCCGTGGCTGAAGTTGTGGTTGGGACAACGTCCAAGGTGATTGACTTGTGGCTTGTGGTCAGCTGATTGCTTTCTGTTATTGGTAGGGCACTGCTTGGCGTAGTGTCCACTCTGGCCATAAGTGAAACAGGTGTTGTTGTGGCGACAGTCCTCTATGACTGGCTGCTTGCCGAAGGTCTTGTTCTGGTTACCTGGCTTGCGGTTGTTGCCACCATTGTTCCACACTGGTTTGTTCTCAGATGACCCTGGCTGCCAACTACGCTGCTTTTGTGCGTATGGTTGTTTGTTGTCCTTCCTGTGCTCAAACTTCCTCTTACGATCATCATTCCCAGACTTGTGTTCTCGTTCGGCGATGAAGGCCTTATCCACCAAGGTCTGGAAAGTGGGGAAATCCAACATACATAGCTGACATCAGAGGGCGTGATTAAGTCCTCCAAGGAACCGGTCTATTTTCCTTTCTTCGGTAGGCACATCATAAGGAGAGTACCGGGCCAAATTGTTGAACTTGTTTAAGTATTCTCCCACAGACATGTTTCCTTGTGTGAGGGCCAGGAATTCCCTCTGCTTCACTTTCATGATTCCTGTGGGAATATGATACTTGCGGAACAGCTCTTTGAATTTCTCCCAGGAAATCTCTTCAGCAGGCCACATTAACTTGGTGTTATCCCACCATATGGCTGCCGGGCCTTTGAGATAATGAGTGACAAATGGGACCTTATCTGCTTCTTCACAACGAGCGATGTCCAATTTCTTCTCCATGGTCCTTAACCAGTCATCAGCCTCAATGGGATCCACGGCCTGACCAAAGTTGGGTGGTTTTGTGCGCTGGAAGTCAGACAGTTTGGAATGCACCCCATTGCCATTATTCTGACCTACTATTGTCCGCATACTCTTGAGAAATTCCATGAGGTCTTGGTTTCTCTTTTCCTCAAACATTCTCATTATCTGATCTATGGTTGGTGCTTGAGGTGGTGGTGGTGGTAAGTCTTGGGTGGTTGCCCTGCCTGTCTGGCGGATCGATGGACGGGGTTTCCATCGCCGCCTTGACTGCTACTTCCTCTCTTCATCCTAATTTTTGTTCCCATGGCAAATACCAAATCGATGAGCAACATCCATAAGGAGAAATATGGTAATATGACACCAAAGGGAATTCCTGTAAAAGGTGAATAAAGAAAACAAGATAATTATACAAGATAACCCAACATCATACATGACAAGCTAGTAGGGGAATAACATGACTAGACTGTTCATACGATAGTCGGCATATGCAAAGATGCATGCATTACTACTCAAACTCCAGTCTAGTAGCGTCGGTGACACGAACACTGCCCATCTGAAGAGTCCTTGTTGTCAGATCCTGAGTCGGAATCAGAACTGATGATGTGAGTCACCGGGTTAAAGGATACACGACGTCGCTGCTGAGACGGCTCTCCTTCCGCGGGAGAAAGAGCACGTCGCCTCAGCATCGGCGGAGAAGGAGTGGCTAAGAGTGAGGCCCACTCAGCTGGGGTCTCGAGTCGACTACCAGACGATAAGCCTGATGGTCCAGAAAAACCAGAAGCGGTATCAAGCACATGCGGGGGTGGAGCTGGTGGTGGATAACTGGGTGGAACTACAGGAGGAGGAGGTGCTGGAGTCATTGCTGCAAGTGCCCCCTGAACACGACACAGCTCCTCAGCCAAGGAAATGATCATACGATAACTGGCGTTCAGGTAGCGAGACAAAACACCAGCCGCATGATCACACGCTGGGTCAACAGGTGAGAAAAGGACTCGCCTTGTCGTGGGCGACAGAGTGGGATAGTGGAAGAAACCTGGATGGGTCTGCATCTCGACCTCGTGGAAGCGCAAATCAGTAATAGCCTCCATGGCAGCAAACTGGATCGCCAGCTCTGGAGTAGAAGCCACTCCGCCCTTGGAAGAGCGAGAAGAGCTTCCAATATCCGAAGTCGCGGTCATGTAAGCCACCGCATGGTACTCATATACTGACTCGCCCAACTGCTCCCGAAACACCTGGTACATCGGTTCGTCACCGTTGGGATACAGCTGAAGCCAGACGCTACGAAGCAGAGCTGGAAAAGTGCGGGGTTCTGGCTCATGATGGAAATGATATGGAACTGGTGCCATCTACACTCACAATGCCAAGGGTTAGTAACATAATGAATTATGATGCATGAGGCATGGCATGCAACAATCAAATGCAACAAGCAGAATGCACACTCAAAGTCCTATGCTAATCGCAGTCCTAGCGGGTTACCTAGGGTGTCCTACAGTCAGCACGGCTCTGATACCAAGTGTTGTGGCACCCCGGCTCAGAGAACTGGTTTACCAGTGTTTCCAACCCAGAGATCATGTCTTCTGGAAACACACAACAACTTGGGACAGAACATAGCTGAACTTTTATTGATGATAGTCGAGTACAAGCTCATCTATTACATAATCATCGAGGCCAATGGCACATCTAGTGCTATGACAGTATCTACATTATTTATCTAACATATCAGGGCCTCGGTACTACAGCGGAATACTACAGCGGAAGACTACTGCGTAGAGGAACATAAAAGTAACTCCATCCACAGGGACACTGCTGAGGACACATCCTAGGCATCGCAACACGGACATCGAGACCTCCGTCTCAGTCTTCTCCTGCATCTGGCATGATACGCCAGGTGAGTACTTTGAATGTACTCGCAAGCACATGACAACCAAATATGCAGCAAATAATGGCATGGCAATGAACAGGTTAAATTCTAAGTGATTCACTTACTGTCACCAACTTACTCATATCCGGGTTGTCTCACAACCCTCAGAATACTCGACCTCGACGAGTATTTCTGCTTACAAGACAAGTTCTTCAATCATTATTACGGTTATTACGGTTGATCACCTAGAGAGGTCTGGACGGGCTATCCAATTCCGTGGACGCGGCTATTCGAATAGATTTTACACTCTGCAGAGGTTGCACACTTTACCCACACTATGGAGCACTGACCTCAAGATCCCATTCGGGTGGACCAGCATTGCTCCAACGAAACCTGCCTGACCCGTGACTCTTCCATCGTACCACCGGCAATCACACTCCCCCGGAGTCAAACCTTGGGTGGCCCCGTGTCACCTCGTGACACCTGCCACCATCGTGGCCTAACTAAACTATCCCAAATGGGGACACCGGCGAACAACTCAACTGGGCTCATAGGGTTATCACCGTCTACCTGATCAGGGCAGCACGCATGCATAACCCTCCCTCTTCGGAGGTACCGGTGAAAGAGCACCGAGCCAGACCAAGTCAAGGCCGTCCCATACCGGCAAATGTGGCTGCACGGGTAAGCCCGGACAGGTGACTCTTGATCAACCAACTAAGTTTCACTTAGCAAGCAAGGTTAATCATCATATCAATTTGAGTTATCAACATAAGGCATTCGAATAATTTACTTTGAATTATCAATGATAATTTAAATGTAAGAAATGAATATGAATTATGCAATGCTATGAAATGCTTCATAATATGGATGTCCTGGCTGGCCTTGATCAGTTGGGTTGTTCAGAAACTCCTGGTCTTCAAATCCACAAGTATCTCCTTCTGAAAACATTTTTAAATGGCAACAGAAAATGTCACATAAAGCCTTTTTATTCACCAACCATTCTATGAGTATTAGAAAAATACCAAACTTGGTGGAAAAATAAAGGACTTTGATACAAACACAATGCAAAAACAATCAGGTCAATTGGACTTTCCTGTAAAAAGTTAATAATGGTCAAAGTTTCTAGTCAATTCTGTTAAATAAATCAAAAATGAAAAAAAAAAACTAGATCGGCCACGTCGAAGGCGTATTTGCCTCGGGCGCCTCCACTTACCGCTTCATCCAGTCACTGGCAAGTGGGGCCTGGCCCGTTTAAAACAGAGAGAGGGAGAGAGCAGAGAAGAGGGGCGGCTCACCGGCGATGATTGCCGGCGATAGCGATGACGGTGAGGCTCGTGGATGGTGGGGATGGATCGGGCGTTCGACGGCGGTTCACCCTGTACCTGTAGCTCCTCCGGAGATGGCCGGACGGCGTCGCGCCCTTCTTCTCCAGCGAACGGGTGCTACGGTGATCATCGGCGATGGGGATTCCAGCGATGGTTTGATTCGGGGGAGGGGTCTGGAAGCACCAGTGGAACACCACAAACTCAGCGGAGGCTTCGGGCGGAGCTGGGATGGGGTGGAGAGGGCTAGTGGTGGAGCTCAGCTGACCGCGGAGCTCCGGTGAAGCTCGAGGCCAGAGGGCCTCTCGGCCTTGGCTCTTGCTCTGTGGGGGCGATTGAGGAGGAGGGAGAGGGGTGAGGAACTCAGCGAGGCTGGACGGGGCTATTTATAGGCGGAGGGGGGGGCGCTCAGCGAGCTCTCTGGATGCGGCGAGATGCGGGCCATGGCGCCGGCGAGACGTACGCCGCGCTGGTTGGATGCTTGAGGCGAAGGGACGGGATAGAGCAGCATCATTCAATACGGGAGGCGACGGCTCGAGAGGAAACGACGAGCAGTGCCGCAACTATGACCACACGGGTCTCACAGTGCGGCGATGGCGTGGAGGCCGGCGAGGGCGAGGGTTCTGGAGGGGCTGCATGTCGACCAGAGGCGATGTCGGCATGCCCAGACAAGCTGCTGCGGCGTCGTGGTCTCGCTCGGATGAGACCCGAGCCTGGCGCAGCACAGAGCGCGGCGACAGGCATGCCAGCGCCGTGCTCAACACGGTGCTTGGCACCAGGAGGCCGCGCAAGTCTGGCAAAACATGTCCAGCATGTCGACCTTCGATCCCTCAGATCACCTACAGCCTTGGTTTGGCTTGGTTCACGCAGAGATGAGAGGTAAGATCATCAACAGTCTCTGACAGCAAACTTGGGGAGATTCCAGAGAAGAAATGAGGTGGAGATTGAGCCAAAGATGGTGTCTGGGGTGATCCTCATTGGAAAGACTCCAAACTGACCAAGTTTGAGATGGTTTGTATAAGTTTTGAGGGTAGTTCATATGTAACTTGCAAAACTGGTCCAGAATCAAAATGTTGAAGTACTGCTCACTCGGAAGATCTTCAGATGCTGAAACTTGGTGTAGGGAAGTCATTTGTAGGTGTCCTCATGCCACAAAAATTTGAGAGCAATTGGATAAACCTAGCATGTACTTCCTTCACAAAGGTCCAGTCTGACCAGAAGCAAAACTGAATTATTTTGCAAAGTAATTGAGCTAGGTCATGGAATATTTTTGGATATTGGAGCAAGATATAGTCCAAAGTATTTTTGGGAATTATTTGGGAATTTTCTGAGCATCATAGCTATAGGTTGCTTCACAACCCATAGTAATGCCCTAAATTCTCAAATAAAAGAAAAGAGTTATTGAAAATGATTTAAATTGGGATTTGGGTTCTTGAAGTACTTGGCAGGGTTTTGGTAAGGTGATGAGGCTTTGGATCACTTGGAAAGGGTTCAGAAATGTCCAAGATCAATGAAAGGGTTCAAAAACCATTTAAATTTCAAATAAAGCCAAGAAAAGTTTGAAAAGAAAAAGTTGCCAAAATCAGGGTGTCACAGACCTTTGGGATGGCTTACGGTGATAGTTGATTTGATCTTGCTGAAAAACAGAAACTTTTGCATCCAGTCACAGAATTTTAATAATTCACTGGAGAGTTGAACCACCCTGAATTTTTTACGCGATATTAATATACAAATTGCCTCTGTTGTCCTAAGTTTTCAGAATTTTTGGAGTTATAGAAGTATTAGAACAATTCGGATTTTCGCAGACTGTTCTGTTTTTGACAGATTCTGTTTTCTTTGTGTTGTTTGCTTATTTTGATGAATCTATGGGTAGTATCGGGGGGTATGAACTATGGAAAAGTTGGAATACAGTAGATATTACACCAATATAAATAAAGAATGAGTTCACAACAGTACCAAAGTGGTGATTTATTTTCTTATACAAACGGAGCTTATGAGATTTTCTGTTGAGTTTTGTGTTGTGAAGTTTTCAAGTTTTGTGTAAGGATTTTATGGACTATGGAATAAGGAGTGGCAAGAGCCTAAGCTTGGGGATGCCCAAGGCACCCCAAGGTAATATTCAAGGACAACCAAGAGCCTAAGCTTGGGGATGCCCCGGAAGGCATCCCCTCTTTCGTCTTCGTCTATCGGTAACTTTACTTGAGGCTATATTTTTATTCACCACATGATATGTGTTTTGCTTGGAGCATCTTGTATAATTTGAGTCTTTGCTTTTTAGTTTGCCACAATCATCCTTGCTGTACACACCTTTTGAGAGGGACACGCATGAATCGTGATTTATTAGAATACTCTTTGTGCTTCACTTATATCTTTTGAGCTAGGCAATTTTGCTCTAGTGCTTCACCTATATCTTTTTAGAGCACGGCGGTGGCTTTATTTTATAGAAATTATTGAACTCTCATGCTTCACTTATATTATTTTGAGAGTCTTTAAACAGCATGGTAATTTTCTTTGGTTATAAATTTAGTCCTAATATGATAGGCATCCAAGAGGGATATAATAAAAACTTTCATATAAAGTGCATTGAATACTATGAGAAGTTTGATTCCTTATGATTGTTTTGAGAAATAAAGATGGTGATATTAGAGTCATGCTAGTGAGTAATTGTGGATTTGAGAAATACTTGTGTTAAGGTTTGTGATTCCCGTAGCATGCACGTATGGTGAACCACTATGTGGTGAAGTCGGAGCATGATTTATTTATTGATTGTCTTCCTTATGAGTGGCGGTCGGGGACGAGCGATGGTCTTTTCCTACGAATCTATCCCCGTAGGAGCATGCGCGTAGTACTTTGTTTTGATAACTAAAAGATTTTTGCAATAAGTATGTGAGTTCTTTATGACTAATGTTGAGTCCATGGATTATACGCACTCTCACCCTTCCACCATTGCTAGCCTCACTTTTACCGCGCAACTTTCACCGGTACCATACACCCACCATATACCTTCCTCAAAAAAGCCACCATACCTACCTATTATGGCATTTCCATAGCCATTCCGAGATATATTGCCATGAAACTTTCCACCGTTCCGTTTTATTATGACACGCTTCATCATTGTCATATTGCTTTGCATGATCATGTATTTGACATTGTATTTGTGGCAAAGCCACCATTCATAATTCTTTCATACATGTCACTCTTAATTCATTGCACATCCTGGTACACCACTGGAGGCATTCATATAGAGTCATATTTTGTTCTAAGAATCGAGTTGTAATTCTTGAGTTGTAAGTAAATAAAAGTGTGATGATCTTCATTATTAGAGCATTGTCCCATGTGAGGAAAGGATGATGGAGACTATGATTCCCCCACAAATCGGGATGAGACTCCGGACAAAAAATAAAAAAAAATGAGGCCAAAAAATGAGAGAAGGCCCAAATAAAAAAATGAGAGAAAAGAGAGAAGGGGCAATGTTACTATCCTTTTACCACACTTGTGCTTCAAAGTAGCACCGTGATCTTAATGATAGAGAGTCTCCTATGTTGTCACTTTCATATACTAGCGGGAATTTTTCATTATAGAACTTGGCTTGTATATTCCAATGATGGGCTTCCTCAAATTGCCCTAGGTCTTCGTGAGCAAGCGAGTTGGATGCACACCCACTTAGTTTCTTTTTGAGCTTTCATAAACTTATAGCTCTAGTGCATCGTTGCATGGCAATCCCTACTCACTCACATTGATATCTATTGATGGGCATCTCCATAGCCCGTTGATATGCCTAGTTGATGTGAGACTATCTCCCTCTTTTTGTCTTCTCCACAACCACCTTCTATTCCACCTATAGTGCTATGTCCATGGCTCATGCTCATGTATTGCGTGAAAGTTGAAAAAGTTTGAGAACATCAAAAGTATGAAACAATTGCTTGGCCTGTCATCGGGGTTGTGCATGATTTGAATATTTTGTGTGATGAAGATGGAGCATAGCCAGACTATATGATTTTGTAGGGATAAGCTTTCTTTGGCCATGTTATTTTGAGAAGACATAATTGCCTTGTTAGTATGCTTGAAGTATTATTGTTTTTATGTCAATATTAAACTTTTGTTTTGAATCTTACGGATCTGAACATTCATGCCACAATAAAGAAAATTACATGGATAAATATGTTAGGTAGCATTCCACATCAAAAATTCTGTTTTTATCATTTACCTACTCGAGGACGAGCGAGAATTAAGCTTGGGGATGTTTGATACGTCTCCAACGTATCTATAATTTTTTATTGTTCCATGCTATTATATTATCTGTTTTGGATGTTTTATATGCATTAATATGCTATTTTATATTATTTTTGGGACTAACCTATTAACCTAGAGCCCAGTGCCAGTTTCTGTTTTTCCTTGTTTTTGAGTTTTGCAGAAAAGGAATACCAAATGGAGTCCAAACGGAATAAAACTTTCAGGATGATTTTTCTTGGACCAGAAGGAAACCAGGAGACTTGGAGATGAAGTCGGAGGAGCCACGAGGCGGCCACAAGGACGAGGGCGCGCCCAGGGGGTAGGGCACGCCCCCCACCCTTGTGGGCCACTCGTGCACCTCCTAACCTAATTCTTTCGCCTATATATACCCATATATCCCCAAATCAACAAAGGCATCCATGAAAAGACTTTTTCACTGCCGCAACCTTCTGTACCCGTGAGATCCCATCTAGGGACCTTTTCCGGCACCCTGCCGGAGGGGGATTCGATCACGGAGGGCTTGTACATCAACACCATTGCTCTTCCGATGAAGCATGAGTAGTTTACCACAGGCCTACAGGTCCATAGCTAGTAGCTAGATGGCTTCTTCTCTCTCTTTGATTCTCAATACCATGTTCTCCTCGATGTTCTTGGAGATCTATTCGATGTAATACTTTTTTGCGGTGTGTTTGCCGAGATCCGATGAATTGTGGATTTATGATCAGCTTATCTATGAATATTATTTGAATCTTCTCTGAATTCTTATATGCATGATTTGATATCTTTGTAATTCTCTTCGAACTATCGGTTTGGTTTGGCCAACTAGATTGGTTTTTCTTGCAATGGGAGAAGTGCTTAGCTTTGGGTTCAATCTTGCGGTGTCCTTTCCCAGTGACAATAGGGGCAGCAAGGCACATATTGTATTGTTGCCATCGAGGATAAAAAGATGGGGTTTTCATCATATTGCTTGAGTTAATTCCTCTACATCATGTCATCTTACTTAATGCATTACTCCACTCTTTATGAACTCAATACTCTAGATGCATGCTGGATAGCGGTCGATGTGTGGAGTAATAGTAGTAGATGCAGAATTGTTTCGGTCTACTTGACACGGACGTGATGCCTATATCCATGATCATTGCCTTAGATATCGTCATAACTTTGCGCTTTTCTATCAATTGCTCGGCAGTAATTTGTTCACCCACCGTATTATTTTCTATCTTGAGAGAAGCCTCTAGTGAAACCTATGGCCCCCGGGTCTATTTTCCATCATATAATCTTCTACTTTTCATCATACCAGTTTCTGATCTACTATTTTGCAATCTTTTACTTTCCGATCTATAAAACAAAAATACCAAAAATATTTACTTTATCGTTTACCTATCTCTATCAGATCTCACTTTTGCAAATAACCGTGAAGGGATTGACAACCCCTTTATCACATTGGGTGCAAGTTGTTTGATTGTTTGTGCAGGTATTCGGTGATTTGTGCGTTGTCTCCTACTGGATTGATACCTTGGTTCTCAAACTGAGGGAAATACTTATCTCTACTTTGCTGCATCACCCTTTCCTCTTCAAGGGAAAAACCAACGCACTGGATTGATACCAAGAAGTAGCAATGCCCATGAAAGTTTCGCACGAGAATGCAAAGGCGGAGAGGAGAACGATGGACCCGGGGTCGAGATGAAGCGCGTGGACTTGATAGTGCGTGAGCACGGCATTGAAGAAATCTGAAAACGGCGATAGCAAGCCGGAGAAGAGGGCACGAAGGTGAAGAGGGATATTCGTGGCCTCCAGATCGGCTAAAGACCAGGAGGCGGGCTAGATCTTCATCGCCTTCCACTCGTCGGAGTCAGCGGCGATCACATGCCGAACCTTGGCCATCCCCTCGTGATTGAACACGATGGACTGGCCCAGCGCGGGCTTCGGCCCCGCCGGGGGCTCCGCCACCGCCAGGGCCTTACCCCTCTTCCTCTTGGGTGCCATGGCGATGAGACGGATCGAAGCAGGCACGAGACCCGGCGAAGAAGGTGCAAGCTAGCAGAAGGGGGAGGGGCAGAAGGCGAGCGTGCAGCGGGGTAATGATGGTTCCGCGGCGCGCACCCGACTTTTTGTCAGCAAGGGCGGTTGCGGAGGCAGCGGGGGGAAGTGGAGGTGCCCACATCTCGTTGGGTGCCACACGTCAAGCCTGGCCCGTAGGCGATTGGGGCCCGCCTCACTTCACCCTCGCCCCTTGGCTTCACCTCGAAGCCAGACCAAGCGCGCCTTGGGCCTGCGGGCTACTGTTGGCGTTCTGAGATCGGGGGTACCCAGATCTGCCTGCCTGCGGCCCAGCGCGTGGGCCCATCGATGGCCCTGTACGGCCCAGCTACAACAACTCCAAGACAAGACCCTCGCGAGGACCCAAGCCTCGCGAGGTGAACGACACCAAGACCTCCAGAGGAGTGACCTCCCCAGGCTGCCTCCCGAGGGGCCGAGACTTCTATGCAGGTACCCAGCCTCACGAGGCTGCTATCACGCAAGCCATGATGGCCGAGGCCAGGCAGGCGCCTTCGGGTGTAGAGGAGACAGTTTCCCCTTTGGTGCTAGGGGAGCGAGGACAGACGCGGGTTCCCAAGGAATCCCCCAAAGCTTTCCATTTCGATGCAACAAGACCAAGACCACGAGCTCGGCAGGGCGGATGTCATCACCAAGCCCACCTCTGCATCACGACCGAAAGCTTTGCAGGTGAAGACTACCTTTCGTCAGGATTAGATGTACTTCTTGTCCCCTTTCGAATTGGCCGTTGTGGGATCCCTTCCCGCCTAAGTTTTGAGGGAAGAGGACCAAGGCCACTATATGTATAGGCTAGCCACCACCGTAGAGTGGATCCCTGGATCGGACCCTTGACCACTCCATCCACATCACTTGAGCCCTCGCGAGGCCGCTCATCCACTGTACTAGTTCATCCTTAGCCTCCTCGTGAGGCCAATCCACCACAAAGCAGGAGTAGGGTTTTACACCGCAATGTGTCCCGAACCTGGGTAAACTGCCGTGTTCATCTTCTTCTTCCCCGCTCGCGCGAACTCGAAGAGGCTAGGCTGTGGGTTGGTGAGCTTGAGACTTGGGTTGGTTGAGATCTTCGCACACGCCCCAGAGTCCGAACCTTCTTGGGTCTGCGGAGCCCTGAATACGACACCGAAGATCCGAATGCCGCCCCAACCAACATCTCCACCACCCTTGACAGCAAATAGGAAGGAAATCTCATCTAGTTCCTTCGTGAGAACTGGGACATCTTCGCATGGAAGCCTGTTGATATGCCGGGTGTTCCAAGGGGACTGGTTGAGTATAGACTCTGTGTCGACCCGAAAATGAAGCATGTCAAACAGCACCTTCGATGATCTTCCACGAAGAAGTGCAAGGCGATTAGCGAGGAGATCGCGTGGCTCTTAGCTCCGAATTCATCCAAGGGGTGTACCACTCCGAGTGGCTCGCCAATGTCATCACGGTGCCAAAGAAGAATAAATCTCTCCGAATGTGCATCGATTTTAAGCACATCAATCGGTCCTGCCCGAAAGATCATTTCCCTCTCCCTCGCATAGATCAGATCTTAGATTCTACTGCCGGGTGTGAGCGGTTATCGTTTCTGGATGCGTACTCCGGGTACCACCAGATCTGAATGTATGGTCTCGATGAAATAAAAACAGCCTTCATCTGCCCATTCGGTTGTTTTTGCTATATCACTATGACATTCGGGTTGAAAATGTTGGGGCCACATTCCAACGAATGATTCAGAAGTGCTTGCAAAAGCAGATCAATCGGAATGTGGAGGTCTATATGGATGACATCATGGTCACGTCTAGTAAAGGTTCTGACCTCCTGACCGACCTCGCCGAGACCTTCGTGAACTTGCGCGCTTTTGGCATAAAACTCAAGCCGGTTAAGTGTACTTTCGGGGTCCCTGCCGGCAAGTTGCTCGATTTCTGAAGCAATCATCCGGATGAAACAAACAGAGCGTCTCCACGACATACAACGCCTCACGGGCTGTCTGGCAGCCCTGAGTAGGTTCATACCAAGACTCTGGGAAAAAGCCCTGCCGCTTTACCGATTGATGAAGAAGTCCGACAGGTTCGAATGGACTCCCGAAGCGCAGGCTGCGTTCCAGGAACTCAAAGCCCTGCTTTCCACCCAGCCGGTGCTAGCTGCTCCAAGCAGCAAAGAGCACTACTCTTATACATCGCGGCCACGAGCCAAGTTGTTAGCATGGTACTCACTGTGGAGCAGGAAGAATAAGGCAAAACCTTCAAGCTCCAACGACCAGTCTACTACATCTCCGAAGTCCTGACCCCTTCCAAGCAAAGGTATCCGCATTACCAAAAGTTAGTTTATGGGATCTATCTGACTACAAAGAAGGTGGCACATTACTTCCAAGAGCACTCGGTCATAGTGATAAGTGATGCCCCTCTGTCTGAGATCATGAACAACAAAGACGTTACGGGCCGAGTGGCGAAGTGAGCCATCGAGCTCCTTCCGCTGGATATCAAGTTCGAAGTTAAGAAAGCCATCAAGTCACAAGCCCTAGTGGATTTCCTCGCCGAGTGGATGGAACAAGAGCAGCCCGTCCCGAGTCTCCCTGAGCACTGGACGATGTTTTTTGATGGCTCCAAGATGCTCCATGGCTTCGGGGCCGAAGTGGTCTTGGTGTCCCCTAAAGGCGACTGACTCAGCTATGTGCTGCAGATTCACTTCGACTCCTCCAACAATGAAGCCGAGTATGAAGCTCTCCTGTATGGGCTACGGATGGCAATTTCTCTGGGAGTTTGCCGACTGATGGTCTACGGTGACTCGGACCTAGTGGTAAACCAAGTTATGAAGGAATGGGATATCCGTAGTCCGGCAATGACAGGCTATTGCAATGCCATCAGAAAGCTGGAGAAGCACTTTGAAGGACTAGAGCTCCATCACGTGCCACGACTCAAGAATCAAGCAGCTGATGATCTGGCCAAGATGGGTTCCACTCAGAAGGCGGTACCTAAGAATGTGTTCCTAGAGCACTTGCACTTGCCCACGATCAAAGAAGACCCTTTCATGGAGGAGCCCCCACAACCAATCGGTCCCTCCAATTCCACTAAAGTGGACATCCCTGCGGTGATCGACCTGGTCCAAGAGATCCTTGTTATCACTATCGAGTGGACTGAACCATATATGCCTTATCTGCTCAGGTAAGAACTCCCAAAAGATGAAGCTGAGGCTCGTCAGATCGTCCGCTGGTCTAAAGCCTTCACTGTCATGGGAGATCAGTTATATAAGAAAAGCACTATCGGGGTCACTCAACGCTGCATAACACCAGAGGAAGGACAACAGATTCTACAAGAGGTTCACTCAGGAACCTGTGGGCACCATGTGTCCTCTCGAACACTGGTTGCCAAGGCGTTCAGAGCCGGGTTCTATTGGCCCCATGCCAATGAAGCCGCCCGAGACATAGTGGATCAATGCGTCGGGTGCCAATTCTACGTGAATCAGTGGCACAAGCCGGCGTCCGCACTGAAGACAATCCCCCTCACTTGGTTGTTCGCCGTCTGGGGGCTCGACATGGCCGGCCCTCTCCAAACTGGGGCGAATGGTTTTACGCACCTATTGGTGGTGGTAGAAAAGTTCACCAAGTGGATCAAAGCAAAGCCCATAAAAAAGCTGGACTCTGCAACTGCCATTCAATTCATCAAGGAAATAATCTTCAGATTCGGGGTCACTCACAGCATCATCACCGACAACGGGTCTAACTTCAACTTGGATGAGTTCCGCGAGTTCTGCTATTCCGAAGGCACTTGGGTCGATTATGCCTCTGTGGCACACCCACAGACGAATGGGCAGGCGGAACGGGCGAATGGACTGATTCTCCAAGGGTTGAAACCTCGCCTTATTCGCGACCTAAAACACGTAGCTGGAGCCTGGGTCACGGAGCTGCCCTCGGTCCTCTGGGGTTTCCGGACGACCCCGAACTGGTCCACCAAGCACACGCCGTTCTTTATGGTGTAAGGCTTGGAAGCAGTATTGCCAAGTGATTTACTTCACAATTCCCCCCGAGTGCATCTTTATTCAGAAGCCGAGGCCGAAGAAGCAAGACAGGACGACCTTGACCTCTTGGAGGAGGAACATGAATTGACGCTCATAAGGTCAACGATGTATCAACAAGACTTGTGTCGTTACCACGACAGACACGTAAGAGGGCGAGCCTTTCAGGAAGGAGATCTTGTCCTCCAAGTGGATCAGCAGAGGCCTCACAAACTGGCGCCCCCATGGGAAGGGCCATTCGCTATATTGAAGGTGCTGCATAACGGGGCCCACAGGCTCTACAACTTCAGTAAAGAGATAGAAGAGCCTAGGGCCTGGAACGCGGACCTGCTCTGCAAGTTTTACACTTAGAGTAAAATATCCCGTTGTAATAGCTTTCCAAATGAACTTAGATGAATAAAAGTCTTACTTTTCCTATATATCGTCTAGTTCGGCCTAGAGCCGCATTTTCACTCAGGTGACTAACTGCAAAACTAACACACCCTCAGTGGGTGAACCAGCTTAGCCGCAAACTAGCTTTCGCCTAAGTTACAAAACAATCCGAGTGAGGATCCGCTCCACACTCGGGGGCTTAGCCGCGAACCAGCTCCGCCTAAGTTAAAAAATAATCCGAGTGAGGATCTACTCCACACTCGACGGCTTAGCCGTGAACCAGCTTTTGCCTAAGTTAAAAAACAATCCGAGTGAGGATCTGCTCCACACCCAGGGGCTTAGCCCTGAACCAGCTTTCGCCTAAGTTAAAAAATAATCCGAGTGAGGATCTGCTCCACACTCGAGGGCTTAGCCGCGAACCAGCTTTTGCCTAAGTTAAATAACAATCCGAGTGAGGATCTGCTCCACACTCGGGGGCTTAGCCTCGAACCAGCTTTGGCCTAAGTCAGACAAAACACAGAGATAAATAAGAACTCAAAATTTCACGAATCAAAGGGTTCGATCCATTCGAGTGTTTCGAGCAAAAGCAAAAGTAAAATGAGCCCAAGGCTCACCAAATACGGTTACACCAACTACCTGGCATTCTGGGGCAAATTTAATCAAGTTTCTCAGGCATCTCCCTGGGACCTGGCTGGCTTGACAAAGGTCTCCAGGTCGATTCCGTCTGCGATGCGCGTGGAGGCTTCAGTGAACGTCTCCATGAAGTCCTCGAACTTGAGCTTCTTGACCACTCGGAGGTTCTTCAGCTTCTCCTCATTGACATCCTTGCAGTGGACTCGGAGGAGCGACAAGGCCACATCAGCACCGCTCCGAGCAGCCGACTTCTTCCAATCTTGCACTCGAGCGGGGATCTCGTTCAGCCGTGTCATGATTGACTCCAAATCCGTCTGGGTCTTCTCACCGGGCTGCAGCTCCTTGTCGATCTGGCTCACGGGAACCCTCGCCCGAGTGAGTAGCCCAGGGCATTCTCCAGACGGTCTTCCAGTCGCAGGACGGCGAGGGTCGCCTTGTCGGCGATGAGTGACCTTGAGGTGTTCAGATCCCTCTCGATCCTCTCCGTCTCCAACTCCACATTAAAGTAATGCTCTATTGAGAGGAAACCATTCTCGAATGAATGAACGAGGGGAACTTAAGAGCACGTGGATTCCATTCGTATAAGAAAGAACTTACCAACAAGCTTCTCGTTCATCTCCGTGCAGAAATCCTCAATGTATTGCTCCGGGGCATTCTTCTTCTCAACAAGCTGCACGACCTTCTCCTCCAGAGTCTGCTTCTCCTGTTTAAAGGCACGGGCTTGATCTTTGCACATCTTCTCCCATTCGGAAGACTCGCCTTTAGCAGCAGCTGCAGCTTTGAGGTTCTTGATTTCCTCCTCCAGCTTGCCGACTGACGCCAGCTTCTCGTCAGCAAGCTTGGTCTTGGTTTTGGCTTCCTTCTGGGCCGACGCCAGCTCCTTGTCTTTGTTCTCTAGGGCCTGCTTCATGGTTTCTAAAGAAATAGAAGTCCTGAGCCTCTTTACGAGTTGGGTATTCTCGCTACGAACATCTGTCAGAGTAGAATGACTCGGGTCAAAGGGAAAAAATGGTGTGCAACAACCAGCCGAAAGAAATGTCTTACCTCCCAGGGCCTTCTTCTTCTTCTTCTCCAATCGGGTGCTCTTGTGTTTCTCCGCGTCCAAGTCCACCCGGAGGGATATCACCTCCTTCTCCAGAGCAGCGTAGTGGGATCCCAGCTCACAGGCCCTCTGCGTCATTGATGACCCACAAGTATAGGAGATCAATCGTAGTCCTTTCGATAAGTAAGAGTGTTGAACCCAACGGGGAGTAGAAGGAAATGACAAGTGGTTTTCAGCAAGTTAATTTCTACAAGCACTGAACTTGTCAGTAACAGGTAGTTTGATAGCAAGATAATTTGTAACGGACAAGTAACGGTAACGGTAAATAAAGTGCAGCAAGGTAGCCCAATCCTTTTTTAGCAAAGGACAGGCCAAGACGATCTCTTATAATAAGCAAAGTGTTCTTGAGGGCACACGGGAATTTCATCTAGTCACTTTCATCATGTTGGTTTGGTTCGCGTTCGCTACTTTGATAATTTGATATGTGGGTGGACCGGTGCTTGGGTGCTGTTCTTACTTGAACAAGCCTCCCACTTATGATTAACCCCCTCGCAATCATCCGCAACTATGATAAAAGTATTAAGATAAAATCAAACCATAGCATTAAACATATAGATCCAAATCAGTCCCTTACGAAGTAGCGCAAAAACTACGGTTTAAGCTTCTGTCACTCTAGCAACCCATCATCTAATAACTACTCCACAATGCATTCCCTTAGGCCCGAAGATGGTGAAGTGTCATGTAGTCAACGTTCACATGACACCACTAAGGGAATCACAACATACATATCATCAAAATATCGAACGCATATCAAATTCACATGATTACTTGCAACATGACTTCTCTCGTGACCTCAAGAACAAAAGTAACTACTCACAAATGATATTCATGCTCAAGATCAGAGGGGTATTAAATAGCATAATGGATCTGAACATATAATCTTCCACCAAATAAACCATATAGTAATCAACTACAAGATGTAATCAACACTACTAGTCACCCACAGGTACCAATCTGAGGTTCCGGTACAAAGATTGAACACAAGAGATGAACTAGTGTTTGATATGAGATGGTGTTGTTGAATATGTTGATGGATATTGGCCTCCCAAATATGAGAGGGTTGTTGGTGATGACGATGGCTTCGATTTCCCCCTCCGGGAGGGAAGTTCCCCTGGCGGAATCGCTCCGCCGGAGGGCAAAAGTGCTCCTGCCCAAGTTCCACCTCGAGACAGCGACGCTCCATCCCGAAAGTCCTCTCCTTATTTTTTCTAGGTCCAAAGACCTAATATACCAGAAGAAGGGCACCGGAGGTAGGCTGGGCTGCCCACCACCCACCAGGGCGCGCTTGGGGGGCCTGGCGCGCCTTGGTGTCTTGTGGGCACCAGGTGGTTCTTTTATCCAATATTTATTAAATATTCCAAAATAATTCTTCGTAAAATTTCAGCTCATTTGGAGATGTGTAGAATATGTATCTCTGACGTACCTTTTTCACATCTAGAATTCCAGCTGCCGGTATTCTCCCTCTTTGTGTAAACCTTGCATATTATGAGAGAAAAGGCATTAGAATTACTCCATAAAGCATTATTATGCATAAAAACAATATAAATAACAGTAGGAAAACATGATGCAAAATGGACGTATCAACTCCCCCAAGCTTAGAACTCGTTTGTCCTCAAGCGAAAGCTGATATCGAAAATCATGTCCACATATTTAGAGAGAGAGGTGTCGATAAAAACAAAATATCGACATACTAGCATCATGATTATTATCATAATAGCAACAAACTTTATCATATAACTTCTCATGAACGAGTAACAATTCATCACAACATCGAAGTAAGAAGCATAAACTTTATTGAAAACCAACAAACTATGTTCTTAGTCAACTTTGCAAATACAATTCATCATATTTTCAGGAAGGGTCACGTATCGGAGCCTTTTGGCAAGTCCACATACTCAACCATCATTTAATCTTCTATGATTGCTAACACTCACAGCGTATAGATGAGCAAAAAAGTTTCAACCGGACACATAGAAAGATAGGGGCTTATAGTTTCGCCTCCCAACTTATTCACCTCAAGGGTGATGTCAACAATAATAACTCATGCTCACTCATATCCAACTGGGTATATGTGCCTAGATCTTTCCCCACTACATGATACTTGCCAAAGAGAAAATAAAAAGGAATAGAGGAAAATACTTTGACCCTTGCATAAAAAGTAAATACATGAAAGTAAAAGATAGGCCCTTCGCAGAGGGAAGCAGAGGTTGTCATGCGCTTTTTGGTTTTGTATGCACAATCTCTTAATGCAAAAGGATGTCACGTTATATTGCCCCTTATGATAGCAACCTTTATTATGCAGTCCATCGCTTTTATTATTTTGCCATCACAAGTTCGTACAACGCTTAATTTCTCTTACACTAAATGATCAAACACATTTAGAAGCAATTTTAATTGCCTTATTGCACCTATGACAACTTACTTGAAGGATCTTAGTCAATCCATAGGTAGGTATGGTGGACTCTCAAAACATGAGTTTGGGTTTAAGGTTTTTAGATGCACAAGTAGTATCTCTACTTAGTGCGGAAATTTTGGCTAGGAAAGATATTGAGCAAGCACCACATGTTGAAGGATCTATGACAATATAACTTCTATGTGAATATGAACAAACATAAATCATTATGTTGTCTTCCTTGTCCAACGTCAACTATTTTGGCATATAATATTTAATGGGGGCTCACAATCATAAAAGATGTCCAAGATAGTGTATTTGCATGTGAATCTTCTCTTCCCTTATTAATTCTTTCATGAATTGCATCATTGACCAATGCTATGTTTGTCAAATTCGAACAAATTTTACCACTTATACTTTTCCTTATGTGATATCATTACTTACCATAATATTAGCATATGATATTTTTCATTATTTTCCTTTATTTTGATTGAAACATAAAAGTAAAGAAGCAAAACTCAAGCTAAACTTTATTATATAACTCTCACTCAATTACATAGATAGATAGATCACAAAACTAGCACTCAAAAATAGATCATATTAAACTTTTATTCAACTAAATCATGAAATAGCTAAAGATAGAACTAAGATAGCTAAAGGTAATAAAAGTGATGGTGATACGATACTGGGGCATCTCCCCCAAGCTTGGCAAAAGCCAAGGGGAGTGCCCATACCCGTGTACTCAAGTCTCCTTTGGTGGGGAAGATGATGATGGTGGTGGTGATGAGGTAGTAGTGTTCTTCTCCAGCTTGCGTCGGAGGCTAAAATTATCCTCCCTCAAATCATCGTTCTATAGCTCAAGCTTTAATATCCTCTTGCATAATGCGGCCTTACTTTCCTGTAGAAAACGAGAAGTGATAGATTGTGTCTTAGTTTTGTTTGCTCTATTGGCGAGACTTGGCTTCTTGAACTCCACGTGCAAATCTCCAGGTTGAGGTAGTGGGGCTTTATCTTCATCTGAGGATGCATCCTCCGTCTCCTCCAGATCGGTATCCTCCTCCTAATCTGTGAACCACACATTGGGAAAGGTATCCTTAAAGATATTTGGATCTAGAGTACGGTGGGTAACATAGCCCTCTCCATCCGAGTCTTGAGACGACATATTTTCAAATTTGTCAGAAAAGCAGCATGAAACAAGAATAGAGGATTTCTCCGTGATACGGTGGTCAAATCGTCCGAGAGTATATATAAATATTTTTTATCTTGGGAAACAAGCATACGGAAGGAAAACGGAGCCGGAAAGGTGCCCGAGGGGCCCACCACCCACAAGGGCTTGCCTGGGAGGGCAGGCGCACCCTGGTGTCTTATGGGCACCTGGGGTGCCTTCCTGGTTGTTTCTTATTTTCCTATTTTTTCTAATATTCCAAAACTGACAGAAAATATTTTTGCAGATTTTTTGGAGTCCGTTTACTTACCGTATCACTTACCTCTTCCTTTTCAGGTTTCTGGAGTGTTTTGGAAGGTTTCTTTTATGTGTTCCTCCGGTATCATGGTTTGGATAATATTGGTTTCAACATTAATGGGCGTACCTGAGATATAGTGTTCAATTGTTTGTCCATTGACCACCTTCGGGTTAGTACCTTCGGCATTGTTAATCTTGATAGCTCCAGAACGATAAACTTCTTCGATGATATAAGGTCCTTCCCATTTGCAAAGAAGTTTTCCAGCAAAAAATCTAAAACGAGAGTTGTACAAAAGAACATATTCACCCACTTTGAATTCCCGCTTTTGGATTCTTTTGTCATGCCACCTTTTAACTTTTTCTTTGAATAACTTGGCATAAGCTTGGGTTCTCCATTCATCTAGTGAGCTATTATCAAATAACCTCTTTTCACCGGCAAGTTTGAAATCATAATTGAGTTCTTTAATTGCCCAATATGCTTTATGTTCTAACTCAAGAGGCAAATGACAAGCTTTTCCATAAACCATTTTATATGGAGACATACCCATAGGATTTTTATAAGCTGTTCTGTAGGCCCAAAGTGCATCATCAAGTTTCTTAGACCAATTCTTTCGGGACCTATTGACAGTTTTTTGTAATATTAATTTTATTTCTCTATTGCTAAGTTCAACTTAACCACTAGATTGAGGATAATAGGGTGATGCAATTCTATGGTTAACATCATATTTAGCAAGCATTTTACGGAAAGCACCATGAATAAAGTGAAGGAAATATGCCCTAGAGGCAATAATAAAGTTGTTATTTTATATTTCCTTATTCATGATAAAGGTTTATTATTCATGCTAGAATTGTATTGATCAGAAACTTAAATACATGTGTGAATACATAAACAAACACCATGTCCCTAGTAAGCCTCTACTAGACTAGCTCGTTGATCAAAGATGGTTAAGGTTTCCTAACCATGGGCATGAGTTGTCATTTGATAACAGAATCACATCATTAGGAGAATGATGTGATGGACAAGACCCATCCGTTAGCTTAGCATAATGATCATTCAGTTTTATTGCTGTTGCTTTCTTCTTGTCAAATACATATTCCTTCGACTATGAGATTATGCAACTCCCGCATACCGGAGGAATACCTTGTGTGCTATCAAATGTCACAACATAACTGGGTGGTCATAAAGATGCTCTACAGGTGTCTCCGAAGGTGTTTGTTGAGTTGGCATAGATCGAGATTAGGATTTGTAACTCCGAGTATCGGAGAGGTATCTCTGGGCCCTCTAGATAATACACATCATAAGCTTGCAAGCAAATGACTAAGGAGTTAGTCACGAGGTGATGTATTATGGAACAAGTAAAGAGACTTGCCGGTAACGAGATTGAACTAGGTATAGAGATACCGATGGTCGAATCTCGGGCAAGTAACATACCGATGGACAAAGGGAATTACGTATGTTGTCATAACGGTTCGACCGATAAAGATCTTCGTAGAATATGTAGGAGCCAATATGGGCATCCAGGTTCCGCTATTGGTTATTGACCGGAGAGGTGTGTCGGTCATGTCTACATAGTTCTCGAACCGGTAGGGTCTGCACGCTTAACGTTCGATCATTATATAGTATTATATGAGTTATGTGATTTGGTGACCGAATGTTGGTCGGAGTCCCGGATGAGATCATGGACATGACGAGGAGTCTCGAACTGGTCGAGAGGTAAAGATTGATATATAGGACGATAGTATTCGGACACCGGAAGTGTTTCGGGGGGTACCGTGTACTTATCGGGTCACCGGAAGGGGTTCCGGGCACCCCCGGCAAAAGTTATGGACCTTATGGGCCAAGAGAGGAAACGCACCAGCCACAAGGGGCTGGTGTGCCCCCATAGCAGGCCAGCCTAGGTGGAGAAGGAAAGAGGGGAGGGAAAGCAAAGTGTGGAGTAGGACTCCCGCTTCCTTCCCTCTCCCCCCCTCTTTCCTTCCCCCTTGTTCATACAAGGAAAGGGGGGGCGTGGCCAGGGCAGGAGCCCTCGGGCCGGCCGGCTAACTACGTGGTGCGCCAAGCTGCCTCCCCTTCCCTTCCCACCTATATATATGTGGGAAGGGGGTGCCTAGCACACCCCAGATCAATTGTTAGCCATGTGCGGCGCCCCCCTCCACCGTTTACACCCCCGGTCATATTTTCGTAGTGCTTAGGCGAAACCCTGCGGAGATCACTTCACCATCACTGTCACCACACCGTCGTGCTGACGGAACTCATCTACTAACTCGCCGTCTTGCTGGCTCAAGAAGGCGGAGGATGTCACCGAGCTAAACGTGTGTTGAATGCGGAGGTGCCGTACGTTCGGTACTAGATCAGTTGGATCACGAAGAAAGTTTGACTACATCAACCGCGTTGTGAAACGCTTTCGCTTACGGTCTACGAGGGTATGTAGACACACTCTCCCCTCTCGTTGCTATGCATCTCCATGGATAGATCATTGCGTGTGCGTAGATTTTTTTTTGTTTTCATGCAACGTTTCCCAACAGTGGCATCATGAGCCAGGTCTATGCGTAGATGATATGCACGAGTAGAACACAAAGAGTTGTGGGCGATGATAGCCATACTGCTTACCTCCAACGTCTTATTTTGATTCGGCGGTATTGTGGGATGAAGCGGCTCGGACCAACCTTACATATCCACGCACATGAGACCGGTTCCACCGACAGACATGCAACTAGTTTTGCATAAAGGTGGCTGGCGGGTGTCTGTTTCTCCTACTTTAGTTGAATCGACTTTGACTGCGGCCGGTCCTTGAAGAAGGTTAAAATAGCAACCTTGATGAATCACCGTTGTGGTTTTTACCGTAGGTAAGAACTGTTCTTGCTAGAAGCCCGTAGCAGCCACGTAAAACTTGCAACAACAAAGTAGAGGACGTCTAACTTGTTTTTGTAGGGCATGTTGTGATGTGATATGGTCAGGACATGATGTGATATACGTTATTGTATGAGATGATCATGTTTTGTAAGTTATCAGCAACCGACAGGAGCCTTATGGTAGTCTCTTTATTGTATGAAATGCAAATGCCATGTAATTGCTTTACTTTATCACTATGCGTTAGCGATAGTTGTAGAAGCAATAGTTGGCGAGACGACCACGATGCAACGATGGAGATCAAGGTGTCGCGCCGGTGACGATGAAGATCATGACGACGCTTTGGAGATGGAGATCAAAAGCACAAGATGATGATGGCCATATCATGTCACATATTTTGATTGCATGTGATGTTTATCCTTTATGCATCTTATTTTTCTTAGTGCAGCGGTGGCATTATAAGATGATCCCTTCACTAATTTTCAAGGTAAAAGTGTTCTCCCTAAGTATGCACCATTGCTATAGTTCGTTGTTTCGAGACACCACGTGATGATCAGGTGTGATAGACTCTACGTTCACATACAACGGGTGTAAGACAGTTTTGCACATGCAGAATACTTGGGTTAAACTTGACGAGCCTAGCATGTACAGACATGGTCTTGGAACACTGGAGACCGAAAGGTCGAACGTGAGTCATATAGTAGATATGATCATCATAGAGATGTTCACCATTGATGACTACCCCATCTCACGTGATGATCGGATATGGGTTAGTTGATATGGATCATGTATCACTTAGACAACTTGAGGGATGTTGATTTAAGTGGGAGTTCATTAGTAATTTGATTAATTGAACTTAATTTATCATGAACTTAGTCCTGATAGAATTTGCAAATCGATGTTGTAGATCAATAGCTCGCGATATAGTTCCCTTATTTTTTGATATGTTCCTAGAGAAAAATAAGTTGAAAGATGATAGTAGCAATGATGCGGACTGGGTCCGTGATCTGAGGATTATCCTCATTGCTGCACAGAAGAATTATGTCCTTGATGCACCGCTAGGCGACAGACCTATTGCAAGAGCAGATGCAGACGTTACGAACATTTGGCAAAGCTCGATATGATGACTACTTAATAGTTTAGTGCGCCATGCTTTACGGCTTAGAACCGGGACTTCAAAAATGTTTTGAACGCCACGGAGCATATGAGATGTCCCAAGAGCTGAAATTGGTATTTCAGACTCATGCCCATGTTGAGAGGTATGAGACCTCTGACAAGTACTTTGCCTACAAGATGGAGGAGAATAGCTCAACCAGTGAGCATGTGCTCAGAATGTCTGGGTACTACAATCGCTTGAATCAAGTGGGAGTTAATCTTCCACATAAGATATTGATTGACAAAGTTCTCTACTCACTATCATCAAGCTACTAGAACTTCATAATGAACTATAATATGCAAGGGATGACGAAAATGATTCCCGAGCTCTTCGCGATGCTGAAATCGGCGAAGGTAGAAATCAAGAAAGAGCATCAAGTGTTGATGGTTAACAAGACCACTAGTTTCAAGAAAAAGGGCAAGGGAAAGAAAGGGAACTTCAAGAAGAATGGCAAGCAAGTTGCCGCTCCCATGAAGAAGCCTAAAGCTGGACCCAAGCCTGAAACTAAGTGCCTCTACTGCAAAGGAAATGGTCACTGGAAGTGGAACTGCCCCAAATACTTGGCGGATAAGAAGGATGGCAAAGTGAACAAAGGTATATTTGATATACATGTTACTGATGTGTACCTTACTAGTATTCGTAGTAGCCCCTGGGTATTTGATACCAGTTTAGTTACTAAGTTTAGTAACTCGAAACAGGAATTGCAAAATGAACAGAGACTACTTAATGGCGAGGTGACGATGTGTGTTGGAAGTGATTCCAAGGTTGATAAGATCACCATCGCACACTCCCTCTACCTTAGGGATTAGTGTTGGACCTAAATAAATGTTATTTGGTGTTTGCGTTAAGCATGAATATGATTGGATCATGTTTATTGCGATACGGTTATTCATTTAAGTCAGAGAATAATTGTTGTTCTGTTTACATGAATAAATCTTCTATGGTCATGCACCCAATGTAAATAGTTTATTGAATCTCGATCGTAGTGATACACATATTCATAATATTGATGCCAAAAGATGCAAAGTTAATAATGATAGTGCAACATATTTGTGGCACTGCCGTTTAGGTCATATTGATGTAAAACGCATGAAGAAACTCCATACAGATGGACTTTTGGAATCACTTGATTATGAATCATTTGATACTTGCGGACCATGCCTCATGGGGCAAGATGACTAAAACTCCGTTCTTCGAAAGAATGGAGCGAGCTAATGACTTATTGGAAATAATACATACCGATGTATGCGGTCCAATGAGTGTTAAAGCACGCGGCGGGTATCATTATTTTCTCACCTTCACAGATGATTTGAGTAGATATGGGTATATCTACTTAATGAAACACAAGTCTGAAACATTTGAAAAGTTCACAGAATTTCAGAGTGAAGTGGAGAATCATTGTAACAAGAAAATAAAGTTTCTACGATCTGATCATGGAGGCAAATATTTGAGTTACGAGTTTGGCCTTCATTTAAAACAATGTGGAATTGTTTCACAACTCACGCCACCTGGAACACCACAGCGTAATGGTGTGTCCAAACGTCGTAACCGTACTTTATTAGATATGGTACGATCTATGATGTCTCTTACCGATTTACCACTATCGTTTTGGGGTTATGCATTAGAGATAGCCGTATTCACGTTAAATAGGGCACCGTCTAAATCCGTTGAGACGACACAATATGAACTATGGTTTGGCAAGAAACCTAAGCTGTCGTTTCTTAAAGTTTGGGGTTGCGACACTTATGTCAAAAGGCTTCAGCATGATAAGTTCGAACCCAAATTGGAGAAGTGCGTCTTCATAGGATACCCTGAGGAAACAATTGGGTACACCTTCTACCACAGATCCGAAGGCAAGATCTTTGTTGCTAAGAATGGATCCTTTCTAGAGAAGGAGTTTCTCTCGAAAGAAGTGAGTGGGAGGAAAGTAGAACTTGATGAGGTAATTGTACCTTCTCTCGAATTGGAGAGTAACACATCACAGAAAACTGTTCCAGTGATGCCTACACCAACTAGAGAGGAAGCAAAGGATGTTGATCATGAAACTTCAGATCAAGTTACTACTGAACCTCGTAGGTCAACCAAAGCACGATCCGCACCAGAGTGGTATGGTAATCCTGTTCTGGAAGTCATGTTACTAGACCAAGGTGAACCTATGAATTATGAAGAAGCTATGATGAGCCCAGATTTCGATAAATGGCTTGAGGCCATGAAATCTGAGATAGGATCCATGTATGAGAACAAAGTATGGACTTTGGTGGACTTGCCAAATGATCGGCAAGCCATAGAGAATAAATGGATCTTCAAGAAGAAGACTGACGTTGATGGTAATGTTACTGTCTATAAAGCTTGACTTGTCGTGAAAGGTTTTCGACAAGTTCAAGGAGTTGACTACGGTGAGACTTTCTCACCCGTAGCGATGCTTAAGTCCGTCTGAATCATGTTAGCAATTTCCGCATTTTATAATTATGAAATCTGGCAAATGGATGTAAAAACTGCATTCCTTAATGGATATCTTAAAGAAGAGTTGTATATGATGCAACTAGAAGGTTTTGTCGATCCTAAAGGTGCTAACAAAGTGTGCAAGCTCCAGCGATCCATCTATGGACTGGTGCAAGCATCTCGGAGTTGGAATATACGCTTTGATGAGGTGATCAAAGCATATGGTTTTATACAGACTTACGATGAAGCCTGTATTTACAAGAAAGTGAGTGGGAGCTCTGTAGCATTTGTAATATTATATGTGGATGACATATTGTTGATTGGAAATGATATAGAATTTCTGGATAGCATAAAAGGATATTTGAATAATAATTTTTCAATGAAAGACCTCGGTGAAGCTACTTACGTATTGAGCATCAAGATCTATAGGGATAGATCGAGATGTTTAATAAGGCTTTCACAAAGCACATACCTTGACAAAGTTTTGAAGAAGTTCAAAATAGATCAGTCAAAGAAAGGGTTCTTGCCTGTGTTGCAAGGTGTGAAGTTGAGTAAGACTCAGAACCGGACCACGGCAGAAGATAGAGAGAGAATGAAAGTCATTCCCTATGCCTCAGCCATAGGTTCTATAAAGTATGACATGCTGTGTACCATACCTGTTGTGTACCTTGCCATGAGTTTGGCAAGGGGGTACAATAGTGATCCAGGAGTAGATCACTGGACAGCGGTCAAAATTATCCTTAGATGCCTTAAAGAGGACTAAGGAAATGTTTCTCGGTTATGGAGGTGATAAAGAGTTCGTCGTAAAGGGTTACGTCGATGCAAGCTTTAACACCGATCCGGATGACTCTGAGTCTCAATCTGGATACATATTGAAAGTGGGAGCAATCAGCTAGAGTAGCTCCATGCAGAACATTGTGGACATAGAAATTTGCAAAATACATACGGATCTGAATGTGGCAGACCCGTTGACTAAACTTCTCACACAAGCAAAACATGATCACACCATAGTACACTTTGGGTGTTAATCACATGGCGATGTGAACTAGATTATTGACTCTAGTAAACTCTTTGGGTATTGGTCACATGACGATGTGAACTATGGGTGTTAATCACATGGCAATGTGAACTAGATTATTGACTCTAGTAAACTCTTTGGGTATTTGTCACATGACGATATGAACTATGGGTGTTAATCACATGGCGATGTGAACTAGATTATTGACTCTAGTGCAAGTGGGAGACTGAAAGAAATATGCCCTAGAGGCAATAATAAAGTTGTTATTTTATATTTCCTTATTCATCATAAAGGTTTATTATTCATGCTAGAATTGTATTGATCGGAAACTTAAATACATGTGTGAATACATAAACAAACACCGTGTCCCTAGTAAGCCTCTACTAGACTAGCTCGTTGATCAAAGATGGTTAAGGTTTCCTAACCATGGGCATGAGTTGTCATTTGATAACGGGATCACATCATTAGGAGAATGATGTGATGGACAAGACCCATCCATTAGCTTAGCATAATGATCGTTCAGTTTTATTGCTATTGCTTTCTTCATGTCAAATACATATTCCTTTGACTATGAGATTATGCAACTCCCGGATATCGGAGGAATACCTTGTGTGCTATCAAACGTCACAACGCAACTGGGTGATCATAAAGATGCTCTACAGGTATCTCCGAAGGTGTTTGTTGAGTTGGCATAGATCGAGATTAGGATTTGTCACTCCGAGTATCGGAGAGGTATCTTTGGGCCCTCTCGGTAATACACATCAGAAGCTTGCAAGCAAACGACTAAGGAGTTAGTCACGAGGTGATGTATTATGGAACAAGTAAAGAGACTTGCCGGTAACAAGATTGAACTAGGTATAGAGATACCGACGATCGAATCTCGGGCAAGTAACATACCGATGGACAAAGGGAATTACGTATGTTGTCATAACGATACGGCCGATAAAGATCTTCATAGAATATGTAGGAGCCAATATGGGCATCCAGGTTCCGCTATTGGTTATTGACCAGAGAGGTGTCTCAGTCATGTCTACATAGTTCTTGAACCCGTAGGGTGCGCACGCTTAATGTTCGATGACGATATAGTATTATATGAGTTATGTGATTTGGTGACCGAATGTTGTTTGGAGTCCCGGATGAGATCACGGACATGAAGAGGAGTCTCGAAATGGCTGAGAGGTAAAGATTGATATATAGTACGATAGTATTCAGACACCGAAAGTGTTTCGGGGGGTACCGGGTACTTATCGGGTCACCGGAAGGGGTTCCGGGCACCCCCGGCAAAAGTTATGAGCCTTATGGGCCAAGAGAGGAAACGCACCAGCCACAAGGGGCTGGTGCACCCCCATAGTAGGTCGGCCTAGGTGGAGAAGGAAAGAGGGAAGGGAAAGGAAAGTTTGGAGTAGGACTCCCGCTTCCTTCCCTCTCCCCCCTTCTTTCCTTCCCCCTTGTTCATACATGGAAAGGGGGGCGCGGCCAGGGCAGGAGCCCTAGGGCCGGCCGGCCACCTATGTGGTGCGCCAGGCTGCCTCCCCTCCCCTTCCCACCTATATATATATATATATATATATATATATATATATATATATATATATATATATATATATATATATATATATATATAATATCTTGTGTGTGTGTGTGTGTGTGTGTGTGTGTGTGTGTGTGGGGGGGGGGGGGGGGGAAGGGGGCGCCTAGCACACCCCAGATCAATTGTTAGCCGTGTGCGGCGCCCCCCTCCAACGTTTACACCCCCGGTCATATTTTCGTAGTGCCTAGGCGAAG
Source organism: Thinopyrum elongatum (assembly GCA_011799875.1). Lineage (NCBI taxonomy): Eukaryota > Viridiplantae > Streptophyta > Magnoliopsida > Poales > Poaceae > Thinopyrum > Thinopyrum elongatum. The sequence goes on from CM022303.1 coordinate 180,868,399, forward strand.
CCCTGCGGAGATCACCTCACCATCACCGTCACCATGCCGTCGTGCTGACGGAACTCATATACTACCTCACTGTCTTGCTAGATCTAGAAGGCGGAGGACGTCACCGAGCTGAACGTGTGCTGAACGCGGAGGTGCCGTACGTTCGGTACTAGATCGGTTGGATCGCGAAGAAAGTTTGACTACATCAACCGCGTTGTGAAACACTTCCGCTTACGGTCTGTGAGGGTACGTAGACACACTCTCCCCTCTCGTTGCTATGCATCTCCATGGATAGATCATTGTGTGTGCATAGAATTTTTTTTTGTTTTCATGCAATGTTTCCCAACATAAAGTGTGAACCATCAGTCATTAAATATCTAGGGACTCCAAACCTTGGGAAAATAACATCTTTAAGCATTTTAATGGAGGTGTTATGATCAGCACTACTAGTTGGAATAGCTTCTACCCACTTAGTAACTTAATCAACAGCATCCAAAATATGTGTATACCCATTAGAGGAAGGAAAAGGTCCCATATAATCAAAAACCCAAACATCAAATAGTTCAACAACAAGTGAGTAATTCATAGGCATTTCCTAATGCTTATCGATATTACCAATTCTTTGACATTCATCACAAGACAAGACAAACTTACAGGCATCTTTGAAAAGAGTAGGCCAATAAAAACCAGATTGTAATACGTTATGCGCAGTTCTATCTCCTGCATGATGTCCTTCATAGGCTTCGGAGTGACATTTTTATAGGATTTGTTCCTGTTCATGCTCAGGTACACAACGTCTAATAATACCATCTACTCCCTCTTTATAAAGATGTGGGTCATCCCAAAAGTAATGTCTTAAGTCATAGAAGAATTTTTTCTTTTGTTGGTATGTGAAACTAGGTGGTATAAATTTAGCAACAATATAATTAGCATAGTCAGCATACCAAGGAGTTTTATGAGAAGCATTTATTACAGCTAGTTGTTCATCAGGAAAGCTATCATCGATAGGTAGTGGGTCATCAAGAATATTTTCTAACCTAGACAAGTTATCAGCTACGGGGTTCTCAGCTCCTTTCCTATCTGTGATGTGTAAGTCAAATTCTTGTAGCATGAGAACCCACCTAATGAGTCTAGGTTTAGCATCTTTATTTTCCATGAGATATTTCATAGCAGCATGGTCAGTGTGAACAATTACTTTGGAATCAACAATGTAAGATCTGAATTTATCACAAGCAAACACAACTGCTAAAAATTCTTTCTCAGTAGTAGCATAATTTCTTTGGGCACTGTCTAGAGTTTTGCTAGCATAATGGATAATATTTAATTTCTTATCAACTCTTTGTCCTAGAACAGCACCAACATCATAATCACTAGCATCACACATAATTTCAAAAGGCAAGTTCCAATCAGGAGGTTGGACAATAGGTGCAGTAGTTAAGGCTTTCTTAAGTGTTTCAAAGGCTTCTACACAATCATCATCAAAAACAAATAGAACATCCTTTTGTAAAAGATTAGTAAGAGGCCTAGAAATTTTAGAGAAGTCTTTAATGAACCTCCTATAGAAACCAGCATGACCAAGGAAACTACGAATACCTTTGATATCCTTAGGACATGGCATTTTCTCAATTGCATCAACTTTAGCTTTATCAACCACAATACCTCGTTCAGAAATTTTATGCCCCAAGACAATGCCTTCATTAACCATAAAGTGGCACTTCTCCCAATTCAAGACAAGATTAGTTTGCTCACATCTCTGCAAAACTCGATCAAGGTTGCTTAAGCAATCATCAAAAGAAGTTCCGTAAACGGAAAAATCATCCATGAAAACCTCAACAATCTTTTCACAAAAATCAGAGAATATAGCAGTCATACATCTTTGAAAAGTAGCAGGTGCGTTACATAAACCAAAGGGCATACTTCTATAAGCATAGGTTCGAAAAGGGCAAGTAAAGGTGGTTTTCTCTTGATCAGGTTGTGAAACAGGTATTTGAGAGAAACCAGAATATCCATCAAGAAAACAAAAGTGTGTGTGCTAAGATAATCTTTCTAACATTTGATCAATAAAAGGTAGAGGGTAGTGATCTTTTCTAGTAGCTTTATTTAATTTTCTAAAATCAATTACCATTCTATAGCCAGTAACAATTCTTTGTGTGATAAGTTCATTTTTATCATTAGGAACAACAGTAATACCTCCCTTCTTAGGGACACAAAAGTAATACCTCCCTTCTTAGGAACAACAGTAATACCTGCTTCCAGAACCTTTAGTATTTCAGTTCTTACCACTTCTTTCATCTTAGGATTCAATCATCATTGGTGATCAACAACGGGTTTAGCATCAGGTTCCATATTAATCTTGTGCTGACAGAGAGTGGGACTAATGCCCTTAAGATCATCAAGAGTATATCCAATAGCAGCACGGTTGTCGGTGTCAAAACTGGCAGACCTCGGGTTAGGGGGTCCCGATCTGTGGATCTAGGATCGATGGGGAACAAGGGACGACGAACACAGTGTTTACCCAGGTTCAGGCCCTCTCGAAGAGGTAATACCCTACGTCCTGCTTGATTGTATTGGATGTATGATGTGGTTTACATAGTAGATCTACCTCGAGATCAGCATGAGCTAAACCCTAAGGAGATGAGGTGGCGAATGTAGCTCTAGCCCTAAAGACTAAAAACCCTCGGTTTATATAGACACCGGTAGGGTTACGGTTACCGAAGATAGATTACAATAAGGGATTAAAGAGATCTGGCGCCTTCTTGATTTGGAGGGCACACCACGGCTTCATAAGTCTCCTGTCACTATACGGCTCCACAAGTCCGGCCCAAGTCCAATGGGTCGTCGCCTCGAGGACCCCTTAGTCCATGACTCCCTCAGTAGCCCCCGAACTTGCCTCCAACACTGGGGATTGTCCTCTGGAATCTTCAGATCGGCGGCTTGCGAGATGAGTTCTTCTATTCCTCTATTCAACTTGGAGCCATGTTACTTTCGCCAAACCCTATCCGGAACCCAGGCTAATGTGCTTCAAACCTGGACAGGTTCAGGACTCTGGGCTCCGAAGACATCTCAAGATCAAGGTGGGACCATCAGAGTTTTTATGCCATCCCTCGGGGCGAGAGTGTCGCGCACCTTTTCAGAAGGCGTGCGGTCCAATGCCGACTTTCCATGAGCCCGTCCTTCCAGCTTCAAGGCAAGACACCCATTTATAGATCCACAAGTGCGGGGGACAACTTACTTCTCCTTTCTCACAAGGAACAGCACCGAAGAAATTCCCCAGCGCCAGGGCTGATCTTCCGGGCTCATCCTCGCGCCAGCATGGTCCACTCCCAGGCGATTGGTCGAGCTGTTCAATTTTGCACCTTCATCTAAGGCTCTTGCAGACGCAGTGTTTCCTCCCTCCAGCAGATTTGGTTCCTCTCCGTGCCGGTTTCATCTCCATCGCTGGATGCGCCCTTGCCGAGAACTCCCCTGCTCCGAGTAAGGAGGAGAGGGTATGTCTCGTGCCCTTCCTGCTAAGAGGTTTGGTTTTCCTATTCATCCCTTTTTGCGGGGTTTGTTAGAGTTCTACGGGATCGAGCTCAACAACCTCACCCCGGGGTCCATATTGCACATCTCTCGCTTCGTAGCCCTATGTGAGATATTTCTGAGTTGCGAGGCCCACTTTGACTTGTGGAGGAAGTATTTATGTCTTGTCCCTCGCCTCCGGGAGGGATCCATATTCGAGGTGGGTGGCGCCGAAGAATGGCGGATAGCCGGGACAGGGTACCCAATTGGGACCCCACAGAAAGATCCCGAAGGATGGACTTAGGAGTGGTTTTACATCGAAGACGTTCCACTCACTGATCCAATTCGGCAAGGGTTGCCCGAATACTCAAACGACCCGCCTATAAAGCAGTTTAACTGGCGGCCCAGGGGCCCTTCCCAACAGGACAGTGAAGAGGTGTGTGCGCTGGCGGCCAAGATCAGGCTGCTTACCAGCAGTAAGCTGACCATGGTTGAAGTAATGGCCATCGCTATTACCCGATGCGTGCAACCCCTGCAGCAGTGGGGTCATCCTTTATGGTGCTATAACGGAACCAACGACGTAACCCATTACAAATGACAAGGGCCAGACAACATGGTGGCTCTGGCCAAAATATTGGCCAATCTCTTCAAGGGAGAGGAGGCAGAGTTCGCTCGCATGAGTATTCGGGAAGGCTGCTCCAGATACAATCCGGCCGACTTGGTAAGCCACGGTCCACTATATTGAGCTCATGGATTACACCCGAATCCTGACTAGTTGTATTTAAACAGGGCTGGAGGCATCAGGTTGCGTCCATTAATTGCCCTCCTCCTCAACCGGAGAATCATTCCCGTGATGACGGTCCGGGGTATCATGATGACCCAGAGACGTCGATTGATTTTGAAGACGGGGTTTTCTATCAGGAGAGCCTTGACGGCGTCAAAGTTGCTGTGACAGTCGATCACCCCGGGGCTCTACCCTCTTCCAAAGTAAGTGAAAAGAAGACCCTTACCCGAACAGGGCGCTCATCTCGCGCTAATCCCCACGTGCTGACTTCTGCTCCCAAGGGTCGCCGCACTACGCATAAGACCATTTTGGGAGGAGTGCGGACCGCACCAACTTCGGCCACTAATGGGATATCAAAGCGGAAAGCCTCCGCCGAAGCGGAAGCACCTGCCCCCTCGGCCCAGCAGTAACGTATTTCGGAATTGCAGCGAGGGTTGGTTATAGCACTCTTTTACTAAAACTTGCTCAACTTTTGCAGAAGGCGTATGCCTCTGCACCAATCCGAAGATTCCCTGGGTGCGCCGAATCGCAGCTCTGGTCCCAAGTCTTTGACACAAGCCAGAGCCTCCCCAGAACACACGCCGGTCGGCGCTCCTCCAGCGGATTCCGACAATGTTTCAGTCACCAACTCTGAAGTCGAGAGAGTAATGAATCATCGCCGCCAAAGGGAGATGTTACGTCATACTGCCTTTGCCGAACAGGAGTTTAGGGCTTTTAATTCGGTGGATGCGTACCTTGGAGCGGCTCGAACAGGTCTTGAAGGGATCGCCGGTCTTTTTGCCGCCAAGGTGCAGGTATATAGCTTGAAAGCAGATCATGTTCCCTAACCACCTAGCCCCCAAGCCTTAATTTGGGCGGGACGGCCGAGTTAAGGATGTCTAATGATATTATTTTTGTAGGCCGCAAGAGAGCAGAACGAAAAGTTGTCCGAGGACCTTAAAGTGAGTCAGACACAGTTGGTCGAGACCAAGGCCGAACTAGATGCGGCTCGAAATGCCAGCAGCGAGTTGTCCGGTAAGTAGAAAAGACTTGTTGTGTAGGTATACATTGTATTTTATGCCTTAACACCATATTCTCTGTATAGCCGCGGGAGCTGCAAGTGAGCTGCGGAGGGAGCTAGAGGCTAGCAAATGGGTGCTGACGCGAAGTCAGGAGGAGAAAAATGAGCCCAAGAAAGAGAACCGGCGAAAAACCGACGAAATTGAAAACTTAAGAACCCAGCTGGCGCAAGCCTTGGAGGAGAATGAGAAGCTAAAAGGTGGCATATTTGGTAAGTACTGCTCTGACCAGTATGGTGGTCCAGTGTCCTTGGCATTGTAATGACGATATGCAACACCTGCTTGATAGGTCTCCTGATTGGGCGGCCCGAGGAAGAAGTCGGCGCCTATGACGAGAATCTTTTAAAGGAGCTGTCGAAGACCTACGAGAGGGCCCGGAAGGCCATGAAGAGTGTGGCGAAGGCGTTATGGCTGTCGGAGGTGCTGCCAGAGAGCATGGCCAAACTAGCCAGTCGCTTTAATGGAGCTCGGCGAAGGTTTGAATTGTGGAAGATCTCTTCTTGCCGAGAAGGGACGCGCGAGGCATGGGCTATGGTAAAGACCCGTTTCACCAAGCATGACCCGGAGCATATGGCCCGGGTTGGTCTAGTGGGCCCTGACGACCAAGAGATACCTCTAAGCTTGGTGTATGATGATGTGATGCCAGCCGCTCGTCATTCTCAGAAGGATTGTGCTTTAGAGCAATTCATTGACAATGTAGATCAAGAGTAGTTGTGTCAATTCTATGTATCTATGTACTATACATTGACCGAGCTCAATCCGCGGTCTTATTTTAAAAGAAATGTTGTCTTAATTGTCCATCGGCTTCCACCTCCCCGATCAGTGATCGGGAAGTGTTCCTTATACGTGTTGAGGGAAACAAGGCAGTACTTCGGGAACCAGGCAATCCGGCCATTTAGCTCGAACGGACGAAACATGTGCGGAGAGTTATGGTCCGGATGTGTGAAACATCTTCCGACGAAAATAGTTCCTCCAAAGGTTCCTTTCTTCGGGTAAGTTTATAGTCCGGATGTGTGAAATCAACAGAGACCATTGGCTGCGAGAAAACCCTGGTGATAAGAGCGAGGCTATATTCCCTTCTCTTAGGCCGACTTATTGTATTCTGTAAGAACGCTAGCTTTCGGCTTCACCCGTCTGAGGTACGGTCCCGGATGACCTAGTCGTAACAATCGCAGAGGTACTCCCTTTACTACCTAGCCGAACAATCGGGAACGTAGGGGTAAACACAGGAGCCAGGCAACCCAGCTTGGCAAAGATCTTAAGTCAAACAAGTGCATGTGTTGGCTTAACATGTGTGAGAAGGATGCAATCAGTACGAATGCGATTTATACATTTATTCGGCTCTTCTGAGTGAGCCCCCATGCGAAGCAGGGTGTTACATTCAATGATGTATATAATACGAGATTGGTATGGTTCGGTTTAGTCGAACTAGCACCATGTCGAAAAGAGAGAGATAAGGAAAATAAAAGAAGGAAAAGGTGGAGATGCATGTCAAGCTCAGGCGTAAAAACGCCGCAGCCGGGCTGCGTTCCACGGGTTTGGCTCGAGGCAGTCGTCGGACGGGCAGCGAAGACGATATGCTCCTCCAATGAGTACTTCATTGATGATGTACGGTCCCTCCCATTTAGGTGATAGTTTATTCTTCTGCTTCTCGGGGAGTCGGAGGACGAGATCTCCTATGTTATATGTCTTCGCCCGGACATCACGGTTGTGGTAACGTCGTGCTTGCTGCTGATAGAATGCGGACCAAGCTCGAGCTATGTCCCATTCTTCTTCCAGAGCATCTAGACCGTCCTACCAATCGAGCTCGGCTTCCTTTTCTTCGTACATGCGCACTTTAGGCATGTCATGGATAAGGTCGCATGGGAGAACTGCTTACGCACCGTATACCATAAAAAATGGTGTGTATCCGGTTGACCGATTAGGAGTAGTGCGCAGCCCCCATAGTACGGAATCGAGTTCCTCGACCCAATGGCAGTCTGATTGTTCAAGGGATCGGACTAGGCGAGGCTTAATGCCGCTCATAATGACTCCGTTGGCTCGTTCGACCTGTCCGTTGGTCTGTGGGTGGTACACCGAGGCGTAATCAAGCTTAATGCCCATTTTACCGCACCAGTCTTTAACTTCCTGGGCGGCGAAGTTGGTACCATTATCAGTAATTATGCTGTGGGGGGCACCATAACGGTGTACGACATCGGATAAGAAGTCGACGACTGGTCTGAATTCTGTCGAAGTGACGGATCTTGCCTCGATCCACTTGGTGAATTTGTCGACCATGACCAATAGGTACTTCTTTTTGTTTGTCCCCCCTTTGAGCGGCCTGACCATGTCGAGACCCTAGACCGCAAAAGGCCATGTGATCGGTATCGTCCGAAGAGCTGTGGGGGGCATGTGGCTTTGGTTTGCGAACAGCTGGCATCCGATGCAATGTTGGACTAATGTCCGGGCATCTTCACGGGTGGTAGGCCAGAAAAAACCTGCTCGGAAAGCCTTGCAGACCAAAGCCCGAGCTACTGTGAGGTGTCCGCCCATGCCCGCGTGTATCTCTGCCAAGAGCTGCCGCCCCTCTTCTTCGGAGATGCACCTTTGTAAAACTCCTGTGGTACTCTTCTTATAGAGTTCACCCTCATGGACCTTGTATGCCTTAGAGCGCCGAACTATGCGTCGTGCTTCGGTTTGATCCTCCGAAAGCTGATGTTGTGTGAGGTAGGCTAGCAGGGGTTCTGTCCAGGGTGGGATTACGGCCATTACTTCATGTGCGGAAGGTGTTTCCTCGAGTGTGGAGCCACCGATGACGTGATCGTCTTGTTCATTTTCGGGCGAGGCATTGTGAGCGGGCTTGTTGGATAGTGCACCAGTGACGTCGTCCTGCCACACCACGGAGGGCTTAAAGAGCCGCTCGAGGAAGGTGTTTTTGGGAACCGGGTCATGCTTGGCGCCCCTGCGGGCGAGGACGTCGGCTGCTTGATTGCTGTCTCTAGCGACATGGTGAAATTCTAGGCCCTCAAATTGGGCCGATATCCGGAGGACCGTGTTTCCATATGCCGCCATCTTGGGGTCTTTGGCTTTGAATTTGCCATTGACTTGAGAGATCGCCAGGTTTGAATCTCCCCTTACCTCGAGGCGCTGCACGCCCATTATCGTAGCCATGCGAAGACCATGTAGTAGTGCTTCGTATTTGGCTGCGTTGTTGGAGTCCGTGTACATTATTTGGAGGACATACCGAACAACGTCGTCTGTGGGGGAGATTAGGATGACCCCAGCCCCCAGTCCGGCTAACATCTTTGAGCCGTCGAAATACATTGTCCAGTGCGAGTATGTAGAGTACTCCCGGGGTAGTTCGGCCTCGGTCCATTCGGCTATGAAATCGGCCAGCACCTGAGATTTAATGGCTCGGCGTGGCTTGTATGTTCTCTCGAAGGGGAGGAGCTCGATGGCCAATTTGGCGATGTGGCCCGTGGCATCCCTGTTATTGATTATGTCATTCAAGGGAACCTCAGAGGCCACTGTGACCGAACATTCTTGAAAGTAGTGTCATAGCTTTCGGGATGCCATGAAAACTGTGCAGGCTATCTTTTGATAGTGCGGGTATCGTGATTTGCATGGCATAAGCACCTCGGACACGTAGTAGACCGGCTTATGGACTTGGAACTTGTGGCCTTCGGACTCCCGCTCCACAACAAGCACCGCGCTGACCACGTGATTAGTGGCTGAGATGTATAGTAGCATGGGTTCGCCGACGCCGGGTGCGACCAGGATAGGGTTGCCGGCGAGGAGTGTTTTAATATCCTCGAGTGTCGTGGTTGCTTCATCTGTCCACTGGAAGTTCTTGGTCTTTTTGAGCAGTTTGTAGAGTGGCAATGCCTTTTCTCTAAGGCGAGATATGAAGCAGCTCAAGGCGGCCACGCATCCCGCTAGCTTCTGGACATGCTTGAGCTCTGTTAGTATTGCGAGCTGAGACAGTGCTCTGATTTTGGCCAGACTGGCTTCAATTCCTCTATGGGAAATGATGAATCTGAGTAGCTTTCCGGCAGGGACCCCGAAGACGCATTTCTCCGGGTTGAGCCGTATGTCGTAGGCCAGCAGGTTGTCGAAGGTTTGGCGTAGGTCGTCTATCAGTTGGTCGATATGTTTGGTTTTGACAACCACGTCATCCACATATGCCTCGACTGTTCTGCCAATTTGGTTTTCGAGGCATGTTTGAATCATGCGCTGGTATGTGGCTCCTGCGTTTTTTAGCCCGAACGACATGGTTTTGAAGCAAAAAGGCCTGTAAGGGGTGATGAATGCGGTTGCTACCTGATCGGACTCCTTCATCTTAATCTGATGGTATCCAGAGTATGCGTCAAGGAAGCATAATGAGTTGTGTCCGGCGGTGGCGTTGATGATCTGGTCTATCCTTGGTAGGGGAATGGATCCTTAGGGCAGGCCTTGTTGAGGACTTTAAAGTCGACACATAGCCGCCAGGACTTATCCTTCTTGGGTACCATAACCAGATTTGCTAACCACTCGGGGTGCTTGATCTCGCGGATGAATTCGGCCTCTAGCAGTTTTGCAGGTTCTTCGCCCATGGCCTGCCGTTTGGGTTCGGAAAATCAGCGCAGGGTTTGTTTCACTGGCTTGAAGCCTTTTAAAATGTTGAGATTGTGCTCTGCTAGCCTGCGTGGGATTCCTGGCATATCTGATGGGTGCCAGGCGAATATTTCCTAGTTTTCACGCAGGAATGTCCTTAGCGCCTCGTCGACTGCGGGGTCCAGCTGTGCTCCTATGGATGCCGTTCTGTTGGGATCTGTTGGGTGCACTTGAAATTTTACTATTTCGTCTGCTGGCTTGAATGATGTGGGTTTTTGTCTTTTACTGAGAACCACATCATCCCTGTCGACTGTAGTGCATAGTGCTGTCAACTCTTCGGCCGCAAGGCCTTCGGATAGTGCCTCTAGGGCGAGAGATGCCATCTTGTTTTTGCTCGCAAGGCTTTGCTCGGGTCGCTTTTAAGAGAGATCACCCCGTTGGGCCCTGGCATCTTGAGTTTCATATACCCGTAATGTAGTATGGCCTGAAATCTGGAGAATGTCTCACGTCCAAGAAGGGCGTGGTATCCGCTACGGAAGGGTACAATGTGAAATAGTAAGGGTTCGGATCTGTAGTTATCGGGTGTGCCGAACACAACATTCAGGGTTACGCGTCCCGAGCAGTGTGCCTCCCTACCAGGTATTATACCTCGGAATGTGGTATGACTGCGTTCGATGCGAGACATGTTGAACTGCATCTTGTCTAGAGTATCCTCATAAATGAGGTTGAGGCCGCTGCCTCCGTCCATCAGCACTTTAGTCAGCCGGAAACCGTCGACAATGCGGTCGAGGACCAGTGCGGCCGGTGCGTGGTTGTTACGGGGGCTTGGCTCATCCTTCTCGTTGAAGGTGATAGGCGTGGCAGCCCATGGCTGTGCGGCCGTCACTTGATATATTTGGTTGAGCTCTCAAAGAGCCTTTTTCCTTTTATTGTTTGAGGCGAATGTCTCGTATACCGTAAGGACATTGTGGTCCTGTGGTGAAGCCGAGGACTGTTTATCTGGGGGTGTAAGGCCCAAGATTGGCTCGCCATATTTGGCCACTTGTCTTACCACCCAACAGGCTCGAAGTCTGTGGGTTGGGTTTGCGTCTAGCAAGACCGAGTGTATTGGGCATGGTTTATCCAGCAACTCCTCTAACACCAATCTGGGCCTAGTTTTCTTTTTATTAGGCTCGCGCTCTGTAAGCTCGTTTAAAGCGAGGCTTTCCATGATGCGCGGCGGGCTGTGGCCCCATGTTCATATGTTCCGCCCTCCACGTGTTCTCCATGGCGCAATATTTGCATACCATGTCTGATAGTTCGGTGAAGCTTTGAATTCGGCGATGCGCTAGGGCGTTTAAGAGGCCCTCATCCCTGCAGTTAAACTGGAAGGCTTTAATTATTTCTTTGTCACATCAAGGTGCCATCCTGTTCTTTATCAGGAGAAATCTAGCCCAATAATGGTGCACTGTCTCGTTTGGCAGCTGTTTGACATACATGAGGTCCCATATGTCTATGTTTCCCGAATCCGGAGAGTATTCCGTGTGGTGGGTGGGTGAGAAAATTTCGAGAATTCCCTCCTGCCGCGGACCCGGACTATCCTTGATGGGTTTTTGAGTCATGTCTGGTTCTGGTCGTGCAGGGCTCGGATCCGGACTAGTGTGCGGCCGGATCGGCTCTAGGCCAGATCTAGCGTTGGGGCTCGAGTCCGGACGTACATCTGAGCTGGTGTCTGACTCCGAGCTGGAGATTCGAGTGTACATCGTTCTTAGCTTGCAGGGCTGTGGCCCCTCCTGGGCCTCTTCGACCGTGGCGACGAGGTGCGTGACCGGAGGGGTGTTGATTTCTCGGTCGTCGGGTTTAAGCCCGATCTGATCGTAGGCTGTAGGCCTGATAACAGAGATTCCCATTCACGGAAAAGACTCGCCAAGTGGTCTACCGGCTGGCCACATGGGGGTGCCAGACACTCCGGCGATTCGGCGGGATATCTTGTAGGCGGTCCGTCGGAGTCGGGCTTCAGGGCCGGACTCAGAGAGATACCGGATTTTTGTGAGTCTGTTGGTCCTGGGGTCGATGCCCCTGAACCAATGAACCCTTCAACGGGGGTGAAGCCTTCGATCTGGTCGAGGCGACTAGTGGGATCAGTGCGCACTAACATGCTGCCGAAGAGCAAAAGATGACCAGGGGCAGGGAAGCCCTCGGCGCGGGTGTGGTCTCCAACGACCTGTTGAGCCATCGATTCCTATGGTGATCCCACAGCGGAACTCTCAATGAAAGCACCAATGTTGGTGTCAAAACCGGCAGACCTTGGGGTAGGGGGTCCCGAGCTGTGGATCTAGGATCGATGGGGAACAAGGGACGACGGACACAGTGTTTACCCAGGTTCAGGCCCTCTCGAAGAGGTAATACCCTACGTCCTGCTTGATTGTATTGGATGTATGATGTGGTTTACAGAGTATATCTACCTCAAGATCAGCATGAGCTAAACCCTAAGGAGATGAGGTGGCGAATGTAGCTCTAGCCCTAAAGACTAAAAACCCTCGGTTTATATAGACACCGGTAGGGTTAGGGTTACCGAAGATAGATCACAATAAGGGATTAAAGAGATCCGGCGCCTTCTTGACTTGGAGGGCACACCACGGCTTCATAAGTCTCCTGTCACTATACGGCTCCACCAGTCCGGCCCAAGTCCAATGGGCCGTCACCCCGAGGACCCCTTAGTCCATGACTCCCTCAACAATGCTTCCTCGGAATTTTTAATAATCTCTCTTCTTCATGTTCTGAAAGGTTAGCACTAATAATAACAGGAGATATCTTTTTCTCATCAAGATAAGCATACTTCTAAGTGTCAGGCAATTGCTTTAATTCAAACACAGGATCACCTTTAGGTGGAGGAGGACCTCCTAGAGTTTCAATAGGCAAATTTTTTTTAAGGAGAGGTTGTTGTTCAACGAATATTTTATCTATTTCATTTCTTTCATGCAAGTGCATATCATTTTCATGGTCTAGCAAATATTGTTCTAGTGGATCAGTAGGAGGTACGGCAATAGAAGCAAGACCAATTATTTCATCTTTACTAGGTGGTTCTTTATCATGAGGTTGTCTACGAAACTTAGAAAAATTAAACTCATGAGACACATCACCAAAGCTAACACTGACAGTTTCTTTCTCACAATCTATCTTAGCATTGACAGTGTTCAAGAAAGGTCTACCAAAAATTATGGGACAATCATCTTGTGGGGAACCAAGAACTAGAAAATCAGTAGGGTACTTTATTTTCCCACACAAGACTTCAACATCTCTAACAATCCCAAGTGGTGTGATGGTGTCTCTATTAGCAAGTTTAATAGTAATATCTATGTCTTCTATTTCAGCGGGTGCTATGTCATTCATAATTTCTTGGTGTAAGGAAAAAGGAATAGCACTAACGCTAGAGCCTAAGTCACATAAACCATGATAGCAATGATCTAATATTTTAACTAAGACAACAGGCATGCCAACGACAGGTCTATGTTTATCTTTTTCATCGGGTTTGACAATTCTAGCAGCTTCATCACAGAAATAGATAACATGCCCATCAATATTTCCTACCAAGAGATCTTTTACCATAGCAACACTAGGTTCCACTTTAATTTGTTCAGAGGGTTTAGGTGCTTTAATATTACTTTTGTGAACCACGGTTGATACCTTAGCATGTTCCTTTATCCTAACAGGGAAAGGTGGTTTTTCAATATAAGCAGTAGGCACAACTGGATCAACATTGTAAATAATTGTTTCATCTTTAATTATAACCGGTTCTTTAATTTCTTATTTAATAGGGGATGATATTTAAACCACTTCTCCTTAGGGAGAGCAACATGAGTAGCAAATGATTCACAAAAAGAGGCTACTATCTCAGAGTCAAGTCCATATTTAGTGCTAAACTTGTGAAAAGCATCGGTATTCATAAAAGATTTAACACAATCAAACTCAAGCTTAATACCTGACTCTTTACCTTCATCGAGTTCCCAATCCTCAGAGTTGCTTTTAATTCTTTCTAAAAGATCCCACCTGAATTCAATAGTCTTCTTCATAAAAGAACCAGTACAAGAAGTATCGAGCATGGATTGATCAACACGAGAAAGCCGAGCATAAAAGTTCTGAATAATAATTTCTCTTGAGAGCTCATGATTGGGGCATGAATATAACATTGACTTAAGCCTCCCCCAAGCTAGAGAGATGCTTTCTCCTTCACTAGGCTAAAAATTATGTATATAAATCCGATCACGATGAACTAAATGCATAGGATATTTTTTTTGGTGAATTTCCAATTTCAATCGATACCAGTTCCAAGATCCAATAGCATCACATAGCCTATACCATGTCAATGCTTTTCCCTTCAAAGATAAAGGGAAAACCTTCTTCTTGACTTCATCTCTGGGTAAACCTGCAAGCTTAAATAATGCACAAATTTCATCCACATATATCAGATGCATATCGGGATGCTTAGTTCCGTCTCCTACATAAGGATTAGCTAGTAGTTGTTCTGTCATACCTGGAGGAATTTCATAACCAATATTTTTAGTAGGTGCAGTAGGTTGAGGGGAAACTTTTTGTGTTTCCGGTCGAGGTGAAGATACCCCGAACAAACCCCTCAAAGGATTATCTTACATAGTAACAAGTGACAATAAATTTCAGCACGTAATATAAATTTTTCCTTACCGATTTCCACTTACCAAGAGCGCTTCACTCCTCGGCAATGGTGCCAGAAAAGAGTCTTGATGACCCACAAGTATAGGGGATCAATCATAGTCCTTTCGATAAGTAACAGTGTCGAACCCAACGAGAAGCAGAAGGAAATGACAAGTGGTTTTCAGCAAGGGAATTTCTGCAAGCACTAAAATTGTCGGTAACAGGTAGTTTGATAGCAAGATAATTTGTAACGGACAAGTAACGGTAATGGTAAATAAAGTGCAGCAAGGTAGCCCAATCCTTTTTGTAGCAAAGAACAGGCCAAGACGGACTCTTATAATAAGCAAAGCGTTGTTTAGGGCACACGGGAATTTCATCTAGTCACTTTTATCATGTTGGTTTGATTCGCGTTCGCTACTTTGATAATTTGATATGTGGGTGGACCGGTGCTTGGGTGATGTTCTTACTTGAACAAGCCTCCCACTTATGATTAAACCCCTCACAAGCATCCTCAACTACGAGAAAAGTATTAAGATAAAATCTAACCATAGCATTAAACATCTGGATCCAAATCAGTCCCTTACGAAGTAGCGCATAAACTAGGGTTTAAGCTTCTGTCACTCTAGCAACCCATCATCTAATAACTACTCCACAATGCATTCCCTTAGGCCCAAAATTGGTGAAGTGTCATGTAGTCGACGTTCACATGACACCACTAAGGGAATCACAACATACATATCATCAAAATATCGAACACATATCAAATTCACACGATTACTTGCAACATGACTTCTCCCGTGACCTCAAGAAAAAAAGTAACTACTCACAAATGATTTTCATGCTCAAGATCAGAGGGTTATTAAATAGCATAATGGATCTAAACATATAATCTTCCACCAAATAAACCATATAGTAACCAACTACAAGATGTAATCAACACTACTAGTCACCCACAGGTACCAATCTAAGGTCCCGGAACAAAGATTGAACACAAGAGATGAACTAGGGTTTGATATGAGATGGTGTTGTTGAAGATGTTGATGGAGATTGGCATCCCAAAGATGAGAGGGTTGTTGGTGATGACGATGGCTTTGATTTCCCCATCCGGGAGGGAAGTTACCCCGGCGGAATCGCTCCGCCGGAGGGCAAAAGTGCTCCTGCCCAAGTTCCACCTCGAGACGGCGGCACTCCGTCCCGAAAGTCCTCTCCTTATTTTTTTTTCTAGGTCAAAAGCCCTAATATACCAGAAGATGGGCACCGGAGGTGGGCTGGGCTGCCCACCACCCACCAGGGCGTGCCTGGGGGGCCTGGCGCGCCCTGGTGTCTTGTGGGCACCAGGTGGCCCCCCTCCGGTGGTTCTTTTCTCCAATATTTATTAAATATTGCAAAATAATTCTCCATAAAATTTCAGCTTATTTGGAGATGTGTAGAATAGGTATCTCTGACGTAGCTTTTTCAGGTCCAGGATTCCAGCTGCCGGTATTCTCCCTCTTTTGTGTAAACCTTGCATATTATGAGAGAAAAGGCATTAGAATTACTCCATAAAGTATTATTATGCATAAAAACAATATAAATAATAGTAGGAAAACATGATGCAAAAATGGATGTATCAGTCATACAAAAGACAGTCAGTCAGAAAGCGTGAAGGTAAAACCGAAGTTCTAATCTACTATCACTCGGCCGACCACCAAGTTGGCCATGCACCCCCGGGAGGAACAAGCTTGACCAGTACCAGATCCTGAAGTACCCTCTAACCACCGAGTCAGCTATGAAGAAGATTGAGGACAACAACACCCTTGTCTACTTCACTCGGCCGACCACTGAGTCAGCTATGAAGAAGATTGAGGACAACAACACCCTGATCTACTTTCATTCGGCTGACTTCCGAGTCGGCAATGAAGGAGATCCTACCTATTGTCTCACCGAAATACGAGTGTTGCCGAGCACCCCGAGTGCCAGGCGACAGTTCTAAAGACCGCCACTGATTGCCCGCAATCGACAGCAGTCTCGGGGACTACACCCAGTGGGTGCACTCAGCGTGCCACCACTAGAAAGTGACTCGTATTGAGCTAAAAATGGCAAATATCCCCAGGGCAAAGGAGCCACAGTTCTAAGGCTACCACTGACTGCCTCCGGTGAGCGGTAGCCTCGGGGACTATACCCAGTGGGTGCACTCGGCGTGCCCCCACTGGATCGCAAACACTCGAAAATGCTCCGAGTAAATGCGACAACATCAAAAAGCATTAAGTTCTAAGACTCCTGCTGACTGTTTCCAGTCAACAGGAGCCTCGGGGACTACACCTAGTGGGTGCACTCAGCGTGCCCCACTGGAACATCATCACACACCCAGTGGGTGTGCCCTGCGCAACCCCACTGACAAAATCCTACCACAAAGGAAAAAAAGAAACTTCGACTGAAAATCTTACTCACAATGGTACTTACTCGGACGTTGGTCTGCAGCGCCTCACTAGCTTCCTAAGCATCCTTCAGTCAGCTGCTCATCAACCCCACCTGGATCAGAGCCTCCTTGCTCGCCCCCACTTGATTTTCAGGGACATGGTACAGGGGGAAAGTGGTGGCGGAGGTCGACGGAGGTGCTGGTGTGGGCCTTGGTGCTGGGATCACTACAGTCACGGGCACCAAACTGCCCTGCGCCAAAGGACTCGGCTCTATAGCCCTTGCAGCAGTCTTGGCCAGTGATGCACGCTCCCCTCTAGGAGGAGAGGCCTCCTGCATGGCCACGTCAGCATCGGGGCGCCTTCTCCCTGTTGACCTCTAGGTTGGGCGGATCGGCCCGCTCGTCATTGTCCAGCTGGATGACCTCGGGCGGAGCTGCACAAACATGTGAGTTAGAGGAACTAACGATGCTCAGACGGATATGTTCTGAACATTAAAAGCCAGTCGGCATGAAGGTACCTTTGGAAGTGGCAGCATCTGCCGCGTCAACCTCGCCTTGGACCTGCTGGTGAGCGTGCGGGTCAGGCGACATTGTTAAAGTCTCGTTGCTACAAATGTCAACAACACTCGGTGGTTAGCCGAGTCAAGATAACAAAAACAAAGGAACGGCGAAGATACTTACGTGGAGGCCACCAGCACCGTCACCTTGATCTGGGGCACCGCAGCCTTCCAAGGCTTGGAGGCAATTTTCTTGGGCTGTTTGGGTTGCTTCTTGGCAGAGCTCTCCGCCTCGGTGCGGGCACGCTTGGAGCTGCGAGTTGTCCGCCCCGAGGTAGTCGGCTGCTGAGCCCCTCCTGCCTTGCCACTCGGATCGTGCAGCGCCTTGGTGCGGGGTTCCTTGGGGGCTTCATAGGACAGGGAAGACTCTGCCTCCTCACCCTCCTCAGAGCTCTCATCTTTGTTGTTTTCGTCGTCGTTGTCAGAATCCTCCGAGTACCGATGCTTGGTGTCACTCGTCATGTCCTCAGGCGACCGGTCGACCACCGGAACCTCGGAGACCATCCTCTGAAAATCCTGAAGGACAAACGCATCACAGCACCGGAATCAGATATACAGGAAATGACGTTCCAACGCGCCGACTGAGTGGAAGTAGTTTACCTCGACTGGCGGCAGGTCTTTGGAGTAGGTAGGCACCAACCTGACTCCCCGCGGGTTGTCTCGGGCGCAGGTGATGGCCTTGATCTTGGCCCCCACGTCCTTCTCGGCGAGCTCCTATGGGTGCACTCGGGTGGAATCAATTGGCCCCTCGAACAGCCACATGGGATGGGCCCTAGCCTACAGCGATTGGATCCGCTGAGTAAGAAAGGTCTCCAGTAGATCCATACCATTCACGCTAGTGTTCACGACCCTGACTAGGGCGCTGGCCAAGATGTCGACCTTTGTCTTCTCCTCCTTCGCCACAGAGAGAGACTCGGGAGCACTCACCCTCTCCATCGAGTACGGCGGGAGACCCGACTGGCTGCTGGCGCCGGGAACGTCCCTGCAGTAGAACCATGTTCCCTACCACCCCTTGACGGATTCGGGGAAGCTCATCTTTGGGAAGGCGCCCCGCTGACCTGGATGCCCAAGCCCCCGCATAGCTGGGTGACGTGGGTCTTCTCGCCAGTCGGCGAATCTTTCTTGATGGTCATTGCCCGACAAGTGAAGATGTGTTTGAAGAGCCCCCAATGGGGATGACAGCCGAGGAAGTTCTCCCAGAGCGAAATGAAAGCTGAGAGGTAGATGATGTCGTGTGGAGGGAAATGGTGGAGTTGTGCACCAAAATAATCGAGGAATGCCCATGACGTGGCTTGAGACTGCGTCGGTATTTCCCCAAAGAGGAAAGGATGATGCAGCACAGCTACGGTAAGTATTTCCCACAGTTATGAAACCAAGGTATCAATCCAGTAGGAGAACCAGGCAACACTATGTAAATGGTACCTGCACACAAAGAACAAATAGTTGCAACCCGACGCGCAAGAGGGGTTGTCTATCCCTCCTCTGTAAAAAGATAGATTGATTTGTATGAGATTGGATAAATAGATTTGGATAAAACACAAAGTAAAATAAGTAAAGAAAAAGTGCAGCATTGTATTTTTGGGTTTTTTGAATAATAGATCTGAAAACAAATATGATAAAAGATAGATCTGAAAGCAATATGATAAAAGATAGACCCAGGGCCCGTAGATTGCACTAGTGGCTTCTCTCGAGAAAATAGCATATGGTGGGTAAACAAATTACTGTTGGGCAATTGATAGAAGAGCAAATAATTATGACGATATCCAAGGCAATGATCAATATATACGCATCACGTCCAAGATTAGTAGACCGACTCCTAGCTGCATCTACTACTATTACTCCACACATCGACCGCTATCCAGCATGCATCTAGTGTATTAAGTTCATGGAGAAACGGAGTAATGCAATAAGAATGATGACATGATGTAGACAAGATCTATTCATGTAGGAATAGACCCCATCTTTTTATCCTTAATAGCAATGATACATGCGTGCCTCGCTACCCCTTCTGTCACTGGGTGAGGACACCACAAGATCGAACCCATCACAAAGCACCTCTTCCCATTGCAAGAAAAATCGATCTAGTTGGCCTAACTAAACCAAAGATTCAGAGAAGAAATACGAGGCTATAAATAATCATGCATATACGAGATCAAAGAAGACTCAATAATATTCATGGATATAGATCTGATCATAAACTCGCACTTCATCGGATCCCAACAAACACACCGCAAAAAGTCATTACATCAAATAGATCTCCAAGATAACATTGTATTGAGAATCAAAAAGAGAGAAGAAGCCATCTAGCTATTGCCTACAAACCCGTAGGTCTATCGTGAACTACTCACGCATCATCGGAGGAGCACCAATGAGGATGATGAACCCCTCAGTGATCATGTTCCCCTCCGGCAGAGTGCCGGAATAGGCCTCTAGATTGGATCTCATGATTCTGGAACTTGTGGCGGCTGGAATTTTGTTTCGATCGCTCCCCTAGTGTTTCTGGAATATTTGGGTATTTATAGAGCTGAGAGGTGGTGGACAGGACCTCCGTGGGCCCCACAACCCATCAGGGCGCGCCAGGGGCCTCTGGTGCGCCCTGGTGTCTTGTGGGCCCCACGGGCCTCCCCTCTGGTGCTTCCTTGGCTCCCAAGCTGTGTTCTGGTCCCAAAAAATCTCCAAAAAGTTTCGCTGCGTTTGGAATTTGTTTGATAGGGATATTTTGCGAAGTAAAAAAACAAGCAAAAAACAACAACTGGCATTGGGCACTATGTCAATAGGTTAGTCCCAAAAAATGATATAAAGTTGCTATAAAATGATTGTAAAACATCCAAGAATGATAATATAACAGCATGGACCAATAAAAAATTAGAGATACGTTGGAGACGTATCAGCATCCCCAAGCTTAATTCCTGCTCGTCCTCGAGTAGGTAAATGATAAAAACAGAATTTTTGATGTGGAATGCTGCCTAACATGTTCATCACATATTCTTTTCTTTTGTAGCATGGACATTTGGACTTTTAGATGGTTCAAAGCAATAGTCTCTACTTGACATGAAGACTTCAATACTCAAGAATATCAACAAGCAACAATGTCTTTCAAAATATCAACACTAAAGAAAGTTATCCCTAGCCCATCATGCTCAACCATTGATTCATTCACGAAACATACTCGAATATTAGCTACATCCAATTCTCAAGTATGATCATAGTGCTCCCTAGTTGGTGCTTTATAAGAGAAGATGGAGACTCAAATTTTTTTTGCATAAAAGTAAATAGATAGGCCCTTCGCAGAGGGAAGCAGAGATTTGTAGAGGTGCCAGAGCTCAAAGCTTAAATTGAGAGATAAATTTTTTGAGAGGCATGCTTTTCCCGTCAACGAAAAAGACCGAGTAGTTCCCAATACTTTCCATGCTAGATACATCATAGGCGGTTCCCAAACATAAAATAAAGTTTATTCATTTTTCCACCATTCTTTCGCAATCCATGACTAGTCATATCAACGGGTGCCTTCCATACCAACACTTTCTAAGGAATTTATTATTTGACAACATAAAGTAAATTTCTTTTTCATTTCGGGACCGGGCATCCCTATTACCGCCACACTCTCGTGCAATGATAAGTGAATAAACACTCATCTTGGAAATATATTGGCCACCCCCTGCCGCTTCATGAGCGGTACGGGCACACAAAAAGGAAATTTATTTTGAAAATTAGAGTTGGCACATACAAATTTACTTAGAACGGCATGAAAATACCGCATATAGGTAGGTATGGTGGACTCATATGGCAAAACATGGTTTAAGGATTTTGGATGCACAAGTAGTATTTCTACTTAGTACAAGTGGAGGCTAGCAAAAAGATTGAGAAGCAACCAACCAAGAAACAAAAATTCACATAAATGAGCATTAAGCATAACTAACACCGAATAATGCACCACAAGTAGGATGTAATTTCATTGCATAACTATTGACTTTCGTGCTTGCATAGGGAATCACAAACCTTAACACCAATATTCTTACTAAAGCATAATTACTCACCAACATGACTCACATTTTCCTATCATCATATCTCAAAACTATTACTAAGAATCAAGTTTATTTTGTCCAATGGTCTTCATGAAAGTTTTTATTATATCCCCCTTGAATATCTATCACTTTGGGACTAATTTCATATGTTGCATTTGCTTTTGACAAGCTCAAACAAATTTAAGTGAAGAACACGAGCATAAAAAATTTCATCTCTCAAAATAATATAAGTGAAGCATGAGAGAATTTCTTCAAAAAAATTCTAACTCTCAAATAAATCTAAGTGAAGCATGAGAGCATATTTCTTCAAAAATTAAAGCACACCGTGCTCAAAAAGATATAAGTGAAGCACTAGAGCAATTCCAACAAATCATAGCATAATTTTGGTTCTCTCAAATAGGTGTGTCCAGCAAGGATGATGGTGACAAGCTAAAAAGAAAAACAAATAAATACTCATATAATACAAGAAGCTCCAAGCAAAAGTCATGATATGTGACGAATAAAAATATAGCTCCAAGTAAAATTACCGATGGTTGTTAGAAGAAAGAGGGGATGACTTTCGGGGCATCCCAAAGCTTAGTTGCTTGGTTCTCCTTGAATATTATCTTGGGCTACCATGGGAATCCCCATGCTTAAGCTCTTTTCACTCCTTATTCCTTCATCCATCGAGATCTCACCCAAAACTTGAAAACTTCAATCACACAAAACTAAACTAAACCTTCGTGAGATCCATTAGTATAATAAAACCAATCTTTGCTTTAGGTACTGTTGAAAACCCATTCATATTTTGTTATTACATTATACATACTGTATTCTAACTTTACCATGGCTTATACTCCCCGATACAATCCATAGATTCATCAAAATAAGCACACAATGCAAAGAAAACAGAATCTGTCAAAAACAGAACAGTCTGTAAAGATGCGAATTTTACTCATACTTCTGTAACTCCAAAAATTCTGAAAAATTAGGACAACATGGGCAATTTGTATATCAATCTTGTGTAAAAACAGAATTTTTCGTCTCTTCTGTGAATTTTAACAATTCTGTTACTGGACGCAAAAGTTTCTATTTTTCAACAGGATCAAATCAACTATCACCCAAAGCTATCCCAAAGGCTTTACTTGGCACAAATACTAATTAAAACATAAAAATCACAATCATAACAGAGGAATAATTGTGCAAACACTCAAGAACAGAAAGAAAAAGGCAAAAATAAATTTTATTCATTGGGTTGCCTCCCAACAAGCGATATCATTTTATGCCCCTAGCTAGGCATAATGCATAGATTCAAGTATTGTCATCTTTGGTTTTCTCCCCATAGGTTTCCCTCATGATTGATTCATATGGTGGCTTAATTCTTATTCTAGGGAAGTGTTCCATACCCTTTCTTAGTGGAAATTGAAATTTAATATTCCCTTCTTTCATATCAATCACAACACCTATAGTTCGTAAAAACGGTCTACCAATTATGATGGGACAAGACGGATTGCAATAAATATCAACAACAATAAAGTATATGGTCACATAATTCCTATTTGCAAGAATAAGAACATCATTAATTCTTCCCAAAGGCTTTTTAATAGTAGAATCCGCCAAGTGCAAATTAAGAGAACATTCTTCAATATCGGTAAGACCAACCACATCACATAAAGATTTCAGAATTGTGGAAACACTAGCACCCAAATCACATAAAGCAAAACACTCATAATTTTTAATCTTGACTTTAATGGTAGGTTCTCACTCGTCATATAATTTTCTAGGAATTGAAATCTCTAATTCCAACTTTTCTTCTAAAGCTTTCATCATGGCATCCACAATATGTTTAGTAAAAGCTTTATTTTGTTCATAGGCATGGGGTGAATTTATCATGGATTGCAACAAAGAAATACATTCAATCAAAGAGCAATTGTCATAATTAAAGTCTTTGTAATCCAAAAGAGTGGGCACATCACTAGTTAAAGTTTTGACCACTCCAAACCCACTTTTATCATTTTTTCATCAAGATTTTCACCCTCCGAATTATTGGGACGCCTTCTAGCTAAAGTTGACTCTTCTCCAGTCCCTTTATCATCAATTTTAATCTTACTAAACAAGGAATCAATAGAAGAAACACCAATCATTTTAAGATCTTCATCATTTTTATCCTCTAGAGAGACTAGCTTAGCAGCCATTTGATTTACTAAAGTAGCTTGTGCATCGGATATTTTACCTAGTAAATTATCAGCATGAGCATACTTAGATTGGAGATTAGAAACTTCTCTACTAACATGATCAAGTTGTTTTGTTATAGCATCAAGCACAGTAGAGTGTTCTTTAAGCTCTTCGGTAAAAAACTTATTATGCTCAAATTGTGTAGTCATATATTCCTTAGTACTCTTTTCAATCTGAAGCAAAATATTGGGGTACGAAACATCATAATACTTTCTTTGAGACATCATGACTACGCAAACAAGATTGCAAGAAAACAAGAGATCTGACGAGAAAAAGGCAAACAAAAAGAGAAGGCAAATTTTTGTGAAGTGGGAGAGATGAAAACGAGAGGCAAATGGCAAATAATGTAAATTGCAAGGAGATGAGATTTGTGATTAGGAACCTGATAGATGTTGATGATGTCTCCCCGACAACGGCACCAGAAATTCCTTTGACGTGGCTTGAGACTGTGTCGGTATTTCCCCAAAGAGGAAGGGATGATGCAGCACAGCTACGGTAAGTATTTCCCTCAGTTATGAAACCAAGGTATCAATCCAGTAGGAGAACCAAGCAACACTATATAAACGGTACCTGCACACAAAGCACAAATACTTGCAACCCGACGCGTAAGAGGGGTTGTCAATCCCTCCTCGGTAAAAAGATAGATTGATTTGTATGAGATTGGATAAATAGAACTGAATAAAACACAAAATAAAATAAGTAAAGAAAAAGTGCATCAAGATATTTTTGGGTTTTGGAATAATAGATCTGAAAACAAATATGATAAAAGATAGATCTGAAAGCAATATGATAAAAGATAGACCCGGGGGCCGTAGATTTCACTAGTGGCTTCTCTCGAGAAAATAGCATACGGTGGGTAAACAAATTACTGTTGGGCAATTGATAGAAGAGCAAATAATTATGATGATATCCAAGGCAATGATCATGAATATAGGAATCACTTCCAAGATTAGTAGACCGACTCCTGCCTGCGTCTACTACTATTACTCCACACATCGACCGCTATCCAGCATGCATCTAGTGTATTAAGTTCATGGAGAAATGGAGTAATGCAATAATAATGATGACATGATGTAGACAAGATCTATTCATGTAGGAATAGATCCCATCTTTTTATCCTTAATAGCAATGATACATGCGTGCCTTGCTACCCCTTCTGTCACTGGGTGAGGACACCGCAAGATTGAACCCATCACAAGGCACCTCTTCCCATTGCAAGAAAAATCAATCTAGTTGGCCTAAATAAACCAAAGATTCAGAGAAGAAATATGAGGCTATAAATAATCATGCATATAAGATATCAAAGAAGACTCAAATAATATTCATGGATATAGATCTGATCATAAACTCACACTTCATCGGATCCCAACAAACACACCGCAAAAAGTCATTACATCAAATAGATCTCCAAGAGAACATTGTATTGAGAATCAAAAAGAGAGAAGAAGCCATCTAGCTACTGCCTACGGACCCGTAGGTCTATGGTGAACTACTCACGCATCATCGGAGGAGCACCAATGAGGATGATGAACCCCTCCATGATCGTGTTCCCCTCCGGTAGAGTGCCGGAATAGGGCTCTAGATTGGATCTCGTGGTTCTGGAACTTATGGCAGCTGGAATTATGTTTCGATCGCTCCCCTAGGGTTTCTGGAATATTTGGGTACTTATAGAGCTGAGAGGCGGTGGAGAGGACCTCTGTGGGCCCCACAACCCATCAGGGCGCGCCAGGGGCCTCTGGCGCGCCCTGGTGTCTTGTGGGCCTCATGGGCCTCCCCTCTGGTGCTTCCTTGGCTCCCAAGTTGTCTTGTGGTCCAAAAAATCTCCAAAAAGTTTTGCTGCGTTTGGACTGTGTTTGATATGGATATTCTGCGAAGTAAAAAAAACAAGCAAAAAACAGCAACTGGCACTGGGCACCATGTCAATAGGTTAGTCCCAGAAAATGATATAAAGTTGCTATAAAATGATTGTAAAACATCCAAGAATGATAATATAACAGCATGGAACAATAAAAAAAATTATAGATACGTTGGAGACGTATCAGCCCGGAAGAAGGGATGGGGAGGCATGGAGAAACCCCTCTCGATGTGGGTGACCAGCAGGATGCGCTCATCCCCCTGCAGCGCCGGCTCCACCTCCCCCGCGTTCGGACGGCGCCACCCATCCTGCAGGATGAGCCCCTCCGCCGCGAGCTCCTCCAGCCGCCTGGCCGAGATGTGCGAAGGGATCCAGTCCCCCGATGCGCCTCCAGCCACCGCGCCGGAGCCGGAGGAGGTGGCTTTCACGGTCTTCTTTGCCTTCTCCGCCTTGGCCGTAGAGTCATTCGCCATTGTTGGGGGGGGGGGCTCTATGCGCTCGAGTGGAGATGAGAAGCGGAGGAGCCGGAACAGATAGAAGGGGATCTGGGGTCCGGGCCTCAGTCTCCAATTCTTTTATATCACGGAGCAAATCACGAGCCGGATCTCGCACCACAGATCTCCGGATCAATGGCGCACGCAACAGGGCGTCACGTAGAGTAGACGCTACACATGGCGGATTTTGTGCACGAAAATCGAGGAGCCACGCCCCCACTTTCGCCACTAACGCACGTCGTTACCGCTTCTGCGCGCACACACAAATTAAAATCCTGAGATTTCCGGGGCAAATCAATCCGATTGATTACCCACGATTCCTTTCCTAAAGGACGCATGTCAGTCCGACTGACCACCCTCCACGGGGACCCGTGCACTCGGCCACGCTAAACACCCGACTGAAGTCCTCTTCAGGATTGCTATGGGACAAGCTTGACGCCCCTCCGCGGGTTGACTTGCCCCTTTCAGTAGGCTCAAAGGTGCATGACTCGTAAACCTGGACTCGTAGAATGCCTGCGTTGGCGTTCCCCTGGGAGTGGCACCTCTCCAAAGAGTCAGACCACGCACCGGCATCACCACTCGGGTTATAATGGCATGCCCTCACTCGGGCCCCAAGTCTATCTCCTCCAAAAGACAAACAAATGCCACCAGGTTTTTCTCAGCGATCAACAACACCCGGTCATCTAGGTCAGTTTGTAGTCCAGAATCCGTTGTGTTTTCGTCCAAGGAACAGCGAACCACGACTCGTAAACGCTGCCCCTTATTCATACCCCTAGTACTCATTGTCAGGATCGTAACCCCGACAGGTGCTGCTAACGAGTTGTTGCGTGATTCTCCTACTGGATTGATAACCTTGGTTTCTAACCGAGGGAAATACTTATCTCTACTGTGCTGCATCATCCTCTCCTCTTCGGGGAAATCCCAACGCAGCTCACAACTAGCAATCGCCAATCCTCGGAACTTGATTATATGTCCTCCTACCACTAAGAACTTGATTGTCAATGAAATATATCTGCACAAAGGTAAACTTATAATAGATATATATCATTTCAAATACTATGAATCACACGATAACCTACCTGCTATAACAGATGACAACCATAAAATTTATAGCAGGACCATTTGACTCTAGCTGTTACTTCGCGCTGCTAATAGCATAAAAAAAGTTCATTGCATACTCACACCAATTATAAATCAGCTATGTATTCAATCCTACAAAGACCATTCCAATAATCAACAATGCATTTTTAGCTTGACTCGATTCTATTGTTAACTCCATTCCCCAAAAAAGCTGTCAACTTGTTTGGACTATGACTATAATTTCCAATCATACCGATATTATCCTTGAAAAAATCGATATGTGTCTAATCATCATCTACATTGTTTTGTCTTTGTCCACAAGGGATGCCAAACACTTTTTGCAAAGCACTAGCATAATAATTGACCTTCCTAGCTTCTAAAAAATGGAACTCTGTTCCCTTAGAAGTCACATTGACAAGATATTTAATGTACTTAAGGTCATCATCTGTAAGTTTAGGCAACTTAAACAATCCATCGAAGGTGATATCTGTAAGCATCAAATTTTTGTAATATGAAAACCCATAAAAAAATGCTAATTTTTTTTAAATAACACACTATTATTAGTAAATTTGAGAAATATTACGTCGTTTAGATTTATTTCAAAAATAATACGACATCGGCCTCGGGGAAGCCGATTGGCTTCCGTCTGCCACCGGTAAGCCGATTAGGCCCGCCACCGGTTAGCCGATTAGTGGCTGGGCCACCCGACACACGGCCAGTCGGCCAGGCCCGCATGTATGAGGCCCAGTCGGTCACGGGTAAGCCGATAAGTGCTACGCAGCCGTTGCCTGCTTGCCATCGTGCGTGACTCGGGTACACGTACGTAGGCGAGCTCCCGGCCAGGACTTTTTTTTTTTTTTGAGAAGGCTCCCGGCCAGGACTGGGAACACAGGATGATGCTTATTTTAAGCTGAGTAGGTTGGATTAAAATACCGGCTAATCTGCTCGTCCAGCCTTTCTACTCTCTTTCCTGCAGCTAGCTAGTTACAGCGTGATTGTGGTGGTGCTGCTGGTTGTGTGGCCTTTACAGGCAGTGTGGAGTACTCTTGACTATTCCTCCACGATCAAAGCAAAGGTACTGGCACTTTGAGCTCCTCTCATGTGGTGCTGCCTGCAAAGGCTGTGGTTAATCAGATGCTCCAAAAACTGGCATGTGTACGTACTCGAGTGGGAAGCACGTAAACACATGAGCCTAATTAGGCCATGGCAAATTGTTTCTTGTCCAGTCCTGGACGGGAGCTCGCGTATGTACGTGTACCCGAGTCACGCACGATGGTAAGCAGCCTATCGGCTTACCCGTGGTCGACTGGACCTAATCAGCCTACCAGTAGCCAACTGCATGCGGACCAACTGCATGCGGACCTGGCCGACTGGCCGTGGGTGGCCTAGCCACTAATCGGCTTACCGGTGGCCGGCTGGGCCTTCTCGGCTTACCAAATAATAAAACTCGTACATGATCAACGTCTAATGTAGACTGTAAAATACACTCATGATCTTTATTATTTGGAACGGAAACTTTTGTTTGGCGACATTACTGAATCTAGATGACATGTTGTGTGAACAACCTAACAAAAAGTAACCAGAAAACATATATTGATCTATTAAGTTTTGTTAAAGAGAACTCAAAACAGATCATTAATAGTGAGATTACCCTTAATTTGTTAAAAAAATATTAAATTGATCATAACAATGTAATACACTACATACAATAAATTAATAAATCTTTATATGTACCATGTGACGAAAGTAAATTTATTAGTCCGACCAACTTCATTTCAATCGGAATAATTGCATGGCACGATCATTGGAATATTATTTGTCATGTAGCCAACCGAATAAATTAACTAAAAGTGAAAATATATTAAGTTTCATCAATAAGAACGGGCAACTTAAGAGTCAAACATTAAGTTTCACCATATGTAACTTAACAGAACTTTAATTACATAATATCTATTCACAATTATAAGATGTTATAACTTTTTCTGAATTAGCGGTATATAGACATGCTTTAGTGTGTTCATTCACTCATTTCAATCCTTATGTAGCCTATATTGAAATATCCTAAACATCTTATATTTGTGGACGGTGGGAGCACAAACTAAACAAGCGAGTACACTATATTTAGTAATAATGAAGTCAAACCAATAAACTAACTAAAATTTGAACGGATTAAGTTTCATCAAGACGAACCGGAAGGTAAGACTCCAAATATTATGTTTCACTCTATGTAACTTGACTCAATTTGTTTTTAGATACATGACAACACGCCTAGCAATATTAGGGGTTGTTGGATTTGTCTTGAGAACACACCTAGCAGTATTATTTCACTTGTAAGATCCAGGTGGCCTTTGTTTGGGTTTCAACTTTAGATTCTCAGATTCTAGGACTTCTAAAATCAGAATCTCAAACAAACACACCAAATTCCTATCCAGCTTCCTAGAATCTGATTATAAAAATGAACTAGCAGGCAAGCGAATCCAGAAGCTGCGATTTTGGTGATTCCACATATTCCCCAACTTCCCACTATAAAATAGGGTCTAGTTGCATATATTGTATTTATACGTGTACTCGTATGTAATCTGATCATCTATATATAGTGAGACGTGAGGCGGATGTAACCCCCACGCAAAACCCTAATCTCATCTCGTCTAACTTGGTATCAGATAGCCAACAGGGCCGCCGTGCGAACCCTACGCCACCGCCCCCGATCCATCCGCCGCCGTCGCCGCGCGCCGCCTCGTTCCGCGCCGCCGCCGCCGCGAAGTTCGCTTTTCCGCCGCCGCGATGTCGTCCACTGCCCTATCACTCTCCAACAACATCGGCGCCATCACCTCGCCCGCGGCTGCCACGGTTCCCGCCACCCTCGCCATTCCGGCGATCTCCGTCCGCCTCGGCCGCCACAACTTCATGCTGTGGGGAGGCTTCGCCGGCACCGTCCTAGCTGGCGCCAACCTCCATGGCTACCTGGACGGCACCACGGCGGCACCCGACAAGACCATCGCCATGGGCACTGGCGATGCCACGACGACTGCCGCTAATCCGGCGTACCACCATTGGTGGACTCAGGATCAGAAGGTCAAGGGCCTTCTTCTCACCTCCATGGAGGAGGATATCGCCTGTCAGCTCATCAGCTGCGAGACGGCGCAGGCGGTCTGGACGGCCGTCGGTGCCATGTACGGCGCGCAGAGCCGCGCCAACGTTCGTCACATCCGGCGTCAACTCCAGACGCTGAGGAAGGAGGAGATGTCCGCGGCTGAGTACATGCACAAGATGAAGGCCCTCGCCGACACCATGGCCGCCGCCGGTTCTCTGATCCATGATGATGAGCTCATTGATCACATCCTCACAGGACTCGGCTCCGCCTACAACTCCATCGCCGCCTCCCTGGGTGTGAGTAACGCACCTATGCCTTACTCTAGCTTCTACTCGCTCGTTTTGTTGTTCGAAGCGTTGCAGGCTCAGCAGAGTGCAGCGGAGGGGTAGACTCCCTCTGCCAACGCCGTGACTCGCTCGGGCTCCTACGGCCATGGCGGCCGTGCTCCCTACTCTGAGCCCTACCCCTCCCAGGGTGGGGGTCGCCCGGCCGATGGGAACGGCCCGCCCGGGCAAGGCCGTCAAGGCGGCAATGGCGGTCCCAATGGCGGCCACGACCGCAACCCCGGCTACGCCGGCAACGGTCGGCAAGGTGGCGGGGGTAACGGCGGCAACAACGGCGGTGGTTGCCGTCGCAATCGCTAGCGCCCCAGGTGTCAAATTTGCAAAAACTGGGGGCTTGAGGCCGATGATTGCCGCAAGCGCTATGACCAGGACCACAACACTCGCTCAGCCAACTCGGCCTCCACCAACACCGTCGACTATCCTTGGGTACTGGATACTGGGGCTACGGATCACCTGACGAGTGATCTTGAACGCCTTCAGGTTCACGAGCGCTATGATGGCAAGGACCAGGTTCAGGTGGCCAATGGTGCAGGTTTGTCTATTTCACACATTGGTCATTCCCGTTTACCCGGTTCATCCCTAAAACTGCGCAACATCCTTCATGTTCCACACATCAGAGAGCACCTTCTTTCTGTTTATCGCCTTGTTTGTGATAATGACGTGTTTGTTGAGTTTCACCGTCGTCTTTTCTTTGTTAAGGACAAAGCAACCAGGCGCGTCATTCTTCAAGGTAGCAGTCGGGGGGAGTCTACCCGATTCCCTTTCCTCGTGCATCATCCTCGTCATCTCGCCATGCTTCATCCAGTGTCCGAATTTCTTCATCGCAATGGCATCAGCGTCTAGATCACCCTACCAATAATGTGGTCACCTCCATTGTTCGGAGCCATGATCTTCCGTGTTCTAGCTCAAATAATGCACCCTTAGTGTGTGATGCTTGTCAGCGTGCTAAGAGTCATCAACTACCGTATTCTACATCTTATCATGTCACTACTGTACCTCTTGAATTAATACATTCAGATGTTTGGGGTCCCGCTATTGCGTCTTCGGGGGGGGTACAAGTATTATGTCAGTTTTGTTGATGACTACACGCGTTTCACTTGGATTTATTTGCTTAAACACAAGTCTGATGTTGAGCAAGTCTTCTATAATTTTCAGGCTCATGTCGAACGCCTTTTGGATTGCAAAATCAAGGCCGTTCAGTCCGATTGGGGTGGTGAATACCACAAACTCCATCGCTACTTTCAACGCACGGGCATCTCCCACTGTGTGTCGTGTCCACATACATCTCAGCAGAACGGTATTGCCGAGCGCAAACACCGTCATTTGGTCGAGACCGGCCTTGCCTTACTTGCACACTCCTCTCTCCCACTCCGATTTTGGGATGAGGCATTTCTTACGGCATGTTATCTCAACAACCGTATGCCCACTCCGGTTCTCAACAAGGACACACCCTTGTTCCGCATGTTTCATGTTCAGCCCAATTATTCCTCTCTTAGGATTTTTGGGTGTGCTTGCTGGCCTAGTCTCCGTAAGTACAATGCTCACAAGCTGGAGTTCCGTTCCAAGATGTGTATATTCCTTGGCTATAGCCCTCTGCACAAGGGCTATAAGTGTCTTGATCGCACCTCGGGTAGGATCTATATCTCTCGTGATGTTGTGTTCGACGAGACAGTTTTTCCTTACTCCAACCCAGGTGTCTCGGTTGACATTGCTTCTATTGAGCACGCCCTCACTTTTCCATCTAATGAACCGGTTTCGAATGTCCATGTGCGGAACTACGACCTGTCATATTTGTCATCTGACTTGTTTCCTGCAGATGCTGCTTTATTGTCTTCCCAGGAACCCGTCGCTGCACCTACACCCGCCGGTGTGATCGACGTGCATGCCCCCGATGTGCATGCCACGCCTCCCGAGGCTGCTTCGTCCACTGGCGCGTCCACGGGCCCGGCTGGGTAGCCCGCTGCGTCCCCCGCCTCGCCTGGGTCGGCCCAGCCCGCCTCGTCTGCTTCGGCCGACGTCGGGTCGCCAGCCACGTCTACCGGGCTGCCGTCTCCGCCTGGCTCTCCCGCGTCGCCGGGATCGGCCCAGCCTGCCGCGCCACCACGGCCCGTGTCGCCTGTCACTGAAGAGATTTCAGCCGCGACACCACTGGTCGGGACTCCGTCGTCGCAGCCACCATCTACCGGAGATGCAGCTCACGGGCACACTATGGTCACCCGTCACCGTGATCATACGCGCAAGGACAAGACATACACGGATGGCACGGTTCGGTACGACACTCGTCGGCGTGCCTTCTTCGCTGCACCCACTTCTCATCGTGATGCTCTTGGTGAACCAGCTTGGCGTGCCGCCATGTCTGAGGAATTCGCTGCTCTTCGTCACACGAACACATGGGTGTTGGTGCCTCGGCCTCCTAGTGTTAATGTTGTGGGCTGCAAGTGGATTTTTAAGACCAAGCATCGTCCGGATGGTTCTGCCGACAAGCACAAAGCTCGCCTTGTTGCTCGCGGTTTCACTCAACAGCAAGGGATCGACTATGGCGATACTTTCAGCCCCGTGGTGAAGCCTGCCACGGTTCGCCTGGTTCTCTCGCTCGCCGTATCCCGCAGGTGGAGTCTTCGATAGATTGACGTGAGTAATGCTTTTCTCCATGGTTTTTTGGCCGAAGATGTCTACATGCAGCAGCCCCCTGGTTTTGAGGATGCTCGTTATCCCTCCCATGTGTGCAAACTCCAGAGGTCCATCTACGGGCTCAAACAGTCGCCGCGTGCCTGGTATGCTCGGCTGAGTCAGCGTCTCTCACAGCTTGGTTTTGTTGCCTCCAAGGCCGATGCGTCCTTGTTCATCTTTTCACATGGTGCTGTTCAGATATACATGCTGGTGTATGTTGATGATATTGTGATTGCTGGTTCTACACCTGCTGTGGTTGATCGCCTTATGCAGTCCTTGTCTGCGAGTTTTCCCATCAAAGACTTGGGTAGGCTGGAGAACTTCCTTGGATTGGAAGCGTCCTTTCATTCAGGGGGCATGACATTGAGGCAGAAGAAGTATGCACTTGATCTACTCCATCGCGTCAACATGGAGAACTGCAAGTCCACTTCCACTCCACTTGCTACATCCGAGAGCCTCTCACGTCACAGTGGTGCATTGCTGAGTACTGATGACTCTTTCAGGTATTGCAGTGTAGTTGGAGCACTTCAGTATCTGACACTCACTCGTCCCGATATCTCCTTTGCTGTGAACAAAGTGTGTCAGTTTCTGTCCCAGCCTACGGAGATTCTTTGGGAAGCAGTTAAGCGTATCCTGAGGTATGTCAAAGGTATGCTAGACACATGACTACGCATTCGTAAGTCCCGTTTTACTGGAGTCAGTATATTCTCCGATGCAGACTGGGCTGGCTGTGTTGATGACAGGCGTTCCACGGGTGGATTTGATGTGTTTGTTCGACCCAATCTTATATCTTGGAGTTCAAAGAAGCAGCCTACAGTCTCGAGATCTAGCACCGAGGCAGAGTATAGGGCATTGAAAAATGGTGCGGCTGAAGCTATTTGGTTAGACTCAGTTCTCACATAACTTGGAGCTACACAACAGCGCACACCTATATTGTGGTGTGATAATTTAGGGGCAACTTACCTGACGGCAAACCCAGTGTTTCATGCTCGGACCAAACACATTGAGACCGACTTCCATTTTGTGAGGGAACGAGTAGCTGCAGGTGCATTGGAGGTCAGGTTTATTTCAACAGATGATCAGCTAGCGGATGTATTTACTAAACCCGCTACCCGTCAGATGCTAGACCGCTTCAGAACCAATCTGAATCTTGTATGTAGTTCAGATTGAGGGGGCATGTAGAATAGGGTCTAGTTGCATATATTGTATTTATACGTGTACTCGTTTGTAATTTGATCATCTATATATAGTGAGACGTGAGGCGGATGTAACCCCCACGCAAAACCCTAAACTCATCTCGTCTAACTCCCACAAAAGAAAACGATTTGTATTGAGCCCTTGCCCCTATTTCTAGTCAAAACTACGACAGAATTGCCATCGCTAAGATTCATTGCCCATGCCCCTCTCGTGTTCTTCTACACCCTAAGACCTTGTCCACCCAGAGCAAACAGATCGGGAGACTAGAGAGGCAACCTAGGATTTCGACGGATCCATCTGCTCCGCTCCTGCTAGTGCCCAAAGGACGGATCCACGTGCTTTGGCCCCTCCCTACCTCCGTCCAACTTCCTCCGCCTGGCGCATGAGTTCCAGCTGCACTACCCTTTGAAGACTACCTCGCCACCAGGTCCGCCGCCCAGCATCCTCCGTCTGGTGCCCCGAGCTCCAGCTGTGCTGTCCCTATTGCAGACTGCCTCACCACTAGGTCACCCACCCGGCACGGCAACCCCTAGCTCTCGTGCTGTTGCTCCTGCCTGACTGTGCCGTCCAACATCGAGGGTCGCGCCGCCTCGACTGCCTACTTTGCCGTGAGCAACATCTCGAGAATGGCACAATTAATGGGCTCCACAGGCATTATATACATTTCACATCTCAAAATTTCTACTGCTATCCAAAATCATGGTAAACAAACACTTGGATTCTGATTCTTAGGAATCCATAGCTGTAGCTTATTCTCAAAATCCACATCCAAAGGATTCTAAAATATCTGTAGCCTAAACAAAGGGGACCACAAGATCGTAGTATTTTATAGCATACCAAATTAATTTATCCAGATAGGTACTACAAATAAAACAAGCGAGTTGAATCATACATACCCAAAATAAAAACATCAACGACGAGATTCGAGTAGTATTATACACTGCAAATTGTTGTACAAGAACAAACAGTTATGGACCAGAAATATAGAAGTACAACAAACCTTTTTTTAGCAAAAACTTCGGATAGACGTGCACTTGTGTTGTTGATACTGTTGATGTACTTTAGTAGTTGTGAAGATTCTTGTAGTATCAGAGCGAACTAAAGGACAGACATGAAGAAACAAGAAAAGATGAAGGGTCCAAATGAATCGTTTTGCTTGCTTGTCTATGTTACTTTCTCCCTTGTTATTTGTCTATGTTAGATTCACTTATCGTATATTAGGCTATCTCACATAAACAGTTATGCAACTCCACAAGGACAGGTATACAGCTTTGATTTACTTGTCTATGTTACTTACTCCCCTGTTACTTGTGTACGTTAGATTCACCACATATCGTATATTAGGCTACCCCACACGAACAGTTACACAACCCTACAAGAACAGGTATATGGGTTCGATTTACAAAGACATTACGCACATACACCAAATCTTATACAAGACAAAAACGCTCTATATACAAATAGATTTCGAATCTTGACGCAGATTGGCGGTCACAACCTGCGTGCCACAAATCCCTCCCCTCCCTCGTATATATTCTTCCCAAGAAATATCAAACTGTCTTCTGTATCACTACAGTTGGCACGCGAGACACGAGCGAGGCGTCCGGACAAGTACGTAGGTGACGGCGATCGAGGTACCCGGGAGGCGTCAGGCTGCGTGCTGCCGGTTGAGCATCATTCATAGGCAGTGGAATAATGGCCTCACCTGCGCAAGGCAAGGCGGGCCTTTTGACCCTGCACGGCTGCTCCATTGCCAAGCCGCGCCCCGACACGCCGTGGCTCGTCAGCGAGCGAGCGAGCGAGAGCCCCTCACGTGCACGTCGCCAGGGCGCGCGCAGGGTTCGCCTTGTTTTTTTTTCTCCAAATACGATGACAGGCATGGCACTGGCGCGCATCTCTGAGCAACGTAACCAGATGAGTCATGCCGCGCTGCGCAACGATGCTATAGTCAAATCAGCAGACTTGACAAGCCATGAGAGGCAGAGAAGATGGAGTAGCCGGACTGGTCGCAGCAGGCTGAAGCGTGCAAGCAAGCAAGATAACGAAATAAAAACGGTTTTGCTAGAACTCATATAGCAGAGTTCTAGTCAAATAAAAAGGCACCAGTGCCCTGACTACAGTAGTAGTACCAGTACTCCTATTACACTCTAGACCTTGAGCTCACATGGAGCACACAGATGAAATCGGGCTGCTCTGGACGTTAAAACGGAAAGATTGCACGGAAACAAACGGCCCTAACATCGATCGGATACAATATCACACCAGGTACTAGCACTAGGTTTCGTGGATCACTTCATATCCTCTGACGGCGCGCCGAAGGACTGGACTGGAGAAGCAGTGTTCTTGCAGCAACGGGATCCGCCGGTTGGTTGATTATTCATCTGCTGGTGCAGAAAAAATCGATCAGAAGAATGCGCTGCATGTAGTAAAAGTGACTAGGTAGATCGAGCTGCAGTGCACCGGTCGATCTTTCACGCGTACGTACCGTTGTGGCGGTGGTGGTAGCGCGAGGCGGCGGCGAGGTCGGGGTGCGAGGCCGTCGTCGTGGGGATGGACATGGAGAGCAGCGTCTCGTCCCGGTGGCCCATATTCCAGGGCCTACCCTCGACGGCGTTCCCGTCGCGCGGCCACTCGTCGAAGAAGCGCCGCAGCGGCTTCTCCTCGGTTGTTGAGGACGCTGCGGTGGTGGCGTCCGGCTTGTCCAGGCTCAGGTCGGCGCCGAGAGCCAGGAAGTGCTGCCGCCGCCTCGCCTCCGCCTCCGCCTCCTCCTGCACCTGCTGCCTGCTCGGGAAGAAGGAGCCCCCGTACTGCTGCGCCGGCGCGTACCTGTGGTAGGACGGCGGGGGCGACGGGGTGTCGAGGTGGAGCTGGAGAGGGTTTATCTGGCCCTGACCAGCAGCTGCGCGGAGGTGGTCGTGGCCTTGGCCGTGGCCGTAGCTGGGCGTGTCGGCCGGCGTGGGGGGCGACATGGAGAGGGTGGTCTGGCGGTAGGAGCCGGCGGGGGAGGAGACGGAGGAGGAGGAGGACAAGGGTTCCACAGGCTTTCTTGAACGGTTCTTGCCGCGGTGCATGTGCCTGTCGCAGTACTTGGACTCCCCGTACGCCTCCCTGGAGCAGCGCCACTTCTTGCCGTCCGTCCGCCGGCACCGCCCGGGCTCCGGGTCCTCCGGCTTCCGCGCGTACTGCGCCCCTGCCCCGTAGAGCCCCCACCCCACTGCACACACGAACGAACGCAAGCAAAAAACACCACCCATGCATGCATCACAGTCAGTTACTAGATCAAACGAACGGCAGACGACCAGTCAAACGAACGATGCAAGATACTAGGAGTAGATCGGATGGGTATATACGTACGGGAGGGCTGCGGAGGAGGGAAGCAGGCGAGGGAGGGAGCGGTGTCGATGGCGGAGAAGGCGGCGTCGCGGTGGCGGAGCGGGAGGACCAGCTCGTGGGGCACCTGCGAGCCGGCGGCCATGTACTTGTAGATGAGCGCCTGGTGCTCCAGCTCCCGCCACTGCGACGCCGTGAACAGGCACCTCCCGCCGCCGCCGCCGTGCCCTCCCAGCATCATCTCTCCGGGCTCCGGCCGCACCAACCACAGCACAAAGCGAGTGTTACTGCAGCACAGCAAGAGCTCACTCACTCACTCGGCAAGGCAAGGCAAGTCGTGCTAGGCTTTAAGCTCGAGGTAGATAGAGGCAGAGCCATGATGGGAGTGACCGAGTGAGTGAGTGAGTGAGGGGCCTCGGGTTTAATGCTCGCCGCGACTACTGCAGCTTTGTGCGTGTGTCAGGAGGACTGAGCTGGGCGGTGACACATATGAGGCCATGAGGGCGTGTCAGGTGGGTGTGGGTGCGGGGGTGGGGTTGGTCTCTGCTGGGAATTAAGGTGAGGTGGTGGCGCAGAGGATGGGTCACTTCGGCCAGTGTTGAGGTCAGGCAGGCAGGGCGCAGAGCCTGCAGGCCGCGGCCTGCAGTCGCAGTCGCAGTGGGAGCAGCAGCAGCGCAGGCCGCTGGCACCTGACGCTGCCGCTGCCACTGCCGCGCGCGTGGGTGAGGAAAGAAACCACTCGCGCGGGGCTCCTGCTCTGCTGCTGGTGCTGCTGCTGGCGCCGTGCGAGCGAGCAGGCGCAGCGCACCCAGGCTGGGCGCAAGGGTGGCAGGTTTTCAACTTTGGGCTGGCAAAGCGGTGGGAAATGGGACTGGT
Source organism: Thinopyrum elongatum (assembly GCA_011799875.1). Classification (NCBI taxonomy): domain Eukaryota; kingdom Viridiplantae; phylum Streptophyta; class Magnoliopsida; order Poales; family Poaceae; genus Thinopyrum; species Thinopyrum elongatum. Next base: position 180,907,077 of record CM022303.1, read on the forward strand.
CAGCGCGAGCCGGGACGGTCAGTCGGGTGGCACGGCAGATGCTCTTTGCTCTTCCTGTTAAACTTTGCCGCGGTAGCCATGGAACGGAGGCCACGAACCCGTTCATTATTTGCTTTTTTCGCAGTTGCGATTCTTCACTTGCCTTGCCTTAGTGCATCTCCAGCCGCGCACCCAACAGGTCCCTCAGAACGACTTTTTTCACGCCGACGCCAAAAAAAATCCCAGTTGCGTCCCAAGACGCTGAAATCCGTCGGCTCGGCCTGTTTTTGGGCCCGGCGATCCCAGGCCGAACCCAGCGCACTGGAGGGCGCTTGGGGGCTCCGGCGGAAGGAAAAACGCGTCTGGACCACCACTGTCAGGCGAAAACGCATCTTGCACGTCCAGATTGCCCCCCACCTCCCCGCGCGCACGCCCTCCCGTCGCCTTTCCGATCCCGGCGCCGACCACCCCCCACCACCACTAGATAGGCCATTCCCCCGCCGGAAAAAGAGAGAGGGTTCCGCCGCGGCATCGTCCACCCCGTTCCTAGGCGAGGTTTTCCGGCGCTCCGGCTGTGCAGGGCGGGATACCGTCGGCTGCGCGCAGTGGCGCCCCGCCTGATTACCATTGTAGCCAGACGGTCGCCACGCATACCAGCCCAGGAAATCACTCTGGCATGCGTGCTTACAACAAGTATCATGAACACAGGCATCTCTATTAATAGATATATAAATCTTACATGATATATTACAAGGGTGATGGCAGCGGAAAGCTCTATCTAAGGCAGCATGGTCTTGGTGCGGCTTCAATCCACAGGGATCTGACTGGGTTACGCTCCTAGCCCACGAACGCTCCGGCTCCTCGTCGGCGGACGATGGATCCTTATGTGAACCTGGACACATTGAAGGCCGCTGAGTACTTTTGAATGTACTCGCAAGCAAACCAAACCAACATATACACCAAGCAAAGCAATCCATGGCATTCAAGCATGCATTTGTTATTAGAGCAATATGAATTATCGTGGCATAACATATCTATCTAGCAAAATTAATTATCATGTCATAACAGGTTCATCCAGCAAGGTAACTGCTAAGGTAAAATACAGTAAAGTAAAGCATATCAAGTAAATAATCCATACCCCGAACATCCTCGTGATCCAGTCTGAATCTGATCCAAATCCAACCCAAATCATGTGGTCATCCGACCACTCCTCTTATAGCCATCCCTTGGCTAACATATCACATTCCTGACATCATCTGATGTCTACACAAGATGAGCTCTTCCATCATTATTATCATTATTACGGTTGACCACCTAGTGAGGTCTGGACGAGCTGTCCAATACCGTGGACGCGGCTATTCGAATAGATTTTACACTCTGTAGAGGTTGCGCACTTTACCCACACTATGGAGCACTGACCTCGTGATCCCATTCGGGTGGACCAGCGTTGCTCCAACGAAACTTGTCTGGCCCGTGACTCCTCTACCGTACCACCGACAATCATACCCTCCCAGGGTTATGTCCTGGGTGGCCCCTGTGTCACCTCGTGATGCCTGCCACCGTCGTGGCCAAACTAAAATGTCCCAAACGGGGACGCCGGCAAATAACTCAACTGGGCTCACAAGGTTATCGTCGCCTACCGGGCCAGAGCAGCGGGCACGCATAACCTTCCCTAGTTGATGGTACCGATAAAAGAGCACGCGATCAGACCAAGTCAAGGCCGTCCCATACCGGCAAATGTGGTTGCACGAATAAGCCCGAACAGGTGACTCTAGATCAACCGACTATGTTCATTTAGCAAGCTTAGTGGTTCATCACAATAACTTAACATAGTGGTAACTATGTATGAGGTAACAACTGTGAAAACATAACAACCTATCTACATATAACATCACAATGAGTCATTAGTGAAACAATATTTAAATAGCAAGTTATCACTTTACAAGTTCTAGCTGTAAGTGACAACCATTGGAACCCTTGCACAAAACCGGCAAAGAAACCAGTAGCCACTAGAACGGTCTTTACAACTCAGATCTGGGACATTACTGGAATAACTCAACCCGGCTCAAGACGGCTGAAAAGCAGCTCAGAGCATGAGATGGTGTTGATAAGAAGAATGTAGCAGTTCCCTAAGACGGCCGAGAAACAGCTCAGAGCATAGGGTCACCGCTACGGAAAGAAATTCAACAGCTGCCCGAGATGGCCGAAAAGCAGCTCAGAACACGGACAGTTGTTGAAAAGAGAAACAAAAGTCGGCATCCACCCCGGACGGCCGGAAACAGCTCAGAACACAGGCGTGGTGCCGTCATCGAAGAAAGTGCAAGCAAGGGTTCGTCAGAGTCACATACAGCTCACCACTACACAAGCAAGCATAAGCATATTAATTTAAACATGCAAGAAATATCACAGAGCAATGCTTTAGGGCATATATCAGATGGTCGGCTTGCCTGGGGTCGAAGAATACTCCAGGACGAAGTGCGGTGAAACCGCGGAAAGGATCGCCGGAAAAGTTTCTCTCCTGGAGGGGCTGATTGAAGGGCAAGGGCAAAACAGTAATTTTCACAGCGTGAAAATGAGACCATCAGAACGGGCTCGACGAGACGAAGACGTCGGCATTGGTTTTACCGAAATCGGAGTTACGAGTGAAAAGTTGTGACCGTTCGTTGTTTAGGCAGAAAACAAATAAAAAGTATTTATTTCTGCGCTTAACTGACGAACGACCGCAACTTAAAGGTTTCAGCGCCAGGCTGAGAAGCTGAAGGCGTATTTCTGAAAATACGCTTTCGCTTCTGGAAAACGTATTCTAGCCCAAAGCAATGCAGAAATACGCTTTCCGAATATGAAAACGTATTATCCGGAATACGTTTCCACTTAAACTGCGCGGGCCTGGGTTGACTTTTCTTTTTCGGCTGACGGGTGGGGCCCGGCTTATCCTCTCTCCTCCTCTTCTTCTCTTCCTTCGTCCCGACCGGAGCAGAGACAGAGGCGGCCGTCCACCGGCGTAGCCGTCGCCCCGCCGCACCTGAGGGCCGGCCGTCGGGCTCCCTGGAACTGGCGCGCCACGCCGCACCCGAAGGTGGTCGCGGGGCCCCGCGGGACGGCTCGCAGCGCCGGCACCAAGAGCCGGGGCATGGCGGCAGAGAGCTTCGAGGGGGCCGCGCTGGCAGAGCTTCCTCCAGTGGGAATGGGAGCGGCGGCGGCTTGCAGGGACCTGGGAGAGGTTGAGGGCGGAGATGGAGGGAAGAGGGGAAGGCCAGGGCACCGGAATCGGGAAGGGGTGGGCGGCGGCAGAGTTTCTACCATGGGAGAGGAGAAGAGCTCGAGGAGCTCGAATGGGAGGACTGGGAGGGGCTAGGGCTGCTGGTGGAGAGGAGGGACTCGGGTGGCGCCTTAAATAGCTCGGGGAGGAGCTACACGACGCCGGCCGAGGCTCCCAGAAGCTTGTCGCCGTGGCGCCGATCCGGTGGAGCACCGGAGGTCGGCACAAGCGGCCAGGAGCTAGTAGACGAAGGGGAGAGGCCTCCAGAAGGCTCACGCACATGGTGGGGAGCTCGCCGGCGCTCCTGGACAAGCCGTGGCTTGCCGGAGACGGCTCCTGAAGGGTCCAGGACACAGTGCACCGATTTGGCGCGCTCTGCGTGTGGTCACCGCGTGTCCACGGCATTTCCACGCCCAATATGAAGCCAAAAGATGTCTGGGGCCTCCTGGATAGATATTTTCCTGGATTTAATTCCTTTAAACAGCAGAAAAAGGAATTAATTATAAATGAAAAATATTGCAAATGACTTGGCAATATTTTTGGATATCCAGGGTTTACAAAGATAGGATGATCACTGGGAAAAATTTGGGAGTCAGCAGATCAAAGGAAATTGGGGTTCCTTTGTAACTGAAAGGATTAGGGTTTCCCTTCCGATTACTCGGAAGGTAGGGTTTCGGCGGCAAAACCCCGAGAATAGATCTTGGGTGGCAAGGTTGAACTCGCAAGAATCTCTGGTTGGACAAGGAAGGCAAGGCTAAATGACCATCTTCATATACCCAAGAGCCAGAGAAATTCTGATAACATCGAGAAAAAAGACGGGAGTCAGATCCCGCGAAGGAAAAAAAACAGGAGCGAAAACCAGGGTGTTACACGCGCCTACCACGCCCGCCAGGTGTTCGACGATTTGTCTGCTCGGTGATGGACTCGGACGACGAGGAGGCGCTCGCGGCGCTGCTGGAGGAGGAAGCCGATGCCGACGCCCAGGACGAAGACCATTTCATGGTCGTCACCACCCTGGCCAGCCTGCTCGTGAGTAATGCAAAGCCGCGGCGAGGTGGCTCGGCGCCGGGCCGGCTGAAGGGAAAGCAGAGGCATCGACTGGAAGGCTATTGCTTGCTCTACTCCGACTACTTCGCCGACGCTCCACTGCACGGCGACAAAGTGTTTCGGCGCTGTTATCGGATGAGCCGAAAGCTCTTCCTCGGGATTGTGAATTCCGTCCGGGAGTTCGACAGCTACTTCAAGTGCAAGAAGGATTGCACCGGTACACTTGGGTTCACCTCACTCCAGAAGTGCACGTCAGCTATGAGGATGCTTGCATACGGAGCTCCCGATGATTCACTGGAAGACTATGGGCGCATGGCCGAGTCCACGACCATTGAGTGTTTCTACAAGTTCTGCAGGGCAGTGGTGGAAGTGTTTGGACCGCAGTACTTGCGATCACCCAATGCTGAAGACACTGCTCGGATCCTAACATAGAATGCAGCAAGAGGATTTCCTGGGATGCTTGGAAGCATCGACTTCATGCATTGGAAATGGAAAAACTGTCCATTTGCTTGGCAGGGGATGTACAAAGGCGCCAAAGGCGGTTGCAGTGTGGTACTTGAGGCAGTGGCCACACGCGACCTCTGGATTTGACACTCCTTCTTTGGTATGCCAGGAACTCACAATGACATCAACGTACTGCAGTGCTCCCCTATCTTTGCCAAACTTGTTGAAGGTCATTCTCCTCCGGTGAACTTCGAGGTCAATGGGCGGCACTACAACAAGGGATACTACCTAGCAGATGGCATCTATCCGAGATGGTCCACGTTTGTGAAGACTATCTCAAACCCTATGGTAGGAGGCAAGTACTCCCACTTTGCGAAGGTTCAGGAGGCTTGCAGGAAGGATGTTGAGCGGGCATTTGGTGTGCTCCAATCTCGATTTGCTGTTGTCCGGTACCCCGCTCAGACCTGGTCAAAAGATCAAATGTAGGAGATCATGACTTGCTGTGTCATCTTACACAACATGATCATTGAGAGCGAGCAGGAAGAGCCAGTGTTTGACACTGAACCATATTACTGTTGGGGAACGTAGTAATTTCAAAAAATTTCCTATGCACACGCAGGATCATGGTGATGCATAGCAACGAGAGGGGAGAGTGTGTCCACGTACCCACGTAGATCGAAAGCGGAAGCGTTAGCACAACGCGGTTGATGTAGTCGTACGTCTTCACGATCCAACCGATCCAAGTACCGAACGCACGGCACCTCCGAGTTCAGCACACGTTCAACTCGATGACGTCCCGTGAGCTCTGATCCAGCGAAGCTTCACAGGAGAGTTTCGTCAGCACGACGGCGTGGTGACGGTGATGATGATGCTACCGACGCAGGGCTTCGCCTAAGCACCGCTACGATATGATCGAGGTGGATTATGGTGGAGGGGGGCACCGCACACGGCTAAGAGATCAATGATCAATTGTTGTGTCTATGGGGTGCCCCCTGGCCACGTATATAAAGGAGTGGAGGAGGGGAGAGGGCCGGCCTAGCTATGGCGCGCCCTGGAGGAGTCCTACTCCCACTGGGAGTAGGATTCCCCCCCCCCTTCCAAGTAGTAGGAGTAGGAGAGAAGGAAGGGGAAGAGAGAAGAGAAGGAAGGAGGGGGCGCAGCCCCTCCCCCTAGTCCAATTCGGACTAGGCCTTGGGGGGGCACGCGGCCTGCCTCTCTCTCTCCCCTAAAGCCCAATAAGGCCCATATACTTCTTCCTCGTATTCCCGTAACTCCCCGGTACTCCAAAAAATACCCGAACCACTCGGAACCTTTCCGATGTCCGAATATAGTTGTCCAATATATTGATTTTTACGTCTCGACCATTTCGAGACTCCTCGTCATGTCCCCGATCTCATCCGGGACTCCGAACTACCTTCGGTACATCAAAACACATAAACTCATAATACAAATCATCACAGAACTTTAAGCGTGCGGACCCTACGGGTTCAACAACTATGTAGACATGACCGAGACACGTCTCCGGTCAATAACCAATAGTGGAACCTAGATGCTCATATTGGTTCCTACATATTCTACGAAGATCTTTATCGGTCAAACCGCATAACAACATACGTTGTTCCCTTTGTCATCGGTATGTTACTTGCCCGAGATTCGATCGTCGGTATCTCAATACCTAGCTCAATCTCGTTACCGGCAAGTCTCTTTACTCGTTCCATAATACATCATCTCGCAACTAACTCATTAGTTACAGTGCTTGCAAGGCTTATAGTGATGTGCATTACCGAGTGGGCCCAGAGATACCTCTCCGACAATCGGAGTGACAAATCCTAATCTCGAAATACGCCAACTCAACAAGTACCTTTGGAGACACCTGTAGAGCACCTTTATAATCACCCAGTTACGTTGTGACATTTGGTAGCACACAAAGTGTTCCTCCGGTAAACGGGAGTTGCATAATCTCATAGTCATAGGAACATGTATAAGTCATGAAGAAAGCAATAGCAACGTACTAAACGATCAAGTGCTAAGCTAACGGAATGGGTCAAGTCAATCACATCATTCTCCTAATGATGTGATCCCGTTTATCAAATGACAACTCATGTCTATGGTTAGGAAACATAACCATCTTTGATCAACGAGCTAGTCAAGTAGAGGCATACTAGTGACACTCTGTTTGTCTATGTATTCACACATGTATTATGTTTCCGGTTAATACAATTCTAGCATGAATAATAAACATTTATCATGAAATAAGGAAATAAATAATAACTTTATTATTGCCTCTAGGGCATATTTCCTTCAGTCTCCCACTTGCACTAGAGTCAATAATCTAGTTCACATCGCCATGTGATTTAACACCAACAGTTCACATCACCATGTGATTAATATCCATAGTTCACATTGTCATGTGACCAACACCCAAAGGGTTTACTAGAGTCAATAATCTAGTTTACATCGCCATGTGATTAACACCCAAAGAGTACTAAGGTGTGATCATGTTTTGCTTGTGAGAGAAGTTTAGTCAATGGGTCTGCCAAATTCAGATCCGTATGTATTTTGCAAATTTCTATGTCAACAATGCTCCGCACGGAGCTACTCTAGCTAATTGCTCCCACTTTCAATATGTATCCAGATTGAGACTTAGAGTCATCTGGATCAGTGTCAAAACTTGTATCGACGTGACCCTTTACGACGAACCTTTTGGCACCTCCATAATCGAGAAACATATCCTTATTCCACTAAGGATAATTTTGACCGTTGTCCAGTGATCTACTCCTAGATCACTATTGTACTCCCTTGCCAAACTCAATGTAGGGTATACAACAGATCTGTTACATAGCATATCATACTTTATAGAACCTATGACTGAGGCATAGGGAATGACTTTTCATTCTCTTTCTATTTTCTGTCGTGGTCGGGTTTTGAGTCTTCACTCAACTTCACACCTTAAAACACAGGCAAGAACTCCTTCTTTGACTGTTCCATTTTGAACTACTTCAAAAACTTTGTCAAGGTATGTACTCATTGAAAATTTTTATCAAGCGTCTTGATCTATCTCTATAGATCTTGATGCTCAATATGTAAGCAGCTTCACCGAGGTCTTTCTTTGAAAAACTCCTTTCAAATACTCCTTTATGCTTTCCAGAAAATTCTATATTATTTCTGATCAACAATATGTCATTCACATATACTTATCAGAAATGCTGTAGTGCTCCCACTCACTTTCTTGTAAATACAGGCTTCACCGCAAGTCTGTATAAAACTATATGCTTTAATCAACTCATCAAAGCGTATATTCCAACTCCGAGATGCTTGCACCAGTCCATAGATGGATCGCTGGAGCTTGCACACTTTGTTAGCATCCTTTGGATCGATAAAACCTTCAGGTTGCATCATATACAACTCTTCTTCCAGAAATCCATTCAGGAATGCAGTCTTTACATCCATTTGCCAAATTTCATAATCATAAAATGCGGCAATTGCTAACATGATTCGGACGGACTTAAGCATCGCTACGGGTGAGAAAGTTTCATCGTAGTCAACTCCTTGAACTTTGTCAACAACCTTTTTTGACAAGTCTAGCTTTGTAGATAGTAACACTACTATCAACGTCCGTCTTCCTCTTGAAGATCCATTTATTTTCTATGGCTTGCCGATCATCGGGCAAGTCAACCAAAGTCCATACTTTGTTCTCATACATGGATCCCATCTCAGATTTCATGGCCTCAAGCCATTTCGCGGAATCTGGGCTCATCATCGCTTCCTCATAGTTCGTAGGTTCGTCATGGTCTAGTAACATGACTTCCAGAACAGGATTACCGTACCACTCTGGAGCGGAACGTACTCTGGTTGACCTACGAGGTTCTGTAGTAACTTGATCTGAAGTTTCATGATCATCATCATTAGCTTCCTCACTAATTGGTGTAGGCATCACTGGAACTGATTTCTGTGATGAACTACTTTCCAATTCAAGAGAAGGTACCACTACCTCATCAAGTTCTACTTTCCTCCCACTCACTTCTTTCGAGAGAAACTCCTTCTCTAGAAAGGATCCATTCTTAGCAACAAATATCTTGCCTTCGGATCTGTGATAGAAGGTGTACCCAACAGTTTCTTTTGGGTATCCTATGAAGACGCACTTCTCCGATTTGGGTTCGAGCTTATCAGGCTAAAGCTTTTTCACATAAGCATCGCATCCCCAAACTTTAAGAAATGACAGCTTAGGTTTCTTGCCAAACCACAGTTCATACGGTGTCGTCTCAACGGATTTAGATGGTGCCCTATTAAACGTGAATGCAGCTGTCTCTAATGCATAACCCCTAAACGATAGTGGTAAATCGGTAAGAGACATCATAGATCGCACCATATCTAATAAAGTACGGTTACGACGTTCGGACACACCATTACGCTGTGGTGTTCCAGGTGGCATGAGTTGCGAAACTATTCCACATTTTAAATGAAGACCAAACTCGTAACTCAAATATTCTCCTCCATGATCAGATCGTAGATACTTTATTTTCTTGTTACGATGATTTTCCACTTCACTCTGAAATTCTTTGAACTTTTCAATTGTTTCAGACTTATGTTTCATCAAGTAGATATACCCATATCTGCTCAAATCATCTGTGAAGGTGAGAAAATAATGATACCCGCTGCGAGCCTCAATATTCATTGGAGCACATACATCAATATGTATGATTTCCAACAAATCTGTTGCTCGCTCCATTCTTCCGGAGAACGGCATTTTAGTCATCTTGCCCATGAGGCATGGTTCACAAGTATCAAGTGATTCCAAAATCCCATCAGCATGGAGTTTCTTCATGCGCTTTACACCAATATGACCTAAACGGCAGTGCCACAAATAAGTTGCACTATCATTACTAACTTTGCATCTTTTGGCTTCAATATTATGAATATGTGTATCACTACGATCGAGATCTAACAAACCATTTTCATTGGGTGTATGACCATAGAAGGTTTTATTCATGTAAACAGAACAACAATTATTCTCTAACTTAAATGAATAACCGTATTGCAATAAACATGATCAAATCATATTCATGCTCAACGCAAACACCAAATAACACTTATTTAGGTTCAACACTAATCCCTAAAGTATAGGGAGTGTGCGATGATGATCATATCAATCTTGGAATCACTTCCAACACACATCATCACCTCGTCATTAACTAGTCTTTGTTCATTTTGCAACTCCTGTTTCGAGTTACTAATGTTAGCAACTGAACCAGTATCAAATACCCAGGGGCTACTATGAACACTAGTAAAATACACATCAATAACATGTATATCAAATATACTTTTGTTCACTTTGCCATCCTTCTTATCCGCCAAATACTTGGGGCAGTTCCATTTCCAGTAACCAGTCCCTTTGCAGTAGAAGCACTCAGTTTCAGGCTTAGGTCCAGACTTGGGCTTCTTCCTGGGAGTAGCAACTTGCTTGCTATTCTTCTTGAAGTTCCCCTTCTTTCCTTTGCCCTTTTCTTGAAACTAGTGGTCTTGTTAACCATCAACACTTGATGCTCTTTCTTGATTTCTACCTTCGTTGATTTCAGCATCACGAAGAGCTCGGGAATCGTTTTTGTCATCCCTTGCATATTATAGTTCATCACAAAGTTCCAGTAACTTGGTGATAGTGACTAGAGAATTCTGTCAATTACTATCTTATCCGGAAGATCAACTCCCACTTGATTCAAGCAACTGTAGTACTCAGACATTCTGAGCACATGCTCACTGATTGAGCTATTCTCCTCCATCTTGTAGGCAAAGTACTTGTCAGAGGTCTCATACCTCTCGACACGGGCATGAGTCTGAAATACCAATTTCATCTCTTTGGAACATCTCATATGCTCCGTGGCGTTCAAAACGTTTTTGAAGTCCCGATTCTAAGCCGTAAATCATGGCGCACTAAACTATCAAGTAGTCATCACATCGAGCTTGCTAAACGTTCATAACATTTGCATCTGCTCCTGCAATAGGTCTGTCACCTAGCGGTGCATCAAGGACATAATTCTTCTGTGCAGCAATGAGGATAATCCTCAGATCACGGAACCAGTCCGCATCATTGCTACTATCATCTTTCAACTTAGTTTTCTCTAGGAACATATCAAATATAAAACAGGGGAGCTATACGCGAGCTATTGATCTACAACATAATTTGCAAATACTACCAGGACTAAGTTCATGATAAATTAAAGTTCAATTAATCATATTACTCAAGAACTCCCACTTAGATAGACATCTCTCTAATCATCTAAGTGATCACGTGATCCAAATCAACTAAACCATAACCGATCATCACGTGAAATGGAGTAGTTTTCAATGGTGAACATCACCATGTTGATCATATCTACTATATGATTCACGCTCGACCTTTCGGTCTCAGTGTTCCGAGGCCATATCTGCATATGCTAGGCTCGTCAAGTTTAACCCGAGTATTCTGCGTGTGCAAAACTGGCTTGCACCCGTTGTAGATGAACGTTGAGCTTATCACACCCGATCATCACGTGGTGTCTCGGCACGACGAACTTTGGCAACGGTGCATACTCAGGGAGAACACTTTTACCTTGAAATTTAGTGAGAGATCATCTTATAATGCTACCGTCAAACAAAGCAAAATAAGATGCATAAAGGATAAACATCACATGTAATCAATATAAGTGATATGATATGGCCATCATCATCTTGTGCTTGTGATCTCCATCTCTGAAGCACCGTCATGATCACCATCGTCACTGGCGCGACACCTTGATCTCCATCGTAGCATCGTTGTCGTCTCGCCAACTATTGCTTCTACGACTATCTCTACCGCTTAGTGATAAAGTAAAGCAATTACAGGGCGATTGCATTGCATACAATAAAGCGACAACCATATGGCTCCTGCCAGTTGCCGATAACTCAGTTACAAAACATGATCATCTCATACAATAAAATATAGCATCATGTCTTGACCATATCACATCACAACATGCCCTGCAAAAACAAGTTAGACGTCCTCTACTTTGTTGTTGCAAGTTTTACGTGGCTGCTACGGGCTGAGCAAGAAGCGTTCTTACCTACGCATCAAAACCACAACGATAGTTCGTCAAGTTAGTGCTGGTTTAACCTTCACAAGGACCGGGCGTAGCCACACTCGGTTCAACTAAAGTTGGAGAAAATGACACCCGCTAGTCACCTGTGTGCAAAGCACGGCGGTAAAACCAGTCTCGTGTAAGCGTAGGCGTAATGTCGGTTCGGGCCGCTTCATCCAACAATACCGCCGAACCAAAGTGTGACATGCTGGTAAGCAGTATGACTTGTATCGCCCACAACTCACTTGTGTTCTACTCGTGCATATAACATCTACGCATAAAACCAGGCTCGGATGCCACTGTTGGGGAACGTAGTAATTTCAAAAAAATTCCTACGCACACGCAGGATCATGGTGATGCATAGCAACGAGAGGGGAGAGTGTGTCCACGTACCCTCGTAGACCGAAAGCGGAAGCGTTAGCACAACGCGGTTGATGTAGTCGTACGTCTTCACGATCCGACCGATCCAAGTACCGAACGCACGGCACCTCCGAGTTTAGCACACGTTCAACTCGATGATGTCCCGTGAGCTCCGATCAAGCGAAGCTTCACAGGAGAGTTTCGTCAGCACGACGGCGTGGTGACGGTGATGATGATGCTACCGACGCAGGGCTTCGCCTAAGCACCGCTACGATATGATCGAGGTGGATTATGGTGGAGGGGGGCACCGCACACGGCTAAGAGATCAATGATCAATTGTTGTGTCTATGGGGTGCCCCCTGGCCACGTATATAAAGGAGTGGAGGAGGGGAGAGGGCCGGCCTAGCTATGGCGCGCCCTGGAGGAGTCCTACTCCCACCGGGAGTAGGATTCCCCCCCTTCCAAGTAGTAGGAGTAGGAGAGAAGGAAGGGGAAGAGAGAAGAGAAGGAAGGAGGGGGCGCAGCCCCGCCCCCTAGTCCAATTCGGACTAGGCCTTGGGGGGGCGCGCGGCCTGCCTCTCTCTCTCCCCTAAAGCCCAATAAGGCCCATATACTTCTTCCCCGTATTCCCGTAACTCCCCGGTACTCCGAAAAATACCCGAACCACTCGGAACCTTTCCGATGTCCGAATATAGTCGTCCAATATATCGATCTTTATGTCTCGACCATTTCGAGACTCCTCGTCATGTCCCCGATCTCATCCGGGACTCTGAACTACCTTCGGTACATCAAAACACATAAACTCTTAATACAAATCGTCACAGAACTTTAAGCGTGCGGACCCTACGGGTTCGAGAACTATGTAGACATGACTGAGACACGTCTCCGGTCAATAACCAATAGTGGAACCTGGATTCTCATATTGGTTCCTACATATTCTACGAAGATCTTTATCGATCAAACCGCATAACAACATACGTTGTTCCCTTTGTCATCGGTATGTTACTTGCGCGAGATTCGATCGTCGGTATCTCAATACCTAGCTCAATCTCGTTACCGGCAAGTCTCTTTACTCGTTCCGTAATACATCATCTCGCAACTAACTCATTAGTTACAATGCTTGCAAGGCTTATAGTGATGTGCATTACCGAGTGGGCCCAGAGATACCTCTCCGACAATCGGAGTGACAAATCCTAATCTTGAAATACGCCAACTCAACAAGTACCTTCGGAGACACCTGTAGAGCACCTTTATAATCACCCAGTTACGTTGTGACGTTTGGTAGCACACAAAGTGTTCCTCCGGTAAACGGGAGTTGCATAATCTCATAGTCATAGGAACATGTATAAGTCATGAAGAAAGCAATAGCAAAGTACTAAACGATCAAGTGCTAAGCTAACGGAATGGATCAAGTCAATCACATCATTCTCCTAATGATGTGATCCCGTTTATCAAATGACAACTTATGTCTATGGTTAGGAAACATAACCATCTTTGATCAATGAGCTAGTCAAGTAGAGGCATACTAGTGACACTCTGTTTGTCTATGTATTCACACATGTATTATGTTTCCGGTTAATACAATTCTAGCATGAATAATAAACATTTATCATGAAATAAGGAAATAAATAATAACTTTATTATTGCCTCTAGGGCATATTTCCTTCAATTACAGGCAGGGTCCTCTTGCCCAAGTTGATCACCACCTACTGGCAACCTGGACGGCCTTCTTCAATATGCGTCAGGAGATCCGAGACCCACTGGTGCATCAACAACTGCAGCAGAATATGGTGGCGCACCTATGGAGGCTCAAGGGCAACGCCTAGCTCGACGTGTGATGACATATGAGTTTTTATTTGTTGAACTATAAAATTTGTATTGAACTATTTGATTTCTATTGATTTTCTGTGATGAACTATGTTATAAAAATAGCTTCTGTTCAATTTGTGCCGAAGCACGCCGAATACGGGCCGAAATTGGTCAATTTGCGCCGATGGTGGGTCAATTTGCGCCAAAAATGGGCTGAAAAGTGGGCCAATTTGCGCCGAAATGGGCCGAAATCGACGCTTGGGGGCGACCTGGGGGCGGCGGCTGGGAACCCAATCGCCCCCATGCCGATTTTTCAGCCGGCGCGCCCCCAGGGCGGCACTATTTCTAGCCCCTGGGGGACCGAACGGCTGGAGATGCTCTTAGAGCATCTCTAGTTGACTCCTTCAAACAGGTTGCGTGCGCCCGACAGCACGTCCGCTGCCATCTGCCGCGCGCGTTTCCTCGCCCCTCTGGACGATGAGCCACTGGCCACCGGTGTGGCGTTGAGGTCGATGGGCATGGGCGCGGGCGCGGGCGTGGAAGGCTCCACCACGCTCACCTCGGGCGAGCACTCCCCGGAGAGTCGGGAAGCCTGCAGGTAGGCCTGCGGGTACACGTGGAAGCCGGGCAAGTCAATGGCGGAACGGCGGCGACCATGTGCTCGGGCGCCAGCTCGATCTACTCGGGGGAGAACGAGGAAGGGAAATGGGCTGCTAGGGTTCGACTGGGGGGTCGCGGAGGACCTTATCCACTCCTCCTCGAGCTACTGTGGCCTCGGTGTCGAGGATCCGACGGCGTGAACGCGGTCGGGTGCACGCGGTGGCGACACGGCGAGGGGAAGATGAAGACTGTAGCTAGCTGGGCCGGGCCAGGCACTTTGCCACAGTTGGGCTGAATGCACTTTGCTCTTCAATCTTTTTCTTTTACTGTTTTTGCTTTTCTGTTTCCCTTTTGTTTCTGTTTTGTAAAATGTTGGGCCATATTTTGAGTTTTGTAAAACATGTGACTTAGCTCAATAAATGCAGTGCAATATTACCTACCACCAAAAATTAGTTTGGGCAAAATATGATTTCATTTGGATTTTTATTAAATGAAAAGGGATCAAAAGGGTGCTGTTTGCTACTGTTCTAGGTTGTTAGAGTTACTTAACTAATTTCATTAATGTTAAACACAATTTTATATTTGCTTCTGAATTATTTGCTATTTAATGAACATTTTAGTTTCTGGTTTGGACAACTTTTATTTTCCACTTGAATTAAATTGAGGTTTGAATTTGGTGTTGAAATGCAACATGATGCAAATGATGACTAGGCACTTGTTAAACTTGCTGACATGGCATGATTAAGAGGTGGTCACTATAGTGGGATGATGGGGATGTTACAAATCTCCTCCACTACAAGAAATCTCGTCCCGAGATTTAAGTGGGGAGGTAAGAGGTGACTTCGGGAGAACGGACCCTTGTAGGGTTAATTATCTGGTGAATAATTGAGGGGATATGGCAGAAGTGTCTTTTGAGTTGAAACTTAAGGAAACATCGAGAGCAAAGTATGGAGGTACAATAATAAGTTTCAAGTGAATAGACAATTGATCGATACCTGAACAGAGTGTGAGTAGGAGGTTCAGAGCATCGGGAATAGAATATCTCTCGGAGGGTGGCTTGCGATAACTCACAAAGCCAAGAGCATATGATACTTCGCAATCAGGGATATACAGGAGAGTCAGGTTCCGATCATGTGGATCTGTGATGAGGATCGCTCGAGAGTAGGGAGAACAGTGACATCATGGTCACTTCAATAAGGCATGTCAGAAGATAGCTTGTCAGCTATGTCGGCAACATCGTCGGTACCAAGGGCGAGGGACGAAGAGAACCATATTCCTGCTTGTTGAACGAGGCGGACCAATCGGCAAGGTTCTCGTCCATCGGTGGTTACCGGAATGTCATCAACCATAGTAACAGGGTCTCTCTGACGAAGTTGTGCACCGGGGTATTTTATAAGCAGGGAGTTATTTCTGCTTACATCATATAGATCACAAGAAAGGTTAAACAAAACAATGGAAAGGAAAATGTGTTTACACACAAGAATTGGGAATATATCCTGTCCAAGGAAAAGCGGAGCATGATATGCATGATGGGACAGCAAGTTCAAAAGCTTTCGAGGAATGACTCATGTTATTACCCATGTAACGGTGCTTGGATAATTGATCGAGAAGCTTTTGGCAATGTGCTTCCAATGTTCTTGTTGATATTCAGAATACCACTATCATGCTTCGAGGTAGCGATAACATAGTGTTTCTAGTAAGGGTTGGATCTGAAGATCACAAGAGACACGAAGGAGCATTTCCAAGATTATCTCGGAACGTAAGGAATGACCAAACATAACCAGGTAGGTGTTGGCAGAGAGTCAAGGATGTCATTGATGATATCACAAGTCATCGAAGAGCAAGGATGGTAATTCTAGCCATGAATTCAATGGACATCTACGAGGGAGCCAAAATACTATCGGTGATCACGACACATTTGTCGAGGAATTTAAAGAGGATAAATTCGATCGGCGATGATATCCAGTCAAAGGGAGGATGAAGCGAAAAGTTATTGAAGTCATAGATACTACACAAGATCGAACCCAAGCTTGTTGTTCGAGTCGAAATGATAAGATGAGGGAGATCGACGTATGCTTCGCTCATCATCGAAAAGTTGTGTTCCGGGAATAAGGACCAGGTAGCACAGTTAAAATTTGGCACGACAAAAATATAATCGATCAGGCTAGGAATGATGTGATGGGGTATTCGACTCCCCAGCAACAAAGTACTAGGAGTGCTGAATCACCGAGCGGAATCGATTCATTGTTCGGTGGTCTCGGTTGAAGACAACCCAGAACTCATGGAGTGACTATGTCAGGGAAAGGTATCACTCCATTGGAAAAATTCATAGGATGTAGTACAATAGGATGATATCCTCGAGATAGCAGGGGGGTAATGCTCGAGGTAGTTCAGTATAGAGGTTGGACGGGTATATCGATCCGCAGAAGACAAGTGCTTTGGCTTGTCCGCGAAATGGTATCAAAGAAGAATAATCATGGTCGGAACCACGATTGCAAAGGATCAATTCATAGATACAAGATAAACTTATTCCAAAGAAATAATTATTTTTACGGGCAGCTTCCATGATAAGTTCTGCATCGGGTCCATGGGCATGAACACAAAGGTTCAAGGTCGACTCCCACTTCTTCAATGCATCACCTTTCATTCACTACTCTTATAAAAATGATTTTAGTATGAAAACCTACTTGGTGAATTACCGGGGATGTATGACCCGTGAAAACTTTTCGGGTTCACACAGATTAAGGAAGGCATAGGTTCAACCCGTAGGGGTATCTTAGGAACATATACCTCGAACTTCAGGAGTATTTAACACAAGCTCGACAGCAGAGCATGGTTGACAAAAGGAGAGGATACAATTTTATCAAAGGCATTTTGTATCAGGGAAAATAACTCACAAGATTTTTTTTGGATATGAAGGACACTGTCGGGTATCAACCCAACAATGGATCAGTTGGTTGGCAAAGGATCTGATGTGAGTATCGGTTCTCAATAAGAAGAAGGAAAGAATGCTAAGGCATCAGATTATAGAAACATCGGAATACCCGATGTTTAGGTACAAAGGAGTTATGGTTCAGAAATGAAGGATCAAAAGCAAAAGCTCTGACCAAAATTGAGTAGGTTGAATAGATCTTCAGTGTTCCGTCTTGCAGAGATCTCCACCCATGGTTACGGGACATGTCCTGGTCAGTAGTCAGTCCCAAGTCAATAAGGAGAAGGAACACACTACCTTTCCGTGCCATGCAAGCTGGGATGATATACAGTCGGCAAGAAGTAGAGAATGCTTCAGTGCCAAAGGCAATGTCAACGGGGAAGGAACCGATGAGGTTCTTAGAATAGAAAGGAATCGGTCGGATAACTGTCCACAAAAGGAATCAAGTGATCCGTGAGAACTAACGGGGTAAGGTTTTAACAACTTGTTCCACCTGAGAGTCCTCCGAGAAGGACGGGGGCAAGTACATCGAATTAAGGAAGCACTTGATCAACCCAAGTATAAGATTCAGAGGGTTCGCGATTTCCGAAGCCAGGAGTGGCAATTAGTTCACCTGGGCAAAGGGACAAGGGATTTGCACATGCTTAGTTGGACAATCAGTCAATGCTTGATTGGCCGAGAACCAGATCATGTCCGGAATGGTAACTGAGCTGGTAGAAAAATTTCTAAGAATCGGCGGATGATAGGGACTATTCTCATTCATATTGAATCAATTGATTCGGAACGACAATGACAAAGAATGCTAATGAATATTGCGAGACATATGGATTTAACCATAATGCAGACAGTTAAGACTTTCGGGAGCACTAGGTTGCAGAGGATCTTCGGGAGATCAAATTGTACTTCAAAGAATTTTGTGAGACATATGAACAACTGGGAATGCACGGATCCCCGGCAAAGGTAAGGAATTAACCGTAGTGCGAAAGAAGCTGCACGGTAGTAGGCTCAAAGGATTCCCGGATTATCGAGAAGTATTACGGGGTATCTCGCACATAACGGAGTAACTGGGATTCAAGCTACAAACAACAAGGATGGTTAGTTATCCACGGAGGTTTGTCGGTGATCAAGAACTGCAAAGCAGTGCACAGGGTCTCGGTTAATGTCGAGGAGTATCTTCAGAATCTTCTGATGAAGCAGACGGTCATGTGTAGTGAAAGGGGCTCTCCGGGAGGAAGTGGTTACGAGATCCTAATGCCAGAGTTAGCAAAATCATTTAACCCGAATAGAAGAGTGATTAGAGTCCCAGAGTAGAGACGAGGAATAAAAGATCCTAATACCACCCAGTTGGCAACGTGGGCCCGTAAGCCACACAGCCAAGTTAGTAAAACAGTTTTCGACCACTAGACTCAACTTTGGCCAAGGAGTTGGAAAGGGGGATTCCTAGAGGCAGTCGGCTCTGATACCAACCTGTGACGACCCCGGCTTAATCGTGCACTAACCATACACGCAAATGCACACGATTAAGCCTAATGACTCACTTGAAGATATCACAACACAACTCTAAAACATAAATAAAGTCATACAAGCTTTATATTACAAGCCAGGGCCTCGAGGGCTCGAATACATAGCTCGATGGCATACAAGTGTCAGCGGAAGCATCAGATATCTGGGTACAGATATATTACAGAAATGAAGATAAGCCTTTAGAAGGCGGGGCAAAATAAAATACTACGATCGAAAGGCGTAGGCCTCCTGCCTAGGACCCTCTGAATCCTACTCCTGGTCGTCGATCGGCTCCTCGTAGTAGTACTCGCCGGGAGAGTAGTAGTAGTAGTAGTAGCTGTAGTCGTCGACGGGGGAAGCTACCTCAGGGGCTCCGTCATCTGGCGGCGACATACGGATATGGGGAGAAAAAGAAAGTAAAGCAAACGTGAGTACTCATCCGAAGTACTCAGCAAGCAAGGATCTACACTACATATGCAACATTTTCAAAGGAGGGCTGTATATGTGGACTGGGCTGCAGAAATGCCAGAATAGAAGGGAAGGCCTAGTCCTATCGAAGACTAGCATCTTCAAGCATCTTCATCAGTCTTGCAGCATAAGGAGAGTGCAGAATAACATAATGTAAAGTAGTAGTAGTGTCATCAACATCAGCCAGAGATCCTTCCTCGACTCCCTGCGAGAAAGCAATCCCAGAGCCATACTATTCATTTCATCTCAAGTCCATAGTTCTAGTTGTACCGATCGGGATACAACTCCGAGTGTCCGTTACCGTAGGACAGGCTATCGATAGATTAGTTCTTCCCTGCAGGGGTGCACCAACTTACCCACCACGCTTGCTTAACTCCGGCCGGACACACTTTTCTGGGTCATGCCCGGCCTCGGCTAAGCAACACACCGCAACCCGACCAAATACTTAATAGAGAGGTCAGCACGCCGGACTAACCTATGCCCCCAGGGGTCTTGGGCCATCGCCCCGGACGCTCCTGCACGTTGCGTACACCGCCGATGAGTTGACCTAGCAACCCCTTATACAAGTGCGGTTGCGTTCCCAGTCCAACCCGGTGTGTGCCGCTCAGTTGCTGACGTCTATTAAGCTTCGGCTGAAGTATACGACGCAGAACGCCCATACTATGCCCACGTGATGGTTAGTGCTATCAGGCTAGAGGCCCCTCAGATCAAATATCCAAACCGTTTAGTGGTTTAGGAGCGCGCGGTAAAGAGCAGAGACTCACGATCGATGTGACCCCGTCGCCCCGTCTCGAGGACTGGCGGCAAGGGCTAAGAATGCCCGACCACGCCTCGTAGTTATCTCGCGGGCACCTCTCAGGTCAACCCGACTCCACATCACTTCGCATTCATGCTCGCGCGGGTACCCCTCAGGGCCGACCCGTCTTTAGTATCATGGTTCAGTGTTCAGTCATAGTAACCAAAGTCTCCGTGTGTCTGACACCAAGGGGGAACCCTGAGGAATCACCCCCGATGGAATCCCACTCTATGCTATCATCAAGGTGAACGAAGGAGGAATCACCCTCGAGGTCCACACTTGAGGTGTTGCATGACGGTGTCGGTATCGGGGGTGGTGTAGGAGGAATCACCCTCACTTACCACGACCGATTAACTAACCTACAAGGTTATCATCAGAAGTGCTGACGAGGTATCACCCTCGGCACTCGATAGTAACCCAGTAGTGTCGAGCAATTTAAGGGGGAAGTGACGTGCGGTGCCAGGGTCTGATCTTCGATCCCGTTGCTCGGGTCTTCTGAGAGTCCAGCGGGCAGTCGGGACAAGTGGGTCTCTGATAGGGCTCTATCCATCCTATACTAAACAGTTTAGGATAGCAGGCAGGTATCAATAGTAGGCTACAATAAATAGGCTATGCAATAGAAGTAGGATAACAGTAGCAGCAGTATCTTCTAATGCAAGCATAAGAGGGAAGAGAGTGGGCGATATCGGAATGCTCAAAATGGGGGTGCTTGCCTGTCTGCTCGACGGCAAGGGCAAGGTCGTCAACTGTGTCGTCGGGCTCCTGAGCAGCGTCGACCTCGGGAGCTACGTCGACATCGGGGTCTACTGAGAGAGAAGAGGGGGGAGGAAACAAGTAAATACACAACAACGATGCAATACAGGGCATGCTATGACTATGATGCAGTGCATGGTTGCCTGAAGTATGTCTAAGTCATTTTTAGTTATTTTAGGATTAAGGTGGGATTTATTTACCGGTGACTATGCACTATTCATCTATCGGAATCGGATTTGGAGTTACGAGTTCTTCTACATAGGGGGTTCCGACAAAGAAACAGACGACACGATCAGATTCGTCTCGTCGTTCTGAGCAAGTTTCATGTTTTAAGTTTTTTGATCTGAGCTACGGTTTAAAAGTTATGAATTTTCAAAGTTTAAATGATTTTCTGGAATTATTTTATTTACAGAAAATGATATATGACGTCAGCATGATGTCATGCTGACCTCAGCAGTCAACGACGAGGCTTGACCAGTCAACGGTGTCCCACTGGACCCACCAGTCAGTGACTGGACTTGTCCAGTCAGCTGGTTGACCAGTCAACTGGGTCCAGTTGGACCCAGTGGTCAGTCTGTGATTAGTTTTAACAGTATTTAGTTTAACCTAATTAATCTAGTTAGCTCGCGGGCCCAGTCTGTCAGTGTCACAGTAGTTAATAGGTTAGTTTAATTTAATCCTAATTGCTACAGTGTTAGGGCCCGCATGTCAGTGGGGTTAGGCTGTGGGTTAGTCACTAATGACCCTGACGGGTGGGACCCGCCTGGGTTTAAATGGCGACGCGCGCCGGAGCTACTCTGGCGAGCAACAGAGAGGCCGGCGCGGCTCGGGTTCGTCGCACATGCGACCATATCGACGGCGGTTTGCGGCTACGGATAGCTGGCGATGCGACACATCCAGCGAAGTAAGCGGCGGCAGCTAGGGGTGGCTGGAGCTACGGCTGCGCTCGAGCTCGGCGGTTGCCGGAGCTCGGCCTTGCGGCCAACGGCGCCGGAGCTCGAAACCGAGCTCGGGCTAAGGGGAAAAAGGTGCACGCGTGCTCACCGAGATGGATGCCGAGCTCGAAGTGACGCGAGAAGGTCAGAGTCGAGGGGATCGACGGCGTGGTGGTGGTGGCTGAGGCGGGGAAGATCGATGCGGCGGTGTCGATGAGGCGGCTCTGCTCCATCCGGTGGGACGAGGAGACATGGACGACAACGGCGGAGCGTCCGAACGTACATCAAAGGCGCGGGAGGCACGTCGGCCATGTCAATGGCGGAACGGCGGCGACCATGTGCTCGGGCGTGAGCTCGATCTACTAGGGGGAGAACGAGGAAGGGAAATGGGCTGCTAGGGTTTGACTGGGGGGTCGCGGAGGACCTTATCCACTCCTCCTCGAACTACTGTGGCCTCGGTGTCGAGGATCCGATGGCGTGAACGCGGTCGAGTGCACGCGGTGGCGACACGGCGAGGGGAAGATGAAGACTGTAGCTAGCTGGGCCGGGCCAGACACTTTGACACAGTTGGGCTGAATGCACAGTGCTCTTCAATCTTTTTCTTTTACTGTTTTTGCTTTTCTGTTTCCCTTTTGTTTCTGTTTTGTAAAATGTTGGGCCATATTTTGAGTTTTGTAAAACATGTGACTTAGCTCAATAAATGCAGTGCAATATTACCTACCACCAAAAATTAGTTTGGGCAAAATATGATTTCATTTGGATTTTTATTAAATGAAAAGGGATCAAAAGGGTGTTGTTTGCTACTGTTCTAGGTTGTTAGAGTTACTTAACTAATTTCATTAATGTTGACCACAATTTTATATTTGCTTCTGAATTATTTGCTATTTAATGAACATTTTAGTTTCTGGTTTGGACAACTTTTATTTTCCACTTGAATTAAATTGAGGTTTGAATTTGGTGTTGAAATGCAACATGATGCAAATGATGACTAGGCACTTGTTAAACTTGCTGACATGGCATGATTAAGAGTTGGTCACTGTAGTGGGATGATGGGGATGTTACAGCGCGCGCGGGCGGGAGGGTTTTGGGGGAAATGGAGGGAAATGGTGGAGGCTGCCACCAACCAGCGGGCCAGAGGGAGGAGTAGGCGGGCGAGCGCGCGCGTCCGTCTCGTGTCCGCGTCATCGCCCATGATGTTTTCTCAATAACCGTTTGCAATAAAAAACCCAATTAGCAGGCTAATTGGCCATTAGCAGGCTAATTATCCTATTATTAATAATCCATTTATTAATCTAATTGACATTTCATATTAAGCACTAAATATATTTCATTTTCATATTAAGGAAGCAGGCTTTCATAATTGAAATACATCAGAGTACAACATCATATACCTTCAGCACTCAGCTACCCCATTACACAACTGCACCAGCACCAAGTTTCACATGCAACATATATAACCTTTCGAAATTAGCATCATAGACGGTACATAGACAGATGAATCTCATCTGGAAAACTGCTGAAGCGGAAGGCGAATATTGAGCCTTCATTGATGTTGAAGGTCTTTGCAACTTTAGGCCAGTGCCTGTGGATGATTGACTGTCCATCCTTCGTCATCTTCAGGAACACTTCAATATTGAACCGTGGGTGTTGTATGAATACCTTCCTCGCCTCCTGACCATACAGGTGGTTTGAGAGGTAATCATCAGTGAACTGCTTTGGAAAGGCCTAAAAACAAGGATGTGCATAAATATCTTCTCTATATTGGAAATGGGGCAAAGGAATAAAAAAGGCAAGGTATAATAGTTAGTACCATCCTGTAGTGAACTGATGTCTTCTTCATTGTGCAGACAAAGATCTTGTTGTTTTTTATTGCCAATTTCTTTATCCTAACAATCCTTTTGAGTTTCTTGACTTGACTGATATTCATGGACAACTCATTTCCCCATATGCAAAAAGGGTCGAACAGTGGGTCAAAACCTCTGACAGCAGGACCTACATGTGCAAGACCAAATTGTTAAAAACCTAAATATTAGAATGGTTCCTGCAATTGCACAATAATGTGCTATTAGACAAAGGATCATGCATGTGCAAACCTCGATTGTAAACCTCAGTGCTTCCCATTGTTTCCCTGCAACACATATAAGGTAGTTAGTGATCAGGTTAAGTGAGGGTTCGCATGCTATCAGTAAAATATGTTGATGAAAAATAAGCACATTGCAGATTCATCAGATTAATTCAAGCCACATGGAAAACCCATTTATCCAAACCAAGCATGATTAAGAACTAGGAAATATAGCAATTGTATATGTTTCTCATGTATTAAGTGCAGCCAAATTCAATTTATTCCTCACATGCACAACAATACAAAATTCGACCCACGACAACTGGACATCGCATTGCAGAATTGAACCAAGCAATTAACTAAACACCACAACGAATGAACCAAACATTAACTGAGCACCACATTGCACAATATAACATACTCCTAATAGAAGATCAGACAGTTAACCAAACCAAGCATGCTTAACAACTTGGAAATATAGCAATTGTATTTGTTTCTCATGTATTTAGTACAGCCAAATTTGATTTATTTCTCACATGGTATACAATAACAGAATGCACCCACAACAATTGAACATCGCATTGCAGAATTGAACCAAACAGTTAACTAAACACCACAACAAATGAACCAAACATTAACTGAGCACCACATTGCACAATGTATAACATACTAGAAGATCAGATAGTTAACCAAACCAAGCATGCTTGACAACTTGGAAATATAGCAATTGTATTTTTTTTCTCAAGTATTTTGTACAGATAAATTCGATTTATTTCTCACATGGAAGGCAATACAAAATTGCACCCTGTAGAATTGAACATCACATTTGCAGAATTTAACCAAACAGTTAACTGAAGACGACAACTAATTAAACAAACAGTTAATAAGTGAGCACCACATTGCACAACATATAGAACATATACACTACAGCAATAGATTGCATGGTAAAAGTAGATAGGACAATTCACTAGAATTGGTTAAGGAAAGGCATGAGCAGC
Source organism: Thinopyrum elongatum (assembly GCA_011799875.1). Classification (NCBI taxonomy): domain Eukaryota; kingdom Viridiplantae; phylum Streptophyta; class Magnoliopsida; order Poales; family Poaceae; genus Thinopyrum; species Thinopyrum elongatum. The sequence goes on from CM022303.1 coordinate 180,932,113, forward strand.
ACATGCAACGGGTAAACCGAGCATGCTTAACTGGCGTAGCTAGCAAACTGAACATAAGTCCCTGTAGTGAGCTAATAAGACAAACTACTCCTCATCGTCGGAGATATCGATGATGATTGGCTCCTTGGACATGGAAGAGGGCGAGGCCTCCACATCGTGGGTGCCCTTGTCGTAGTGGTGAGTTGCCTGAGCCGCTCTGGGCACCAACCTGCTGGCTCTCGAGTTGAGGTAAGCACGGGCACACTGAGAAAACACCTCGTAGTCTTTATCGAAGGAACCGACGGTGGCCTCAAGAAAACGCCATGAACTGTCATTTAAAGCAGCCAACCGCATCACGGCGTCAGCGCGCGAGGCGTCGACGGTGGCCTCGACAGCGAGGTGCTCCTCCAAGATCTGGGGGTCGGCACGAATGGCAGCCATCGCGACCTCATCCACGCGTGCGGCCATGATTTGCTTCTCCGCTGCCAAATGCTCCTTGAGCTCCTGGCTATACTGCATGCACCATGGCATAGGGCGGCGCTTATTTGGGGGAGGGGTCGGTGATTTGGGTGGAAGGTGTCGCGCCGACGGTCGGGGCATGTGGGGTGTGGAAGGAGGAGGAGGATGGGGGTCGGGTGTGGATTACCTGCCTGGATTGACGAGGCGGAGTAGCGTGAAGGAGGGTCGCCGATGAGGAGGCGGCGCTGCAAGCAAGGAGTGAAGGTTTAAACTTGGAAAGGAAGGCGGAATCAGGGGAAATGTGGCTTTTGGTAAGGGGGAGGGGGCGGGGAGGTAGATATTTCCATGGAAGCCGAAAATTTGGATCGGTCCAGCGAAAAAACTGGCGCGCAAAGTGTCATCGGACACGGACCCTTATTCAGCACTCTGTATGATATGTGAACATCATAAATGATTCATATAGCTTAACCCGTGTGTGATGAGTTTGAACGTGCAAATTTTGGTTCGAATTTCCCTGGTTACAGTGGTCTTCCACGTCATTGCATAATTTGGGTACACAAAGGAGACTACAGCACACCCACACTTCTTAATCAAGTAAGTTCAGCAATTAAATAGAGCTAGCTGACCTAAACATTACTCAAACAAATTAAAGACCGGCGCACTTAATTAAACAAAACAAAAAGTACTACTACGGCTGGTGCTCGTCGATCTCCGCCGCCTCCTCCATGTCCAGCTCGCGCTTGACGATCTCTTGGGGAAGGGGCTCCATGGCATCCATCGCACCATACTCGGCAAGCATCTCGCCATCCGCATCTGCCATCTCTTTCGAAAAGGCTGCCACGAGCTGGGCGTGGGCGGCCGCGATCTGGGCTTGGACGGGCTCCGTCGTGGCAAGGTATGCCGCAGAGGAACGGACGGCTGCTCGAGCGCCCTCGGCGATTGCCAACTCTTCGGCCGTGGGTTGCCGACCATTGTCGGAGAAGCTTCGTTTGATTTGTGCGGTGACCGCCATGAGCTGGGCGTGGGTGGGCTCGACATGGTCGTGGGCGGCCTCCATCAAGGCTAAGGCCGCCGCTGCGGAACGGACAGCTGCTGTGCCGCTCTCGCCAGTTGCTATCCCCGAGGCAGATGTTGCGGCCGCCACCTGAGAAGCAACAGCGGCCGTTTGGGCTGCCTTGGCCGCCCGGTCGCAGATTGCGGTCGTGCTTATGCAGCTTGTTAGCACGCGCATGGTGGCTGCGGCCGCGCTCTCGCTGGAGTGGGCCACCGAAGTTGCCCTCACGACGCGGGTCCACGTCCCCGTCTTTCACCGGCGACGATTGAACAGTGAAATGATATTTGGGGATCGAGCTAGTGTGCTTGATACGCCGGCTGTGGACTGTAGCCGAAGCACCTTCTCGCGTAAGCCATAGGCGTACTATACTCTGACGGTGCTCCATGATATTTTGTACTGCATCTCACACGGTTGGTGATAATAAACTGTGTGCGATCTACTTGTTTTTCATCTTGATTTGAATTACATAATGGGGTCACAGCGGCAAAGGAGGGTGTTTGAATTGCTAGAACTTTTATCTGCAGTGAACATGCAACTATAGGTGTGTCGTCAAAAAATTGGAATTATTCAGCGCTCGTTTGGACATTTTTATACATTAACTTGGTTTTCTAGCTATTTCAGGTGCACAACTCAAAATTGAACTACATGCACATGCTCCGGTGCACCAAAATGTGTTGTAAAATCATATATGTGTCCATGGGTTTATGCTTATGTCCCATGCAAGAAATGTGGATGAATTTCCAACACCCGCATCGTGGCTCTCCGGCAAACGTTGAGGTACTTGCTTTTGTAATTCTAGTAAATCCAAAACCCGTTTGAAATTCATGAACCTTGGCATGCTATCATGGAATGGCATCAACATGCTGGGGTAAAAATATTGTCCCATTTGGGGCAGGTTATGGTATAAGCTTCTCACAAACCAGAGCTTCTCACAAGAAGCCTCATGGTTCCGTTAGGGAAACGTGTCACCTTTGTGGAGAAAACGATATTCGTCGCCTCTTCTTGTTTTCAATTTTTTTTCTGGTGTCAACATAGAACAACAGGAGTGTCGTGTTAAATTTTGGAAATTTTCGGGGATCGTTTGGATATTTTATATGTTAACTGAGTTTTCTAGGCATTTATGTGCATAATTCAAAATTGAACTACATGCACATGCTCCAGTGCATAAAAATGGGTTGAAAAATCAAATGTGTGTCCTTGGTTGCAAGCTTAGGTCACATGCAAGAAATGAGAATGAATGTCAAACACCTTGACACTGTCGCTCGGCCGCTAACATTGAGATACATGGGTTTAAAATTCTAGTAAATCAAAAACTTGTCTGAAATTCATGAAACTTGACATGATATCATGGAACGGCATCGACATGCCGTGGTAAAAAGATTGTCCCATTTGGGGAAGGTTTGGGTATAAGCTTCTCGCAAACCAGAGCTTCTCACAATAAGCCTGATGGTTTCAGTAGAGAACGTGCCACCTTGGGGGACGAAACGATATCCATTGCCTCTTCTTAGTTTCAAAAATTTTCTCATGACAACATAGAACAACAGGAGTGTTGTATCAATTTTGGGATTTTTCGGGGTTCGCTTGGAAATTTTTATACATTAACTGAGTTTTCTATGCATTTATGTGCATAATTCAAATTTGAACTACATGCACATGCTCCAGTGCATATAAATGGGTTCAAAATTGAAATGTGTGTCCTTGGTTGCATGCTTAAGTCCCATGCAATAAATGAGAATGAATGTCAAACACCTTGCCACCATCGCTCGGCCGCTAACATTAAGATACATGGTTTTTAAATTCTAGTAAATCGAAAACACGTCTGAAATTTATGAAACTTGACATGCTAGCATGGAACGACATCAACATGCCGTGGTAAAAATATTGTCCCATTTGGGGCAGGTTGGGGTATAAGCTTCTCACAACAAGCCTCATGGTTACGGTAGGGAACGTTTCACCTTTCTGGACGAAACAATATCTGTTGTCTCTTCTTGATTTCAATTTTTTTCTAGTGTCAACATAGAACACAGGAGTGTTGTGTTAAATTTAGGAATTTTTCGGGGTTCGTTTGGACATTTTTATACATTAACTGAGTTTTCTATGCATTTATGTGCATAATTCAAATTTGAACTATAGGCACATGCTCCAGTGCATGTAAATTGGTTGAAAAATCAAATCTATGTCCTTGGTTGCATGCTTAGGTCCCATGCAAGAAATGAGAATGAATGTCAAACACCTTGCCACCGTTGCTCGGCCGCAAACATTGAGATACATGGTTTTTTTAAATTCTAGTAAATCCAAAACTCGTTTGTAGTTCATGAAACTTGATATGCTATCATGGAGCGGCATCAACATGCTGTGGTAAAAATTTTGTCCCATTTGGGGCATGTTTGGGTATAAGCTTCTCCCAAACCAGAGCTTCTCACAACAAGCCTGATGGTTTTGGTAGGGAACGTGCCACCTTTGGGGACGAAACGATATTCGTTGCCTCTTCTTGCTTTCAAAATTTTTCTAGTGTCAACATAGAACAATAGAAGTGTTGTGTCAATTTTTCAGATTTTTCGGGGTTCGCTTGGACATTTTTATACATTAACTGGGTTTTCTAGGCATTTTATGTGCATAATTCAAATTTGAACTACATGCACAAGCTCCAGTGCAGAAAAATGGGTTGACATATCAAATGTGTGTCTTTGGGTGCATGCTTAGGTCCCATGCAAGAAATGGGAATGAATTTCAAACACCAGGGCACTGTTGATTGCCGGCAAAACATTGAGATACTTTGTTTTTAAATTCTAGTAAATCCAAAACTCGTCTGAAATTCATGAAACTTGGCATGCTATCATGGAATGGCACCCGACATGCTGTGGTATTTTTCGTGTCCATTTTGAGAGAAGGCGCACTCGAATAACAGCCAACAAAGGCATTTTGAAACAAATAGCTGCCACTTTAACATCTCAAACGTTTGTATAATTTAAATCGTGTGCGTTCTATTAACCATTCATGTGACACCACGTGTCTCTCTTTTAATGGCTGATACGAACATGATGTCGTTGATTGTTGAAGCTACTAAAGTTGAACCGGTTAAGGGGTTGAGCAGTGAATTATTTACTGGAACGGTTGATTATGTTCAGAGTCGTTCTACAGAGGCTCGAAAAGAGAAACAGGTTATGGTCCAACGTAAAGTGCATCAAGGCAAAGATGGAAGAATATGTGAGGTTTGTGGACCTAGAATTGCTAAAGTTATATTGCAATACGTTTTATCTTATGTGCAGCCGGAACACAAAGATAATTTACACCATGCTAGTGACATACAAAAATTATGGCGTCGAGGCAGAAAAACGGCGCGAGAGGTGCACCAAATATACGACAAAAGATAGTGCCACATCAACCATGAGGAACCGGAGCCTGCTGAGGTGAAATCGACGTTCCGCACACCTCCAAATTTGATACGGATCGGCTCCATTGTTCTTAGTTTGCATGGAAAGAAATCACGTTGCATGCAAGGTAGTAGTTAGCTAGTATCTTGGGAGTCCACGTCCAAATAAAAAAGAAGGAGATAATATCCTTTTAAGTTTGTAGTCCACTAGTTTGACACGTAGGAGTACGTGAGTTGGCTTCTGTTAGAATTTGATCATTAGAATATTGGTTTTCCTTTTAGAGTCCAGATATTTCATGATTTCGGTTTAGGCGTACATGAGGTAAGCCAGATAAAAGGCTAGCTTCGGTCAACGTAAAGGACATATTTGTTTTTGCGTGAGTTTATGAGAAATACAGAAAACGCCCGAGTCCGGGGCGACCATATCATGTGTGTTCTGTGTGATTTTCCATGAGGGGAATTTACTAGCGACGGAGGGTTGATGATCACATCGACGCCTACGTGCTGATCCAACTGGGTCTTTATCTTTGTTCGTGTATTTTCGTGCACGGGTGAAAATTATTATTGGAGGTTTTGAGGAGGAACACGGGGAAAGAACTGCTGATCTTGCATCGCCGTGAAAGGTCGGGCCATCTAAGCGCACGAATTAGCATCTCGCCATTCATGTTACATCAATGGCCATAGGAGGTGCCGTGCGGACAGCTGCTTGACTGAACGGGAGGCGTGCGAGCGCAGTCCGGTGCGTAGGCTGACCGAGAGGCGTGCAACCTGTCCTCCAATGCGCAGGCTCACCAGGAAGCGTGCAAGCTGTACGCTGTGTAGGCTCACTGGGAAGCGAGACCTTTGACTTCCATGGCCGCCCGCCTTGCTCGCATCCTCTCCATTAATGGCGCCCGAGCCGCAGTTTAATACGGGCGGCCTTACTGTTCGCCTCCCATTCCCCTCCCTCCCACACACCTCCACCAACGCCGTGGCGCAGAAGGATCATCTCCCCACTAGTCCTCCAGTTTGGTGAAGTCGACTCCGAGCCGGAGGAGATAGAAAATAAGGAGGAATGGGGCCTCATGGACATGGCCCTAAACGAGCTGGCCGCGGCGGTTGATGCCCCCGCGCCCGTCCTAGCTCCCATCCCTGTGCCCGCGCCAGCGACCATCCTTGTAGCATTGACGGGCTGGTCGCCAAGCACTATTGCAGAGCTGGAAGCCGCTGGAGTCAACGAGGTCTCCGCAGACCCGCGCGAGCTCGTGTACATGCCAGTGCAGCGCCCGTGCCCGTGCCCGTGCGCGCCCATGCACCCACCACAGCGCCGGTCTCCGTGCGTTTGCCTGCACCCGCTGCGCCCGTGCCCGTGTGCACGCCCCCCTTAGCGGCATGGGATGCCGCCATCGACCGCTACCTCGCAGCGCCGCGAGTTGACATCCTCCCGCGCCCCGCCCGTTGATCGCTCGACGACATGATGTTTGATTTCCAAGTGAAGAACATTCTGTGCTGCCTTGAAGACTTCAACAACGGCGTCCCGGAGGACGACAACGACAACGCCGGCGCGGCACGCCACCTCCGCCTCTGCTGGAATTAGTTTTTTTTAGGTTTAATACTGTATCAGTGTATCTCGATCATATGAATATATATTCGCAGTGTGACAGAATGAAAGATATGATTTGAACAAACTTGCATTTTTCTCTCTGAATGTACAGACTTATCAAATGATTTTCTTTAAAAACAAAGTAAATGGTTTTTAAATATAAAACACTCATCACAAACGTTTTAGGTAGAACACCCGTATGCAAACCGACAGCTTCCCCAGGAAGCCAAGGGAAAATGTGCCGAGCAGGATTTGTGCAGCTCTTGATCGCAAACGTTTTTGATAGAACACCCGTATGCAAAGTGAGAGCTATGGTCTTCCCCAGTAAGCCAAGGGAAAATTCGCAGCGCATGATTTGTGCATCTCTTCAACACAAATGGTTTAGATTGAATATGGTATGCAAAGCCAGACTTCGACGCTAAGCCAAGAGAAAATGTGCCGGGCAGGATTTGTACATCCCTTCAACGCAAACGGTTGTTTTGGATGACCCGTGTGCAATCACGTACAGACAATTTGGTAAGATTTGCATCTGTCATATTGGGTATATTGCCATTTGTCAAACTGGAAAGATTGACATTTGTTAATCTAGTAACATTGCCATTTGTCAACCTTGTAACAATGCCATTTGTCAAAATATCACTACAAAAAAAAATACACTTTCATGATGATACATGTTTGTCACAGTAGGTCACATTTTCTGTCATGCATGTACATCCATGACGATTTTATGACAGAATCAAGATAGTCATACATGTGCTGTCGTAGAAGTGTTCCATGACATTACCAAAATTATCATCACGGAAGTGTCCACTTCCATGACGATAAATCGCGCGTCATAGAAGTGCTTTCGTCAAGGGTAACCGACACCTGGCATCCACCGTAACGGGTCGCCATTAAGCTATCGGGTCCGGTTTTGGATCCAATAACCCGCTAACAGCCACGACCAATGGTGATTTTCCACGTGTAAAATTCTCATTTGCCGACGGAACCACGTATCAGCTTCGCGTTGGCACAGATGTCACTCATCCAATGGGCGAGATGCGCCTATGATATGTTGACACGTGGACCGGCCCAGAAGTGGCCCATAAAGATTAAATAGGCCAGCCTAGCTAAAGGCCCACAAGATTTTGCAGACCATAATGGGCCGGCCCACCTAAAGGCCCACAAGATTTTGAAGACACTAGTGGGCCGGCCCATTAATAGGCTGCCATGTTTTGGGCCAAATGCCGGCCCATATTTGATCCGGTCCATTAACACCCTGCCACGTTCTGGGCCTAATAAGGGCCCATATGAGATCTGGCCCGTTAATAGCCTACCATGTTCTGGGCCATATTACGGCCCATATCTGATCCGGTCCTTTAAGAGCCTTTCATTCTTTGGGCTAAATTATGGCCCATATCAGATTCGGCCCGTCAACTGGACGCTGTGCTTTTGGGCCCGATTAGGATTTCTGTTTGCTAAAGGCCCATTTAATAGTACGACCTGATATTAGTTTCGGCCTATTAACGGCCCGTTTAACATTTCGGCCCTATATTTATTTCGGCCTGTTAAAAGCCCGTCATATAGTTGGGCCTAATTATGGCCCGCTTTGCATCCGGCCTGCTCACAACCGATAACCTGATTGGGCCAAACAAGGACCGAGACAATTTCGGCCTGTTAACGGCCCGTGATGTGATTGGCACAATCATGGGCCGGGGTCTATTTCGGCCTGCTGTCGGCCCGTGAGCTATTCGACACGTTTCAGGCCAAAACTACTTTTCAGCCTACTAAAAGCCCATTGAATTTTCTTGCCAAAATAGGGCCGGTGATTTACTCGGCCTATTAAAAGCCCAAAACTACTAGTGGGCCAGTTTACATTTAGGCCTGTTAACGGACCAAGATGACTGGGCCCATGATGCGGCCCATATATAGTGATTTGCATGACGGCCTGATTATGTACCGTAATTTTACGATTTGGCCGGTTTACTTTTCATGGAGCGAAGACAGGATATATATACAATAAAATAACTGCAGCATCATGAATAAGAAAAAACCTAGACTATACAATAAAGAAATTACGGCATATTACATCCACTGGGCATCAAAGTTCGCCACTATGATAATAAAGCACAAGCAGATAGCAGATTACATACACTGGGCATCAAAGATCACCACCAGTGCAAATAAACACGCCGACAAAATAATATACAAAACCGACAACACTTCAATAGAGTTCAAGAAAGGTTAGCCCTGCTCGGGAGCTGCAGCGCAAGCAGCTGAGCAAGCTGATGAGACTGCGCTTGTTTGACGCTTATATCCTCCTCACTCTGAAAGAGAAACAAGCAGACAGATGACAGGTTTTGCACATATAAGTATCAGTGCTGACAATTCATCACATTTCTTATTGGCGAATAAAGAGACACAGTTTAAAATAGCATTAACACAATATGGTATTGTTCAGGTTAAGACATGGCAGGAAATGACATTGTGAAGGAGTTGGCAGCTTCACGACACCACTGGGTTACAGATCAAGAACTCATAAGTATCAATGGTTAGTGTGCTGTCAATTTATCCCATTTCAGATTGGCAAATAAAGAGACGGTTTAAATAATAGTAGAATGATATGCATGACATTGTTCATAGTTAAGACATTGCAGAATATGACATTGTGCTGTAGTGGGTTGTTTCACCAGACCACTGGATTACGGATTAAGAACAGAAGCATACCTGTAGTGCAAAAGAAGATCACTTGCTCTGTATAGTTTAATTTACATGGTATGAAGAAGGAACTTGGTTGTACAACTGAAAACTTAAATTGAGAAGGACAAACTTTTGTTTATGAACTTCATAATAAACTTTAAACATGCAATTTGATGCAAACACCAAAAATAAACAGCTGTTGCAGTCATGCCTAACCAAATATACACAACAAAGTTTGAAGGCTTGAGAAGGACAAACTTACATTAGTGGTGAAGACCGGCTCTATAAAGCCCTTGTCCATGTTGATGGGGGGGGGGGCAATTCAAGAAGTTTACCACAGAATCTTCTTCATAAGCATTGCCTTTATTCTACATTTTGTTAAGAAGAAATATAGATGTGATAATATAAGAAAACATGGAGAATATTTAAGATAAGATGAAGAGTGATGCTACATAACCAAGTAGCTATAAATGTAAGTACAGCGATACAGGCAAAAGGTACAGCCAAGAGCAATGCAGAGCTAAACTTCTTCAGTACCATTGGTGTTATCCAACCTTATGGTAAGAGTAAATATAGATCTGATGTGTAGAAAATGGAGGGCAAAGGAAAACAAGCTGCAGAGTGATGGTACATGAACAACTACCTGTCAATATAAGTACACTGATAAAGGACAGCAAGTACTTACAAGAACAATGCAGAGCTAAACTTTTTCATTGGCCTTGGGTATATTCTACATTAATGTAACCATTAATACAGATCTGATAATTTGGAGCGAACAATTGATAAGCAAGCTATCATGCATACTGTTGTCACATAATGAACCAGGTATGAATGCAAGTACAGTGATACAGGACAACATGTACTAACAAGAGCAAAGCAGCGGGCAGCATATTTGCGATATCCTGTCGTCCTTTTCAAACCGGAATTCTTCTTCGAGCAGATTTCCTGCAAAAGAGATCTGTAAGGCACATGCGGAAAAGTCGAAGTTCAAATTGTCATGTGATATCATAGACAGTACCTCATCCTGGGAACGAGACCAGTGCATAACAAGGTTTTTCCATTCAATGTCTTCTAAATTTAGCACAGGAGACTTCACCGGAAGTTCGTTTATAGACTTGCCATCAAAGTGTGATTTCCTCAGGTAACAACGATACTACTGCAATGCTTCCTTGAAAAGCTCAAGCAAGCTTTGCTTGTCATGACTATCCAGATTGACCCTCGCCTACTTACAACAATGTAATGTAAATCATTGATGTGTTCAGTCAGCAGAAAACAGGAAAATAATCACCATGAATAATAGCACTTACACGTAACTGGGACAGGAAGATGTGAAAATGGTGTTTGTCTTCACTATAATCTTCCCGTGATGGGAATATATGCACGTAGTCTCTAACAACATTGAAAGCATTGTCTTTTAAACTGGGAATAACTGGAATGGGGTTCCAATCTGCAGGAATTGGCCGTCTCTGCAGTTGGGATAGGTCTTCGGCCGGTGGACTTGCTATACTTTTTGCTGGAGTGCGATTTTTCTGTGGTACGGCTGGTGCTATGGCAACTGAAATCGGCATACCTTTTGCTGGAGTGCAGGTCCTGTGTGGTGGGGCTAGTGGTGTGGCCAGTGAAGTATGGGTACAGTCTGCCGGAGTCGGTCCTACGTTTTGTGTCACTGGTTGTAGAGACAATATAAGTGGGGTGCTATCTGATTTCTCCGGCACCACCATGTTTTTCAAGGACTTTGCTGGTGCTCTTTCAGGTTCGGCAATCATCCTCTTCCTTTTTTTATGTCTGATGCACAAGAACATCATTTGAGTGGAAAAACATGGTATGACGACAGATGGAATATGTATTGATAATGGATGGGCATGGCATCTTGACATATATGATGAGTAAACTAAGCAGATGGCGGTGCAACTATGTAGAAGAAATGCAAGACACCTTATGCAAGATACGCGCAATCAATAAAACCTTGCCAAATTAGAACAGGCACCTTGATGGGTGAACAGGACAGGCCATCTGCCTTCGACTCCTCGAGGTCAAAATAGTCATTAGGATCATATTCTGAACAAGAATCTGCAGGTGGGGAGCGTATGAGTATCATTGCATCCAGAATGGAACTCAATGCCTTGGTGCCAATTTTGTTAGTCATTGCAGTGTTCCACAATATTCTTCTGATGCGCGCATTCTCATATTCATTGTGATTACGTACAATATCTGAGAAGCATGAAAACATAAATAGTAGTGAGGTTATCTTTGTAATGCAGAGGATATTCTAATATAGGGGCTCCCTGTAAACCCTTGTGTGCTATCACTGGATTCTGATGAGAGAGCCCATGTGTGCTGTAATATGGTGCGTGCATTAATATAATCTGGCACAAGTACACAAAAAAATAGGCTCCAGAAGTAAGGATAGTTGGCAGATGATAGGTTCATAATATACTGTATAGAGAGTTTATTGCCAAACCATGATAACAAGAGCACACAGCAACTAGGCAGATCATAGTGTACATAAAAGGGGAACACCATAACCAGCATATATAAATCGGGAAAGTGGAACTGGCTGGAAAATACGGCGTTGTATTGCCGCTACTAATTGAAAGCCTATCGATCACGTACAGGCCAGCTCTATCAGCTGTTGACTGCAGATGTCCCTGCTCCCCTTCCTGACAATGAACATACTGTACGTACTAAATACAGAATAACAAAAGAGGAACATGTTAAAGAACAGAAGAGGAAGCATATTCTTGAGATTCCGCTTCTTTCAATACAATGCTGGTTGCCCACTCATGATGAATCACAGCGCCCAAAGAAATGCAATTCCATGCTGTCTCTCTATATGTGGCAACATGCATTTGGAAAATCAAGTGGGAGCATTAGCTGACCAATTAAATGTGTGTCTGTTAACTATCACTCTCTTTTCTCCAGCTCACCCGCACGCTCACTTCATGTTTCTCCTATTTTCGCAAAAATGGTCTCTCGCCGTCTCCCTTGAGAAGTGTCACACTCTCCCTATCATTATACATTACAGGGTTTTCATTATCTCTCACATCTCTATCATTCTCTGGTATCACTAGGTACATAAGCTTTCTTTTTCACCGCCACACACACACTCTCACTCGTCTTTCACTTTGTCTTTCTCTCTAGGGTTCTCTCACGCACCCTATATCTTTCTAGATATGACTCCTACCACTAGAATTACTCTCTCCCGCACACACAACGTTTGTTGGGGTCTCCTTTCCATCTTCATCTCAGTTATAAAACTGACATTATTCATTTGTTTACCGATCAGACAAACTCTCCCCCCTTTCTCTCTCTCTCTCTCTCTCACACACACAACTCCTGCTTCCACTCCCCCTCCTGACTACCGTCTCTCTCTCACACACACAAAACTCTCGCTTTCGCACCCCGACTCGTATTTCTATCACAAACATTGATCGACCAGCCTCCAGATAGGTTTATACATCCGCACACTCTTGCTTCCACTATCTCCTACATGTCTCTCTCGCGCTCCTTGTATCTATGTAGATCTTTCGTCCCTTCTTGAGACACGCCCTCTCGATCGTGCACACACACTATTGCCTCATTTTGTGGTGATACCTCTCGCACACACACTCTTTGTGTCTTTGTCACACACGCACTCCGTCCTCCTCCTCTCTCCCTCTCTCTCACACACACACCACACACACACACATGGGCTTTTTGCAACAATATACCACTTCTTGAATCTTGAAACCAACCACATTCCTCCCTTATCTCATCAAAACCGCCAAAGGAATATATTTTGAGTGAAACATAACATATTTTTAGTGATATACGTATTTCAAAACTAGACTCTTTTCTATCAAATCGGTGAATATGTATTAATCTACTTTGAACGTGTGGCAACACATTGGCACATTGCTAGTTATTACTGTATAATTTTTTGGACACCAGACAAATGGTGGAGTACATATACGAAGAGAAGAGGCGCACACACATAGTCGGTCTCTCGCTGTCTCGCACACATGAGAGTTACGTAAAGGCACCGTAAACAAATAAACCGTAGGTGGAGCGCACCTTTGTAGGAATCGTCAGCTTGCGTGATAATTTGATCCGTAGGAGTTGATGGTCGGGACCACAGGTGAACGACCTGGAGGCGGTGGCTCGCCAGCCGCCACTGATCGAGTAGCCACGTTTAAAATATCATTTTTTTAGCAGGGTAAGAGTTCCGATTTTCAATGGCGCGTTATACTCCCTCTGTTTTTATTTACTCCGCATATTAGAGTTGACTGAAGTCAAACTTCGTAAAGTTTGACCAAGTTTATAGAAAAGAATATAAATATTTACCATCACAAATATATATGATGCAAAAGTACATTCAATAATGAATCTAATGGTATTGATTTGTTACTGTACATTTCAATATTTTTATCTATAAACTTTGTCAAAGTTTACAAATCTTGACTTTGACCAAAGCTAATATGCGGAGTAAATAGAAACAGAGGGAGTGCTAGTTTTTAGAACCATTGGTATGGAGTGAAAATGGAATTCATAACTACTACCTCCGTCCTGGTTTACTAGTCCCCATCCTATTTTGGGACAAAGTTTGTCCACGAATTTTACTTGTAAAATGTGAATGGAAAATGAGATTTTGTTATACCCAAACAAAAAAGGACCGGAGGGAGTGATTGCTCTGACACGGATGCGACCTCTCATAGCGCAGGCATTGAAGCGGCGCGCCGACCAAAAGGGCCCCACTCGCTGCAGGCCAGGCTGAACACGCATCCTCGCCGCATGCAACCGGCTTCAGACTGCCCCGCCTGCCTCCATTGAATCCGCGCGTGTGCCGGTAACACGTCCTTCCGCGAGCCGGCCGGCATTTTAGAACACAACGCCGGTTGGCTCCTCTCGTCCGCCCGCTATTTAAACGAGGCCAGACGCCTGGCAAGAACTGCACCACACCGTCGTTCCCCATATCCTCCTTGCACCATTTTCTCCACACTCTCCATAGCATCCGGTGAGCAGGAAGACGAGTTCTCCGACATAAAAGCTGGCCGGGTGCCCTGATTGTAACACCCCAAAAATTTAATTATGTTTTTTTTATTAAGTAAAATCTGGCCAGAAATAAAATTTTGAATTATATTGGGTGTTTTATTAATTTCAGAGTATTTTCTGTTTCTGTTTTCCAAAACTCTTCCCTCCACATAGAAATTTTTGAACTTAATATTGTGGCTTTGGTAGTTTTCTTAAAACTTTTCAATTATAGTAAGAATTATTTTCATAATAAAAATTTGCCCCAAAACAATTCTTTTAATGGCTATTTCTATATTTTAAATGCCTCTGTTGCACTACAACCATTTCAAATAATTATTTCAAAATTAAAAAAAATTATGAGGGGTCATGTGATGCCCACATATCACTTTTATGCAAAAACCCTACATGGTGTTTCGAAAATTTTGAGTGAAACAACCTCTTTTCAATTCTGTCCAGTATTTGAGTTTCTACTACAACCCCAATTTTCCTTGCCCCAAAAATCCTGAAATTTTTCCCACTCATAGTAATTCCAACAAAACCCTTAAGTCCAGGATATCAACTCTAATTGCATCTTGGAAGACCTTTAAATAACCCCCCAAGTTTCTGTCCAGAATTGATTTTTCCCCCAAACTTGCATTAGCAAGTTTTTCATTTTGCAAAACTAACACCACCACCATCTCTATCATCTAAGGAGACAACACTCTGCCAAATTTCAACTCCAGAAAGAGCACCTAGGTGGTCCTAGCATTTCATCAAGCACACTGTGTGCATGATAGATTTTGGCAAGGTCTTAAGCCTGCATTGGGAACTTGCTCTTATGGACAACACAGCATGTCTCACATCCCCATCATCCCTGTAAGAATCACCCTACCAATTTTCACCTCAATTGGGTCACTTTTGATGCAATTGGCATTTCGTCGAGCACACCAGGGGCATGTCCAGAGAGTGGCCAGAGCGCCCGTACTGCAGCCTGTGGCATCGAACTACTGCCGTGCCCCTGCTTGCCTGAGCCTTTCCCTGGATCACCACGTCACCCCTGAGCCTCGCCGACATCTCTCCTTGTCCTCTAGCGCCATCCTCCACCGGCCAGCCACCGCCGCAGTCGCCGCCCGATGAATTTCCCTCCGCCACGTCTCTGCCCTCTTAATGGCTAACCACCCGAGCTCATCCACGGGCGGCCACCGACTGCACTGACCCCGCCATCCACGCTGACCTCGCCACTGCCCCTCACCGGCCATACCTACCTCCACGGCGCAGTAATGGCCGCCGCCGCCGTGGCTTCTTCGGTAAGCCACGGAACCGCCTCACCCCTCCTATAAAATCCATCCCCGAGCTCGTCTCTCTTCACAGGATCATCTCCATCTTCCCTCACTACCTCCCCGAGCAGCTACACGACCAGAGATGGCCGTTTCCTTCGTCCTTGGCAGCTACTGCTGCCGCCGTGGTTCGGTTGGTTCCAACACCACCAGGGCCTCCCCCTCTCCACTTTCTTCACCAATAGCTTCCCAATGATCTCACGGATCCGTTCCCCTCCTCAATTTGGCCGGAGATGGCCTATAGGCGAAACCCCCATTTTGGTTCCGCCGGAGCCTTTGGGAGGACCTCGCCGCCGGCGACACTGTCCCTCCCTTCGATCGTGGCGAGTACCGGGAGGACCGCCGTGATCCCCTGGTGACGTTGGAGGCCTCGGATCCCCGAGAGCTGCCGTCGTTCGCAGGCGCGAGCCGCCGGAGTTCCGCCTCCTCTCGGACAGAGGAAGAAGAAGGCGCGAGGGCGACTAGTCAAACATGACAGGTGGACCCATGGGTCCCACTGTCAGGGACCGAAACGACGCCAGCGCGTCTGTAAGTGGAGACGGGTTTTTCCCCGAAGCCGTCACCACGCAGGGAAGGTGTACTTCCGGAAACCCGCCTTCGACGTCAGCATCCTCCCCCGTAGCTGCGCGACTGGGCTCGGCCCAATAGCACCTCATGGCCATATTACGCCCAGGGCACACCTCTGCATTCTTTTTTTTCTTTTCCAGCAAATTAAAATAATTCCACATCAACTATTACAAGTCCAAATTTGATGATTCAAATTTCTGTAGGTTCCTAAAATCATTATCTATTATTCCAACCTAGGTGAACATTTTTCCTAAACACTGTGTCCACTGGATTTATTAAAAAGTCCATTTAATGACTTATTACAGACTAAAAATTTCACAAGTAATTCATATGAACTCCAAATAAATTGATTTCTTTTCTGTTATTTTTCATTTTTCATCTAGTTTATTTTAGTGCTTATTTCAAAAATATTTGAAACAATTTTTGGCACTGTTATTGCTATATGTGGTAATTTAAACATTTTTGAAAATAGGAAATGGAGGGAAGATAGAATTCTCAAAACTTTTGGAGTGCCCCAAATCCTTCTGCACACTTAAGGCAAGCATCTCGAACACTTGATATGGTGAATGCATGGTTGGTTATTTGCATGAATAGTGGAATTATGAATAATTTGAATTCTAATAAAATTTGGCATATGGCAATTTTTGCATGCATGCATGATCATGTATATATTTTCTCTTGCATGTACTCCACTCAAGTTCTGACCTGCAGAAATTGTGAGAATCCAGGAGCGTGCTCCTGCCTTGGACGTGCCGGTGGGCACGGGCCATTTTTGACACGATGGTGTCACGTGATATATGTGGAGCATGCAAGGGTTGTGACCCTGTTTGTTATTACTGTTGAGAAAATACTTGTTGTGCTAACCACTGCAGGAAATAATTGAGCCTCCTGAGTCGACCGTAGATCGAGTCTTGTTCCGGTAACCCCCAAACTTGATCCGTGCTACCACATGTCCCTACCACAGGTAGGGTATGGTTCAGTAAGTTGTTAACCCCTTTCCTGCACACACCATACAGAGAGGCCATAGTGGAAGATACCATTGATCACTGGTAGGCATGCCACTTGGTCCGGGGGCATGGGTGTCTCCAATTGTAGTCGGAGAGGGGTCGCACCCCTATTTGCGCGCTGATATAAATATTGTGATCCCATGCTATTGGAGGTTGTAGCCTTCCCACTTTGAGTTTTACTCCATCATTGCCTTGGGTGATTCCTGGCTTTGGTAAGTTAAAGCTGGTATGTGCGGGTTAGGTGTGTTTTCAACCCAAAGACCGTAATAGGAATTAGTCAGTGTCTCGGTGCTGACTAAGGAAATCCTTTACTTGTGGGTAAAGAGTACACCCTCTGCAGAGTTTAAAACCTATTCGAATATCCGTGTCCGCGGTTAAGGGCTACAGTCTGGGTTGGTCAAGTATCGGTCTTAGTGTCGGTCTCCGGAGGAAATAATTAAATTGAGCCTGAATTACTTTGCTGGATAATTATTGTCACCACTGATGCTATCATGAATATTTTTGGTTATCATGAATGATATGGTCATGCATATTAACATTGCTGTGGTCATGCATATTACTGTGGACTAACCCGTTTCTCTTATTTTAATTTCCTGAGTGTCTCAGGGGCTGGCTAGACTACCCTGGGCACTAAATTTTATTTTCAAGACCTCTCGTGGCGTCCCTCGAGTTAACAGGCGGTTTATCACGCCACTACTCTTGTGGACACCCGATTGGCATTTCTCTTCAAGTCCGACCATGGCGTCACTTGACACCCGACTGGCATTTCTCTTCAAGACCTCTCGTGGCATCTCTCGAGTTTACAGGCGGTCCCGCCACTACTCTTGTAGACACCCGATTGGCATTTCTCTTCAAGACCTACCGTGGTGTCACTTGACATCCGACCGGTATTTCTTTTATTTTATTTTCCTTTAACTTTCCTTGTTTATCATTAATATTTTTATATATTCATTTATTTGTACATGCTAATACGTTATCATGCCATGATTTAATTCCTGACAGCATGCATTAAATATGAGCCCATTATGAGCATATGCATATAGTTTAGTTCATCATGATCATATATTAACTGCTGCATTCGGTATATCTTTTGTTCATGATGTTTGCGAGTACATTCCAACATACTCACAGGCTTGTCCCTGGCTATTTACGTGGCCAGGTCAGAAGTTCTACGTGGAGTACCACAGCGACGACCGTGCGGAGCCTAGGATAGCAGCCACGTGGATAGGAATTATCCGGGTCAGCTGTTCCTGTGGGAATGGAGCCCCATCGACGCTGGAGAACCACGAGTCATTTCCGTCATCCACCACCGGAATCCCTGTTGTATTATTAGACCTTTATGGTCTTGTATCCAATTCTTGTAATAGCTTGGTAGTTCTGTAACAAGGACGTGTCCACCAGTAACAGTAATCCTGGGCTGGTGATGACACGAGGGGTTAATTTCTGGGATATTTTGTGTCCCCGAAATCCGGCCCCGGCACTGATGGGCCAGGCAACTCACTGCCCCACCTCCCTCCCCGCCCCAGGCCGTCAGTACCATGGGCGAGGCAGCAGGCGGGCAAGCGGAGGAGCAAGCCGCCGCTCCAAGCTGGCCCCTGATGCATCAACTCGACGCTCCAAGCCTGCTCGCAGAGGAGTGGCCAGTTGTTGCACGCCAGCACACGGGGGACCACGACGTCCAGTGCACCGTGGTTGGCCGTGCCATCTGACACAAACATTGGCGGAACTGCGGCATGCTAGCGCAGGTCGCCAACACGTTCGCGGCCATCGCCGACACCGAGGAATAGTAGACCACAGGAGCAGCCGCCGCTCCGAACCCACGAATGCTACGACCACCGCGTCACCGACATAGACACCCGGTGTGTTGCCCGGTTTGGCTCAAAACATCATGGACCCCAGCCGTGGCTGGCATTAGAAATTATACCTGCTTCCAGAAGTTATTCGCGTTTAGTCAAAAAATGTCCAAAATATAATTAATTACGTATGGTCTTGACTTGTTGTGCTCGCACTGGTAGTAGGAACTAGAGATTTTTGTTTATTTATAACACTCCTCACATTTTTTTGGCTTTGAAGTGAATCATGGTTGTGGACATTATCTATGAATGTGCAGATATCTGTGAACATGAGTTTGATGTGGAAGTTGAACTTGGAATGTTGGGCTTGCGTGTGAACTATACCATGTCATTACATGACCCGGAAAAAAATTATTTTGTGCCACATCAGTAGATGCACGGACATCACAACAGGCATGCTGACTGGATAAACATTTGAACCTAGGTATTATGAAGGAAAATTTGTATTGACAACAGTTTTAGATATCAGGAGATGCCTAGCCTGCTTTGCCTCTGCTAGCTTCTTTCTGGCTTCTTCCATCTCTTCTTTGGCTTGGGTGAAGAGAGCATCTGATTGCTCTTTTCGCTTCTTCAAGAACTCAGCTACATTCTCAAGGGCTATTGCATGCTTTCTTTCAGCCTTTACTAGAGCCACGAGGACACGAACAGTTGACGACTCCACCTGGCTTGTGTGTAATCCAGCATCATCTAGGAATTTGCACCTTGTGTCTAATCCAGCATCATTAGGGAACGGGCACCTTGTGTGTAATCCAGCCTCATTTTGGAAACATGATCTCGAGGTTGACCATACTTCCCTCCTCGCAGGAATTGCATCCTGACATGAAGTTACTTCTTTTTTAGATCAATAGTCAGAGCTACCCAGATCCATTAAGTAGAAGCCAGATAAACATGACTCGGAGAAGTGAATTCAAAAGTAGAAATATAAAAACAGACTCCAAGGTGAGAACACCCACTTCCTACATCAAGATAAAAACGAAAGCATTAGGACGATTAAGACTCTTCTTATTACACATCAAAGAACACGAGGCTAAGATAAATAGAAACTACAACATATACACATCGAAGAACATGGCTAAACGAAAGTAATTAAAAGGGTGTTACTTACCAAAGCTCGTTTTACAGGTTCGGTGCAGCTCCTCTTTAACTTGCCAAGTTCCTTGAAGATGTCCCCAATATCCCGTGTTTGGTCTTCATTGCTCCTCTGCATGTTCGCATTCGTAGTTTTAAAATCTCAACATGGCAAGAAAAATATAGTAATACTCACGCATCTTGTGGGCAACAATAAAGCACTCATCTGCCATGTTAGAGCATCTCCAACAGAAGCGCAACGCGCGATGCATTAAAAAAGCATTTACAGCGCCGGAATAGCCAGTTTTTGCGGGCCGCGGAGTGCTGGCTCCAGTGGCGCTGCAAAAAATTGCGCGCGTGCGCCGCTCCAGCAGACGTGCTATATTTTTTTCTCCTTTCTACTCTGACTCGATACACATTCAACTCCGAGTCGATGCTGTCATAGATAGATACATAGATAGTTCTCAGCATAGATATAGCATAGATAGATAAAAATAGATAGTTCAACTACTCCTCGTCGTCCGGCTCCGCCTCGGTGATGTCCTCCTTCGACGTCTCAATGTAGGCGTCAAGATACCGATCGTCGTTGGAGTCCCAGGGCGACGCTGCTCCTAGCTTGATGTTGAATTGAGCGGCCACCTTCTGCGTACGCATGTCCTCACGATAGGCGGCTCGCTCCGCCCTCCTCTTCTCCCTCTCCGCCCTTCTTTGCTCGTAGAACTCACGCTCGTTGATGATGTCCTGTGGGAAGCGTTGGCACCACAGCGCCATGGCTTCCTCGTCCATCTCGGCGATGTCGAGACGGTGCTCCCACCTTCGGTTGTCGCGATGATCCTCGTCGGTGATAAGCCGCGGGGGAGGCACGAGCTCCTGTCCCTGCTCCCGCGTCGGCACGTTGGGGAAGTTCACGTCCCTACGAGGCCGCCGGAGGTGCCACACTGCTGTGTCGTGCGCGTGGGCGGCCTTGTGGGCTGTGTCGAAAGTGCCGAGGCCGAGGCACATCTCGCCGAACCAGATCTCGGCGAAGAAGCCGCCGGAGGGGCGCGCGCGGACGCCGCGGTAGCCCCAAGTTTCCCGGCGGAGCAGCGGCATGGTGGCGCGGCGGCAGCGAGGCGACAAAGAGTGGGGAGAGAGCGATGGCGAGGCACAGAGTGGTGGGAGGGCGCGGGAGGGCGTTGGATTTTATAAAGTGCGCCGGATGCCGCGCGCCAAAACTAGCACGCGCCCGGCCGCTTTTTCCCGCGCGCGCGCGATCCTTTCCCGACGTCCCTGCTATCTCTACTCTCTTCTCTACTCTTATAAATATTATATATATATATATATTATATATTTATTATATATTTATATTTATCTCTTCTTTTATAAAAAAACAGAGTTGGTGATGATGGTGTGCCTGCCATCCTGCAATATAGGCCGTCCGATTTATATCTGACGGATAGGAAGGAAACTATGGCAATTTTGCAAAAAGATACCCACACCCCTCTCCACATTTGCAAATAAGGCCTTCCCTCGTTCTTCCTTTTCTCCCACAAGATAAACTACTCATACAAATGCATCTTGATGTTCCGTGCAACGCATGGGCATCTTGCTAGTTCTAAAAAACTTTCCATCATTTGCCACACTACTGGTTGCAGATGAAGAACCTACCCAAGCACAGCGCAATACAGGAGCGACACACAATTACAAGGTGATATTCTGTTGGACAATGCAAGCTATAACCAATTACTTTTACCTGAACAATAGCAACCAGGAAATTTGAAGGGTAGGTATGAACAAAATTGGAACTGCACATGTACTACTAAGAGATTCTACACATTACCAATCGAGGAGGAGTACGATGGTCGCGGCGGCATCTGTGCATCATGGCCAGCAACGGGAGTCAGTTCATTGGCCATGACGGTGGTGCTTTTGCGCTTGGCGTCGGCTTCCGGGAAGCAGATCCGAGACTGTGGAAGACGGTGCCGGGGAAGAGGCTCCGTGTACGACGATGACGGTGGACCGGCTCCAGTGCGGCGTACGATGTCGTCGATGAGGCAGATGCGCTGCAGTGGATGAGTGTGCCGACGTAGAAGGGGAGGAGCACGAAGGCTGCTGTGCCATGGAGAAGTCTATTTTGCGGTGGGATTAGAAAATGGGGAGTATTCAGGTGTACTACTCTGGGTGCCGGGTGGGGTTGGCTGGGTAGGGTGAACCTGAAGTTATCAAAACAGCCCCCTTCCCACCAGCATCCATAGGCCTGTTTCGAAGGGTATGATGGTAACTTCGCACTGCTCGAATCAGGGTCGCGGCAGATTTTCTCGCAGACCTAAAAATTTTGTAACACTGAACTCCCTATCTGGCGTGTTGGGTGATTGGGCTAAGCAACTAGCGAGTAGTACTAGTAACTACTAGTAGTCCCTCTGTTTTTATTAACTCTGCATATTAGGTTTGACCGAAGTCAAACTTCCTAAAGTTTGACCAAGTTTATAGAAAAATATAAACATTTGCCATAACAAATATGTATGATGTGAAAGTACATTCAATAATGAATCTAATGGTACTTATTTGTTATTGTATATGTTAATATTTTTTGTTATAAACTTTGTGAGAGTTTACAAAACTTGACTTTGACGAATGCTAATACGCAGAAAAACGGAGGGAGTACACATTTGTTTTCTTAGTTTGTAGTGGAATTAATCATTTGTTGTAATCATGAAATAAATATATTAAGCTACTGACTTCGAATGTAATGGTTTATACAATTCAATAGTTAGAATCATTGTTGAATTCCAAGATGTATACCAGGTCTATAGTACTTCACAATATGCTCAAACTCACATAATCCCAATCAAATGAAAATCTAAATGCATTTCATAGTTATTACTTTGTATAGGATGCAACAAAACCAACCATAACTCTACATGATCCATGATAAAGCAACATTTTGAACACATCCCAATGTGTGAATGAAACATGTAGAGAGAGCTTGTGAAGATGGAGCAAATAGGGCAGGAAAGATTGTATGTATGTGGGCGAGAGAGTAGGAGACAAACCTCACAAGAGAGAGAGAGAGGAAGAAGTTAGGTTTGTGAGAAAGATGGAGACATGTAATATACGTGAGATGCGTGTGCATCCGGATTTTGTACATGTGGAAGGAGAAGAGACAACGGGTTTGATGAGAGAGCTGGAAAAACATGGACGAGAGGGGAAGGATCTCGTGGGTTGAGGGATTGATAATTTTGTGCTGGAGAGAGGGGGGGGGAGGAGTCAGTCAGCCGTCGTCACATCATCCTGCTTCCAAATGGCCCCGCATTCTCTAGTGTAGTGTGGTCGCCGTCTTCGATCTCCTCGATGCCCTCTTTGAAGATTGAGGTGGTGTGCATGCTGGGGTGTAGAGAAGCACAAGCGAGAGTGGTCGCCATATAACCTTGGATGGGGATGAATTGTGTGCTCGGGGGAGGGGGAGTTTGTGTGCAGTGTGTGTGTGTGTGTGTGTGTGTGTGTGTCAGATATTGAGAGAAATCAAACCTATGGAGAGAATGTGTGTGTATGTGACGGAAAGCTACATGCTAAATAGGGTTTTCACGAAGAGATTGTGCGTGCGAGATAGAGAGCGATGTGCGGGCCTTGAGGCGGGTAGGGGCCGGGTGAGGGTGTCAAAATGTGTGCGTTGATGCATGTGTTACATGCGATCGTGCGAGCGACGGACGAATCAAGAGAGATGGTTGTTGTGTTACGGATGCTCCTCTCTCTCTCTCGCAACCACACAAGTACAAATAGAAGACCATTCTCTCATGTATACACAACATATCGGCATCTCTGTATGTCTAACTCATGCATGATCATTTGCACATTCACACCTCTCGATGTCTCTATCACACGCACACCGTCTCCACATTGTCATTCCGCCACAACACACATATGGACACATACACGCGTTCTCTCTCAGTCACACGCACAGAATCAGTAATAAAAAATGTCTAGGGCGCACCTAAAATGTCCAAATCCAAATAAGCACGAACTGAAGCTAAATTCAAATATATGAAAATATTGTAGCATGAAGAACTTTTCCAGGAAAAAAAAGTAGAGTAATATTCAGGGATTGTTTTCACACACACAAAAAGGTTCGGTGGATGTCCTTCAAGTGCGACACGGTGACGCACTGTTCGATCGACCGCGGGGCCACGGTGCACGCGCTTGCACAGGATTCCATATCAATGCTGTGCTAAATAATATGGTAGTATAAGCGCTGCTTTAGTCTAATGTTTACGTGTACTAGTACGGTGTTCTTTTAAGTTTGACCAACCCTATATAAAACTAAACTAAGCTCCCATACGCGCACTCATCAATATGCCGCCGCCGCCGTTGCACATGCCGGCGCCCGCCTGCTCCGACTGACCATTTCTCGTCCATCACTGCCATGTCCTCGCCATCCCTATGCCATGAAGCCGTAAGCTCGCCCGCTCACGTCGTCTGCAGTCCCTCCTCGCGATGCCGCCGCGCTGCTAAGCACGTGAGCAGGTGGAGCCGCGTCTATGCCCGCAGCGTACAAAGAGGACGACGAGCGTGTGCTCCAGCATGCCGGCGAGGAGGAGCTAGCATGTCATTGTCGTCTTCGCCCGCGCGGAGGAGGCGCGCATGGTGGCTGTCATGGCGAAAGCCGGTCGCGCCCGCGCCGAGCCTGCAAACCGGGTGCGGACGTGGAATCTACCTTCGAGACCTTGAATGCCACGTGGATCCTGCAATCTGAAGGAACAATTTGGGTCAGTCGACTCTTGTGAGCCGTTGGATGCAACATGGATGGCCAGAAGGGCTTCTTCAACCTCCGAAAATGATGCACTGTTCATCTTCTCTCTCAGGCATCGAGCCGCCAGCCCACCACAGGCCTAACCGCCTGCCGCCACCGCCCCGCCCTCCCCTGAACCGTCAGCCACCGCCATGCTCCCCCCCACCCCCGCCATCCATTTAACCCCGGGCATGATCCAGTTTTTTCGGCGAACTGCATTCCACACCCAACACTCATAAGATAGATCATGGGCACCCTGCCACCCTAATATAGATACTGGGGTAGCTTCTCTGCCATCTTCTTCCTTCGCTCCGTCGAACTTCTTTCACAAATCGACTGACCCAAATTATACTACTAGTACGTATTAAGTACAGTAGGAACATGAAGATACGAGTAGTAGTACCAACTACAAGAAGAACAGTAGTAAGACATACTAGTACTACTGTACGTACTAAAGAGTTCAAATAATGAGAAAGAACGTAACATAGTTCTGCTGGGGGCTCAGCACAACACACCCCTAAAATAAAACTAAGCAACTAGTCCGGTTGACACTGCAGTAGAACCAGCATGAGCAACGGCACTGCCACCTTACTCGGAGTCCGAGTCCACGTCCTCGATTTTGTCATCGTCCCTCTTCCTCTTCCTCTTCACCGACACTTTTTTGCTTGAACCGGACACTGGGCTCTGCTTCTTCATCCAACCCTTGTAGATATTTAAACAAAGGTAGGCATCCGTTGCTGTGTACATGATGTGATCTTCATCTATTGTCTTTGACTCCCATGCATGATGAAACTCCGGGTGAGGTTTCTTCAGTTGAGCATACGAAGGATCAATCATGGCTGCTGCCAGGGTCAGCATTAAAGGCTGAGAGGAGGACACCAGGCTTTCCTTTGGGAGATCGAAGGGCTGGCCTACAACGAGGCCTATCCGATCCAGGACTCTCCTGTCGTTCGTAAAGTCTACAGTAACGAATTTCACTCTTTTGTCCTTGATGAAGAACTCAAAATCCTGGCACCTAACGTCGGCATGGCATATGTGGTAGACCAAGCACATGTTATGTACGCAAACCTGGATCACAACGGTCTTCTTCATCTCTGCCACCTTTAGAAGCTTCTCCTTTTCCAGGACTATGGTGTACTCAACATCTAGCCCAGCGACCCACTCATCCTTTGAACTTTTGAACATGTGTGGGAAGCGACCAAGGCATGCTTCCACCATCGCAGATCTACGGGTGTAGATGACGATGAACTCATCGCCGATGATGGTTCTAACCTTGTACTCTCCGCGGATCATGGAGATTTGGGAGGCCATGGATTTTGGAGGCGGGTTAGGAGAAGTGGAACTGGTGTAATGTGAAAGGACGGGATGACTGGGAGCGAATTGTTGCAAGGTAGAAGACGGGGACGAGTAGGGCTTGCGAACGGCGTGGGGTGGTGGCTTAACCGGCGGATAAACGGCTGCATGCCCCCAAAGAGTTCTTGAGTACTATGCGGGACCCACTAGATGTCATATCTACTAGACCCACATCGTAGGCCTGACGGTATAGCTTCTGCGTGTTCGGACGCCATGCCGGCGCGTGCATGTAACTTCACTTAATTCCATCAACCGTCGCGCCTCCCATGACCTTCGCCTCCCTCGTGAGGTCGCGCCTTTTGAGACTTCGGACGGCTATAAATGAGCAATTTTTTTTGCCTACTCCGCATGCATGATACTCCCTCTAGTCCTTTTTACTCCACGTAAGATTTGTGTCAAGTCAAAGTTTGCAAAGTTTGACCAAATTTATACTAAAAATATCAATATCTACAATACCAAATATATATTTTATGAAACTACATTTCATAATGAGTATAAAAATATTGATTTGACATTGTGAATGTTGATACATTTTTCTATAAGTTTGGTCAAAGTAGAGGTACATTGACTTCAGACAAAACTTATATGCACAATGCAGACTAGTTCCTCCGTCCAGGTGCGTGCCATGTCCTATCTAGTCATCACAACAAGGTTAGCTATTAGAGTACTACTACCTCCCTTCTAGTTTAAAGGGCTCGATTCAAAAATTTCACCTACTCTTACCAAGATAGAGGCGGTGGAATAGTTTTTGTAGTCTGCAAAAGTACTCAATTAATGCTCTCGTTCTTCACAAAAAAATGTGTTTACCAATGCATTATCGCATGGCATGCATGCATGAACACTAGTAAATGACAAAGATTTTTACATGCATTAGTCAATATTCTCTTTAGGCTACTCATAGTGGAAAGTATCATATACTAGTATCCTGTGCATGATACTAGTGTATGATACGAGACTACCTTTATAGTGCCATGCATGACACAAAGTAGCATAGTATTTAACATGATACGGTATCTACCTATGTTACTCTGACCCCCCCTCTCTTCTTTAATTCTTTGCCACATCAGTATGTTTGCTATTCCCGTGTGCATGATACCAGCTAAGGTACCACCACTATGGCCAGCCTTAATCATCGCATGCAATAATTTAGTGCACCTTGAAATCTGAACATGTGTGTGGCGTGTATGTTTTTAATGACTTGAGACTATACCTAGCCCGGCATGCAATGGTCAGTTCATTGCATGTAAGATGACTTATTATGCACCGTTCCCCATACTTGCAGGAAGCCCATTCATCTCCAGATCTTTTCCTCTCCATGTGTGAAAACAATCTGCCTGCTTGACTCTCCTTCTCCCTCCGGCAGTCCCACCACTCCACCCCGTGTGAAAAAAATCTGCATGCATGACTCTCCTCCCCCCGCGCTCGTCCAATCCGTTGTGACCAGCAATATTTCCACCCCTTCCCTCCCCCGTAATTTACTCCAACAAATATGCCAAACTAGCTGTTACGTTAATCACGCAAAACGTAGGTGTGCCATTGCTCGCAATAAATACTTCACCTCCCACGGCATTCAGAAGAACGCTTACATTCATTACTATCTCCTCCCCCTCCCTCTCACGTCGACCACCATGGCATCGCCCCTCCCAAGCCCTAGGCGAACCTCGCTGCCCCGCGCGGAGGGTCACGCGTCGTTGTTCTGTTCCTTGCCGCCACTAGTCGAGGAGGACGCGTCAGCGTTCCGCTCCACGCCGCGACACGTCGAGGTGGACGCGTCGGCGTTCCGCTCCTCGCCACGACGCGTCGAGGTGGATGCATCGGCGTTCCCAGTCTCACCAGCACGCGCGTCGAAGGACGCGTCGGCTCCCCGCTACGAGGAGAACGTCGCGCCGCCCGCTGAGCCCCCCAGCCTTGAGGAGCTTTTGAAAGAAATGGAGGTTGCCTTGTGGGAGGCTTTGCCTCCGGTAGAGCGCGCCAAAATAGAGGCGGAGAAGAAGGCCGAGGAAGAGAAGCGCAACGCGAGGCATGCTGCCTGGCAGGCCTATGTCGCGTCCGAGAGAGTCAGGCAATTGGCTCTTTGGCAGAAGGCTCGTACGAGGGCCATGAGGGTGGCGGAGGACGCCCGTGCCAAAGCCCTGAGTGCACTCTGGCCCAAGTGCCTCATCTACGCTTGGCGGTATGTGGACCGGGTGCACGCTTCCAGCAAGGAGGAGTACCTGTTGGCGTCGGATCACCAGACCGGTGAGATCACGCTCGCCCGCCGGCAAGCCGCCAATCAGCACCTCGCGAGTTGCGAGGCTGAGGAAGAGGCGTTTTGTCGCCGCGCTGGGAAACGGCCACACACCAGGGCACTCGTGGCGCGCCGCAAGCGCTCTTGCGAGCGCCGTGGCTTTTATTAGGAATAATATAGTTTTGTAAGGCGATCTCATTAGTTTTGGGACAAAAATGATAAATCCCGAACTTTTGGGAATTATTAGCGTCCTTAATTAAGTATGTAAAAGGAAAAGTTTGGAAACCTTGTGTATCCGTACGCATTTTGTAAGTACGTGCATATAGCACAAACTTAACCGAAAGTCCTCTTTTGATCCCGAGCTCATATGCTCCCGGATGAACAGTAAAATCGAAAAAAATAGTAAAAAAATTCAAAAAAATCTGAATTTTTTTTCTGATGAACATTGATGAATGTTCTAAGTGCGTGCAAAAATTCAGATTGAAATGACATTCATGGAAGTCTGGGAAAAAATAACAAAATTGATGCTCCAAAATGCTTCTAACAATAGTCTTTTTGGACCATCGATTTTATTTTTTTCGCCCAGACCTCCACGAATGTCATTTCGAACTGAAATTTTGCACGCAGCTAGAAAATTTGTCAGTGTTCATCAGAAAAAAAAAATCAGATTTTTTTGAGTTTTTTTACTATTTTTTTTCGATTTTACTGTTCATGCAGGAGCATATGAGCTCGGGATCAAATACTCCATGTCCAAACTTAACTATATATCGCACTACATGTCTCTCTCTATATATGCTTGCAGACTATGCTAATACTATTACTTATGTACGTGCAAATGCACATTTTAACATTACGATGCGGTTTTTGTAAAAGTAGAAAAACAACACTAGTCAAGCTTGTGAAATGATTCAATGCAAAAGAAATGCAAAAATGCTCATTTGATTGTTTACTTTTAGCTTCCTTCTCTATGGTTATTTCTCTATCGTACTTTGTACGGAGTATCTCACTGGCCGGGAAGGCATGCAAATTCCCAAACCGCTTCGTACACCCTGTATCGAATTTTTTGCCTAACAAGTTGTGTCGTGCAATTGGAATTCCAACTTGAGTACTACTGCTAGGAGTACCAGGCTTCTAGATTAGTAATCCCATAACTACTACCTCCGTCCTGGTTTATTGGTCCCCATTGTAATATGTGTCAAATTTTGACAATAAATTTAACTAATGAAATGTTTATGCATGTCACCAAAAATTATATCATTGGAAACTATGTTCAAATACGAATCCAACAATATAACTTTTGTTGACATGAACTAACATTTTATCAGTTAAATCTTTGGTTAAAATTTAGCACAAATTACAATGGTTACTAATAAACCAGGACGGAGGTAGTAGTTTAGAAGCCCAAATGAATGAGTGAGGCGCCTTATGGGAAAAGCTGGGGAAGAGACGGCTTATTTTTTAAGCCACCAAAAGAACTGGCCGTAGGAGTAGTAGCTAGGGATCGAGTGTGCGAGATGAACCAGACAAAGTAAATGCAGAGAGATGAAATGCAAAAAAGATAGAGAGATGTGATGGTTGCTTGTCCGTTTATTTTATCAGGCCACTTATTACTGGGAATGGTGGGGTTTTGTGATATGACGGCTTTACTGCCGCGCCACGAGCAGGGTGAGACTCCCGTGCAGCGCCGCCCTCTACACTAGTACTACCTCCGTCATGGTTTATTAGTCCCCCATGTAATTTGATTGAAGATTTAACTGACAAAATGTTAGTGCATGTCAACAAAAACTATATCATTGGATTCGTATTTGAACATAGTTTTCAATGATATATTTTTTTGTGACATGCATGAGCATTTATCGTACTATATATAATGTTAGTTAAATTTATGGTCGTACTATATATAGTAAGGTGCCCGTGCATTGCACGGAATAGTGAAATGCATTGATCGGGGAGTTGTTTATTTTGACAAAGTATGTGGGGGTCATCTCATGTGTAACGAGTATCGATAGGTTTCTAAGGATATTATTTCTTATCTAGAGCTCACAAGCATCCGGGTGAATAGTAAATGTAGGCTAAATAGATAAAAAGGTATCTTTTGCAAACAAAAGCGTTCAAGTGTTCAACCTGCATCCAAAACTTTTGAAGAAATAACACTTATTGTGCTTTGCAAGAAATGATCTTTAAGAATTATTTTTTGAGTATCAATTTTGTTTATCAGGATGACTTGGAAGGGGGCAGAGGAGATGTAAGAAATGGTTCATCTTAAGTCTTTCACCGTTACTGTAGTAAAAATATACAATTAATCTCATAAATGGCAAGTGAGAACTCTAATGGAGCAAAAGCATACATGGAAGATTCTAGACTAAACCATAAATGGATACACTTTTATTCAAGCGCGATACTCTAATAGAGCAAGAACATGCATGAAAGGTTCTATACTAGTATATAAATAAGAAGTCTCCACATGCTTAGACAACGGCTTACATTGAGCGAAGACTAATGATGAACAGTTGACTTGGTAATGCATATGACCAGGTGAACCTCCTTGGAGTCCCCGTGCATCATCTTGGGGTGAAAATCATACCAGGCGTCTTCCATGTCCACATTGCCGGGAACGGAGCAGCTCGGCACAGTCCCATTCAGCGTGATGGAGGCGGCGTGGGCGCCCTCGTACTTCAGAGGGTCAGTAACAGTGAGCACGCACCAGTACAGTGGCCTCGTGTCAGCGTCAGCGGCATTGCCCCTGACGCACACTATAGAGACGAGGCGGCGGCCTGCGCGGGCCATGCCGGTGCCCACGGCCAAGAGGTAGACGCTGCCGTCCTCCTCCGTGACTAGCAGGCGGCGGTGATCCTCCAGCGATTCCGGCACGGTGAACGGGTAGCACGTCTCGTACTTGATGTTCACCGCCGCGGGCCAGTAGTGATTGACGGACGGTGCCGTGAGGTGATGCATGAGGCTCGCCGGCGAGCCCTCAAACAGCGGCGTGCACTCATAACAGTAGCAGGGCGCGTGTGCGCATCTGGAACTATGCTCCACCAGCGAGTGCTGGTCGATGTACCTCTCGCAGCCGAAACTCTTGTAGACGCAGGCACCTTGCAGGCATCAACCAGGCCATCCATGAAATGGAAGTGGCTATAGGGGACGTTGCGCCCGCCGAATGGAGCGCAGGAGTAGCACACGAAGCAGTAGATGGTGTCCTTACTAGTACTCCCTCCGTTTCTCTACTCTCTACTTTCTCTACTTCTCTACTTTCTCTTATAAAAAAACCGAGTTGGTGATGATGGTGTGCCTGCCATCTTGCAATATAGACCGTCCGATCTATATCTGACAGATAGAAAGCAAACTATGGCAATTTTGCAAAAAGATACCTGCACCTCTCTCCACGTTTGCAGATAAGGCCTTCCCTCATTCATCCTTATCTCCCACAACCTCATTGTTGAGCAATTAAAAAAGGAAGTCTCTAGAACAATCTGGCATGGTGGCCGCTGTCGGCGCCGTCCATCCCCCTGCCTCCGCCCAGTCCGACCACCAGTCACCACCACACCCCACTCCTCCTCATCTTATCTCTCATCTTTCTAGAGATATCATTTTTTCGATGAAATTCTCGAGATACCATTTTTCCGATGAAATTCTCGAGATATCATTAGTTTTTACACATGGGATTACTCCTGCATGGGTCAATCACAATAGGTGTTTTGTAAAAAAATGCATCTTGATGTTCCGTGCAATGCACGGGCATCTTGCTAGTTTGCATGTAATTCCAAACACCACGTAGACACATTCTTTGACCATTTTACAACTATGTTAGGATCATTGTTAGTGGTCAGCCGGTGCAAGTTATAGCCCCGGGTGTTTTAACCTTTTTTTTAGTAATGATATCTGGCGATTGTTCGCCACGAGCCCAATCCTGGCGAATCCCACATAACCGTCATATTTCCATCTGACGGTATTTCCATCCGACGGTGGCCTGTTTTTAAGCCATAGTATTTGACAAAACTGCCACCCTTACACATGTACTGTAACTGCGTCGCAGGCGTTTGCAACTGCCATGTCTCTTAGTGAACGTTTTCTGGGGATTGGAGTTAGCACCAATGGAGGTTCGTAGTCGTTCCACGCTCGGGCAATGAAGTTTGTAACTATTTTACAATATACTACTCCTCCGGTGCTAGTAGTATAGCAGAGTCCTACTCCACTATATGCAAACTAGGGCATAGTAGTAGGTACTGTAGTTTATTGTACTAGTACTGTGATCACTCAAGCAAGTTGTCTGGCATCGATATGACCCTACGCTGCTGGGATGTGTCTCGTAAGTCAAGCGGCGTGCTGCTGCTACATTTTCATCATCACCTGTCCACTTCCCGCAGCACGTATTCACTTCTCCATCCTCGTCCGCACATAATCGTCCAATCTTCCATCCCCGCTAGGCGCCTCCCCCCTCTTCCGAAACCCAAGCACTAACAATGGTAGAACCGATCAGCGTCTGCTGAAAGAGTGGCTGGAATTCGCTCCGCACAGAGGTAATCAAGCTCATTGTTTCGCGTGTGGACAATCTCAGTACCATGCCGCTCGCCGCGTGCTCGTCGGGGCTGTACCATTTACTCAAAGCCTTCAGGCCGGAGCTTTTTAAGCCAGCTCTCTGCTTGCTGATGCCGCCTGATCTTCAGAAATGGCATGTCATGCAGCATAACGATCGTAGGGTGGTGAGCATCAACCCCCTCGACTGTGATCTGATCCCCGTCACCCTCAACTACATTAACGGTATGTACTGGGTCGGCATGAACACGTCTTGGATGGTGCATGTCGATGGTCGCGGCAGCTGGATGCTCGTGGAGGTCTACACCCGGCGATTGATCCCCGTTCCTTCGATTAACACTGCACTGCTTTGGCACCGCGGCCCAGATTACTCGAAATCTTACAGTAGCCAACATGATACCAAGTTTGATTTGCTCAAGGTTGTAATCTGCCAAGTGCCCACAAGATCTGTGAATTATAAAGACTTCAGGCTAATTGTGTTCTTCAACTGCGGTCTCACCTATCTAACAAGTCACTGCGGTAAGTGGATAAATCTGCACGTCCATCGCAGGATCATACATCCTCCATGGTTCTCTGATACCATTGAACACAAGGGCTTCATTTACACTGTGGACTCCTTCTATGGCTGGACGTATTGCTGGCCTACTCCAGTCATCGCTACAAACGGCTATTACAGTAGTATGTTGATGGCCCACAAGTATAGGGGATCAATCGTAGTCCTTTTGATAAGTAAGAGTGTCAAACCCAACGAGGAGCAGAAGGAAATGACAAGCGGTTTTCAGTAAGGTAATGTCTGCAAGCACTGAAATTGTAAGTAGCGAGTAGTTTAATAGCAAGATAATTTGTAACGAGCAAGTAATAATAGTAGTAACAAAAGTGCAGCAAGGTAGCCCAATCCTTTTGAGGCAAATGACAGGCCAAAATGGCCTCTTATGATAAGCAAAGTGTTCTTGAGGGTATACGGAAATTTCATCTAGTCACTTTCATCATGTTGGTTCGATTCGTGTTCGCTACTTTGATAATTTGGTATGTGGGTGGACCGGTGCTTAGGTGTTGTTCTTACTTGAAAAAACCTCCTACTTATGATTAACCCCCTCGCAAGCATCCGCAACTACGAGAAAAGTATTAAGAATAAATTCTAACCATAGCATTAAACTTTTGGATCCAATCGGTCCCTTACGGAATAGCGCATAAACTAGGGTTTAAGCTTCTGTCACTCTCGCAACCCATCATCTAATAACTACTCTAAAATGCATTCCCTTAGGCCTAAATATGGTGAAGTGTCATGTAGTCGACGCTCACATGACACCACTAAGGGAATCGCAACATACATATCATCAAAATATCGAACACATATCAAGTTCACATGATTACTTGCAACATGATTTCTCCCGTGACCTCAAGAACAAAAGTAACTACTCACAAATGATAATCATGCTCAAGATTAGAGGTTTATTAAATAGCATAATGGATCTGAACATATAATCTTCCACCAAATAAACCAAATAGTAATCAACTACAAGATGTAATCAACACTACTAGTCACCCACAAGTATAAAACTATAGTTCCGGTACAAAGATTGAACACGGGAGATGAACTAGGGTTTGAGAGGAGATGGTGATGTTGAAGATGTTGATGGAGATTACCCTCCCCAAGATGGGAGAATTGTTGGTGATGATGATGATGATGATTTCCCCCTCCGGGAGGGAAGTTCCCCCGGCAAAATCGCTTCGCCGGAGGGCAAAAGTGCTCCTGCCCAAGTTCCGCCTCGAGACGGCGGCGCTTCGTCCCGAAAGTCCCCTCCTAATTTTTTCTAGGTCAAAATGACTTATATACCAGAAGATGGGCACCGGAGGTGGGCTAGGCTGAGCATAACCCACCAGGGCGCGCCCTGGTGTCTTGTGCTCACCAGGTAGCCCCCCTCCGGTAGTTATTTGCTCCATTATTTCTTATTTATTCCATAAAAAATCCTCGTGAAGTTTCAGCTCATTTGGACTTGTGCAGAATAGGTAGCCTGACGTAGCTTTTTCAGGTCCAGATTTCCAGCTGCCAGAATTCTCCCTCTTTGTGTATACCATGCATATTATAAGAGAAAAGGCATTAGAATTACTCCAAAAAGCATTATTATGCATAAAAACATTATAAATAACAGTAGGTAAACATGATGCAAACTGGACGTATCAACTCCCCCAAGCTTAGACCTCGCTATTCCTCAAGCGAAAACCGAAATCGAAAAACATGTCCACATGCTTAGAGGGAGAGGTGTCAGTAAAAACAAAATAAGGACATAGAAGCATCATGTAATTTGTTATAGCAGCAACAAACTTTAACATAAAACTTCGATCATAGAACTTTATCATAGACTTTTCATGAATAAGTAACAATTCATCACAACATCGAAGTATAAAGCATAAGCTTTATTGGAAACCAACAAACTATGTTCTCAGTCAACTTTGCAACTACAATTCATCATCTTTTCAGGAAGGGTCACGTATCGGAGCCTTTTAGGCAAGCCCACATACTCAACCATCATATAGTCTTCTATGATTGCTAACACTCACCACGTACACATGAGCAAAACGTTTCAACCGGACACATAGAAAGATAGGGGCTTATAGTTTCGCCTCCCAACGTATTCACCTCAAGGGTGATGTCAACAATAAAATTTTCTACTTATACTCTTCCTTGTGTGATGTCATTACTTACCATAAGATTAGCATATGGTATTTTTCATTTATTTCCTTTCTTTTTATTGAAACATGAAAGTAAAGAAAGTAAAACTCAAAATAAACTTTATTATATATCTCGCACACGATTACAAGGATAGATCACTAAGCAAACTCTCGAAAAGAAAGGATCGAACTAAACTTTTATTCATCTAAAGCAAAAGATAACCATGGATCGAACTAAGAAAAGTAAAGGCAAAAGATAGTGGAGGTGATACGATACCGGGGCACCTCCCCCAAGCTTGGCGAAAGCCAAGGGGAGTGCCCATACTCGATACTCAATTTTCTTTTGGTGATGAAGAAGGAGGTGGTGATGATGAAGTGGTAGTGATCCTGTCCTTCATGATCAAGAGATTCTCCAATCGTTTCAATGATCCGAAAGGTTTCAATCTCAGTAGGGGTAAGATGAGCATAGTAAGGTTTAAGGATATCTTCTTCTTCCTCCTCGGCAGGCAGTGCTTGCTCGATCACCGGCGTTTAATCTCTGGTAGCCTCCTTGCCCTTGTCCTCCTTGGCGGCTCCAACTGGCTCTTCCCTCTTCAGCTCGATCTTCATCAACCAAGCATCCTCTTCCACATTGTTGGAGGAAGAAGAAGACATGATGCTTGGCTTAACAGATCTGACAGAAAACAACAAGGAATAGAAAACAGGAGATTTCTCCGTGATACAGATGTCAATAGGTTCGGGGGGTATATAAAGATTTTTTATTTTGGGAAACAAGCAAACGGAAGAGAAACGGAGCCCAGAAGGTACCCGTGGTGGGCACAACCCACCTGGGCGTGCCTGGCAAGCCAGGCGCGCCCTGGTGTCTTGTGCCCACCAGGGTCACCTTCCTAGTAGTTTCTTATTTTCCTAATTTTCTAAATATTCCAAAACTGACAAAAAATATTTTTGGATATTTTTCGGAGTCCGTTTACTTACCGTATCACGTACCTCCCTTTTTTTCATGATTCTGGAGTGTTTCGGAAGGTTTCTTTTATGTGTTCTACCGGTGTCATGGTTTGGATAACTCCAAAAAGCATTTTTATGCATAAAAACATTATAAATAACAGTAGGTAAACATGATGCAAAATGGACGTATCAACTCCCCCAAGCTTAGACCTCGCTTGTCCTCAAGCGAAAACCGAAATCGAAAATCATGTCCAAATGCTTAGAGAGAGAGGTGTCGGTAAAAACAAAATACGGACATAGAAGGTGTAACACCCCATGTATTTAGCCATAGTGATCACCCTTAGTAATGCCAAGTCACCATGATTAACAATGCTTAATCATCATTTGGATCATATCTCATTTCAAATTCCAATTCTAATTGAAATTCAAATATAAAGTGATAATAAAAGTTGATCCAATTTGAAAACTAAAATGTTAATAATATTGCAAGTAATCCAGAAGCAATTGTAAAAATAAGCTCAACATTAATTGGATTAGTTAAATGACTCTAACAACCTAAAACAGAACCAAAATAGAAATAATTAATCCATATTCATTTAATTAAAATCCAAATGAAAAGATCTGGACTCCAAACCTTTTGTACTAAATTTATTGGGGCAAGACTCATGTTTTAAAAATTTGGAAAAGTGCGAAAAGAAAATACAAAACAGAAACTAAAAAGGAAAAAAAGAAAAGGAAAGAAAGAAAGAGAAAAAGCCCGCAGCGGCTGGACCTAAGTCAACCGTGGCCCAGCCCACCGCCTGTTGCCTCCCACCTCCGCACTGCTCCTCCTGGGCTGTTGTCGCCTCTGCCGCACGCCGCGCACCGGCCCCCCCTCGTCCCTGGTCGACAACACAACGCGCGCGCCCGCCCGCTGCCCGGTTAACCCTTCCTCGACCCCGCGGACAAACCCTAGCCGCCCCGTTTGTCCCCTCTCCCTCGTTCCCCACCTCGCCCAACGCCGCCATGGGCTCGCTCCGGTGAAGCCTGCGGTCACCATCCACCCCTTGCCTCACCGACGAGTCCAGGAGCACCGTAGCGTCGCCCTCATCATCTACGTCGAGCCACATGGTGCCGGACGGGCCCATGACGCCACCCCAACCTCGAATTCCTCCTCGGGCTCCGGCGGCCACCGCGTCGATCTGCGCCACCTCGAGCTCCTCCGGCGTCCCCGGGCCTCCTCGTCAACGCTGTGAGCACACGCGCACGCGCACGCTCCCCTCTACCCCCCTCCTTTTTGCTATCACGGCTAGCCCCACTATAACACCCCTGTGTAATTGCCACTGTGATCAACTGCTAGTAATGCCAAGTCATATCATTTGCAGTGCTTAGTCATAGTGGTTAATCAAAACAATTCAAACTCTATTCTGGAAATCAACTCAAATTCAAAAGTGCAAAATGAATTTGCTCAAACACTGTTGCAAAAATGTTCACTAAATAGAAATATTCCAGAAGCACTCATAAAAATATAACCAATAGAATTGGAACTAGTTAAATGGTTCAAACCACATGAAACAGCACCAAAACAGAATTATTTAATCTAATTAAATTCATTTCAAATTCAAATAAAGTCCTACTTTACCCAAACCAGTTCTTGGTGAAGGTTAACATTGCACTGTAATATTTGGACTAAGTCCCAGATTTTACAAAAGTGTAAAAGTGGCCTAACTATTACAAAACAGAAAAGAAATAAAAGAAAAACACAAAATAGAAACACAAAAATAAGACGAGGCACTGTGCACCGGGCCTTAGTGCACAGTGCCCCGACCGCGGCCCACTTGGCCCAACTCTCTCTCTCCCCTTTGCGTGTCATCCTCTCCCTGGCCAAGCGCGCGCTGTAACACCCCAAAAATATTTTTCCGAATATTTGAAATCTTTCCTTTAAAAATAAAAGTTTTGAAAATCATTTTTTGTCATATCACCTTTCTTCAATTTGAAAACCTTTTCAAATTTTATTTGGGTTTCAATCTTCTTTAGATATTCTGGTTGAAGAGTTTAATATTATGTGGATAATTACTTTGGGATTTTCAAACAATTTATTTTTAGCAAGAAAAGTTTTGGGGATAGTTCAATTTTCAAAGGAAATAACCTTTTCACCTCCTTTTAGCCCTACTAAAATCCATCCAACAAATTCTCTTCCACTCCAAATTTATTCCACAAGTCACTCACCTCATCTAGGACAGAATCCAACTCTTTCCTACCCCACAAAAATATTTTTCACCACCCAAATAAATTCCAAAGTTGGAATTCATATATTCCATCATTTCTATGGTTTACAAAGGAACCACCCTTTCTACAAGGATTCCACCTCCGCCAAAATTATCTCAACAAATATATGGTTCCCACAACTCATTTCTCCAAAAACATGGGGTGCCACAGTTCAAAATTTTCAAATTCCATTCAATTCAAATTTGGACCAGATTCAATATTTCTGATCCAAACATATTTTTAAATGCTCCAAAAATTCCCAAACTCTACCATACTCATTTTTGAGCATCCACACATTACCACAAAAATCCCCACAAAATCCAAAAATCCCTAGCACTCTCTACCATGGGATCATATGAGTGTATGTGCACTGTTCATAGCTGAATAAGATTCAGTTACCTGAATCTTCAGGGGACAGGGGGTGATCGAGCCGTGCACTGCACTCCATCCATCCTCTTCTCCTCCACGCCTTCCCTCGCCTTGAATGTGCAGCCGCGGGGCCTCCTCGTCAGCCCCTCGCCGTCAACAGGCCGGACGCTAGCCGGTGCAACGGCCAGCACGCTCGGCCACGGCAGGTCGAGCGGATCAGCTCACTACACCGTACCCTGCTAACCTACTTCCCTCTCCACGCGTCGCTTCCCTCCGCAGCTCCGCGCACTGACCAAACCTCTGGACCCCATCCGGCAGTCGCCGGAGACGGGCACGTCCGCCGCACCCGTACACCGACCTCGCCGTGGATAAGGCACCCGAGCTCGAACTCGTCCACGCTGGCGCTTCCGGCAGCTTCCTCCACCCTCACTGACACTCACCGACCACGACCACCACCCAAACCGACCTCGCCGACCATCATAACTCCGGCGTGATCCGAACCCCGCCGGACCGCCTCGGGATCGCCTACATAAAGGCCCCCGAGCCCCGCTCTTCTCACCCATCGCCTCCACCACCTCCCAATCGCCCCTACACCACTCGCCCGACCTCGAGGAGGTCTTCTTCTTCCCCTCCGATCACCACTCCACCGCCACTGTCACCGATCCGTTCATCGTCGTTACTCCACCTCAACTGCTCATATTTTGCCAGTAGTCATATATTCCACCAAATCATCGATTCCCCGGTTCAATTCCACTCCCCGAGCTCTCTTCGACGAGATCCCAATGCCACCGAACCACCGTCCGCCACCGTCGACCTCGCCGGCGTTCAGGTGCTTCCCGGCGACCACCACCACCTCCCTCCGACGCGGCAGTCCTCCCTAGTCATGTTCCGACCATCGCCGCCTTCCAAGACCCCGGCGATCACCGCCGGCGAACGCCGTCTCCTCTCTGTTTCCGCGCGCAGGTTCAAATGTTTGAACCTGACGGGTGGACCCCACCTCGCGCTTTTTCTTTTCTTTTTCTCTGTCTAAAAACGAAGGCGTAATCTCGACTTTTACGCCTTCCGCGCTGAGAAGCGTATTTCGGCCCGAAGCGTTTCCTTTATAAACGCACAGGGACTGGCTTTTTACAGAAAAACCCCTGGTTTTGAAAGTTTAATAACTTTTAAACCACAACTCCGTTTGAGTTGAACTTTTTTTTAAAATTCTTATTTTTCTCTCTAGTTTTTTTAGTATTTATTTAAAAATGTTTTGGGACAACTTTTTGTACGGTTACCAAAAATTTTAATTTGAGTTGATTTTGAATTTTCAGAAAAAGAAGAGGGAAACTTTGCCGAGAATTTTGAAGGGTTTTCACCTGACTACTTTGGACAAGGCAAGCATTATTGAACTTGGGATATGGTGATTGCATTTGCATTTGCATGTTGCATCGGTTGATATTGCACCATATGTGTAGTATGTCACTAGCACTTGCATGCATGGTCATACCTCTTTTTCATAACGTGCACATCACTCAAGCAAGAGATTCTTCTGACATGGTAAAGTTGTGGAAATACGGGAGAGTGTCTCCTGCCTTGGACGTGCCGGTGGGCACGGGCCATTATGCTTGACACGGTGGTGTTATGTGACTTAAGTGGATTATTCCGGTGATGTTAATTAACACCTCCTGAGTCGGCCTAGATCGAGTCTTGTTCCGTTACACCTAGCTGGATACCGTGCTGCCACGGGTCCTTCCGCAAGGAAGGTGCGGCTGAGTAAGTTGTTAACCCCTGTCCAGGTACACACCATACAGAGGGCCACGATGAGGGTTTCCAAAGGCCTTGGACTAAATCCTGTCATCGGGTCAGGGGGCATGGGTGTTTCCGGTTGTGACTGAGAGGGGGGCAACCCTTGTAATCCGCGCGTAATAATAGTGATCCCATGCAGGACGTTGGTCTCTCCGTCTCAGAGTTTTTCTTGAACGATGCTTTGGGTGATTCCTGGCATCCGGAGAGTTATTCTGGTGTGTACTGGTCAGGTGTGTTTTCAACCCAAAGACCGTAATGGGAATTAGTCAGTGTCACGGTACTGACTAAAGAAATCCTTTACTTGTGGGTAAAGAGTACACCCTCTGCAGAGTTAAAACTGTTCGAATAGCCGTGTCCTCGGTCAAAGGGCGTAGCTGGGTGGGTCAAGTGTCGGTCCCGGTATCGGTCTCTGGAGGAAATAATTAAAATATGTCTGACTCATTTTTGCAGTATAATTGTTGATACCCTGTTGCTACCTTGATCATTTTTTTATGCTTATTAAATAATATTATGGCTATGCATAATATTGAGGACTAACCCATTTCTCTGAATTTATATTCTTCCTGAGTGTCTTAGGGGCTGGCTAGACTACCCCGGGCACTCAGATATTATTTTCAAGACCTCTCGTGGCGTCCCTCGAGTTAACATGCGGTTTATCTCGCCACTACTCTTGTGGACACCTGATTGGCATTTCTCTTCAAGTCCAACCGTGGCGTCACTTGACGCCCGGCAGGCATTTCTTTTCAAGACCTCTCGTGGCGTCTCTCGAGTTAACAGGCGGTTTATCTCGCCACTACTCTTGTAGACACCCGACCGGCATTTCTCTTATTTTTCTAAACGTCACTTGGGCTGGCTAGACTACCCGTGGCATTCACTTGCTTTTATTTTCTTAAGAGACTGGTTATGGCTAACATGTTTTATTTACTTCCGCATCATTTTATAATTATGTCATGACCAGGATTTTAGTCAGCATGAGCATGCCATTTGTTCCTACATGAGCATGTGCATCCATTATATCTTTTGTTCGTAATGTTTGCGAGTACATTCCAACGTACTCACTAGCTTGTCCCTGGCTATCTACTTGGCCAGACTTGGAGGAGGACGAGCTTGTGGAGAAGGATTGCGCTAGCGAGCCCGACACTTAGAGGAGTCCCAGTCAGTCAACCTGTGAGATAGGAGTCTACCACATGTATCATCCGCTGAGCTTCTGCTACACCAATAAAATAGTCAAGCCTCACTCTGACGCTTGGCTTTACGTTATTGTATCAGAGATGTATCACCACCACACCACTGTCTTATTCCGCCACTGCCATAGATTTGGCGAGTTTGTAATAATTTTGTTGAGCCTTCAAACTCAACCCTGTGTAATATTATTTGTACTTGTTATCTGTATCAAGGAAGTCCACCAGTTGTGTTGATCTTGGGGCTGGTGTGACTTAGGGCCTTTTCTGAGATTTATTCCCAGAAAGGGGCTCGACACGCGCTCGCCGCTCCGGCGCCGACACGACGACCCCCGCAGCTGGCTGAGGGGATAAGAACCACCCCTGCCCTCTCCGTCGTCGCCCTTATCCACTCCTCCATCGCCTCGCTTGCCTCTCCTCTCCTTCCCCCCCCCCCAGATCCGCGTCGTCCGAGCGCCGCCGTCGCCACGCATCGTCACCGCCGTGGCCGGCGGCCTCCCCGCTTCGCCCGAGAGTGCCTGGAAGGAGCGCCGTGGTCGACCGCGTAACCTGGAGCAACTGGAGGGAGCTGAGGAGCACCACGACGCCAAACCCCTTCGTCCCCATCTCCGGCCACTGCGACGTCGCCGCCGTCGATTCGGCCCTCCTCTGCACTTCCGTTCACCCGAGGGCCTCCGTGTGCTGCGCCGTAAGCCTTCCCCTCCTTCCTTTTCTTTCCTCGCGCCGCGTGATGCCTCCTAGCTTGCTCGCTGTTTTGCCGAGCTCTGACCACCGCCGCCGTTGCAATTAGCGCGCTCCCGAGCCTCTACGGCTCGAGCCAGTGGCTCTGACGAGCTTCTGGAGCGCTGCTGCCGCTGCCTAGCTAGGTAGCTCGAGCGCTAGCGCCGCGCTTCACTAATTCCGCCCGAGCCCGAGCTCCGGCGCCGTTTCTGCTCGTCGCCGGCGCCGTTCCGGCCACTCCCACGCCCCCGCACTAGCATAGATGGATGCGGCACTCGAAGCTCGTTCGAACGAGCCTGCGCGCGGGCCGAACGGTCCCCTGTGGGCGATTTCCACCCAACTCCGGCGGTGAACCGCCACGACAGAGGCTCGCCGGAGCTCTCTCCAGCGCCACTCTGACATGGCAAGTGGTGGGGCCCGCCCAGAGACACTGACCGATGGGCCCCACGACGCGTTTGACTTCGTTGACTGGGTAAACACTAATTACTGTTCACCCACAGTGTATGACGTGTGGGCCCCAGCACTTAATTAGACTAATTAAGGTTTTAAAATTAATCTGCTAATTAAATAGACAATGACATGTGGGGCCCACCCCTTAATTAACCCTGTTATTTAGATTAACTCACTGTTAGTCTAACAGAGACTGACATGTGGGTCTCACTTGACCCACATGTCAGGTTTGACTCTGGTCAGCCACAGTTGACCTGCTGACGTCACAGTGACATCATGCTGATGTCATAAATCATTTTCTGTAAATAATTATAATTCCAGAAAATCATTTAAACTTTGAGAATTAATAACTTTTAAACCGTAGCTCAGATCGAACAACTTAAAACATGAAACTTGCTCAGAACGACGAGACGAATTTGATCATGTTGTCTGTTTCTTTGTCAGAACCCCCTACGTAGAAGAACTCATAATTCTGAACCCAATTCCGATAGAT
The DNA here is from genome assembly GCA_011799875.1 of Thinopyrum elongatum. NCBI lineage: Eukaryota > Viridiplantae > Streptophyta > Magnoliopsida > Poales > Poaceae > Thinopyrum > Thinopyrum elongatum. Next base: position 180,975,804 of record CM022303.1, read on the forward strand.
GAATAGTGCATAGTCACCGGTAAATAAATCCCACCTTAATCCTAAAATAACTAAAAATGACTTAGACATACTTCAGGCAACACTGCACTGCATCATAGTCGTAGCATGCCCTGTATTGCATCGTTGCTGTGTATTTACTTGTTTCCTTCCCCCTCTTCTCTCTCGGTAGACCCCGACGTCGACTTAGCTCCCGAGGTCGACGCTGCTCAGGAGCCCGACGACACCACTGAAGACCTTGCCCTTGCCGCAGAGCAAACAGGCAAGCACCCCCTTTTGAACATTCCGATATCGCCCACTCTCTTCTCTCTTATGCTTGCATTAGAAGTTACTACTACTACTGTTATCCTATATCTGCTGCATAGCATGTTTACTTGTAACCTGTTGTTGATACCTATCTATTATCCTAAACTGCTTAGAATAGGTTGGGTAGAGACCTTCAGAGACCCCACTTATCCCGACTGCCCCGCTGGATGATCAGAAGACCCGTGCAATGGGATTGAAGACCAGGTCCTGACACTGCACGTCACTTCCCCCTTAGTTGCCGACACTACTGGGTTACCATCGAGTGCCGAAGGTGGTACCTCGTCAGCACTTCGGATAATAACCTTGTAGGTTAGTTAATCGGTCGTGGTAAGCGAGGGTGATTCCTCCTACACCACCCCCGATAACGACGACGTCGCGCAACCTCTCAAGTGTGGACCTCGAGGGTGATGCCTCTTTAGTTCACCTTGATGTTTACGTCAGGTGGGAGTCCAATGAGGGTGATGCCTCGGATTCCTTCTTGATGTGGTAGCCACACGGATGCCCTTACTTTACTGTTGACACTGCTTATTATGGATAAAGACGGGTCAGCCCTGAGGGGTACCCGCACGAGATTATGATGAGAGTAATGTGGAGTCGGGTGGACCTGAACGGTGCCCGAGGTTTGAACACGAGGCGTGGCCGGGCATTCTTAGCCCTTGCCGCAAGTCCTCGAGACGGGGCGACGGGGTCACATCTTTTGTGAGTCTCTGCTCGTTACCGCAATACCAACACACAAACGGTTTGGATATTTTATTCGAGGGGCCTCTGGCCTGATAGCACTAACCATCACGTGGGCATAGTATGGGCGTTCTGCGTTGTATACTTCAGCCGAAGCTTAATGGACGTTAGCGACTGAGCGGCGCGTGCTGAGTTGGACTGGTTACGCAACTACGCTTGTATTAAGGGGTTGCTAGGTCTGCTCTCGGCCGCCTGACGCAACGTGCAGGAGTTCCCGGGGCGATGGCCCAAGGCCCCTGGGGGCATAAGTTTAGTCCGGCGTGCTGACCTCTCTGTTAAGTATTTGGTCGGGTTGCTGCATGTTGCTGAGCCGAGGCCGGGCATGACCCAGTAAAGTGTGTCCAGCCGGAGTTAAGCGAGCATGGTGGGTAAGTTGGTGCACCCCTGCAGGGAAGAACTAATCTATCGATAGCCTGTCCTATGGTAACGGACACTCGGAGTTGTATCCCAATCGGTACAACTAGAACTGATGACTTGAGATGAAATGGATAGTATGGCTCTGGGATTGCTTTCTCGCAGGGAGTCGAGAAAGGATCTCTGGCCGAGGTTGATGATACTACAACTACTTTACATTATGTTATCCTGCACTCTTCTAATGCTGCAAGACCGATGAAGATGCTAGTCTTCGATAGGACTAGGCTCTCCCCCTCTATTCTGACATTTCTGCAGCCCAGTCCACATATACAACCACCCTTTGAAAATGTTGCATATGTAGTATAGATCCTCGCTTGTTGAGTACTTCGGATGAGTACTCACGTTTGCTTTATTTTCTTTTTCTCCCCATATCCAATTGACACCGCCAGATGACGGAGCCCCTAAGTTAGCTGCCCCCATCGACGACTACGGCTGCTACTACTACCCTCCCGGCGAGTACTACTACGAGGAGCTGACAGACGACCAGGAGTAGGATTCGGAGGGTCCTAGGCAGGAGGCCTACGCCTTTCGATCGTAGTATTTTATTTTACCCCGCCTTTCTAGAGGCTTATCTCCTTTTTTGTAATATATGTGTACCCAGATATCTGATGCTTCCGCTGACACTTGTATGCCATCGAGCTATGTATTCGAGCCCTCGAGGCCCTGGCTTGTAATATTAAGCTTGTATGAATTTATTTATGTTTTAGACTTGTGTTGTGATATCTTCAAGTGAGTCCTTAGGCTTGATCGTGTGCATTTGCGTGTATGGTTAGTGCACGATTAAGCCGGGGTCGTCACACCCACCGCCGCGCCTGCAGCTCGCCGCTGCCATTGCCGCCATTGTCATGCTCCCGAGCCGCTGTGAGCTCGCACGACTACTCTGGCATGCTCTTAGTGCGCCGTAGACCTCGCCTAGCTAGTTAGAACGGCCGCTCGCGCGCTCATGTACCGAACCCGACGAGCTCCTGTTTCGGCCTCCGCCACGGCTCATCGCCAGCGCTGATTCCGGCCGTCCCAGGTCGCGAGACTATCACCATTGGACGCGGGGCACTCTCCTTGTTCGAACGCAAGAGACCGCACGCAAAACGACCCATTGTAGCGCGATTACGACGCTCGCCGCCGTTCGGCCGCCGCGCGCAGGCCCGCCGGAGCAACTTCGGTGGCGCCGCTGACGTGGCCAGCCCGGGGCTACCCCCCTGGGTCACTGACCCATGGGCCCCAGGGCCCCACCTTGACCAGTTGACCTCGGTCAACGCTGACTGGGCTGGCATAGTGCCATTGACCTGTGGGCCCCTGCGATTAATTAAGTTAATTAGTTTTTAAAATTAACCTGAATTCTAATTAGTCAATGACACATGGGGCCCACCCTCTAATTAGTTATGTTTAGTTTAAATTAAACATTGGATTAGCTCTGTGTCTATGACAGTAGGGCCCCACATGTCAGGATTGACCTATCAACAGGTCAGTTGACCTTCTGACATTAGCATGATGTCATAATGATGTCATCAATTACTATTCTGGATAATGTTAGAATTAATTAAATAAATAAATCCAGAAAATATTTAAAACTTTAGAAAATCATAGAAATTAAACCGAAGCTCGGATCGAAAAACTTTATACATGAAAGTTGCTCAGAACGACGAGACGAATCCAACTGTGCCATCTGTTTTCGTGTCGGGACCCTCTACGGAGGTGAACCCGCAAATTTTAGCCTGTTTCTGGTAGATGAATAGTGCTCATACACCGGTTAATAAATCCAACTTAAATCCTAAAATAACTAATATGACTTAGACATGCTTTTAGGCAACCCTGCACTACACGTTAGCATAGCGAGCTCTGTGTTACTTTGTCTGCCTTGTATTAATCTGTTCCTCCCCCTCTTCTCTCTCGATAGAGCCCGATATCGATGTATCCTCCGAGACCGGCGCAGCTCCGAAGATCGACTATGCCTCTGACGACCCTGCCTTTGCCGTCGAGCAACCAGGCACGCACCCCCCTTGAGCATGCCTATATCGCCTATTCTATCTCTCTTATGCTTGCATTAGAATTGCTGCTACTACTGTTTACCCTATTCTGATGCATAGCCTGTTCTTGTAACTGCTGTTGATACCTACATGCTTATCCTAAAATGCTTAGTATAGGCTGGATAGAGACCCCAGAGACCCCCACTTGTCTCAGTTGCCTCGCTGGATCATCGGAAGACTCGACGACCTGGCCCCAGCACCGCACATCACCCCCCCTTAGTTGTACGACACTGCAGCGTTACTATCGGGTGCCGAGGGTGATACCTCGTACAGCACTCCTGATATTAACTCTGTAGAGAAGCTATTTGGTCGTGGTCATCTAGGGTGATTCCTCCTTCACCACGTCCGGTAACGACGCTGACGTGCAACAGTTCAAGTGTGAACCCATCGAGGGTGATTCCTCTGAGTTCACCTTGACGGTTACATCGAGTAGGAATCCAACGAGGGTGATACCTCGGATTCCCTTGATGTTATGAACACACGGATACTTGGACTTTACACTGTTACTTGGAAAGGCGGGTCGACCCTGAGGGGTACCCGTGTGAGCCTAAGTGGCGAGTGTGGTGGAGATGGGTTGACCTGGAGGGTGCCCGAGATATGAATACGAGGCGTGGCCGGGCATTCTTAGCCCTTGCCGTGAGTCCTCGAGACGGGGCGATGGGGTCACATCGATCGTGAGTCTCTGCTCGTTACCGCACTACCATTAAACTAACGATTTGGATATGTGATCTGAGTGGGCCTCTGGCCCGATAGCACTAACCATTACGTGGGAATAAATATGGGTACTCTGCATCGTGGTGTCAGCCGACAGCTCTGTTAGACGTCCAGTTCAGCATGGCGGCTGGGTCGGATCATGCCGTTGGCGCTGGTATCCACCCTGCTCGCAACAACCCGGAGTGCACAGGGCGATGAACCAAGACCCCTGAGCGCTTAGGATGTAGACCGACGGGGACCTCTCTGCTGAGCTCTAGGTAGGGTTGCATTGTGTCGTTTGGCCGAGGCCGGGCATGACCCAGAAAAGTGTGTCCGGCCGGAGTTAAGCGAGCGTGGTGGGTAAGTTGGTGCACCCCTGCAGGGATGAACTAATCTATGCACAGCCGGATCCTCGGTAACGGACGCTCGGAGTTGTATCCCGATCGATACAACTAGAACTGGATACTTGTGATGAGAAATGAATATTATGGCTCTGGGATTGCTTTCTCACAGGGAGTCGAGAGAGGATCTCTGGCCGAGATTGATACTTGGATATTATGGCTCTGGGATTGCTTTCTCGCAGGGAGTCGAGAAAGGATCTCTGGCCGAGGTTGATACTTGGATATTATGGCTCTGGGATTGCTTTCTCGTAGGGAGTCGAGAAAGGATCTCTGGGTGAGGTTGAGACTTAATGATACTACTACTTTATATTGTGCTATTCTACACTCTTCTAATGCTGCAAAACCACTGAAGATTCTAGTCTTCGATAGGACTAGGCCTTCTCTCTATTCTGGCATTTCTGCAGCCCAGTCCACATATACAGCCTTTCTTTGATAATGTTGCATATGTAGTGTAGATCCTTGCTTGCTGAGTACTTCGGATGAGTACTCACGTTTGCTTTGCTTTCTTTTTTCCCCATATCCATTTGGCGCAACCAGATGACGGAGCCCCTGAGACAGCTTCCCCCGCCGACGATCGCTACTACTACCCCGAGGGTGGATACTACTACGAGTTGGCCGACGACCAGGAGTAGGTTCGGAGGGTCCCAGGCAGGAGGCCTGCGCCTTTCGATCGTAGCTTCTGTTTTGCCCCGCCTTTCTAAAGGCTTATCTGTTTCTGTTTCATATCTGTACTCTGTTATCTGATGCTTTCGCTGACGCTTGTACGCAAGCTTATGTATTCGAGCCCTCGAGGCCCCTGGCTTGTAATATAAAGCTTGTATGACTTTATTTATGTTTTAGAGTTGTGTTGTGATATCTTCCCGTGAGTCCTTAGGCTTGATCGTGTGCATTTGCGTGAATGATTAGTGCACGATTGAGCTGGGGCATCACAAAAGCATCATGTAATTTATTATAGAAGCTATAAACTTTAACATAAAACTGTTTTTCAATATAAGCAGTAGGAACAACTGGGCCAACATTGTAGATAATTGTTTCATCTTTAGCTATTACCGGTTCTTTAATTTCTTCTTTAATAGGTGGGTGATATTTAAACCACTTCTCCTTAGGGAGATCAACATGAGTAGCAAAAGATTCACAAAAGGAGGCTACTATCTCATATTTAGTGCTAAACTTTTGAAAAGCATCGGTATTCATAAAAGATTTAACACAATCAAACTTAAGCTCAATACCTGACTCTTTACCTTCGTCGAGTTCCCAATCTTCAGAGTTGCGTTTAATTCTTTCTAAAAGATCCCACCTGAATTCAATAGTCTTTTTCATAAAGGAACCCGTACAAGAAGTATCGAGCATGGATTGATCATTACGAGAAAGCCGAGCATAAAAATTCTGAATAATAATTTCTCTTGAGAGCTTATGGTTGGGGCATTAATATAACATTGACTTAAGCCTCCCCCAAGCTAGAGCGATACTTTCTCCTTCACGAGGCCAAAAATTATATATATAATTCCGATCACGATGAACTAGATGCATAGGATAATTTTTTTGATGGAATTCCAATTTCAACCGATTCCAATTCCAAGATCCAATATCATCGCATAGCCTATACCATGTCAATGCTTTTCCCTTCAAAGATAAAGGGAAAACCTTCTTCTTAGCTTCATCTCCGGGTAAACCTGCAAGCTTAAACAATCCACAAATTTCATCCACATATACCAAGTGCATATCAGGATGTTCGGTTCCATCTCCTTCATAAGGATTAGCTAGCAGTTGTTCTATCATACTCGAAGGAATTTCATATTCAATATTTTCAGTAGGTGCAGTAGGTTGAGGGGCATCTAATTGTGGTTCTGATCAAGGTGAAGATACCCCGAACAAACCCCTCAAAGGATTGCTCTCCATAGTAACAAGTGACAATAAATTTCAGCACGTAGTAATAATTTTTCCTTACCAATTTCCACTTACCAAGAGCGCTTCACTCCCCGGCAACGGCGCCAGAAAAGAGCCTTGATGACCCACAAGTATAGGGGATCAATTGTAGTCCTTTCGGTAAGTAAGAGTGTCGAACCCAACGAGGAGCAGAAGGAAATGACAAGCGGTTTTCGGTAAGGTAATGTCTACAAGCACTGAAATTGTAAGTAGCGAGTAATTTAATAGCAAGATAATTTGTAACGAGCAAGTAACAATAGTAGTAACAAAAGTGCAGCAAGGTAGCCCAATCCTTTTGAGGCAAACGACAGGCCAAAACGGTCTCTTATGATAAGCAAAGTGTTCTTGAGGGTACACGGGAATTTCATCTAGTCACTTTCATCATGTTGGTTCGATTCATGTTCGCTACTTTGATAATTTGGTATGTGGGTGGACCGGTGCTTAGGTGCTGTTATTACTTGAACAAACCTCCTACTTATGATTAACCCCCTCACAAGCATCCGCAATTATGAGAAAAGTATTAAGAATAAATTCTAACCATAGCATTAAACTTTTGGATCCAATTGGTCCCTTACGGAATAGAGCATAAACTAGGGTTTAAGCTTCTGTCACTCTCGCAACCCATCATCTAATAACTACTCCACAATGCATTCCCGTAGGCCCAAATATGGTGAAGTGTCATGTAGTCGACGTTCACATTACACCACTAAGGGAATCACAATATACATATCATCAAAATATCGAACACATATCAAGGTCACATGATTACTTGCAACATGATTTCTCCCGTGACCTCAAGAACAAAAGTAACTACTCACAAATGATAATAATTCTCAAGATTAGAGGGGTATTAAATAGCATAATGGATCTGAACATATAATCTTCCACCAAATAAACCATATAGTAGTCAACTACAAGATGTAATCAACACTACTAGTCACCCACAAGTACCAATCTATAGTTCCGGTACAAAGATTGAACATGGGAGATGAACTAGGGTTTGAGAGGAGATGGTTCTGTTGAAGATGTTGATGGAGATTGCCCTCCCCAAGATGGGAGAGTTGTTGGTGATGATGATGATTTCCCGCTCCGGGAGGGAAGTTCCCCCGGCGGAATCGCTCCGCCGAAGGGCAAAAGTGCTCCTACCCAAGTTTCTCCTCGAGACGGTGGCGCTTCATCCGGAAAGTTCTCTCCTAATTTTTTCTAGGTCAAAATGACTTATATACCAGAAGATGGGCACCGGAGGTGGGCTGGGCTGAGCACAACCCACCAGGGCGCGCCTGGGGGGCTGGCACGCCGTGGTGTCTTGTGCTCACCAGGTGGCGCCCCTCCGATAGTTATTTGATCCAGTATTTCTTATTTATTCCATAAAAAATCCTTGTGATGTTTCAGCTCATTTGGAGTTGTGCAGAATAGGTAGCCTGATGTAGCTTTTTCAGGTCCAAATTTCCAGCTACCGGAATTCTCCCTCTTTGTGTCTACCTTGCATATTATGAGAGAAAAGGCATTAGAATTACTCCAAAAAGCATTATTATGCATAAAACATTATAAATAACAGTAGGTAAACATGATGCAAAATGGACGTATCATATGTTACTTTCCTATGATATCATGATGGCTTGCTTATATTACTGTCAACTTTTACTGAAAAAAATATTCATGCTCATAACATGCTGTTCTTAAGATTGACTACAGTACGAGCCCTTTTTTATTTGACTCCAACTTGATATGATGTTTTAGTTCGCCTGGTGTCCCTACCCTTCCTAATCCTAGAACCTTTCAAAGAAAAGTTGCATGGCAGTTGCAGGTGGTTAAGGATGGCAATTTTATCCATGAACAAGGTTACCCGCGGATACCCGACCTGAATGGGTAGGGTTTGGGTAAATTTTTACGTCCATGGGCAGCACCCGAACCCGACCCGATTATTCATAGGTTGGGTATGGACATAATTATGTATCCGTGGATATACCCGAACCCGACTTGATAGTATGACATGTGGGGCAAAATTCAATGATCCACACTATCCGACCTTCCAATTTATTTCTTTTCTTTATTAAAAAATGATAAATAAATTTCGCAATCCCGCCTAACCGTAACTTACTCCACTGCCGCTTCACATTCTTTTATTTTTTTGAACAGACTCATTGTTGTATCTCCTTGTTAAATGACTCAACATTAAGCAGCGACTCCGTCTCCTCGACTTGCTCCTCCTGCAGCCCTAGGTACAGCCGCCGGCACCGCCAGACCTTGCCAGTACTTATGGTGCAGCACTTCAGCAATCCAACGCCACAACTTGATAGTGGAAGCCCAACGCCCCAACTCCATATCCCCTCAACCCCTCCATCTCCGCTTCTCCACGCACGCACGGGAACGACAGCGGCCCGGCAACGGCGGCGGGCCGGCACTAGGCTCTGAGTGTAGGACCAGGAGCACGACGGCACGGGTGTGAGGGGAGGCAGACGCAGACCACGACGAGGAGCCTGACCGTGCTGAGGAGGTAACGGCCACACCAAACATTCGACACTTAGGGTAATCTTTTGTTCCATCAATCCCTCTCTTGTATGTCTAGTGTTCTTGTACGTGGGTGTGTAGCTTGTGCTGTTCGTGAATTTCTGCAAAGTACTCTTGTACTTCAGTTTACAGTAGCAATTTGAGCAGAGTACTCTATTTCTTCAGTTTACAGTACCAATTTCTGCAAAGTACTCTATAACATCAGTACTAATTTTCCCTGTTTACTAATTGAGTCACAATTCGTTTTAATTTCCACAGGTTACTAATTGAGTCATAGTTTATTTTTGGTACATGGTATGATCCGTAGTCTGTAGATGTGCAGGTTAATTAGTAATTAGGTATTGCCACATAACTGAATTTCAATCTGACATGTAATTTTGGCAGGTCTACCTTATTTGCTAAAAGAATAAAGATAGAAAATTTAATATAGGTTGCTATTTACCATTCACTACAACTTACAGATCACGATATTTTCAAATATGTACAGTTTATTTTTTTTACTGAAACTATACAGTCTAGATATTATGTACCTTGTTTCACTTTAATTGAAACTGGAGACTTTTTTTTGCATGTATAGATCAGTAGCTTCTCATGATGGAGCACAAGGCCCTGTCGTGGTCAGCCCTAGAAATGTTAACATTGCTGGTAGCCCAACATCTAAATATTTGCATTAGGGGATATCAACTCCACTCTATTTGGGGCATTTCAAAGTGTTCTTGATGATGAAGAAGAAACTATGGTAACATATTCCACTTATGAAATTCCAATTCTAAATGTTGCAAACTTGCAATGTTCTTTTTTGTTTTTTTTATGATTTTAATAGTTGTTCTTTTGTTAAGTTCACTTCAAGGATGAGTCTCATTCCAATCTGCGTGGTGCTCCGGTCTTCAGTGTCTGGGTGTTGTGTCGCCTTGTCTCACACGAGGTGCAATGTAATATGTTTCTTGCTGGGTCACTAAACCGGCTAGTTTCTCAACCTTGTGTCTCCCTTGATGTTCTCGGAATGTTGTTTTAGCCTGCTGGTACCTCTTTTCTTTACTATAGTTGTAACTGTTATTGGTCTATACTTGAATCTTGAATCTGAGGGCCTCAATCAAAGGTCGGGCAATAGCCTATTACCTAAAAAACCTGTTGTGTTATTGCTATGCTATGCACTTGTGAATCTGAGAGATTATTTGGTGAGGTGAAAATCTGAGAGATTATTCGGTGATGTGCACTTTTCTATGTCATTTTGTTAGAATCGAAGAGATGATTTGATGTTGTGCACTTGTGCTATGTTGTTTTGTGAAAATTTTAGAGCTTATGTGAATCTTGTGCAGTTGTGCTATGTTTCATGTATATGTGTTGAGAGGACCCGATGGATATCCATACCCGATGGATATTCATCGGGTTTGGACATGGACATTGTTTTTCGCCCATGGATTTTTTCATGGACGGGCACATAATGTCTTCATGGATTTGGATATGGATTTTATATTGTTCAACCCAGGCCGAACCCGATCCATTGCCATCCTTACAGGTGGTTCCTGGCTCGATCAGACGACGGCGAACGATTGATGATCGTTCGCACGTACCGGACGTATTGTTTTGCGGAATACAATCACAGTCACTGCAAGGCCTTTGAGAAGGATCCCAGCTTCTCTGGGCCTTCAGGAATTTTTGACTGGAGGCTGGTAAGTGGCCTTGGTACACGCTCTCTGTTTCTTGGATTGAATTATCCGATTAACAAGGAGATAACCAACGGCAAGGATCATGGTGGCAGCGCAGTTTCGTTCATCAGGCAAAACTGTGTGTACACAGCGTACCATGCGTCTCTCCATGCACCATACCCTGATATGTGCCGCCACGCTCTGCAGCCCAAAGTAGGAGAGAGGGTCGCAAGTATCATACTTCGACCTGCTGGCTGGAGTTTCCCCCGTCAGGCACCCATCTGGTTCAAGCCGTCAGCCAATCTCCACATCTTAATAAATAGTAACGTCTAACTGAGCCAGTTAGTTAGATGCGTACACTTGGTGTAGTAGGATCTTTATTTAGTTTGATGCATACACTTGTTCTTTTTTGGTAGCCCTTTTGTAATGATGGTTGATGTTTGGTTTGGAAGAGAGAGCTGCGTCTTTACTCTTCTGGCCTGCTTACTGCTTCTGTTGCATCCCCAGCCCTGGTTGCTGCTGCTGCTGTTTTCAATGTACAATCAGTAGTATATTTCATTTGTTGGTTGAATAAATGTGTTGTTAGAACGACAAACACAATGTTTTAGAAGTCGTTGCACGGTCTGATCCTTTAGTGCCCCGTACGTAGTCATACTATTTTTGGTACGGAACACATTTTCCACTTGTCGATAACATGTAGCCCAGTGATGAAGGTCCAATAGAGGAGCCCATAATTAACCGGAAGGGAAGCTCTCACATGAATCCGGCCTACGTACATGCTCATGGTCCCCTAAACATAAATAAGTAAATAAATAAATAAATAAATAAATAAAGCTAAATGCTCATGCACCAGTTCTTTAAAATTACGATTTGAAAAGTCAAATTTTAATAGGAGGATATTATTTCCTATGAGAGTGTCGTTACATTCAGTCGATATTATTCTTAGGCAAAGATAGCGACCAGTCTTTTTTCTCCCACTATTTTCTTCCTGCAACCAGCGGACCCATGCAAATTGTAGTCAATGTCGTAAATAGTTTTGGTCCATTATTATTTTTCGATAAGAATTCCCAACCCAGCCCAACACATTGGCGACACCACTTTATCCCAGGGCTTCTAAATGTGCTCGGCTTCACACATCAAGAAGAAAATTGTCTAAAAAACCTCAAGAAGAAAAAGGTGCTCCGCAGCATTTTACAATAAGTTTTAGCCATATAAAATTAATTCTTATAATCCAGCATAATGAGTTTTTGGGTCTGACCGGTCCAGCCGCCAAAACCAAATCTCCGCTGGCGGGAGCGCCTGTTCCCGCCTTCTACGGCTGGTTGCGCTGTCGTGCACGCATCGCCGCCCTGTCGTACCCTGAAATGCTGGCCAAGCCATCCCTTTACTCCCCCCGACATCCTATTCTTCTTCGGCGACGGCAGCCTACCCCGGACCAGAACCAGTGAACCCTCGTACTCCCCTCCGCCTACGGCCATACTGCCGCATGTTCCCCGGCTCCTGTTCATTCCTGTCCGAGGTCTCGCCGTCGTCCTCCACCTTGGTGCGCTCGCATCGGCGCTCCCGTCTGGTCCTGTCAACATAGTGAATCGGGAGAGGACTGTAGTTGTGAGTATGACAGTACGGACACACCAAGTCCACTCTGGAACACAAGCAAGCACCTCTTTACTACTCAGATGCACCCCTCGTTTTTTTACTCTAATTCACCCTGCGGATATCTAGGACCCACATCATTGTCAATGTATAGTCAATTAACGACAGAATTGCACAACGTTTTTTTGAGGATTTGTTCAGAGGAGCAGGCTATAAACCGGGTTGTGCGGTCTCTGTGGCCCGTCTAACAACATGACCAGCCCAGCAGTTTTTCTTAGGGAAAATAGGTAGCCCCCTATTTCTTTTTGAAGAATAAACAAGCTAGGCCTATTTGTTTTCTCCGACTTACTGGGCTGCAAGATGAGGAGGGATGCATTCCGGCCTGGCCAAAAAGTATGGGCAGTAAATCTTAAAAGTAAAATGAAAGGGGTTGCAAATTCCAAAAAAAATAAAGCAAATGGGCAATTAGTTTCATTTTTTGTTTTTGTTCTTCACTAATATTTTATATTTCATTGGATTTTAACATAACATAGTACTACTTTATTTTTAAATTTGTTTTAGTATGGCTACTAATTTTTGGATTAAGAATATTTTGTTCCCCAGCAAAAATATGCGAATTTTTAAAATTTCGCATATTTTTTAGTTCAAATTTTTAACCCTGGCACTGACCAAAAAATGGGCAGCAATTCTATAACTGGAATATGGGCTGCAATAAATTCCATATGAATTAGCAAATGGGCTGTAAATTATAAAAATAATAGCAAATGGGCTGTACACGCCACAGATTTTGAGGTTGACTTGTTTACGCAAGGCTTTGTCAGTCAACACACGATTCTAGCAGCAGTGACTGTTGGATGTCCATCCAACGGCCGACATGCTTCTTCAATCTCTGATCTTCCTGCTCCAGCCGCCTAAACCAGCACCGACGGGACTGCCTGCTCCCTCCTCTTGTGGCCGGCTGTGATGCTGCGCAGGCTTCACCGGTCCACCCTACTCCCTCCGCTGGCCTGGCCATCCCTCTACCCACCTGCACCTCCTATTATTCTCCGGTGACGGCAGCCTCATGCCTCAGCCGAACCAGTCAACCGTCATACTCTCCTTAGCATGGGCATCCACTGTTGTGTCTTCGCCGGCTCCGGGTCGTTCCATTCCTAGGCCTCACCGTCGTCCACCACGTTGGTGCTCTAGGCGTGGCGTGCTCAACATTCAAAAAACGACAGCCATCAGAATAGGGATGTACGTGGAGAGGCTGACAGTAGGGACCCCCATGGTCCATGGCCGCACGCAAGCAACTGCCTCCTTATTACGCGAAAAGAATGATTCCTCCCACTGACATCTGGGGCGCACCGGTTCGGAGGCTGACCTGTGGGCCTACTAAGTTGACACATACGCAGGGCTTTGTCAACTTAGTCAACAAATGATTCTAGCAGCAGTGACCGTTGGATTTTAATCGAACGGTCCTGCTGCTTCTTCAATCATTGATATTCTTGCACCAGCCGCCCAAACCAGCGCCGGCGAGACCGCCTGCTGCTGCCTCTAGTGGCCGGCTGTGCTGTCGCGCAGGCCTCATCGCCCCACCCTACTCCCACCGCTGGCCAGGCCATCCCTCTACTCACCCACAACCCGTGTTATTCTGCGGTGACGGCAGCCTCACACCGCAGCCGAACCAGTCAACCCTCGTAATCCTCTCCGCGTGGGCATCCACTGCCGCGTCTTCCCCGACTCCACGTCGTCCCCTTCCTAGGCCTTGCCGTCATCCACCGCCTTGGTGCTCTCGGTGTGGCGTGGTCAACGTGGTCAAGGAACAACTTCCATCAAAAGACGACTGTACATGGAAAGGCTGATAGCTGGGTCCATGGCCGCAGCAAGGAAGTGCCTCCTTATTACACGTAAAATAATTATTCCTCCACCTGACAGCGGAGACCCACCAAAAGGGACTCTGTATTTTGTGAAAAAAATGTTTCCCCCATGACAGCTGGGACCTACCAGCTACATCTTCGCACACAAGGAAGTGCGTCCATATTACGGGAAAAAAAATGATTCTCCCCCTGACCGCTGTGACCCACCATCAATAACTTCGCACGCAAGGAAGAGCCTCCTTATCCTCCCTGATAGTCGGGACCCACCTGGTCGAAGCGTACGTAGCGTTGTCATTCTGGTCGCGAATGTGTACTTACATATTGGTCGATCGGTCTCTCTGCAATGATGAACCGTGGCCGAGCAAGCAGCGGCATGTGTAGTAGTAGAGCCCCCGACGTAGCAGTTCAGGCAGTCCAGTCAAAACCGTGTACACGTACGTATAGCCTGATGCCAAAAAATATGGCCACGTACGTACATACGGGCGGGGTTTGGAACGCCTACTCGCGCATTTGTACGACCATGGCTCATGTACATGGAGAGGCAACGGATGGCAGCAATGGTGTCCTGTTCATTGGTAGCCAACCGGCTGGGTCGGAACGGAGAAACAGCGTCCTTTCATCGGGAGGCAATAGACTGGGTCGGAATGGGTCGTGTTCAACAAGAGCCAACTGGCTTGGACGAAACAGCCGGAACGGGGCCTTGCATACCGAAAAACGAAGGAAAACAGCCTTCTGTTCGACCACGTACAGTCGAAACGCGGTCCTATTCATCGGGAAGGGTCTGGCATACCATAAAACGGAGGAAACGGACTTGTGTTCAAGTGCCTACGGTCTAAACGGGGTCCTGTTGATCGGGAGGGGTGTGGCGTACCGCAAAATGGAGGAAACGGACTTGTGTTGGAGCGCCTACGGTCGAAACGGGGTCCTGTTCATCTGGAGGGGTGTGGCGTACCGCAAAACGGGACTCCACAGGCTAATGTTCATCCACTATCTACTGCCTCGCTCCAGCCTCCACGGGTTACTGTTCATCCACCGTCGACTTCCTCGAGCCTCCACCTACTACTGTTCATCCACCATCGACTTCCTCCAGCAGCAACTGTTCACCACAGGGTCCTGTTCATCCAGCCTCCATCGGCTACTGTTCAACCAGCCCTTTCCACGGGGGCCTGTTCCACCAGCCCTCAATGGGGTCCTATTCAACCAGCCCTCCATGGGGTCCCGTTCATCCACCCCCAACCGGCTCGGGTGTGTGGCGGCCTCCTCTCGATCGGGGTCCTATTCATCCAGCGGCAACGGCCTCTACTACCACGGGGTCATGTTCATCCAACCCCCACCGGGAACTGTTCATCCAACCCCAAACCACGTACGTCTCAACTCGTTCAACCAACCCCCATGTTCACTATTCACCAAGAGGCAGCAGGTTCGATCGGCTTCAGCAAGCAGCAGCTGCAGTGATCGATCGCTCAGGTTCAGTTAGCAGCAGTACCGAAGGAATCGCTCGGGTTCAGTTAACAGCCAGGGATCGATCGCTCAGGTTCAGTAACATAGCTAGTGCAATCGCTCAGGTTCAGTAAGCGAACGCCTCGCTCGGGTTCAGTTGGAGCCCAACGCCTCGCACCCACGCGCGTACGTTTACGAGAGAAACGCGCAATCCCTCCATGCATCTCTCGGCCCCGACCACCGACCGTAACCGGGAACTCCCCAAAATTTTCCTCGCCCTCGCTTCTACCACGATTTTTTCTGTCATGGACGGCCCAAAGAATGTCATGCAGGTGCGTCTTCGGCCCGCCCAGGACGAACATCCCATTTTCTATCATGTTTTTTTGTCATAGAAGTAGGAGCCCACCACATCTATGATGATACTGGGTTTTGTCACAATTATCATCATAGAAGTGTCATAAGCATGACAGAAAAAAAATTCGTTCGGCCCAAAATGTCACGGATGTGTCTTTTTTTTGTAGTGTATGCAGCCAAAAAATCACTAGCACTATCTAATTTTTGCAACTAAAATTCAATAATTAAGCATAGATTTCATTCATAGATTAAGCAGTCGTTCTTTATACAAATAGTTCAACTCAACAGCTGAACCGACCAATATTTTCCCCAATTGTTGCCAACCACATACTGAATTAGCTAGTTCAACTATATATACTAGCTAATTTTAAGTACGTTGTACAGTTCCACCACATCTATAGTGAGATGAACTGAACAAAATAGCCCCTAAATACTACTACTATGGAGGGGCTTTGTACTACTTCTGGCAGCCTCTCCTCTGCCGAGCGCGCTCAGTAAAAGGCACAGGAGGAGGAGCCTACCGAGGAGCTGGACAACTGCAATACGGTGCCTGCCGCTGCTGCACCTTCAGCAACACTCACCTCGAACGCCCTCTGCCGCTCCAGACGACCCCTCTCGAAGCGGTGGTTCTTCTCATAGATCTCTTGATGCCTCGCCTCTGCGGCAGCGTGTGCTGCAGCCACGGCGGTGGTAAGGCTCTTTGCGTGCTTGACGAGGCGCTCCTCCTCCTCCCGTAGGAACTCGATGTAGCGCGCAAGGTCGCTGACGCACGTGCGGGCCTCCACCTCCGCCTCCCGCCTTCGGGCGGCGGTGGCGGAGCGGGTGGTGACCCCGGTGGTCGACGGTGGGCTGGCGGCCACGGCGGCCGACAATGGGGTGGCGGCCACGACCACCACCTCCCGCCTTTGGGCCGCGGTGGCGGAGCGGGTGATGGCCACGGTGGCCGCCAGTGGGGTGGCGGCCACGACGGCCACATCCCGCCATCGGGCCGCGGCGGTGGAGCGGGTGATGGCCCTGGCTTTCGACGATGGTGTGGCGGCCACGGCGGCAGACGGTGGGGTGGCGGCAACGGCTGTGGGCAATAGCCGCCGACGGGTTGCGGCGGTGGAGCGTGTGGTGGGTGTTCCGCGAACACCCACAGGGACGCCACGCGCACTACACTATGCCGGGGACTGCGTCGCCGCCGCGGTGTAGCCTCCTAGCTGGAACTGTCCTCTGATGACGGCGGAGTGGCTGAGCGATGACGACGGACCGGTGCCATTGGCGATTGTGGAAGAAGCAGACGAGATAAGCTACGGGGAGGGAGGGGAAAATGCGACGCAGGACTCGCTGGCCGTGAGGGTTTATATAGCAGGCTGGTAAGCATTGGGATTTTGGGGGATTTCACCGAGTCGGGCGGGAAGCTTGCGTGGGAACCTGCGAGGTTGCACGGGAACGGGCTCACTGATGATTCATTGGCGCCACTTTGAGCCACCGTTTGGCCAAAAGAACGCCCCCGCGCACTGCGCAAGCTTGCGCTGTAAGCCGTCTGTGGAAGCCGGGTGACAAGACGTGCGAGAGGAGGATGAAAGGACACGTACACATACGGTTAATAAAAAAACATTTGCGATTTAATTACCTACTACCCCCGTCCTCGTTTATAAGTCGTCTATGTATTTTTGTGCCAAATTTTGACTAGAGATTTAACTAATAAAATACGAATGCATGTTGCCAAATAATATATCGTTGGATTCGTATTTGAACATAGTTTCCAATTATATAATTTTTATAACATGCAACAACATTTGGTTGGTTAAATTTAAGGTCAAAATATGGCACAGAATATAAAGGGGACTAATAGACGAAGACGGAGGTAGTAGCACACGGCCGCTCTCTACGCAGCATCGCAACTACCGGCCGGCTTATAGACGACCATTCCCTGCGTGTTCAACTGCTCTATGCGTGTGGTTGCTCGCGGTTGAGGCGGCCGCAGCGCGCTCTGCTCGGGTCCCGCCATGCGCGCTGTGGTCTCGCGTCCCTCCGGGCACTCTGCCCTCATCCCTCCACGCGCGCTGCCAGTGTTTGGGACCGGCGCACGATCACGTATGTTCATGCTGCTATTATGCATGCGGTTGCACCGGGCGCGGCGCCACGATGCTGTTACCCGCTGCAAAAACTACCATGCGGACGCGCCGAGAATCCAGGTCGCCCGGTGTCGGGGATATCGTGCGACATATGCCAGGGGGTGGCTTATCGTGGATGGGGACAAAACTACGTCGCCGGGCTCTAGAAGCGGGAGTGAGCGAGACCGCGTACGCTTGCGAATCTTACTTAGGTTCGGGGCTCTCCTACGAGATAACACCCCTAGTCCTACTCTGCGGGGTCTCCGCATGATCACTATCTCAACAGGTGGCTACAAGCTTGCTCCTTGAGCTACCTGGCTGGAGGAGGAAAAAGGGCAAGGCTAGCCCTACTCCACTCTCTCTGCGTGCGTGTGTGGTGCTGTGAGTGCTCGACGAGGCCTCTGCCAAAGAGCCAGTTGCCAACCCCCTTGCACGGGGTGACCTGGGGGGTTTATATAGGCCTACCCCCCAGGGATACAATGGTAATCCGGTCGGGCGTAGGACCTGGCCGTCAGTGTCTCTGGTCGCCGGCTTCTCCGCCGACTGCACGGGCCCGCCGCTTGGTGGGTCCCCCCGGCGGTCTCGTCCTTGGCCGACAAGCTGGGCCCGCCGCTTGCGGGTCCTGTCGGCTGTGTAGCACTGTAGCTGTGCCACTGATGATGCATGCTTGGTCGGGGAGAGCGTGGATACAGTCCCGCCGCCTGGCGGGAACTCACTGTAGCCATACCCCGTCGTATCTGGTTAATGGCGCATGGACTTCGAGGGAGGAGGAGGGCCGCCTGCTGGGAGCCGGCCTCCCACTGAGCCGACTGGTCTGGGCTTGCCGCCTTCTGGCTTGTCACGGACAAGTAGGGCCCGCGGCCTGCGGGCCGTACTGACCGCCCGTCACGAGAGCATGGCTTCCTCTGCCATGGGTGACGTCATGAGCGGCATGGCAACAGTCCTGCGTTGGGCACAGGATACCTACTCAGTACGCAGTACCGTGGCCACGCCCAGCCCTGGATTCGGGGGTGGCAGGCATGTACTGTAGCCATGCCATGTCTCATCATGTTTATGTTGGTGCTGACTTCGAGGGCGCAAGGGGCCGCCTGCTAGGACTCGGCATCCTAGGAGGCCGCCTGCCAGGAGTCGGCCTACTTCATGGCCGTATTGTGGACTCCGCCGCTTCCCGGCTTCCAGCTGCTTGGACCAGCCGGCCTTAAGAAGGCGGCCCTTGTCCTTGATGTTTGAGGGGCGCAGCCTGCCCCGATGTCTTGAAATACCAAAGGGAGCTGATGGGGCTACCCGTGGTCATTTACTCCGATAGTAGTCCCCGAAGCTGATGAGGTGCTGCGGCTAAAGGGGCGAGAAGCCTCAGCAGCTTCATATTCCGGGTCGTCTGGTAATTTGCTTCGTCCGTCTTCCGAGGTGCCGACTGGTAGGTGTCGGCCATGACCAGGCAGGCCGCCTGGCGATTTCGAAACATCGTGGTGGGGACTAGGTGGCATGCTAGCCAGGCGTCAGGCTTGCCGCCTGCACATGTCGCCCACGTGGCGTCATCAGGTCAAGCCAGCCTGCCAGCCCACGCGCGCGACGGGACGGCGCCGCAGGCTGGGGCCTACCACTACAGTGCCTCGGCCCGCGCGCGGATCCGCTGCGGCCGAGGCGGACCGTTGGACTTCTGTGGTAGTTAATACACGCCTTTACTGGCGTCGTAATAGTGGGATCGTGGGGGAGTGGGCGTAGTTAATCCCACGATCCCCCACGCCCCCGTCCCCTCGGCTTCGCCGCCTGGGGCTATAAGTAGGGGGAGGAGGGGGGCGGCAGATGCACGCGCGCCCTCCTCTCCCTTCGCCGTTCTTCATTTTCTCCGCTACCGTCGAAGTGCTACCGCAGCCCGCCATCGTCGAGCGTCCTCTCGCTGCGGCTGCCCTGCTCCGCCGCAGCCTCGTCCGCTCGCCACCGCGCCGTGCCTGCGAGGAGCTCCTTCGTCCATGGCGTGCTCATGAGCCGGCAACTGGGACGGCTCCAACGTCCACGATGACCATCTCTTCTTCCTCCGTCAAACACGGCGACTGCCCCGGGAGGCGAACGTGCAGGTGCGCGTTCCCCCCGAAGCAGAAATCTCGTCGGCGCTGGAGGACGATGAACGCGTCGTCTTCCGATCCCATTTCCTTCGCGGCTTCGGCCTTCCGGCCAGCGACTTTTTCCGCTCCTTCCTCGACTTCTACCGAGTCCAGCCGCACCACCTCACGCCAAACACGGTGGTGCTGCTGGCCGCCTTCGTCACCATGTGCGAAGGGTACCTCGGCACTCTCCCCACTCTCAAACTCTGGGGGGAGTGCTTCTACCTCAAGCTGGGCACCGCCGCCAAGGGCCAGGCGGCTCAATGCGGAGCCTGTGTGGCGGTGCGGCGCCTGGGCACCGGGAACCGCTTCCCGCCCATCTCCTTGCTGCAGTCGGCCAAGCTGTGGCAGAAATCCTACTTCTACGTCAAGAACATCCACCCGACAAGCGACTACGTCAACTAGCCGGCCTACGTAGCCGGCCCGCCAGCCGAGCCGCACACCAACTGGCAGTACAGGCCGAGTTCCCTGTCGGCCGCCTCCTCCGCCGCCCTTGCCCGACTTCAGGCGATGTCGGAGTTGGAGGGCCTGAAAGGCTCGGACCTGCTGGCTGCCTTCGTGACGCGCCGAGTGCTCCCCCTCCAAGCCCGACCTCAATTCCTCAGCTACATGAGCGGGCACCGGGACCCGTGCAGGATGTGCACACGGGACCTGCCGGACGTGGAGGTGGTCCGGCTGGTCAACTACATCTCCAACTGCAAG
Source organism: Thinopyrum elongatum (assembly GCA_011799875.1). Classification (NCBI taxonomy): domain Eukaryota; kingdom Viridiplantae; phylum Streptophyta; class Magnoliopsida; order Poales; family Poaceae; genus Thinopyrum; species Thinopyrum elongatum. Next base: position 180,996,618 of record CM022303.1, read on the forward strand.
CTTTCGGAGGTGGACTGGCGGTTCGGCATGCGGCCGTACGATCGCGCACATCCGCCGCCTGCGGTGAGTCTTGTAATTCTTTTCTCTTTGCTGGTCCGAGTTCTTGTTTTGCCGCCTGACCAGTCGGCCATGTTGCAGGTCCTTCCAGCCCAGTCGGCCGCCGGCGCTCTGGATCTAGGTCAGGAGTATATGCCGGATCGAACAAGGAGCGACGTGAAAGACCCTGACTTGGGGTCGGCCGCCATGGAGGAGGACGACGCCACAGGTGGCGGCGGTGGAGCAGGCAGCTCCGGGGGAGGAGGCGGCCTTGAGGACTGGCCAGACGACGATGAGGAGAAGAACGAGCCGTGCCGCCCGCACGGCGCCGATAGGGCGGGCGCGAGCTCCTCAGCCGCACCGACCGCACCAGGCGGCCCAAAAAAGCGCCGGGCCGGCTCGTTGCTGTTCGGCAGCCGGCCGAAGAAGTCCAAGAACGCGGCCGCCGCGACCAGGCGGCAAGAGGCTGCCGCAAGAGCGGCCCAGTTCCAGAGGGCCCCGAAACAGCCCCCGATGGTGTCCGCGTAAGTGCTTGGCTGTGTTTTTCTTTCTTCTTCCTTGCAAACTTTTTCTGAGTTTTTCTCTTGTCTTACTTGAATCAGGGCCCCACTCACTCTTGAGCGGTCTGCCGCTGCCTCCGTGATCGGGGAGGTGGAAGGCTCCGCCAATACCCACTGCGTGGACCCGCTCGCCGACCTCCGGGCGGCGATGAAGAGGAACGCACGGGAGGCGCGCGAGGAGCGGGAGGAGGCGGAGAGCCAGGAGGCGGAGGCGGCCAAGGTAGCGCGGGCGGACGCCGCCGCCAAGGCTCGGGCGGACGCGGCCGCTAGGGCGCAGGCGAAAGAAACCGCGCTCGGCCAGGCCCCGCAACTTGTCATTCCGTTGCGCGCGGCGCCGCCAGCGCCAAAGATCCCGGTGCCGACTGGAGGAGCCGGCGATGACCAGCTAGTCATGGAGAGGGGAGGAGGTGACGCCATCGTATCGGAGGCGGAGGTGCCCCCGCAAGCGCCGACTGCCGGGGCCCGAGGCAATCGGCCTGACGTGCCACCGGCGTCGCCGATCGATGTCGGGTTGGTGGTGGGGGTGACTCCCGTGGTACGCCCTTCGGTGCGCCGGCGTGCGGCGAAGGCGGCCTCGGCGCCGCGGGCGCAGGAGGTCGGGGCCGCGAGCTCGTTGGCCCTAGACGCAGAGGCCACCGGTGCCCCCCCACCGGAGTGGACGCCTGGGGGCGGGACGGGCGTGCTGAACCAGGCCGCGCAGGACGTTCAGGCCTAGCTCTAGGCCCAAGGCGCCGCCCTCCAGCAGTGTACGAAGGCATTCTTGGCGACGCGGACGGCCGTTCGGGTATGCTTCTTTGCTTTGTTTTTTTGCTTCTTCTTGCAGTCTTCCGTGGGGGCGCGCCAGCGCACCCACTCGGTGTAGCCCCCGAGTTCCGGACCGGCTGCTGAGTAGGCGGCTCGGAACTTTTTAAGGTAGGTTCCGAGTGCTAACTTGTTTTCTCTTCTTTTGTCTCGTTGCAGGACTATCACAACATCCGCGCAGCCGCCTTCAACTCCCAGGTCCAGGAGTTGGCTAAGCGGACCGCCGACCTCACCGAAAGCCGGCGTAAGCATTCTGTCTACTTCCTCGCGGGGGCGCGTCAGCGCACCCGCTGGGTGTAGTCCTCGAGACTCGGGCCGACTGCTGAGCAGTCGGGCCGGATCTTCTGGCAACCACTTTGTTTTTTGGTCATCTTCGTTGATTGTCCTCTCTTTCTCATTTTTGCAGGAGCCAACGCCACACTGCAGCAGCATCTGGGCGAAGTCCAGACCGAGCTGCGCGTCAAGGAGGAGGAGCGCCGTAAGGCGGCCCTGGAGCGCGACCGTCTGGCCAAGAAGTTGGCGGACCAGGCGGACCAGCACAAGGCGGAACTCCAGAAGCTCAAGGAGGCGGAAGGCGCCCTTCAGGCCGAGTTTGAGGTCGAACGCTCAAAGTGGGCCGAGAAGGAGGCGATCCTCGCCGCTGGCTACGGCGAGATCGAGGACATGATCGATGGTAAGCTTCTTTCTTTGGAATAGCTGCCGACTGCATCGGGAGTCGGCTTCTGATCTCTGTTTTTCTTTTGCGTAGACTTCTTTCCTGGCCATGCCGTCGCCATCAGCCAGGCCATCGAGGCGCGGCGCGATCGGCATAGGAGGGAAGGAGTGGAGATCCCGCTCGACGCGCCTCGGAACATGAACGGGCTGCTCCTGGCCATCAGGATGCGTTTACAGCCGATTCACCGTCTGCTCCACCGCCTTCAGCATGCCGGGTCTCAGCTGGTCTCTGCCCTCTGGCCAGGCGGCCAAGCTCCACGCACCCCCAGTCGGACCGCCGACTGGTTGGAAGCGGCAATCGGCCGCTTCGAGGCTTGGAGGGGCTCCTCCGCTCGGGCGGGCGCCCGAAGAGCCTTGGAGTTCGTCAAGGCGTGGTATCCCGGGCTGGACCTAGCCCAGTTGGCCATGTTCCGGCAGGAGGCCATGGAAGAGTTGGTGGCAGTGGGGCCCGCGCTCACCCATCGTGCGGTGGCGATCGCCGAGTACACCGACACCGGCGTCTTCTTCCCCGAGCTGGACGAGGAAGGTGCCGATGGACTGGTTCGGGCTGAACCCGGATGACGGCGAGCACTTGGCGGAAGAAATCGCCTCAAGCGATGAAGGCGAGGATGAGGAAGATGAGGATGGTGAAGGCGACGCACCGGAGGGCGGAGTGGACGCCCAGCCTCAGCTTGATCGGGCCTCGAGCAACGAGCCACGTGCGAGTGCGCCGACTGCTGCTGAAGGCGACCAAGCCGAGACTCGCTAGATGGCCACTCCACCAGCTGGCGCCGCCGACTCCACCAACCTGCCGGACCCGCCTGTCGCTCATTTGGCCTAGGCTGCCAACTTATCTTATCTTTTCCTGCTTTGGTAATCTTTAGAACAAACTTTTTTAAATTCACATAGTTCCACCCGCTGGGTGTATTCAAACTTTGTTGAACGCTGGCCGAGGGCCTCTTGCTATGTGATTTAATTCTCGCACATGAAGTGCTTCGCCGAGCTCTGACTTGTCTTGCTTTCTGTTCTTTTGGGATTTTTCCTTTGCCGCTCTCCCTTGGCTGCCGCCTTGCCGGCCAGACAGCCATTCTTCGGTCTGTTGGCCGAGTCAAGTACTTGGCCATTTTGGGAAGACAAGTACTTTGGCCGCTTAGAACGTAGCAATTTAAGTGAGAAGCCGGCCGACCAGCTGCTCAGCAACCGGACGGCTAGGCGAGGAGCCGACTTGGCCTATGTGGGTGCTTTCTTCCTTAGCCATTTTTCATGTGAGCACCATTTCTTTCCTTTGACCCTTGCCGGCCAGACAGTCGCTCTGCGAGCTGCGGCTTATGGCAAGGGTGGGCTTAGATGCCGGCACACTACTTGTCCGACTGCAGGTAGAGCCAACATAGTACATGGCGGCAAGCCCCCGGGCCGACTGGTCGGACCCGGTGTCGGGCGGAGGAATGAAATAACATACTCACAGGCATGAAACTTATCATACAGATAAGAAAGGTAGCCCCCGAGTGCTCCTCGAGGGACCCGGTGCCTTTGCCCTTAGTACAAAAGGTAGCGTGGTACATACTGTATTTAACTGTAAAATCTTCGGAGAAGATTTGCGTTCCATGGGCGCTCTGCTTCCTTGCCGGAATCGTCCCTTTTGCGCGCCCTGGGCTTCTGCGCGTCGATGAGGTAATAGGAGTCGTTGCCCAAGGCTCTGCTGATGATGAAGGGGCCTTCCCAAGGGGCCGAGAGCTTGTGCTGGCTGGCTGTTCGCTGGATCAGCCGGAGCACAAGGTCTCCCTCTTGGAAGGATTGTGGCTTGACCTTCCGACTGTAGTAGCGGCGCAGGCTCTGCTGGTAGATGGCGGACTGGCTGAGTGCTAACAGCCGGCCTTCTTCCAGCAGATCGATGTCGTCTTCTCGTGCTTCCTTCGCCTCCGCCTCCGTGTACATGGTGACGCGAGGCGAGTCGAACTCGATGTCCGTTGGGATGAGGGCCTCGGCCCCGTATACGAGGAAGAAGGGAGTGAAACCGGTTGATTTGTTCGGAGTGGTGCGGAGACTCCAGAGGACGGCTGGCAGCTCATCGATCCAGCAGCCGGCCGAGCGCTCCAGTGGCTCGACCAGTCGGTGTTTGATGCCGGATAAGATGAGGCTGTTTGCTCGTTCTACCTGGCCGTTTGACTGCGGATGGGTGACAGACACTAAGTCCAGTCGGATGCCCTGCGTCGAGCAGAAACGGGCCAAGGCGCCTTTGGCAAAGTTAGTGCCATTGTCGGTGATGATGCTGTGTGGCACACCGTACCGGACGGTGAGATCCGCGATGAAGGTCATAGCAGTCGGACCATTTAGTTTCTTGATTGGTTTTGCTTCAATCCACTTGGTGAATTTGTCCACGGTGACCAGTAGATGGGTCATGCCACTGCGTGCTGTCTTGAATGGGCCCACCATGTCCAGCCCCCAGACGGCAAAGGGCCAGGTAAGCGGGATGGTCTTGAGCGCAGAAGCCGGCAGATATTGCTTGGAGCTGAATTTTTGGCACCCCTTGCATTTCTTGACCAGATCCTTGGCGTCCTCCAAAGCAGTCGGCCAGAAGAAACCATGGCGGAAAGCTTTCGCGACAAGGGATCTGGAGGCCGCGTGGTGGCCGCACTCGCCTTGGTGTATGTCTCTGAGGATTGCCTTGCCTTTCTCTGGTTCGATGCAGCGTTGGAAAACGTCGGTCACGCTGCGCCTGACAAGCTCTTTGTTTACGATCGTGTAAGCTCCTGCCCGGCGTTGCACCTGCCGGGCTGAGATCTCATCAACTGGCAGCTCTCCGCCTACCAGAAAGTTGAGGATGGGTTGCGCCCATGATGGTGCTTTGACTTCGTCCACTGTCATTTCGGTTACTGAAACTAGGGCGGTTGGGTCTGGAGGTGGTGGCGCGGAGTCGACCGCGTCTTGCTGCGTTGTTGAAGTCCCCGGGATGGCCGCTGCAGCCCCCGGGCCGGGTGCGACTGCAGCAGTCCCCGAGCCAGCTGCCAAAGTCCCCGGGCCGGCTGCCGCAGCCCCCGGGCCGGGTTGCGAAGTCCCCGGGCCGGGTGCGACTGCAGCAATCCTCGAGCCGCTTGCCGAAGTCCCCGGGCCGGCTGCTGCAGCCCCCAGGCCGGGTTGTAGAGTCCCCGAGCCGGGTGCGACTGCTGCAGTCCCCGTGCCGCTTGCCGAAGTCCCCGGGCCGGCTGCTGCAGCCCCCGGGCCGGGTCCGACTGCTTCAGGAGCAGCCAGCACGAAGATGGATTCTGATTCCGGGGAAGGCTTGATGGACGGCTTGCGCAGGCACTGAAGGGACACGCCGGCTGGTATGGCTTGCCTGGCGGAGCCGATCCGTGCCAGGGCATCTGCTTGCTCGTTGTCGGCCCGTGGCACGTGAAGGAACTCGCACCCATCAAAATATCCGCTGATCTGCTGGACGAGGAAACGGTAGCTCGCCATATTTGCATCCTTGGCGTCCCAGTCGCCGGATGACTGTTGGACCACCAAGTCCGAATCGCCGTAGCACAGAATCCGACGGATGACAATCTCCTTGGCCAGCCGGAGTCCGTGTACTAGCGCCTCGTACTCGGCCACGTTGTTGGAGGCAGCAAAGTGGATTTGCAGCGTGTATCTGAGCTTGTCGCCTTTGGGAGAGGTGAGGACGACGCCGGCTCCCAAACCGGTGCGCATCTTCGAGCCATCAAAGTGCATCCGCCAATGAGTGGAGTCTGGAGCTGGCGGCAGGTACTGGGTCTTGGCCTAGTCGACGAGGAAGTCGGCCAGTGCTTGGGACTTGATGGCGGCGCGAGGCTGGTAGAAGATGGTGTAGGGGGCCAGCTCGATGGCCCACTTGGCCACTCGGCCCGATGCGTCTCTGCTGCCTATGATCTCCGCGAGCGGGGCGGTGCAGACGACCGTGATGGGATGCTCTTGAAAGTACGGCTTGAGCTTCTTGGCGTCAAAATGCACGCCATAGCACAACTTTTGGTAGTGGGGGTAGTTCTGCTTGGAAGCTGACAGCACCTCACTCAAGTAGTAGACGGGCCTCTGGACCGGCAACGCCTTGCCATCCTCTTGGCGCTCTACTACCATAACTGTACTGACCACCCGGCTGGTGGCAGCGATGTAGAGAAACATGGGCTCCATAGCAGCCGGAGCGGCCAGGACGGGCGGCGTGGTCAACATCTTCTTTAGCTGGAGGAACGCCTCGTCCGCCTTGTCGTTCCACTCGCAATGAGTGGTCTTCTTCATCAGCTGGTACAGGGGAAGAGCCTTCTCGCCCAGCCGACTGATGAAGCGGCTGATGGATGCCAAGCAGCCGGTGAACTTCTGAACGTCTCGCAGTCGGGTGGGCCTCTCCATCCTCTCGATGGCCTTGATCTTGACAGGGTTGCACTCTATGTCGCGCTCTGAGACAAGGAAGCCGAGGAGCTGGCCGGCTGGTACTCCAAAGACACACTTCTCAGGGTTGAGCTTGATTTGAAAACGGCGCAGACTATCAAAAGTTTCCTTGAGATCTTCCAGGAGGGTACCGCGCTTCTCCGTCTTCACCACAATATTGTCTACATAGACGTGGGCATTTCTGCCGAGTTGCTTGAGGAGGCACTTCTGCATGCAACGCTGGAACGTGGCACCGGCATTTCTCAAGCCGAATGTCATGGTCAGGTAGCAGAAGGCTCCGAATCTTGTGATGAAGGCGGTCTTCAGGCGGTCGGCCGGGCTTAACTTAATCTGGTGGTACCCCGAATAGGCATCCAAGAAACTCAACAGCTCGCATCCGGCTGTGGAGTCTATCACTTGGTCAATCTGAGGCAAGGCAAACGGATCCTTCGGGCAAGCCTTGTTGAGGCTGGTGTAGTCAATACACATGCGCCATTTGTTGTTCTTCTTTAGTACAAGGACTGGGTTGGCTAGCCACTCTAGGAAGAATACTTCCATAATGAAGCCGGCTGCTAGAAGCCGAGCTATCTCTTCACCAACAATTCCTCTCTTCTCCTCCGACAGGCGGCGGAGGGGTTGCCTGACTGGTTTTGCATCTGCTCTGACATGTAGCTTGTGCTCGGCGAAATCCGTCGGAACACCCGACATGTCCTTTGGAGACCACACAAAGATGTCCCGATTCTCACGGAGGAAATCGACGAGCTCGCTTTCCTATTTGCTGTCAAGGTGAGCTCCTATGACAGCGAACTTCTCCGGGTGCTCTGGGTCCAAGGGTATCTTCTTGGTTTCTTTGGCCGGCTGGAAAGAGCCCTGGGCTTCTGACTCCTTGGGATCTGGCGATAGGTCCGGCTGCTTGCCGGCCATGGCCACAACCTGGTCAAGGAGCCGCTTCTCGGCAGCAATCACAAGGGACTCGGCCAGCCGACTGCTGGCTGCAGCACACTCGGCAGACTTCTGGTAGTCGCCGGCTATGGTGACAATGCCCTTGGTGCCCGGCATCTTCATCTTGAGGTAGGCGTAGTGGGGGACCGCCATGAACTTGGCCAGAGCAGGCCGGCGAAGCAACGCGTGGTAGGGGCTCTCAAGGTCAACCACCTCGAACCAGATTGGCTCTCGGCGGAAGTGACTCTTGTCTACAAAGAGGACATCTATCTTGATCTTGCCGATAGGTGAGCAGGATAGGCCAGGCACAATGCCATGGAAGACAGTCCAGCTGGGCTGGAGCTGTTTCTCTTTGATGCACAACTTCTCCATGGTGTCGCAGTAGAGGATGTTGATGCTGCTACCGCCGTCTATCAGAATTCGGGAGTAGCAAGCAGCTCGCCTCTCTGTGGCGAAGGTGGCATCCAACACCAGGGCATAGGAACCCGGAGAAGGCATCACCTCCGGGTGGTCAGCTCGGCTCCAACTGATCGGCTTCTCCGACCAGTGCATGAACTGTGGGGCTTCAGAGGTGACAGTATTCACTTCTCGGCGTTGTTGACGCCGGCTGTGCCTGTCGTCAGTCACGCTGGTGAACACGACGTAAGCTCCATGCTCTTCAAGAAACTCGTCTTGGATCACGCCGACTGGTCGGACTGCCGGCTGCTGGGGAGGCGAAGGGAGCGGGCCAGCAGGCGGCGGAGGCAGTCCTTCGCCTCTAGTGATGCGGGTGAGCCAGTGGCATTTCCGGGTGGTGTGGTTGGATGGCTTCGCGCCGCTGTGGAACTTGCAGGGAGCGTCGAGGGTTTGCTCAAACGAGAAGGCGGGCAACCAGGCAGGCTTGCTGCCCTTCTGGTGTTTGGGGCCGGGCTGCTCTTCTGGCTGCTGGTCTTCGACTGTCGCCACCTGCTGGCTGGTGGTAGCCGGCTGCGGGGCCTTGCGCTTATTGTCGTTTGACAGTTGGCGCCGACTGGAATCACTAGCCGGTGTCTGAGGGGCCGGAGGGAGCATCTTTCCTAACGCATCCACTCGGAGTTCCGACTTCATGGAGGAGTCGGCAGTGGCATACTTGTCCGCTATGATCAGCAGCTCGTCGAGCGTGGCCGGCTCATCGCAGAGGAGTCGGTGCTTGAGTAGGGTGCCCTCCCGGCACCCAGCAGTGAAGTATTCAATGGCTTGCACCTCATGAACCCCTTCGCAGGAGTTGCGCAGCTCGGCCCACCATGTTAAGTATTCGCGGGTGGACTCGATCGGGCCTTGGATGCACAGGGAGAGCTGGCGAGGCTTGGGCGGCCGCTTGTAGGTGCTGGTGAAGTTGCGGATGAAAACTTCGGTGAAGTCTAGCCAGCTGTTGATGCTGTAGGGCTTGAGGCTGTTCAGCCATGTCCGGGCCGTGCCCTGGAGCATGAGCGGAACATACTTCACGGCGACACGCTTGTTGCCATTCGCTATGTTGACGGCAGTGGAGTAGTCGACCAGCCAATCTTCCGGCTTCACAGAGCCGTTGTACTTAGGAGTGTCTCGAGGGAGCGATAACCCTTTGGGGAAGGGCTCATCGCGAATGCGGGGGCCGAAACAAGGCGGGCCGATTGCATCTTCTTCTTCCAACGCCAGGGACCGAGCCAAGCGGTCGATCCGGTTGTGGGCATCGTTCTCTCCGACTCCTTCGCGGGGGCCCAGCCGGCGCCCGAGAGTCGGGTGCTCAACAGGCGGCGGAGAGGCGCGCCTCTCCCTGCGCGGGGGAGGGGGCTGATGATCGTCCCGCCGCTCCACTGCTCGTGGGCGGCCGTCTTGGTCGCGCTTAATGGATATGCGGGTGCGGCTCCGGCTAGCAACCGGCTCTGGGTCTCCTCGGTCACGGGCGCCGGCTGTCGGCGTCCGGGAGGTCGTGCCGTGCTCCCGGTGAGGGGGAAGGTTCCCAGCCTGTAGGCCGGGTTCCACCACGCGGTGGCCGGCTTCTTGCTGCGCGGCGGCCGCGTCGATGAGCTGCTGGACGCGCTCCGTCATGCAGCGACGTTCGTTGCCCTCCAGGCGGTCCAGCTCGTCTGCCGCTGCCTGGGCGGCGTGCAAGTTCCCCATGGGCGTGGCGTAGACCGGGCGGTCGGCCCCCAACATGCAGGCGATGGCGGCGCCGCGCAGCCGGACCATGCCCTCGCTGCTGGGCTCGTCAGCAGCCGGTGTGCCGCAAACGGCGCGGTCGATCTCGCGTTGGTAAGCCTCGGTGAGGCGTCTCATGGCCGCCAACTTGTTGGCGCTGTCGAGAAGTGCGATACGGCATGCCTCCAGCATTTCACCGCTCGCAACGTGCGCTACGGGAGCAGACAGGTCCCGCATTGCCGCCTGCAATGGGTCCCGGCCTGCCTGGTCGGAGGTTCCGTCTTCGCTGATGACCAGCACCTCAGTGACGGTGCTGGTGACGGCGCCGCTGTCTGCAGCGAAAGTGGATCGTCGAAGATCACCACGTCACCGGGGAAGGCATCAGGAAGCGCGACGTCGGCGTCGGCGACCATGTCGACGAGCAGGTCGGTGGAGCCAACGGACTCCGGGTCGGAGACCGGCTCATCGGCGATGTGAAGCTTGCCGAGGAGATCGACGAGGCATCTCTCGGAGCTAGCTGCGCCCGCGTCGAGTGCGAGCTAGTCGAAGAGGCGGATCCCGCCGATGAGATCAGCGAGGTTGCTTGCGGCGCAAACAACTTCCACGCCGTGCAGCGTGTCGGCGCAGACGCCGTCGGGCATGCCGGGCTGGCTGCGATCGCCACGGAGGAAGAGGGTTCCCGTCCAGAACGTGTGTCCGGACGACGGTGCACCTAGCCCCACGGTGGGCGCCAAATGTCGGGGATATCGTGCGACATATGCCAGAGGGTGCCTTATCATGGATGGGGACAAAAGTACGTCGCCGGGCTCTAGAAGCGGGAGTGAGCGAGACCACGTACGCTTGCGAATCTTACCCAGGTTCGGGGCTCTCCTAGGAGATAACACCCCTAGTCTTGCTCTGCGGGGTCTCCGCATGATCACTATCTCAACAGGTGGCTACAAGCTTGCTCCTTGAGCTACCTGGCTGGAGGAGGAAGAAGGGCAAGGCTAGCCCTACTCCACTCTCTCTGCATGCGTGTGTGGTGTTGTGAGTGCTCGACGAGGCCTCTGCCAAAGAGCCAGTTGCCAACCCCCTTGCACGGGGTGACCTGGGGGGTTTATATAGGCCTACCCCCTAGGGATACAATGGTAATCCGGCCGGGCGTAGGACCCGACCGTCAGTGTCTCTGGTCGCCGGCTTCTTCGCCGACTGTAGGGGCCCGCCGCCTGGTGGGTCCCCCCGGCGGTCTCGTCCTTGGCCGACAAGCTGGGCCCGCCGCTTGCGGGTCCTGTCGGCTGTGTAGCACTGTAGCCGTGCCACTGATGATGCATGCTTGGTCGGGGAGAGCTTGGATACAGTCCCGCCGCCTGGCGGGAACTCACTGTAGCCATACCCCGTCGTATCTGGTTAATGGCGCATGGACTTCGAGGGAGAAGGAGGGCCGCCTGCTGGGAGCCGGCCTCCCACTGAGCCGACTGGTCTGGGCTTGCCGCCTTTTGGCTTGTCACGGACAAGTAGGGCCCACGGCCTGCGGGCCGTACTGACCGCCCGTCACGGGAGCATGGCTTCCTCTGCCATGGGTGACGTCATGAGCGGCATGGCAACAGTCCTGCGTTGGGCGCAGGATACCTGCTCGGTACGCAGTACCGTGGCCACGCCCTGCCCTGGATTCGGGGGTGGCAGGCCTGTACTATAGCCATGCCCTGTCTCATCATGTTTATGTTGGTGCTGACTTCGAGGGCGCGAGGGGCCGCCTGCTAGGACTCGGCATCCTAGGAGGCCGCCTGCCAGGAGTCGGCCCACTTCATGGCCGTCTTGTGGACTCCGCCGCCTCCCGGCTTCCGGCTGCTTGGACCAGCTGGCCTTAAGAAGGCGGCCCTTGTCCTTGATGTTTGAGGGGCGCAGCCTGCCCTGATGTCTTGAAATACCAAAGGGAGCTGATGGGGCTACCCGTGGTTATTTACTCCGACACCCGGCCCCCATTTATTCCTGCGGCCATTTACTTTCATCTCTCGCGCCACACGACACAATAAGCACACCCACGACGACACATACAGAGAGGACATCCAGCGGTTCCAATGGCGCTCCCCGTGGCTCCAATGGCGCTCCCAGCGGCCGACGACGACAACGGGGGGCAGTTCACCATGCATCATGTAGTGGACACCCATGTGAGGGGGAAAGCCCTCTCGGTGGTGTACACAAATGAGCTGGTCTCGGTGGAGAGCTCCATCCAAACTATGGAGTAGTTGTTTGCTGAGGACAAGTACCAAGTGGTCGGCTTTGACCTCGAGTATACCATCGGTCGTGCCGGGCACGATCAGAAGGTTGCCGTCGCCCAGTTGTGCGTGCGACATGACGTCCTCGTCTACCACTACCAACTGGCCACAAGGCCTTGCGAGCGTTTCTCCAGGTTTATCAACAGCTCCGACTACAGTTTCGCTACGGCGGACACCACCAACGATCTAAAAGCGCTCAAGGTTTCGGGCTTGAAATGCCAGAATCTTGTCAACATCCAGGACCACTACAAGGTCTGGGGCAGCGACAACAACAAACAGAACTCCCTGGTTGACCTCGCCTCGGCCATCATTGACCCCTACTACATGAAGATGAAGGATGACAGCAAGAAGGACAAGAACGCCTGGCACAGTGTCTGGCATCAGAGACTGGATGAACAACATGTCAAGTACGCGGCCAAGGACGCGTACACAAGCTACGAGATGTACAGGCGGATCGTTGACATGAGGAAGTGTCTTCTTTCTGCCCCAGACGAGGGATCAATCCACAGAGCAGTAGCGGGAGTGTCACAAGAAGTAGATGACTAGACGATCATTTCTCCTAGTTTAGAATGGATGCAATTGTTTATTGAGGTGTGCGCGAATGATCTGTATAGTCACTTATGTAATTGGATGTTTATTTCAGTTATATATATATATATATATATATATATATATATTATATATATATATATATAATATATATATAATATATATATATATATATATATATATATATATATATATATATGTCTGTGTGTGTGTGTGTGTTACTCTTCTATAGACAGAACAAATCACACGGCTCATTAGCAGCAATCGTCTGTGTTATTATTGGTCTTTGCACACATTTCTGATTACGGACATGTTTGCCGTGTATCACACACATCTTGTTCAGTTGAACTATTTTTGTTGTCTTGGCTCATCGCAAATAGTTCATCTGAGTGAACTGTATGCCCTCGATCGCACACACCTTCATCTGGCTGACCGTTTCTATTGTGTTGCCTAATCACACACAGTTTATGCTAGTGAACTATATGCCGTATATCGCACACACCCTAATCTGGCTGCCCATTTCTGTTGTTCTGCCTCATCACAAACAGTTCTACTGGATTAACCGTATGCCACGCATCGCACACGCAACTCTAATCTGAACCGTGTTTGATGTCACCGCGATCGCAAATGTTTTGTATCTTTTTTGATGGTTTTATTACATCACCGATTGTGATTAATGCATTTCACACAGTTTCGTCGAAGGGTCTCTGATTGGACTATCGTGTTTGGACCAACCTGCAATAGTGCATGTTCCATTGCTTTGTGACAATGAGAGTGCTATTAAGATTGCTCACAATCCCTTGCAACATTCTCAAACTAAGCATATTGAAGTTCGTCATCATTTCATTCATGATCATGTTGCTAAAGGAGACATCAATCTTAAGCATGTTCGTACTGATAAACAATTGGCAGATATATTCACTAAACCTCTTGATGAAAATGTATTTTGCCATTTGAGAGGTGAATTGAATATCATTGATGCCTCAAACTTGGAATAGAGATTCCATTTGGATACATGCAAGGCATGAGCCTTTATGACTAATCCTTGATATTTCTCTTATGATGATGATCATTTGTCTTGGATATATATTTGCACCCCTTGCATGTTATCTAACCCTTGTAGGTACTTGGATGAGCCTAAATCTAGGAGATTGCAAGTCATTCACATCTTGAGAAATCTCTACATCACCAAGTGTCTATAGTTCGGTTGTTGAATACAAGGAAGCATGAACTCACTCAAAATATCCTTTGACTATTTCAATATGTCAAAATTTCATGATTGTCAATTTGGATACACAAGTGTTATTCCTTGCAAGACTAACCCATGTAGGAAGATGAACTTCAACTCCAAAGGGTGGTCCCAACTCTAGATGGTCTACATCAACCTTGAGCATCCAATATAAGTTCAACTACATGATCAATATCAACACCACAACCCAAGGTATGTCATTCCATCTTAGAGAAGCTTTGCTCCAAGTCATGCGTTAAAGCAACTCAACAAGATGTGAATACATCAAAATGCTTAAATGAAAAATGGTAACCCCATTTTGAGCTTAACGATGAGTATGACCTATGATCAAGTGATCTCACTTGACTCCTAAGTCAATATACTCTAACATAGGTGACTATGTCACCGACCATCTCTAGATGAAGTTCTCTAGTGATCCCTTGTATATTTCTTTTCAATTTGTTTTTCTTCTTGTGTTTACCCTTCTAAAAAAACTTCATCTAGATCTCTTTTCGATCACTATTTTATCAGTCTCTTGTTAATTCATTGCAAATCCTTATGAAAATTCCTTGCAAATCTTTGTGAGATTTCATTTGCCAAGTGAGCTAAGTTGACAAAACTTTCCTCTGCATTGTACTCGGTCTCACCGATCCAAGCCCGTCGGCCAGACCGAAATATAAGGTTTCCTTGTACATAGTTCATCGGTACAACCAACATGGACTAGCTCGATCTCACCGATGAGCATCTTCAGTGGCTCTGCTATCTCAGAGTCACCGATGGAAACAGATCGGCGTCACCAACTTCACTACCGAGAAAACATTTTGCCATCATACATTGCCTATTTCTTCAGCTCCTCTCAATGATTATTTTCCCCTATCAGCATCTTAAGCTACATGCTGCCTTGTAGTGTCTCTCAAGGACCACATCTACCTGACTCGTGTTCCGGAAGCTAGCCTTCTTGGAAATTGATATCAAAGGGGGGAGAGAGAGAGCACATCAAAGCTTATCAAATCAAACTTATCAGAAGAAAGAGAGCACATCTAAGCTCTTCTAACGATGCATGATAACAAGAGGACAGAAGTGATGTGGCTTCAACTGCGTTGGTTTTTTCCCCAATGTGGAAGGGATGATGTAGTATGATGTCGCTTGAAACTGCGTCGATATTTCCCCAAAGAGGAAGGGATGATGCAGTACAGCTACGGTAGTATTTCCCTCAGTTGTGAAACCAAGGTATCAATCCAGTAGGAGAACCAAGCAACACTATGTAAACAGTACATGCACACAAAGAACAAATACTTGCAACCCAACACGTAAGAGGGGTTGTCAATCCCTCCACGGTAAAAAGATAGATAAAATTGTGGTAGATTGGATAAATAGCTCTCGATAAAATGCAAAATAAAGTAAGTAATAAAAAAAGTGCAGCAAGTTATTTTTGGGTTTTTGGAATAATAGATCTGAAAATAAAAGCGAATAAAAATAGATCTCAAAGCAAATATGATAAAGAATAGACCCGGGGGCCGTAGATTTTACTAGTGGCTTCTCTTGAGAAAATAGCATTCGATGGGTAAACAAATTATTGTTAGGCAATTGATAGAAGATCGAATAATTATGAAGATATCCAAGGCAATGATCAATATATAGGAATCATGTCCAAGATTAGTAGACCGACTCCTGCCTGCATCTACTACTATTACTCCACACATCGACCACTATCCAGCATGCATCTAGTGTATTAAGTTCATGGAGAAACGGAGTAATGCAATAAGAACGATGACATGATGTAGACGAGATCTATTCATGTCGGAATAGCCCACATCTTGTTATCCTTAATAGCAACGATACATGCGTGTCTTGCTGCCCCTTCTGTCACTAGGAAAGAACACCGCACGATCGAACCCATCACAAAGCACCCCTTCCCATGGCAACAGAAATCAATCTAGTTGGCCTAACTAAACCAAAGATTCAAAGAAGAAATACGAGGATATAAATAATCATGCATATAAGAGATCAAAGAAGACTCAAATAATATTCATGGATATAGATCTGATCATAAACTCAAAGTTCATCAGATCCCAACAAACACACCGCAAAAAAGAGTAACATAAAATAGATCTCCAAGAGACCATTGTATTGAGAATCAAAAAGAGAGAAGAAGCCATCTAGCTACTGCCTACGGACCCGTTGGTCTATGATGAACTACTCACGCATCATCGAAGAGGCACCAATGAGGATGATGAACCCCTCCGTGATGGTGTCTAGATTGGATCTCGTGGTTCTGGAACTTGCGGCGGCTGGAATTGTGTTTCGTCGACTCCCCTAGGGTTTCTGGAATATTTGGGAATTTATAGGGCGAAGAGGCGGTGTGGGAGGTCACCGAGGTGGGCACAACCCACCTGAGTGCGCCTGGGCCTCGTGGCGCACCCATGTGTCTTGTGCTCACCTCAGGCCTCCCCTCTAGTACTTCTTTGGCCCACTGGGTGTCTTCTGGTCCAGAAAAAATCTCCAAAAAGTTTCGCTTCGTTTGGACTCCATTTGGTACTGATATTCTGCGAAGTAAAAAACAAGCAAAAAACAGCAACTGGCACTGGGCACTATGTCAATAGGTTAGTCCCAAAAAATGATATAGACTTGCTATAAAATGATTGTAAAACATCCAAGAATGATAATATAACAGCATGGAACAAGCAAAAATTATATATACGTTGGAGACGTATCAGCATCCCCAAGCTTAATTCCTACTCATCCTCGAGTAGGTAAATGATAAAAACAGAATTTTTGATGTGGAATGCTGCCTAACATGTTCATCACATATTCTTTTCTTTTGTAGCATGGACATTTGGACTTTTATATGGTTCAAAGTAATAGTCTAGTTTTAACATGAAGATTTCAATACTCAAGCATATCAACAAGCAACCATGTCTTTCAAAATATCAACACTAAAGAAAGTTATCCCTAGCCCATCATGCTCAATCATTGATCCATTCATGAAACACACTTGCATATTAGCTACATTCAATGCTCAACTATGATCATAGTGCCCCTTAGTTGGTTCTTTATAAGAGAAGATAGAGAATCAAATAAAATAAAATTTGCATAAAGTAAATAGATAGGCCCTTCGTAGAGGGAAGAAGGGATTTGTAGAGGTGCCATAGCTCAAAGCTAAAAAATTGAGAGATAAATTTTTTTGAGAGGCATACTTTTCCTGTCAATGAAAACGACCGAGTAATTCCAAACACTTTCCATGCTAGATATATCATAGGCGGTTCCCAAATAGAAAATAAAGTTTATTCCTTTTTCCACCATTTTTTCACACTCCATGGCTAGCCGTATCCATGGGTACCGTCCATACCAACACTTTCCAAGGAATTTATTATTTGACAACATAAAGTAAATTTCTTTTTCATTTCAGGACTAGGCATCCCTATTACAGCCGTACTCTCGTGCAATGATAAGTGAATAAACACTCATCTTGAGAATAACACATCTAGCTTGGAAAATATTGGCCACCCCCTGCCGCTTCATGGGCTGTACGAGCACACAAAAAGGAAATTTATTTTGAAAATTAGAGGTGGCACATACAAATTTGCTTAGAACGGCACGGAAATACCGCATATAGGTAGGTATGGTGGACTCATGTGGCAAAATTGGGTTTAAAGATTATGGATGCACAAGTTGTATTTCTACTTAGTACAAGTGGAGGCTAGCAAAAAGATTGAGAAGCAACCAACCAAGAAACGAAAAATTACATAAGCGAGCATTAAGCATAATAACACCAAATAATGCACCAAAACTAGGATGTAATTTAATTGCATAACTATTGACTTTCGTGCTTGCATAGGGAATCACAAACATTAACACCAATATTCTTACTAAAGCATAATTACTCACCAACATGGCTCACATATTACTATCATCATATCTCAAAACTATTACAAAGAATCAATTTTATTTTGTCCAATGATCTTCATGAAAGTTTTTATTATATCCCTCTTGAATATCTATCACTTTGGGACTAGTTTCATATATTGTAATTGTTTTTGACAAGCTCAAAATAAATTTAAGTGAAGAACATGAGCATAAAGATTTTCATCTCTAAAAATAATATAAGTGAAGCATGAGAGAATTTCTTCAAAAAAATTCTAACTCTCAAATAAATCTAAGTGAAGCATGAGAGTATTTCTTCAAAAATAATAAAGCACACCATGCTCAAAAAGATATAAGTGAAGCACTAGAGCAATTCCATAGCTCAAAATATTTAAGTGAAGCATATAGAGCAATTCTAACAAATCATAGCATAATTTTGTCTCTCTCAAATAGGTGTGTCCAGCAAGGATACTTGTGACAAACTAAAAAGCAAAACAAGAAAAGACTCATATAATACAAGATGCTCCAAGCAAAACTCATGATATGTGACGAATAAAAATATAGCTCCAAGTAGAATACCGATGGTCGTTAGAAGAAAGAGGGGATGCCTTTCGGGGCATCCCCAAGCTTAGTTGCTTAGTTCTGTTTGGATATTAACTTGGGGTGCCATGGGGCATCCCCAAGCTTAGGCTCTTGACACTACTTATTCCTTCATTCATCGTGCTCTCACCCAAAACTTGAAAACTTCAATCACACAAAACTTAACAAAACCTTCGTGAGATCCGTTAGTATAAGAAAACCAATCTTTACTTTAAGTATTGTTGCAAACCCATTCAAATTTTGTTATTGTGTTATACCTACTGTATTATAACATTAACATAGCATATACTCTTCAATAAAAACCATAGATTCATCAAAATAAGCACACAATGCAACGAAAACAGAATCTGTCAAAAACAGAACAATCTGTAAAGACGCGAATTTTACTCATACTTCTGTATCTCCAATTTTTTTGAAAAATTAGGAAAACGTAGGAAATGTTTATATAAATCTTGTGTAAACACTCAGAATTTTTTGTCGCTTCTATGAATTTTAAAAATTCTGCTACTGGACACAAAAGTTTCTGTTTTCCAACAAGATCAAATCAACTGTCACCCAACATGCTCCCAAAGGCTTGGCTTGGCACAAAAACCAATTAAAACATAAAAATACAATTAAAAAAGTAGCATAATTGTGCAAACACTCAAGAACAGAAAGAAAAAGGCAAAAATATTTTTTATTCATTGGGTTGCCTCCCAACAAGCGCTATCGTTTTATGCCCCTAGCTAGGCATAATGCTTAGATTCAAGTATTGTCATCTTTAGTTTTTGATCCATAGGATGCCTGATACGTCTCCAACGTATCTATAATTTTTTATTGTTCCATGCTGTTATATTATCATTCTTGGATGTTCTACAATCATTTTATAGCAACTTTATATCATTTTTTGGGACTAACCTACTGACATAGTGCCCAGTGCCATTTGCTGTTTTTTTGCTTGTTTTTTACTTCATAGAATATTCCTACCAAACGGATTCCAAACGCAGCGAAACTTTTTGGAGATTTTTTTCGGACCAGAAGACAACTTGGGAGCAAAGGAAGCACCTGGGGGGGAGGCTTATGAGGCCCACAAGACACCAGGGCGCGCCAGAGGCCCCTGGCGCGCCCTGATGGGTTGTGGGGCCCATGGGGGTCTCCTCCACCTCCTCTTCGCTCTATAAATCCACAGCAATTCCAGAAACCCTAGGGAAGCAGACGAAACACAATTCCAGCCACCGCAAACGAGATCCAATCTACACCATCACGGAGGGGTTCAACATCCTTATTGGTGCCTCTTCGATGATGCGTGAGTAGTCCACCATAGACCTATGGGTCCGTAGGCAGTAGCTAGATGGCTTTCTCTCTCCTTTTGATTCTCAATACAATGGTCTCTTGGAGATCTATTTGATGTAATGACTTCTAGTGGTGTGTTTGTTGGGATCCGATGAAGGTCGAGTTTATGACCAGTTTCAATCCTTGAATATTATTTGAGTCTTATTTTGATCTCTTATATGCATGATTACTTATAGCCTCATATTTCTTCTTCGAATCTTTGGTTTAGTTAGGCCAACTAGATCGATTTTTCTTGCCATGGGAAGAGGTGCTTTGTGATGGGTTTGATCTTACGGTGTCCTCACCAAGTGACAGAAGGGGTAGCGAGGCACGCATGTATCGTTGCTATTAAGGATAACAAGATGGGGTCTATTCCTACATGAATAGATCTTGTATACATAATTTCACCGTTCTTATTGCATTACTTTGTTTCTCCATGAACTTAATACACTAGATGCATGCTGGATAGCGGTCGATGTGTGGAGTAATAGTAGTAGATGCAGAATCATTTCGGACTAATCTTGGATGTGATGCCTATATAATGATCATTGCCTTGGATATCGTCATGATTATTTGATCTTCCATCAATTACCCAATAGTAATTTGTTTACCCACCGTATGCTATTTTCTCGAGAGAAACCACTAGTGAAATCTACGGCCCCCGGGTCTATCTTTTATCATATTGCTTTCCGATCTATTTTTATTCGCATTTGTTTTCAGATCTATTATTCCAAAAACCCAAAAAATAAATTGCTGTACTTTTTATTTGCATCTTTTATTTCGTGTTTTATTCAGATCTATTTATCCAAACTCAATACTATTTAATCTATCTTTTACCGGGGAGGGATTGACAACCCCTCTTACGCGTTGGGTTGCGAGGATTTGTTCTTTGTGTGCAGGTACCGTTTACATAGTGTTGCTTGGTTCTCCTACTGGTTCGATAACCTTGGTTTCATAATTGAGGGAAATGCCTATCGTAGTTGTACTGCATCATCCCTTCCACCTTGGGGAAAAAACCAACGCAGTTGAAGCCACGTCAAAGGAAATTTATGGCGCCATTGCCGGGGAGACATCATCAACATCTATCAGGTTCCTAATCACAAATATCATGTCCTTGCAATTTACATTATTTGCCATTTGCCTCTCGTTTT
Organism: Thinopyrum elongatum; assembly: GCA_011799875.1. Lineage (NCBI taxonomy): Eukaryota > Viridiplantae > Streptophyta > Magnoliopsida > Poales > Poaceae > Thinopyrum > Thinopyrum elongatum. Next base: position 181,017,121 of record CM022303.1, read on the forward strand.
CATCTCCCCCACTTCACAAAAAATTGCCATTTTATTCCCCTTCTTTTTCGTTTGTTTTTTTTTGTTAGATCTCTTTGTTTGCTTGCAATCTTATTTGCGTCGACATGATGTCTCAAGAAAATACAAAATTGTGTGACTTTTCCAATACTAATAACAATGATTTTATTAGTACTCCGATTGCTCCTCCTGCCACTAGTGCAGAGTCTTGTGATATCACTACAAAAAAAATACACTTCCTTGATAATCCATGTTTGTCACAGTAGGTCACGTTTTCTGTCATGCATGTACATCCAGGACGATTATATGACAGAATCAAGATAGTAATACCTGTGCTGTCATAGAAGTGTTCCATGATAATACCAAAGTTATCATCACGGAAGTGTCCACTTCCATGACGATAAATGGTGCGTCATGGAAGTGTTTTCGTCAAGGGTAACTGACACGTGGCATCCACCATAACGGGTCGCCGTTATGCTATCGGGTTCCGGTTTGGATCCGATAACCCGTTAACAGCCAGGACCAATGGTGATTTTCCACGTGTAAAATTCTCATTCGCCGGAGGAACCACATGTCAGCTCCGCGTTGGGGCAGATGTCATCCAGCGAATGGATGGGACGCGCCTATGATACGTCGACATTTGGCTTGGCCCAACAAGTGGCCCATTCAGGTTAAAAGGCTGGCCCATTTGACTTGGTCAAAAGGAAGCGGGCCGACCCACGAAAAGCCTGTTAACGGCCTTTTCGCATATAGCCCATTTACAGCTCACTAACTCATGGCCCGTTATGGCCTATCCGAATTAGGCCTAGTAGCGTCATCTGGGCCGTCCAATATGATTCCAGCCCGTTGTAACTTCCGGCCCATGTATGGCCCATGACGTCTTTCGGCCCATATGAGGCCCTTTGTAACTCTGGGCCCATTAACGACCCGTGGTGAAACTGGCCCGTAATGAACAGTGTATCACTTTATACCCATTAACGCCCCATTATTCCATTAGGCCGTTTCCAGCCCATGTTATCTTTTGGCCTTCTAAGGGCCCATTTGTTCTTGGGCTCATTTCCAGTTTCGATTACTTACGGTCCGTTACTGGCCTGTTCCGCTTGTGGGCCAAATCCAGCCCGTGGATATAGTCGGCCTGTTTGTGGCCCGTTAATTCGTTTCGCTGTTTTCATAGCGTCATCAAATACGACCCATTAACAACCCGTTATGCCTGTCGATAGAATTAAGCCTGTTATACATATCGGCCTATTAACGGCCCATTATGCTCGGGCCATAAACTGACGATTTCCACTCTAGCCCATTTACAGCCCATATTGCGGTCCGTTATTGGTCCACGAATAGTACGACCCATGTCGTGGTTTTGTCACGGCAGATGCCCTTGTGAAAGGACTTAGGTGTGGAGCCATCGCAACATAGGTTAGCTTAAAGGGGTTGAGCGGGACGAGAGACACGAGTTTACCCAGGTTTAGCCCCTCACGATCGAGGTAAAAGCCTACGTCCTGCTTTGAGTTGTATTGACTAAATATCGATTACAAGGGAGCGGAATCGCTTGACCTAGCTCTCGATTGATTGTTTCTTGAGTTAACCCGCCGCAGGGTCTCGCCTTTATATACACAGGTCGAGGCCCTGGGCTTACAAGAGTCCAGGTCGGGTCATACAATGTAACTGACTCTGGTTCTAAGTCCCCTTGCCTTGCTAGGCAAGTCGCCATTGGGCGGCTTACAGCACCGGATCTCGCACCATCCTCTGGGCTTGGGCCTCCGGCGGTTTACCACGTGATTCGCCCTCCGGGTTCCATATCTGGTTTCTTGGGCCTACTTAGGCTTTCTCTCTAAGTCGCCAACAGTGTAACCCGGCCCCTCCTGGGCGGGTCTCACCGTGGGGTTATATCCCCAACATTAGGCCCCATATTGATTTGAACTTGTTCATGTCAATCTTCATCTTCTGGTTGGCGAGTCTTCTTCAGCTCTTCTAAAACTCAACCTTGAACAGACCTTCACAACCCGCCATGACATCATGTGAAATAAATCCAGAAAAAACTTATGACATCACAACGAATCTTTTGCATTAATCAGCCGTTCCGAGAATCGAGGTGCCTCCTCTTTTAAGATAATTATAACGCCTCCTCGATCCTCGGGCCTGCCATTCACTGTTTTAGTTTTTCCTTATAAATAGGGAGGGGGGCCTGTCTTTTCACTTTTTGCCCCCGTCTCCTCATCTTCTTCTTCCTTGCGCCATTCATCGCGACCGGAGCTCCGCCGCCCCAGCCGAGCTTCACCGGCAACTCCATCCAGGCCGCTGCATCGACCTGTTGTGACCAGAAATCGGCGGCTCTCGTCTGCTCTTCATCAACACTGTCAGGTATCCTTTTCCCCCCTTCTTAGATCCACATTAGGGCACCTGAGTTCATAAAGTTCATCGACGTTCTTCGCAGTTCATCTTGTTTCTCTGGCTAGGACATGTATTTCGATCCAAAACGAAGTAGGAGTAAACACGGAAGCAGTTTAGCCTTCACCTCCCATCTTGTGCAGATTGCTTCTTCCTTCCGAATAGTGTACGATCCACTAGCTCTTTCACTACCACCCCTGTTAGGTCAAGCAATTATTTTCTTTTTGCGTCATTTGTAGATCCGTAAACATAGCTGTGATCTTGTGAAAATTGTTTGTCCCATACTTAGCAAAACTTCAACAAACTTGGATCTGTTCGGGCGACTTAATAATGAATTTGTAACCCGCCAAGAATTCCAAAGATGCTTCTTTCACTTAACCCGCCAACATGTTGCCGGCTCATACTTAACCAGCCATGCTTTCATAACCTGTTGATTACTCTGTTCCATGATTGGGGCGGCTTATAATCCCATAGTAATTTTTAATCCACCACATCCTTATTCTTTGGTCGCAGCTTGTTATTCTGGCCCAACATGACTAAAGCACCCACCTCTTGTGACTGGATTGCCTCCCGAGTCACAGAGGCTAAACTCAATGATTATGTGACCATGGGGGTTTTACCTACCAAGGAGGTCATCCACTGGCGGGTTCCAGGCTCCGAATTTCCCCCTCAGCCCCAAGAGGGTGAAGTTGTAGTTTTCACGGACCACCTCCTCCGTGGCTTCACACCGACCGGGTCAAAATTCTTCCGGGACGTTCTGCATTTCTATAATCTTCATCCACAAGTCATTGGTCCTAATTCTGTTTCCAACATATGCAACTTTCAAGTGTTCTGTGAAGTGTACCTTGGGGAAGAACCCTCTGTTGACCTGTTCAGAGACTATTTTTATATCAACCGCCAAAATGAGATGTCAGATGGGCCCAGTCTTGAACTCGGAGGTGTTTCCATCCAAAGACGAAGAGACATAACCTTTCCTTCAGCCGCCCTGCCCAGTCATCCCAAAGACTGGAATTATACCTGGTTTTATTGTAGGGACACTTCCCCAGCTGGAGAGAACCCCTTGCCGGGTTTCCGTCCCTTCCGGCTTACAACCACCGGCGTGCTTCCAGGCCGATTGACTGCTGCAGAGCGCGCCCCTTTTACCTCCACTTTTTCAAAAGTAAGGGTTTTGATTGCCCAAGGCTTAATTGGAGTCGATCTGGTCCGCTGCTGGGTCGCATGGAGAATCTTACCGCTGAGCCGGCGCGCCGACTTAATGTGTAAATACACTGGTGACCCGAAAGACTCACAGCGTTTCAACCCAACACACCTAAGTGACAAAGAGATTAATGACTCAGTGAAGACACTTCTTGGCGAGTCTGTGGAAAATTGAAGCAAAGTGGGACTAAACCCTTTTTGCACTCTTAACCCGGCTCCTCCTGTAAGCAATTTTATCAAATCTTCAACCTGTTTATCTATCTCTTATCTTTCACATCATTTTAACTTATTGCTCGTATGTATATAGGCCGACTCTCCCTTCTAGAAGAAGAAACTGTAACCCGCCGCTCCACCCAAAAGGACTAAAACTAAAGTCAATGCTCCGGGTCGCCGCAAGAAGCAAACAGCAGAAGATTTACTTGCACTTGACGAGTTGGAGGTAGAACTTGACTCCCTTGGTCTTCTTTTTATGCAACTTATTGACACTGATTCCTCTCAGGAAGAGGCAGAGACCAGCCATGCCGATGCAATAGAGGTAACTATTATTTCCTCCGACTTAGAACCCTTGCCAAGTGAGAAAACATGATGGGTCATCCGGAAAGTAAGGTTTTCTCACCCTCTTGCTTATTTGGATCCCAACTTTCTTTTGAAGAAACAGCAGCACGAGTTCAGACATAAGACCCAGAGTGATGGAGCTGAAGAACTTGTGTCCGGATTACCCAAAACCCCAGCTCCTCGAAAGCGTTGAAATGAGGTGCCACATAGCTCGACTCTCTCTCTTCCGCAAGCCGGCCATGTGCGCCAACCTCTTAACTCTTCTGACTCAAACTTTTAGGGAACGCCACCATCATCTGGCGACTCAACTGGAACTCAAATGCCTGCCTTCATTGTTGCCCATGGGTAAGTAGTTTCATTTGTTGATAAAAGACTTATGGTGATATACTCATAAGCCTTGCTATTTTTATCACAGGGCCAAAGCCAAGACTGGCAAGAAGCAGAAGGTGGGCGATTCTTCCAAAGCCCCCGAAGTTTCTGAGCCGGAAAAGCAAGCAACAGAAATTCAAGATCCCGAAGAACCAGTCAATGATCCACCACCACAAACTGACGCTGCACTCTTTGAGCCAATGGATGCTGAGGTTAACCCGGCCGCCAGTCATGACCCGCCAAGTCCTAAACCACCGACTCCTGTGAAGCCAACTGAAGAGATCTCTCCTGAGAAGAATTCTGATGATATTACTGTCACTGGGACGGCTTATACAGCACCAGGAGCCTCAACCATGCTAACCAAGCATAGCACCAAAGAAGAATCACCTTCCTTGGAGAAAGGCAAAGCCAAACTGGATCTGGAGAGCTATTCCTCATTCAGTGCAGGTGATGTGTACGCGGGCTATTTGAGTCGCCTTCAGACAAGCCGGGACATGGAGGCCGGGTTAGTCCAAATGATGAAGCAGAAATATGAGGTATAAAGATATCCAACCCCTCTTTAGCCTTGTGCATATAAATATATCCATACTAGCACCCAAGTCTGAAGTATAAGAACCATAGTGAGTATGCTTGAGACTTGTGAAGATTTCCAAAGTGTAGCCCCCAAGGGCCAGCTTAACTTGATAAGATGAGCCGGGTCTTAATCGCTTGAGAAAACCAAATATGTAGCCCCCAAGGGCCAGCTTAACTTAATGAGATGAGCCGGGTCATAACAAAGATTGAAATGACCTACATTAGGCCCCAAGTGCCAAGTATATTGCTTGCAATGTGCTTGGGACTTAAATAACTGTATGATAATGAAACTGTTCATTGTGTAGTAACCACTGTCTCAATCTCTTATTTCAGGAGGCTTTGAACGTGAAAGAGTCGCAGCTTGGCGACTTAAAGAAGAATATAGAACTTCAGCAGGGTGAAACCACCAAGGCCTAGTCAAAGCTAAAAGCTTCATTGGAGGAAATTGAAAGATCAAGGCAGACTTTAATGCTGAAAGAACCGCCTGGGAGACTGACAAGGCTGCACTGCTAAAGAGAGCAGAAGATGCTGAGGCTAAGCTTAAACCGGTAACTGAAGAGTTAACCGGCTTAAAGCAACATATCACTCAAATGTCATCCGCCATCTTTGGTAAGTTTAATATGCAACTCATCATCTGTTTTGATATTTTTTAACCCGCCTGGCGATTCATAATAGATAATCTCTAACCCGCCTAGCAACTCTTGTGCAAAAAATTGAACAGGCCCTAGAAGCGCCAGTCTTGGTCAAAATATGCTGCTAAAGTTGAAAGCATCATATTCATTGACTGAGCAGTTATACGCTGGAACTTTGATCAGTCTTGTAGCTTTATCAGGTGGCAGAAAACATCCAACCCTCATCAAGACTGTGCTGGATACTCTGTCCACGGTGCCAGGTCACATTGAAGAACATAAATTATCAGCCGCCCGTGCAGGAGCCATTGTTGCTCTAAGCCGGGCCAAGGCTTGGCAATCAGAGTTAGACCCGGAAGAAATGGCTGCCGGGTGTCCGGAACTAAAAGATGACGGGTCAATCTTTGAAGAAGAGGACTTCAACAAATGCGTCAGAGAGATGCGGCCTTTGGCCTGTAAGCTTGCAAAGGAGCTGGACTTGAACAAGTACCAGCCGGCCTATGATAGCAACAATGTTAAGATTAAGCCGCCATCCCATGCTGTTACAAACCTTACCCCACCAAGGCGTAAGCATATCTTCGCTCCTGATCTCGATCCTTCTGTTATAATTAACGATGAAGCAACATTTGAAGCTTTAACCGGCATCAACTGGACCTCGGCCAATCTCCAGATGGTCGTCGACGAAGAGCCGGCAAAGGATGACTTGGGGGCTTCAAGCTCAAGGCGCCATGAAGACGCAGACCCGTCCACTCGTAACCCGGATGGCATAGAGGCCGGCTCAACGGAGTGATGTAACTCCAAAAACACTTGGTTGAAAAATTCTGGGCTCAGCTGAAGCCTTGTAATAGGTAGCTAAAAAATAGTTATTTGCCCTGTCATGCCTTCGTGCATGTTCTTATCAACTGTGCTGCAATGACTTAATCTCCTTAAGTTTGCCATATATATGGACATCTGACCTTTCAACATTGCTAAACTTCTCTTGAAAGCTTGATATATAATCTGTGAAAGATCCAACAGTATCTCGTACAGGCGACTTATGATCACCGCCCAGGGCGGGTTAAATAACTCAACAACCAGGGCGACTTATAGTCATATCCAATTTTTGAAAAGATCACCTGAGCGGATTATAGCCGCAATAAGCTCAACATAAAATAATATAACCCAGATCAGCATGATCCGGCAACTTCTCCTCTGCAAGAGGTTTCTACAAAAAACAGAAATAGAGAGTGCATAAACTCAAATATTTGTTAAGCCGGCTTATAGAGCACAACCAAAATAAATTGATTTTTGAAAAAACTCAAGGTTTTGCTTCAAAGAAGCTTGGCATAAAAGCCTGTAATCCCGTAAGTTGGCTCTCACGTGACATAAATCCGTCATTTAAACCTTAACTAGTTCAGGGTCTTATTGAAAGATTAATTGTTAAGAGTATGAACGGGCCACATAGCGGAGAGACAACAGCAGACAGGTAGGTTTATCCTAGCTCACTGTAAGCCGGCTCTCACGTGACATAAGCCGCCGTTTGAACCTTGACAAGTTCAGGGTCTTTGAAAGATTAACAGTCAAGAGTACGGTGGGTCACCTGGCGGAGTAGCAAGTTGCAAACAAGCAGGTTTAACCCGGTCATGGCATGAAAGCTGGTCAAAATGGGTTATACGCTAGTGTCGAACCCAACGAGGAGCAGAAGGAAATGACAAGTGGTTTCCAGCAAGGTACTTTCTACAAGCACTGAAATTGTCGGTAACAGGTAGTTTGATAGCAAGATAATTTGCAACGAGCAAGTAACGGTAATAGTAAATAAAGTGCAGCAAGGTAGCCCAATCCTTTTGTGGCAAAGGACAGGCCAAAACGGTCTCTTATATTAAGCAAAGTGTTCTTGAGGGTACATGGGAATTTCACCATGTCACTTTCATCATGTAGGTTTGATTCATGTTCGCTACTTTGATAATTTGATATGTGGGTGGACCGGTGCTTAGGTGTCATTCTTACTTGAACAAACCTCCTACTTATGATTAACTGTAACACCCCGGTGGTTAGCGACAGTAATCACTTTTGATAATGACATGTTAGCATGATCAACAGTGCATAATCATCATTAGCATCACATTGCATTCCAACTCCTAAGTCAAATTCAAATTTAAATGAAAGTGGAATATGAAAGTTGTCCAACATAGGAGCTAAAATGTCAGATAAATAACAAATATTACAGAGGCTATTCTAAAATTGAAACCAACATCATTGGAATTGGATAAGTGACTCGAACAACCTCAAACAGTGGATAAAGATAATATTTAATAACCATTTATTAAATCTGAAATAAATATGGAATTATGTTTTGTCCAAACTAATTTTAGGTGTTAGGGAATAATGCACTGGTATTTATGAAATAGGTCACACTTTTTACAAAAACCATTTGGGGCCTAAACATTTAACAGTGGAGAAAAGAGAATAAAGAAAAGGAAAAAGAAACAGAAAAGAAAAAAAAAGAGCAACACCCCCCCCGGCCCAACTGGGCCGAAGCCCAGCCGGCCGGCCCACCTGCGCCCCCCTGGCTATAAGGCCCCCC